>CM038679.1:458756202-459356202 GCA_021605205.1 Aegilops longissima | reverse complement strand
AATAGGTTAGTCCCAAAAGTAATATATAAGTGCATAGTAAAGCCCATAAAACATCCAAGATGGATAATATAATAGCATGGAACAATAAAAAATTATAGATACGTTGGAGATGTATCAAACATGCCCTGCAAAAACAAGTTAGACGTCCTCTACTTTCTTGTTGAAACTTTTACGTGGCTGCTACGGGCTGAGCAAGAACCGTTCTTACCTACGCATCAAAACCACAACGATAGTTCGTCAAGTTAGTGATGTTTTAACCTTCTCAAGGACCGGGCGTAGCCACACTCGGTTCAACTAAAGTTGGAGAAACTGACACCCGCCAACCACCTGTGTGCAAAGCACGTCGGTAGAACCAATCTCGCGTAAGCGTACGCGTAATGTCGGTCCGGGCCGCTTCATCCAACAATACCGCCGAACCAAAGTATGACATGCTGGTAAGCAGTATGACTTGTATCGCTGACAACTCACTTGTGTTCTACTCGTGCATATGACATCTACGCATGAAACCTAGCTCTGGTACCTTTGTTGGGGAACGTAGTAATTTCAAAAAAATTCCTACGCACACGCAAGATCATGGTGATGCATAGCAACGAGAGGGGAGAGTATGTCCAAGTACCCTCGTAGACCGAAAGTGGAAGCGTTAGCACAACACGGTTGATGTAGTCGTACGTCTTCATGATCCGACCAATCAAGTACCGAACGCACGGCACCTCCAAGTTCAGCACACGTTCAGCCCGATGACGTCCCTCGAACTCCGATCCAGCCGAGTATTGAGGGAGAGTTTCGTCAGCATGACAGCATGGTGACGATGATGATATTCTACCGACGCAGGGCTTCGCCTAAGCACCGCTACGATATTATCGAGGTGGACTATGGTGGAGGGGGGCACCGCACACGGCTAAAAGATCAATGCTCAATTGTTGTGTCTTTGGGGTGCACCCCTGCCCCCGTATATAAAGGAGCAAGGGGGGAGAGGCGGCCGACCAGGAGAGGGGCGCGCCAGGAGGAGTCATACTCCCACCGGGAGTAGGACTCCCTCCCTTCCTTATTGGATTAGGAGAAGGGGAAAGAGGAGAGAGAGAGGAACGAAGGGGGGGGGCGCCGCCCCCCTCCTTGTCCAATTCAGACTAGAGGGGGAGGGGCACGCGGCCTGACCTAGCCGCCTCTCCTCTTCTCCACTAAGGCCCATGTAGGCCCATTAAACCCCGGGGGGTTCCGGTAACCTCCCAGTACTCCAGTATATATCCGATAACCCCCGGAACCATTCCGGTGTCCGAATATAGTCATCCAATATAACAATCTTCATGTCTCGACCATTTTGAGACTCCTTGTCATGTCCATGATCACATCCGGGAATCCTAACTACCTTCGGTACATCAAAACATATAAACTCATAATATAACTGTCATCAAAACTTTAAGCGTGCGGACCCTACGGGTTCGAGAACTATGTAGACATGACCGAGGCACGTCTCCGGTCAATAACCAATAGTGGAACCTGGATGCTCATATTGGCTCCCACATATTCTACGAAGATCTTTATCGATCAAACCGCATAACAACATACGTTGTTCCCTTTGTCATCGGTATGTTACTTGCCCGAGATTCGATTGTCGGTATCTCAATACCTAGTTCGATCTCGTTACCGGCAAGTCTCTTTACTCCTTCCGTAATACATCATCCTGCAACTAACTCATTAGTTGCAATGCTTGCAAGTCTTAAGTGATGTGCATTACCGAGTGGGCCCAGAGATACCTCTCCGACAATCGGAGTGACAAATCCTAATCTTGAAATACGCCAACCCAACAAGTACCTTTGGAGACACCTGTAGAGCACCTTTATAATCATCCAGTTACATTGTGACGTTTGGTAGCACACAAAGTGTTCCTCCGGTAAATGAGTTGCATAATCTCATAGTCATAGGAACATGTATAAGTCATGAAGAAAGAAATAGCAGAATACTAAACGATCGTGTGCTAAGCTAACGGAATGGGTCAAGTCAATCACATCATTCTCCTAATGATGTGATCCCCTTAATCAAATGACAACTCATGTCTATGGCTAGGAAACATAACCATCTTTGATCAACGAGCTAGTCAAGTAGAGGCATACTAGTGACACTCTGTTTGTCTATGTATTCACACAAGTATTATGTTTCCGGTTAATACAATTCTAGCATGAATAATAAACATTTATCATGATATAAGGAAATAAAGAATAACTTTATTATTGCCTCTAGGGCATATTTCCTTCAGTTTGTGTGTGATAGAGCGTATCATATTACAGGGGTTGGATGCACCGGCGAAGTTTCCACCAACTCTCAAGGTGAGAAAGGGTAATGCACGGTACCGAAGAGGCTAGAAATGATGGAAAGGTGAGAGTGCGTATAATCCATTGACTCAACATTAGTCTTAAAGAACTCATATACTTACTGCAAGAATCTACAAGTCATCAAAAACCAAGCATTACGCGCATGCTCCTAGGGGGATAGATTGGTAGGAAAAGACCATCGCTCGTCCCCGATTGCCACTCATAAGGAGGACAATCAAAGAAACACCTCATGCTTCAAATTTGTTACACAACGGTTACCATACGTGCATGCTACGGGACTTGCAAACTTCAACACAAGTATTTATCAAATTCAAAACTACTCAACTAGCACAACTCTAATATTACCATCTCCATATCTCAAAAACAATCATCAAGTATCAAACTTCTCATAGTATTCAATGCACTTTTATGAAAGTTTTTATTATACCCATATTGGATGCCTATCATATTAGGACTAATTTTATAGCCAAAGAAAATTACCATGCTGTTCTAAAGGACTCTCAAAATAATATAAGTGAAGCATGAGATATCAATTATTTCTATAAAATAAAACCACCACCGTGCTCTAAAAGATATACGTGAAGCACTAGAGCAAAATTATCTAGCTCAAAAGATATAAGTGAAGCACATAGAGTATTCTAAGAAATTCCGATTCATGTGTGTCTCTCCCAAAAGTGTGTACAGCAAGGATGATTGTGGTAAACTAAAAAGCAAAGACTCAAATCATACAAGATGCTCCAAGCAAAACACATATCATGTGGTGAATAAAAATATAGCATCAAGTAAAGTTATCGATGGACGAAGACGAAAGAGGGGATGCCTTCCGGGGCATCCCCAAGCTTAGGCTTCTGGTTGTCCTTGAAGTTTACCTTGGGGTGCCTTGGGCATCCCCAAGCTTAGTCTCTTGCCACTTCTTATTCCATAATCCAAAAAATGTTTACCAAAAACTTGAAAACTTCACAACACAAAACTCAACAGAAAATCTCATGAGCTCCGTTAGCGAAATGAAACAAACCACCACTTTAATGTACTGTAATGAACTCATTATTTATTTATATTGGTGTTAAACCTACTGTATTCCAACTTCTCTATGGTTCATAACCTCCGATACTAGCCATAGATTCATCAAAATAAGAAAACAACACATGAAAAACAGAATATGTCAAAAACAGAACAGTCTGTATTAATATGACTTTAACGCAAACTTCTTTAACTCAGAAAAATCTACCAAAACAGGACGACCTAGATAATTTGTTTATTGATCTGCTGCAATTGGAATCAGTATTTTATCACGTTCTGGTGGTTTCTAACAATTGTTTTTGTGAGCATAAAGTTTCTGACTTTTTCAGCAAGAGCAAATAACTATCATCCAGGAAGATCCTATATGTTTTACTTGGCACAAACACTAATTAAAACATAAAACCACATCTAACCAGAGGCTAGATCAATTATTTATTACTAAACAGAACCAAAAAGCAAGGAACAAAAATAAAATTGGGTTGCCTCCCAACAAGCGCTATCGTTTAACGCCCCTAGCTAGGCATAAAGGCAAGAATAGATCTAAGTATTGCCATCTTTGGTTTTTAATTTTTTAGCAGAGTCATGCTCAAATCCGGGAGGTTCCTTACGTTTCCCTTCATATTCGGAGATTTTTAGATCTAAAGAAACCAACCACTTATTGCAAAGGGTAATCAACATATTCATGCGGTGAAGATTTCCGCTAACACTCTTAAGAGGTTCAAGAGACTTTTGTAACATTTTCGTTACTTTGCAAATTTTCTCAAAAACTTGTATCTCTTCCTGGGTGTGATGTAGCCCCTTTTGTTGAGGTAGTGTTCCCACTATTCCCTCTATGATTTCATGCGCAATACTGGGATCAATTTTGATAAAATTTCCTTTGGCAACGCAATCCAAGAGTTGTCTATGGGACATATTTAGTCCAACATAAAAATTGCGAAGTAAAATTCTATAACCCACCTCTAAGGTTCAATTACGATAAGATTTCATCATCCTATACCAAGCATCTTTTAAGTTTTCTACTTGTCTTTGTTTGAAGTGAAGAACTTCAAACTCGGGAGACAAAGGAGCAGATAAAGGACTAGCCATGACGACTAACGATCTAACACACAAGCACACAAAAGGCAAGCGAAAAGAGGCGAATGGAAAAAGAGGGCGAATAAAACGGCAAAGGTGAAGTGGAGGAGAGGAAAACAAGAGGCAAATGGCGAATAATGTAATGTGAGGGATAAGAGTTTGTGATGGGTACTTGGTATGTCTTGACTTGACTTGGCAACTGCGCCAGCAATGGCTAGCTACTCGGAGATCAACTCTTGACTTGATTTGGCGTAAGCCTCCCCGGAAACGGCGCCAGAAATCCTTCTTGCTACCTCTTGAGCTTGCGTTGGTTTTTCCCTTGAAGAGGAAAGGGTGATGCAGCAAAGTAGCGTAAGTATTTCCCTCAGTTTTTTAGAACAAAGGTATCAATCCAGTAGGAGGATACACACAAATCACCTCGTGCCTACACAAACAAATAAGAACCTTGCAACCAACGCGGTAAAGGGGTTGTCAATCCCTTCACGACCACTTGCAAAAGTGAGATCTGATAGGGATAATAAGATAAATATTTTTGGTATTTTTATGATAAAGATTGAAAGTAAATATTGCAAAGTAAAATAGATTGGAACTTATATGATGGAGAATAGACCCGGGGACCATAGGTTTCACTAGTGGCTTTTCTCAAGATAGCATAAGTATTACAGTGGATGAACAAATTACTGTCGAGCAATTGATAGAAAAGTGCATAGTTATGAGAATATCTAGGCATGATCATGTATATAGGCATCACGTCCGTGACAAGTAGACCGTAACGATTCTGCATCTACTACTATTACTCCACACATCGACCGCCATCCAGCATGCATCTAGAGTATTAAGTTCATAAGAACAGAGTAACGCATTAGGCAAGATGACATGTTGTAGAGGGATAAACTCAAGCAATATGATATAAACCCCATATTTTTATCCTCGATGGCAATAATACAATACGTGTCATTTCCCCTTCTGTCACTAGGATCGAGCAACGCAAGATTGAACCCAAAGCTAAGCACTTCTCCCATTGCAAGAAAGATCAATCTAGTAGGCCAAACCAAACTGATAATTCGAAGAGACTTGCAAAGATAACAAATCATACATAAAAGAATTCAGAGGAGATTCAAATATTGTTCATAGATAATCTTGATCATAAACCCACAATTCATCAAATCTCGACCAACACACCGCAAAAAGAGTTACATCGAATAGATCTCCAAGAGAATCGAGGATAACTTTGTATTGAGATCCAAAGAGAGAGAAGAAGCCATCTAGCTAAAAACTATGGACCCGAAGGTCTGTGGTAAACTACTCACACATCATCGGAGAGGCTATGGTGTTGATGTAGAAGCCCTCCATGATCGATTCCCCCTCCGGTGGAGCGCCAGAAAAGGCCCCAAGATGGGATCTCACGGGTACAGAAGGTTGCGGCGGTGGAAATAGGGTTTCGTGGTGCTCCTGGATGTTTTTGGGGTATATGGGTATATATAGGAGGAAGAAGTAGGTCGGTGGAGCTGCGAGGGGCCCACGAGGGTGGGGGCGCGCCTAGGGGGCACGCACGCCTCCCTGCCTCGTGGCCTCCTTGCTTCTTTCTTGACGTCCACTCCAAGTCCTCTGGATCACGTTGTTCCAAAAATCACTCTTCCGAAGGTTTCATTCCGTTTGGATTCCGTTTGATATTCCTTTTCTGGAAAACACTGAAATAGGCAAAAAACAACAATTTGCACTGGGCCTTCGGTTAATAGGTTAGTCCCAAAATAATATAAAAGTGTATAATAAAGCCCATTAAACATCCAAAACAGATAATATAATAGCATGGAACAATCAAAAATTATAGATACGTTGGAGACGTATCAGTGGACAACTTTACAGGGAAAGTGTCACCGGAGTTGCTCAGCATTGCATTTCTCCAGAAGAAGGTCGAATGATCCTAAATGAGATCCACTCAGGGACCTGTGGTCACCATGCGTCCTCTCGGACCATCGTAGCCAAAGCATACAGAGCGGGATTCTACTGGGCACGTGCAAATGAGATGGCTAAAGATAAAGTCGACAAGTGCAAAGGCTGCCAGTTTTACTCAAACATGTCTCACAAACCTGCATCAGCCTTGAAGACTATTCCTCTCATCTAGCCTTTTGCAGTTTGAGGATTGGACATGCCTGGACCTTTCAAGACCGGCAGAAGTAGTTTCACTCATTTGCTCATAGCAGTCGACAAATTCACCAAATGGATCCAAGCCAAGCCTATCAAGAATCTTGATTCAAGCACTGCCATTAGTTTCATCAGAGAGCTGATATTCAGATATGGAGTCCCTCATAGCATTATCATAGATAATGTCGGATTTCGGGTTCCGGCAGACCCTCGAGGTTCGAACACTGGGGTGCACACGGAGATTCGCCCTCTACCTACATGTACCCCGCCGCCTCGCTAAGATCTAAGCTACGGAAGGAACAACACAAGAGACACAAGGTTTATACTAGTTCGGGCCACCGTTGTGGTGTAATACCCTACTCTAGTTTGTGGTGTGGTGGATTGCCTCTTGGGCTGATGGCGATGAACAATACAAGGAAGAACATCCTCGCGAGGGTCTGTTCTTGGCCGGGGCGATGAACTGCTTGGGGGAGTTCAGTCGCCTTCTCTCTCTCTCTCTCTCTCTCTCTCTCTCTCTGTCCAAGGTGCACCCAGCTACCGATTAGATGTCTCTGCTATGGTGGCTAGCTCTACTTATATAGGCAGTGGCCCGGCCTCTTCCCAAAAATTGAGCGGAAGGCGCCAACAATTGGCCATTTTGAAGGGAACATCTGGTACACTTATCTGACTAAAGTTGGTCCTCGCTTTGTCAAAGGCTCGGTGGTGGCGCCGGCTTGGGCTCCACAATGACTTCCTTCCCGCCGTTGGGCTGATCTTGGTCTTGTTGCACCAAAATGGGCGCCTTTGCTTGATGCTCTCACTGCGCTTGCTCCCTTTGCACCAAAGAGGAAACGAGGACATCATGCTGGCGGGCTGGCGCCCGCCGGCGCCTTGGTCGTCATGGCTTGCGTCATGGGCACCTCGTGAGGTACCACGCTTGATCTCTCCGCCTCCTCGCGAGCCAGCTGATGAGGCCGTGCACGAGAAGCTCCTGTCATCCGCCCATGCAATCTTGGCCCCTCGCGAGGGTCTTGAGCTTGTGTTGGTGAAGATGGGCCGTGATGGGCCCCCCTTTGAGCCACGCCGCAGGCCGCAGGCAAGCAAGTCTGGGGACCCCCATTCCCAGAACGCCGACAGTAGCCCCCGGTCCCAAGGCGCGCCCGGGTTTGGCCGAGCAGAGAGGCGAAGGGGCAAGCACGAAGCACCGCGTGCCCTAACAGCCTGCGGCCTTGGGCGCCGCGTGGCGGTTGATTGGACGTGGGTGCCTTAGCAACCGCGCGAGTTGATCAAGGAGCGGCGTCGGCCTAGGCTTAGCTTCCCTTGCTTTTCTCTGGTTACTGCTCAGATCCCCTTTCTTGCGCCTCTCCTTCCTGCTTCCGAAATCTTCAGATCCACTTCAACTACACGCCCTAGCAAGGCATGGCGCCTCGCCAGACCCCGGCCGGAGCTTGGTACGCGCCAGCCCTGGACTCGTCGAACGTGTCGGAGGCGAGCCTTGCCCGGGTGCGCCAAATGGCGGCGGCGCAGGGCATCGACGGGGCGATGGTGTTCAAGGCCGGCTCCACCCTCCCCGAGGGCCAAGGGAGCACCTTCTATCCGCTCTTTGTAAGCGCCACTATTGCTGGCCTGATGCCTCCCTTTTCCGAGTTCTTCTTCTCTATCCTCCGCCATTACAAGCTACAAGCTCTGCATCTCCACCCCAACTCTGTTCTCCTCCTGGCGATCTTTGCCTACTATTGTGAGGCTCACGTCGGGGTGCAGCCCTTAGTGGCCCTGCTGCGCCACTATTTCTCCCTCCGGACCTCTCGTGGTTCCCCTTCTGCGTGTGCGAGCTTCGTCGCGTATGGTAGCTCCATCGCCATTTTGAACCTCGGGAAGAGGATTGAGGGCTTTAGGAGCAAGTGGGTCTTGGTGGATGTTGGGCGCATCCACCCTCGGCTAATCTTGCCCACGGAGCACCACACGCACTCCGACGATTGGTCTCGAATGGAGCTCGTGGACCCCGTGCGAGGCCGGTGTTGGAGAAGATGGACATAGATCTGAGGCCGGCCAGCATGGCGGCGGCGAAGCTGACCGGCACGTCACTGATGAGGGAATTCCTGGAGCACCAGTTGGCTCCGCTTCGTCAGTACCCACTTCCGATGTGGAGGCCCCACCCGAGCCCCGCGGTCTTGGCCGACGGAGACCTGGCTGCGGTTCTCCAATCTTTGGTTGGGGCGGCGTGGCGAGGTTGGAGGGCGCCCCACGCCCTGTTCCTCCGCGACGAATGGGAGCGGTAGTGCAGTCCATGCCCGTCTTCAGCGGGGCGGGCCCGTGCCACGGAGGCTCCCGAGGAACGGTGGATGTGTCCTCCAGCGACTCCAGCGAGGAGAAGGGAGAAGGGAGCGGAAGGAGGGCTCGACTCGAGGCGACCGGCGGAGAGTCGAGGCTCCCTCCCTCGGCGCAAGTCCGCGTTCTCCGCCTCTCACCGGCGGCAGCGGCGACGAGGATGATGATGAGCAGGGCAGCGGGAGCTTGCCCCTGATCCTGAAGAAGGACAGGACCGGGCTGATCCCCCGCGGGTCTACCCCGGCCCCGAGGCGATCCGTAGGCGTCCCTCCTGCTCCCGAGCTCCTCGAGGCTGATCCTTGTAGCCGGCTCTCGGGCTTCAAGTATGGCCGGAGGTTGCTCGAGCTCGCGAGCGACGACCAGTAAGTGCTCGATTCCTATCTTATTTCTTGTTTTGTCGCTGAGGCTTGACGTCTGTATCTCTTGGCTAGGCTGGCGCCCGCGGCAAAGAAGCTGAAGGGATCTCCCGAGGTTCCGTCTGGGGCAGCGCCTCCGCCCCTGAAAGAAGGTGACCGTGATGCACGGGCCTCTCCTGCCCGGTCATCCTCGCGAGGCCTGGTGGAGCTGGTTGGGGCGAGCTCAGCCCCCATGGCCCAAGCGACTCCTGAGGTGTCCTTGCCTGATGCCGCCGCCACAGCTGTTGGGGCGCAGCAGGTCCCGCCTCAGGACACCGTGGTTACACTGCTGTCCTCTCCTCCTACTCCACCAACTGTTGTCTCTCCGACTCCTCCTACCGTTACGATCGTCTTCTGCCCCGGACCGGCTCGGCGAGATCTTTTGGGCGCCGACCCTCGTGCAGTGGCAGGCGCTGGAGCTGGCTTGGCTGGATTCGCTCGGCGCTTCAATCCGGGCGGCGCTGGTCCAGGCCTCGACGGCTTGCGACGAGGAGAAGCAATCCATCCTTGGGGCGAAAGCTGCTCACGACGCCGCCTTGGGGGAGGTAGCCGATGTCCGAGGTCGCTGCAAGGCGCTGGAGAGCGAGCTGCAGGGCCTGCGGGACTAGCTCACCAAGGAGGCCCGCCTTCGCCAAGAACAGGAGGAATGCATGAAAGCTCGCGAGGTGGCCGTCAAGGATCGGGACGCCAAGCTCAAGAAGCGCCGTGAACGCCTAGGCGTGCTAGAGCAAGAGTTGGAGGCGAGGAAGGTCGAGCTGGACGGCAAGGCACGGGTCCTTGCCGAGGATCGCGTGGCCTTCACAGATATGGAGGTGAAGGCTCGCACCTTGCTGAGGGAGCTTTACGATAGCGGCCTGGAGAGCCCGCTGGCCGGTGCAGAGGACGGCCCCACCAAGCTGCTTCCCTTGCTGGTTCGCGCTCTTGAAGATGTCGCCCTTGGCCTTGGCCCTACGGCCTAGGCCGAGGCGCGTGTCTTGTCTTCTGCGGTGCTGACGCGGGTCCTCACCCACGTCTACCTTCGCGATCCCAACATCGACCTCGACAGCCTGCTGGAGCCAGCGAGCGGCGAGCTTGCCGCTGCCGCTGCACCGTGAAGGGTCGTGCGGAGGCTCTGCTGGGGAAGTTCCGGGCCTTCAGCACCAAGCCGAAGCGGGGCGCTGCCAACCCTGCGGCTCCACAAGGCGAACCCGGTCCGCGTAGCTCCACCGCCGACAAGTGACTCCATTGTGGCTCCTGTTCTGCTTTTAATTCCTACACATGTATCATGCCTCGGGGAGGCGTTTAAACTTGCATTTGGCATTGTGATAACAGTTATGGACTGTAATATTTTGCTTCTTAATTCCTTGAAATTTGCGCTTCCTACTTGCTTATGTTCTCGCCCAGAGCCACCCACACGATACTCGGCCGCCGTTAGCCCCGGCCGGAAACCAGGACGGGACCAAGGAGTGAGGGGCTACGTGACAAGTTAGGCTCCTGAGTCGCGATGCTCATGAGTCCCCCTTGGCGCACGGACAACAAGTAGGGAGGTGAGATGTGGGTGGATCTACCGTTCTACGTCTGCAGAGCCCGGCCCCGCGCATACCTCAACCGCCGTTAGCCTTTCAGAACTAAGGAGTGAGGGGCTACGTGACCAGTTAGGCTCCTGAGTCGCGATGCTCAGGAGTCCCCCTTGACGCTCAAACGGCCTTCGTACCTTGGCTCCGCTCGGGGAGGGACGCGCGACGAACCAGGCCCGAGGGGCCTGGCTGGGTGGCGTGCGTCTGGGCGTGACCCAGGCACAGCCCCCGTGTCTAGCACCCTCGCGCAGCACTCCCAAGGGGAGGCGTTGCGATGAGGCCAGACACTGAGCTCTGGGCTCCCTGAGGTTGACGCAGCCCGGGGGCCACCATCAGTTGTTTATCACCAGCGCGGAGCATAGCGCTTCCGTATGTGTACGGGCATAGCCTCCTCGGCGATGTCGTCGGCCAGCGCGAGCATGGTGCTTCCAGCAGTGCGTGGGAGGGCTCCCCTCGGGTGGAGCCCCAGGCGTGTACAGCCCATACGACACGTGGCTGGCACGGTAGGGCTGGACGAGGTGTATCTGGGCACCCGTGAGCCAGCGCAGACTCACGGGGCCCTACCTCAAGGCGGGTTGCGCTGCACTGGCCTTATCTTGTGATGTGTTCCTGTAGATTTGCTTAGATCTGCGGCGCTCTCGTCCTCGGGTCCCGCCTCGAGCTAGTCTCGGCCGTCATTTGGTATGCCGGTCGCGATGCCGTGGACAAAGGCGAGAGGGTGAGGGCTGGAGAGCCAAGAGGAGCCACGAGTCGCGATGCTCGGTACCCCCTTTAGCGTGCAAGTGGTGCGACATGAGCGAAGAAAAGGTGCCATGGATTGGCATCAAATAACAAGCATGATGGGTCGAGCGCATGACCGAAATAAGCGAGAGGATACATGCCGCCCGTGTCCGCCCGGCGGCTCGAGATGATGCAGCCGAAGGCGCCCCAACAAGATAAGCTAGGAACATGAAGTAAAGGGATACACGCCGCGAGGACGGACCCAGCGGCCTGGGAATAATGCAGCCCTGGTGGGCGCTCCAGTTGAAATGAAACTTGAAAGGTGTCACTGATAGCGTTGAAGACGAAAGGGTATTGGTGCAGCGGACTTCGGTGGGCTGCGGGAGCCGATCCTCACGAGCCCCGTGCTCGGGGCCTCGGGAGGCTCCGGGGCGCTGGTGGCTCCTCGTGGACCATCTCCATCTCTGCGGGGCTGCGGGCGCTGGCCTCTTGAGCCTCGGGATATCCCTCATGAGGCGCTGGTGCGTGGCGGCTGCGTTGGCGGCCGTAAGGCATGCGAACGTGGCTGTGGGTGGACCTTCACACGCCCCCACGCGAGAGGGCTAGGCGCTCTGAGGCGGCTCGGTTGAGCCTGGTATGTCGATCTGAGACGCAGCAGCCCACCATCCTCGCTGGATGGGGTGCTACTGGCAGTGTGCGGCTGCCACTCATGACTCTTGACTCCTGCAGCTCTGAATGGCCTTGGCGACGAACTCCCGAGGTTTGGCCCTCCTTGCCTTGCTCCTTCTTGAGGGAAGCGTGCTTGAAACACGCCTCCAAGTGGTGCCCAAGCGCCTTCCTCGTGACCTTAGCAAGGTCGGTGGCCCTCCAGGAGGAGCCCCCGAGCCCTGCCTGAGGAGGGCGCCGGGCGCTTTCCTATGCGATAGAAGGAGGTTCCCCTGAAAGCGCGGACCACGAGGGGCCTGCCTCATGAGGGGCCGGGCAGACGATGTCTTCTTCTTCTTGGGGCGGTCTGGAAGCCTCCTGCCTTCGCGATCGGGGTCTTCGGTGATCGGCTGAAAGGCTTGCTCGAGGAGCACACCGCGTCCTTCTCTTCGCGAGGCACCGTGATGACTCCGCCACTTCCTGGCATCTTGAGGACGTTGTAGCCGTGGTGGGTTATGGCCATGAACTTGGCCAGCGCTGGGTACCCGAGGATGGCGTTGTATGGCGGCGGCGAATGTGGGCGGCGTCGAAGTCGATGAGCTCGGTCTTGGTAGTTGTCGCCTGCCCAAGGTGACAGGGAGGCGAACCTGCCCAATCGGGACCGTGGAGCCATCAGTGACTCCGGAGAAAGGCTTGGTTGGATGAAGCTGATTGTAAGGCACTTGGAGATTGTTGAATGTTTCCACAGACAAGACATTGAGCCCTGCCCCGCCATCGATGAGGGTCTTGGTGACCAGCACGTTGTTGATGATTGGGGAGCAAAGCATCGGGAGGACTCCGGCTGTGGCGGCACACTTGAGCTGATCCACCAAACTGAACGTGATGGCGCCGCCACCACCCGAGGCGTGTGGCTTCGAGCTTGGGAGGACTGCATTCGCCAGCGGGCGAACTGCTTGAAGATCGTTGAGAGGTGGGGCTTGAGCTCCGCCCGGGATCTGAGCGATCGCCGCTCTCTGAAGCCCCCAGCCCCCTCGTCCTAATGATGGTCTTCATTCCTCCTTGGCTGCGGTGGCAGAGGAGGGAGGCCTGCGTTGCCTTGCGGGCGATCCTCGCGAGGCCGATCCCTCCAGCCTCCCTCGCGAGGCGGGTCTTGCCAGCGATCCTCGCGAGGTTGGTCGCGCCACCCTTGGCGAGGGCCACGGTCTTCCCAGCGTCCTGCGTTCCTTCCTCCTCCTCGGCCATAGCCCCGATCGCTGCGGTCAGGGCGTCGACCGATCCTCCCTTCTCGCACAGCCCGGAGCTCTTGACATTCGTTGGTGTTGTGGGTGTGGAGGTCGTGGTACACGCAGTATCGACTGCCCTTGGAAGACTCGGGCTGATCTCTGCCCCGCTTGTTGTCCGGCTCTGCCGCGAGCACGGCAGCCCCCTTGCGCTTCCGTCCTTGGCCTTGGATTTCTTCTCTTACGGTCTCGCGGCAGCAGCGTCGAGGAGGAGAGACGCCCTTCCTCGGCCCTGGCGCACTTGGTCGCCAAGTTGAACAACTCCAAGGAAGTGCATAGATCTTCATGCATCGCCAGCTCTTCCTTGATCTTGACGTCGCGCACACCGTCGGAGAAGGCGGAGATGATGGCCTCCTCGGTCACCTTGGGAATCTTGAGGCGTGCGTTGTTGAAGCGCTGGATGTACTTCTGCAGGGTTTCCCCTGGTTGCTGCTTGATGCAGCGCATGTCGCTCACGGCGGGTGGCCGGTCACGAGTTCCTTGGAAGTTGGCGATGAAGCGGGTGCGCATCTTGTCCCAGGAGGAGATCGTGCACAGGGCAGGTTCGAGAGCAGTGCGGGCCCCATCCTTGGGCGCCATGGGAAACCAATTCGCCATGACCTTCTCGTCTCCGTTGGCGGCTTCGATGCCCAGCTCGTAGAGCTGGAGGAACTCTTGAGGTCGGCCGTGCCGTCGTAGCGAGGAGGCAGGTCTGCTTGAACTTCTTGGGCCACGCGACGCTGCACAGCTCGGTGGTGAAAACACGGCAGCTTCTTTGTGGGCCCACGGAGGCCTTGGATGACGAAGAGCTTGGTCTTGCGGGTCCCCATCGCGCTGCAGCTGGGAGCAGCGCTGGGTCTTGACGTCTTGGGAGCAGGTGCGTGGTCGCGGCAATTTGGGCGGGGAGCACTCGGGCAGCTTCTTGCGGGCGAGGACCTCCTGGCGGCTTTGCTCTTGCCGCGCTGGCGCCGGACGGAGCGGGTTCCGCCCAGGGACCACGCGCCTTGCGGCTAGGGCGCCTTCTTGAGGGGGAGGCGGCCGAGGCGCCCCCGGAGCTTCATCGCCCGCGCGGAGTGGGTGCGGTGCGCAGGGGCGGATGGCGCGAGAGCCCCTGCGGCGCAGACGAGCTTCGGTGGCGGTCAGCCACTCTTCGTGAGCGTCGTCGGCGGGCGGTAGCGCAGGAGATCGTTTGCCACGATGGCGCCTCGAGCCTCCATGGGCGCGCGGAATGCGCGAGCGAAAGAACCAGCCGCGCGAGTGAGGGGCTAGCGGTGCGGCCGTCTTGCCTCACGGAGGATCTTTGGGGCGATGCTTGCTGCTTGTTCCCGCCGGGCGGTGGCGAGGAACAGCGAGGCGCCCACCGGCGGGAGCCGTCTGGCGACGCGAAGCGAGAGTGGCTCAGCGCTTCGGCCGCGGCCCCGGCGGCGTCGAACATGGATCTTGGTGGTCGACGAGAGAACAGGTGGCGGAAGGCAATTCGGCGCACCTACAGTGCGCCAAATGTCGGATTTTGGGTTCCGCAGACCCTTGAGGTTCAACACTTTGGGGTGCGCGGAGATTCGCCCTCTACCTACACTGCACCCGCCGCCTCGCTAAGATCTAAGCTACGAAAGGAACAACACAAGAGACACAAGGTTTATACTAGTTCGGGCCACCGTTGTGGTGTAATACCCTACTCTAGTTTGTGGTGTGGTGGATTGCCTCTTGGGCTGATGGCGATGAACAATACAAGGAAGAACAGCCTCGCGAGGGTCTGTTCTTGGCCGGGGCGATGAACTGCTTGGGGGAGTTCAGTCGCCTTCTCTCTCTCTCTCTCTCTCTCTCTCTCTCTCTGTCCAAGGTGCATCCAGCTACCGATCAGATGTCTCTACTATGTTGGCTAGCTCTACTTATATAGGCAGAGGCCCTGGGCCTCTTCCCAAATATTGAGCGGGAAGGGCGCCAACAATTGGCCATTTTGAAGGGGGACATCTGGTACACTTATCTGACTAAAGTTGGTCCTCGCTTTGTCAAAGGCTCTGGTGGTGGCCTTGGCTTGGGCTCCACAATGACTTCCTTCCTACCGTTGGGCTGGTCTTGGTCTTGTTGCACCGAAATGGACGCCTTTGCTTGATGCTCTCGCCTGCGCTTGCTCCCTTTGCACCAAAGAGGAAAGGAGGACACTGCGCGGGCTAGCGCCCACCTGGCGCCCTTGGTCGTCATGGCTTGCATCATGGGCGCCTCGTGAGGTACCCCGCCTTGATCTCTCTGCCTCCTCGCGAGCCAGCCTGATGAGGCCGTGCCTGAGGAAGCTCCCTGTCGTCCGCCCCGCGAGGCTTGGCCCCTCGCGAGGGTCTTGAGCTTGTGTTGGTGAAGATGGGCCATGATGGGCCCCCCTTTGAGCCACGCCGCAGGCTGCAGGCAGGCAAGTCTGGGGACCCCCGTTCCCAGAACGCCGACAGATAATGGCTTCAACTTTGATTCCGATGAGTTCAGAGTGTTTTGCGCATCCTAAGGCACTCGGGTAGACTACTCATCCGTTGCACACCTGCAGTCGAATGGGCAGGCGGAAAGGGCAAACGGCTTGATCCTTCAAGGGTTGAAACCCTGGTTGATGCGTGATCTCAAGCATGCTGCTGGAGCTTGGGTGACTGAGTTACCATCTGTCCTATGGGGATTGAGAACAACTCCCAACCGGTCGACTGATCAAACCCCCTTCTTCATGGTGTATGGTGCTGAAGCTGTGCTACCGAGTGATTTGCTGCACAATGCCCCCCGAGTGGAACTCTTTTCGGAAGCTGAAGCAGAACAGGCACGCCAAGATGCGGTTGACCTCCTAGAGGAATTAAGAGAGATGGCTCTGATCCGGTCGACCATCTATCAACAACACCTGCGTTGATTCCATGCCCGAAATGTCAGGGGTTGAGCATTTCAAGAAGGAGACCTTGTGCTACGAGTGCACCAGAAACGGCCTCACAAGCTTGCTCCGGCCTAGGAAGGCCCCTTCATCATCACCAAGGTGATCCACAACTGGGCATATCACCTCTACAATGTGGCCAAGAAAGAAGACGAGCCACGCTAGTGGAATGCAGAACTGCTCCACCATTTTTATACATGAACACTCGGATCGACGAGTTGTAATAAGAATCCTTCAGTGTGCTTGTCAAAGACATAGTGTTTGCAGCATCTTAATGATTGTTATCGCATAAAACATATGTGTTCAAATCCCACAGTGGGTGGCGTAGCCGCGAACCTGATTCGCCTAAGTTTCAAAAACACTCTGAGTGAAGTGCAATCCTCTCACTCAGGGGCTTAGCTGCGATCCCGTACTCGCCTAAGTTACAAAACACACTCCGAGTGAAGAGCAATCCTATCACTCGGGGGATTAGCTGCGACTGTCGGTGTCAAAACCGGCGGATCTCGGGTAGGGGGTCCCGATCTGTGCGTCTTAGGCTGATGGTAACAGGAAGCAAGGGACACAATGTTTACCCAGGTTCGGGCCCTCTCGATGGAGGTAAAACCCCACTTCCTGCTTGATTAATATTGAAGATATGGGTAGTACAAGAGTAGATCTACCACGAGATCGTAGAGGCTAAACCCTAGAAGCTAGCCTATGATGGTATGATTGTAATTGTGATCGGCCTTCTAAGGACCAACCTCTCCGGTTTATATAGGCACCAGAGAGGGCTAGGGTTTACATGGAGTCGGTTACAAGGAAGGAAATACAATATCCGGATCGCCAAGCTCGCCTTCCACGCCAAGGAGAGTCCCATCCGGACACGGGTCGAAGTCTTGAGTCTTGTATCTTCACGCTTCAATAGACCGGACGATGTATATAGTCCGGCTGTCCGGATACCCCTAATCCAGGGACTCCTCAAGAGCCCTCAACCAGGCTTCAATGACGATGAGTCCGGGCGCATCTTGTCTTGACATTGCAGGCGGGTTCCTTCTCCCGAGTACTCCAAAGTAATTATCGAACACTTGAACCGTGTCCGGATCCACAAAATGATCTTCACATGCCACCGTAGAGAGAATGGTATTTCACAAATGCAATCTGCTGACAACTTTTTAGGCTACACGACGTGTCACTATGGTCGGGTCATTATTCGAACCGTTTTCCCACAACCAGCCACAGTGCATATTGCGAGGCGGTTTCCTTGACACGTTTTGTCAAAGCAGAGATCGTGTCCCCTTATCACGGGATTCTCGTCAATACGAGTATGGGAAATCCCACCACGCCATCAATCGTGGCGCTTGGGAAGTAAGCGATTTCCAACGGGCAAGTGGGAGGCGCACCGCTTTTGTCGCTGTTGGGGAACGTAGCAGAAATTCAAAATTTTCCTACGTGTCACCAAGATCTATCTATGGAGAAACTAGCAACGAGGGGAGGAGAGTGCGTCTACATACCCATGTAGATCGTTAAGCGGAAGCGTTCATGAGAACGGGGTTGAAGGAGTCGTGCTGCGTGGTGATTCAAATCACCGGAGATCCTAGTGCGAGCAGACGGCACCTCCGCGTTCAACACACGTACAGCCGGTGGCGTCTCCCATGCCTTGATCCAGCAAGGAGAGAGGAGAGGTTGAGAAGACTCCATCCAGCAGCAACACAGCGGCGTGGTGGTGGTGGAGGCGTGGCAATCCCGCAGGCCGCCAAGCACCAAGGGAGAGGAGGAGGAAGAGAGCGGGGCTGCGCTGGAGAGGAGGCTCGTGTGTGTGCAGGCAGCCCCTGGGCCTCATATATATAGGGAAGGGAGGGCTGCGCCCCTCTGGGGTTTCCACCCCTAGGGGTGGCGGCCAGCCCTAGATGGGTTTGAGGGGCGGCCAAGAGAGGAGGAGAGGAGGCGCCACTAGATGGGCCTTAGGGCCCATCTGGACTAGGGTTGCCCCTCCCACTTCCCTGCGCTTGGGCCCCTTGTGGGCGCACCAGCCCCTTGGGGCTGGTTCCCTCCACACTTGGCCCACGCAACCTTCCGGGGCAGGTGGCCCCACTTGGTGGACCCAGGACCCTCCCGGTGGTCCCAGACATTACCGATATCGCCGAAACTTTTCGGTTACCAAAACAGGACTTCCCATATATAAATCTTTACCTCCGGACCATTCCGGAACTCCTCGTGACGTCCGGATCTCATCCGGACTCGAACAACATTTGGTAACCACATACAAACTTCCTTTATAACCCTAAGCGTCATCGAACCTTAAGTGTGTAGACCCTACGGGTTCGGAGACATCTGACATGACCGAGGCGTTCTCCGGTCAATAACCAACAGCGGGATCTGGATACCCATGTTGGCTCCCACATGTTCCACGATGATCTCATCGGATGAACCACGATGTCAAGGACTCAATTAATCCGTATTCAATTCCCTTTGTCTAGCGGTATTGTACTTGCCCGAGATTCGATCGTCGGTATCCCGATACCTTGTTCAATCTCGTTACCGGCAAGTCTCTTTACTCGTTCCGTAACACATCATCCGTGATCAACCCCTTGGTCACATTGTGCACATATGATGATGTCCTACCGAGTGGGCCCAGAGATACCTCTCCGTCTACGGAGTGACAAATCCATCTCGATCCGTGTCAACCCAATGGTCACTTTCGGAGATACCGTAGTGCACCTTTATAGTCACCCGATTCGTTGTGACGTTTGATACACCAAAGCACTCCTACGGTATCCGGGAATTGCACGATCTCATGGTCTAAGGAAGAGATACTTGACATTGGAAAAGCTTTAGCATCTGAACTACGATCTTTGTGCTAGGCTTAGGATTGGGTCTTGTCCATCACATCATTCTCCTAATGATGTGATCCGTTATCAATGACATCCAATGTCCATGGTCGAGGAAACGTAACCATCTATTGATCAACGAGCTAGTCAACTAGAGGCTTACTAGGGACATGGTGTTGTCTATGTATCCACACATGTATTGCTGTTTTCGGTCAATACAATTATAGCATGAATAATAAACGATTATCATGAACAAGGAAATATAATAATAACTAATTTATTATTGCCTCTAGGGCATATTTCCAACAGTCTCCCACTTGCACTAGAGTCAATAATCTAGTTCACATCGCCATGTGATTAACACTGATAGGTCACATCGCCATGTGACCAACATCCAAAGAGTTTACTAGTGTCTTAAACTAGTTCACATCACCATGTGATTAAGTCTCAATGAGTTACGGGGTTTGATCATGTTTTGCTTGTGAGAGAGGTTTTAGTCAGCAGTGCGAACCTTTCAGATCCGTGTGTACTTTGCAATTCCTATGTCATATTGTAAATGCTGCTTTCACGCTCCACTTGGAGCTATTCCAAATGGTTGCTCCACTATCGTATCCGGTTTGCTTCTCGAGTCACTCGGATAGGTGTTAAAGCTTGCATCGGCGTAACCCTTTACGCCGAACTCTTTATCACCTCCATAATCGAGAAACATGTCCTTATTTACTCCAAGGACAATTTTGACCGCTGTCCAATGATCCATTCTGGATCATTCTTGTACCCTAGTGACTCATGGCAAGGCACACTTCGGTGCGGTACACAAGATAGCATACTATAGAGCCTATATCGAAGCATAGGGGCGACCTTCATCCTTTCTCTCTTTTACTGCCGTGGTCGAGCTTTAACTCTTAACTTCATACCTTACATCTCGAGGCAAGAACTCCTTCTTTGGTGATCCATCTTGAACACTTTCAAGATCATGTCAAGGTATATGCTCATTTGAAAGTATCATTAAGCGTTTTGATCTATCCTTATAGATCTTGATGCTCAATGTTCAAGTAGCTTAATCAGGTTTTCTATTGAAAACACTTTTCAAATAACCCTATATGCTTTCTGAAATTCTACATCATTTCGATCAACAATATGTCAACAACATATACTCATCGAAATTCTATAGTGCTCCCACTCACTTCTTTGGAAATACAAGTTTCTCATAAACTTTGTATAAACCCAAAATCTTTGATCATCTCATCAAAGTGCACATTCCAACTCCGAGATGCTTACTCCAGTCCTTAGAAGGATCGCTGGAGCTAGCATACCTTTTAGCATCCTTAGGATCGACAAAACTTTTACGATTGTATCACATACAACCTTTCCTTACGAAACTGGTAAGGAAACTCATTTTGACATCCATCTGCCAGATTTCATAAATGCAGCTTATGCTAACATGATTCCGACGGACTTAAGCATCGCTACTGAATGAGAAAATCTCATCGTAGTCAACTCCTTGAACTTGTGAAAACTCTTTGCCACAAGTCGAGCTTCATAGAAGGTGACATTACCGTCCATGTCCGTCTTCTTCTTAAAGACCCATTTATTTCAATGGCTTGCCGATCATCGAGCAAGTCCACCAAAGTCCATGCTTTGTTATGATACATGGATCCTACCTCGGATTTCATGGTTTCTAACCATTTGTCGAATTTGGGCCCACCATCGCTTCTCCATAGCTCGTGGGTTCATTGTTGTCTAGCAACATGACCTTCAAGACAGGATTGCTGTACCACTCATAAGTAATCGCATCCTTGTCACCCTCAGAGGTACGGTAGTGACTTGATCCAAAACTTCATGATCACTATCATAAGCTTCTACTTCAATTGGTGTAGGTGCCACGGAACAACTTCCTGTGCCTGCTACACACTAGTTGAAGTGACGGTTCAATAACCTCATCAAGTCTCCACCATCCTCCCACTCAACTTTTCGAGACGAACTTTTCCTCGAGAAAGGACCCGATTCAAGAAACAATCCCTATTGCTTTCGGATCTGAATTAGGAGGTATACCCAACTGTTTTGGGTGTCCTATGAAGATGCATTTTATCCGCTTTGGGTTCGAGCTTATCAACCTGAAACTTTTTCACATAAGCGTCGCAGCCCCAAACTTTTAAGAAACGACAACTTAGGTTTCTCCAAACGGTGTCGTCTCAGCGGAATTACGTGGTGCCCTATTAAAGTGAGTGCGGTTGTCTCTAATGCCTAACCCATGAGCGATAGTGGTAATTCGATAAGAGACATCATGGTACGCACCATATCCAATAGGTTGCAACTATGATGTTCGGACACACCATCACACTATGGTGTTCGGTGGTATTAATTGTGAAACAATTTGCACAATGTCTTAATTGTGTGCCAAAACTCAATAACTCAGATATTCATCTCTATGATCATATCATAGACATTCTATCCTCTTGTCACGAAGATCTTAAACTTCACTCTGAAATTACTTGAACCATTCAATAATTCAGACTTGTGTTTCATCAAGTAAATATACTCAACATCTACTCGAATCATCGTGAAGTAAGAACATAACGATATTCCTTTGCATGCCTCGGCACTCATTGGACTGCACACATCAAAATGTGTTACTTCCAACAAGTTGCTATCTTGTTCCATCTTCTTTGAAACCGAGGCTTTTCACCATCTTGCCCATGTGGTATGATTTGCATATCTCAAGTGATTCAAAATCAAGTGAGTCCAAACGATCCATCTGCATGGAGTTTCTTCATGCGTATACACCAATAGACATGGTTTACATGTCTCAAACTTTTCAAAACGAGTGAGTCCAAAGATCCATCAACATGGAGCTTCTTCATGCGTTTAGACCAATATGACTTACATGGCAGTGCCACAAGTAAGTGGTACTATCATTACTATCTTATACTTTTGGCATGAAAATGTGTATCACTACGATCGAGATTCAATAAACCATTCCTTTAGGTGCAAGACCATTGAAGGTATTATTCAAATAAATAGAGTAACCATTATTCTCCTTAAATGAATAACCGTATTGCGATAGACATAATCCAATCATGTCTATGCTCAGCATAAACACCAAATGACAATTATTCTGGTTTAATACTAATCTTGATGGTAGAGGGAGCGTGCGATGTTTGATCACATCAAACTTGGAAACACTTCAACACATATCGTCGGCTCACCTTTAGCTAGTCTCCGTTTATTCCGTAGCTTTTATTTGAGTTACTAACACTTAGCAACCGAACGGTATCTAATACCCTGGTGCTACTAGGAGTACTAGTAAAGTACACATTAACATAATGTATATCAATATACTTCTATCGACCTTGCCACCTTCTTATCTACCAAGTATCTAGGGTAATTCCGCTCGATGGCTGTTCCCCTATTACGAAGCACTTAGTCTCGGGTTTGGGTTCAACCTTGGGTTTCTTCACTAGAGCAGCAGCTGATTTGCCGTTTCATGAAGTATCCTTCTTGCCCTTGCCCTTCTTGAAACTAGTGGTTTCACTAACCATCAACAATTGATGCTCCTTCTTGATTTCTACTTTCGCGGTGTCAAACATCGTGAATACCTCAAGGATCATCATCTCTATCCTTGATATGTTATAGTTCATCACGAAGCTCTAGCAGCTTGGTGGCAATGACTTTGGAGAAACATCACTATCTCATCGGAAGATCAACTCCCACTCGATTCAAGTGATTGTTGCACTCGGACAATCTGAGCACAAGCTCAACGATTGAGCTTTTCTCCCTTAGTTTGCAGGCTAAGAAAACTCGTGGGAGGTCTCATACCTCTTGGCGTGAGCACGAGCCTGAAATCCCAATTTCAGCCCTCGAAACATCTCATATGTTCATGACGTTTAAAACGTCTTTGGTGCCTCAACTCTAAACCGTTTAATTGAACTATCACGTAGTTATCAAAGCGTGTATGTCCGATGTTCGCAACATCCACAAGCGACGTTTGGGGTTCAAAGACACTGGCGGTGCATTAAGGACATAAGCTTTCTCTTGTCCGCATAATCGCTACTTTCAACTTTCAACTATATTTTCTCTAGGAACATATCTAAGCAGTGGGACTAAAGCGTGAGCTTCGACATAATTTGCAAAAGGTCTTTTGACTATGTTCAGGATAATTAAGTTCATCTTATGAACTCCCACTCAGATAGACATCCCTCTGGTCATCTAAGTGATTACATGATCCGAATCAACTAGGCGTGTCCGATCAACACGTGAGACGGACTAGTCATCATCGATGAACATCTTCATGTTGATCGTATCTACTATCGACTCATGCTCGACCTTTCGGTCTCCGTGTTCGAGGCCATGTCTTTACATGCTAGGCTCGTCAAGTTAACCCTAAGTGTTTCTGCGTGTGTAAATCTTGCTTACACCCGTTGTATGTGAACGTAAGAATCCATCACACCCGATTAACACGTGGTGCTTAGAAGCGACGAACTGTAGCAGCGGTGCACGAGTTAGGGAGAACACTTCTTGAAATTTGTGTAAGGGATCATCTTATTTACTACCGTCGTTCTAAGTAAACAAGATGCATAAACATAATAAACATCACATGCAATTATATAGTAGTGACATGATATGGCCAATATCATATAGCTCCATTGATCTCCATCTTGGGGCTCCATGATCATCATCGTCACCGGCATGACACCATGATCTCCATCATCATGATCTCCATCATCGTGTCTTCATGAAGTTGTCTCGCCAACTATTACTTCTACTACTATGGCTACGGTTAGCAATAAAGTAAAGTAATTACATGGCGTTGTTTAATGACACAGGGTCATACAATAAATAAAGACAACTCCTATGGCTCCTGCCGGTTGTCATACTCATCGACATGCAAGTCGTGAATCCTATTACAAGAACATGATCAATCTCATACATCACATATCATTCATCACATTCTTCTTGGCCATATCACATCACATAGCATACCTGCAAAAACAAGTTAGGCGTCCTCTAATTGTTGTTTGCATGTTTCTGTGGCTGCTATGGGTTTCTAGCAAGAACGTTTCTTACCTCATAAAACCACAACGTGATATGCCAATTGCTATTTACCCTTCATAAGGACCCTTTTCATCGAATCCGTTCCGACTAAAGTGGGAGGCGGCACCCGCTAGCCACCTTATGCACCAAGTGCATGTCGATTCAGTGGAACTGTCTCACGTGGAAATGCGTGTAAGGTCGGTCCGGGCGCTTCATCCCACAATACCGTCGAAACAAGATTGGACTAGTAACGGTAAGCATATTGAACATCATCAACGCCCACAACTACTTTGTGTTCTACTCGTGCAAAGAATCTACGCAATAGACCTAGCTCATGATGCCCTTTGTTGGGGAGCGTGGCAGAAATTCAAAATTTTCCTCGTGTCACCAAGATCTATCTATGGAGAAACTAGCAACGAGGGAGGAGAGTGCATCTACATACCCTTGTAGATCGTTAAGCGGAAGCGCTCATGAGAACGGGGTTGAAGGAGTCGTACTCGTCGTGATTCAAATCACGGAGATCCTAGTGCGAGCAGACGGCACCTCCGCGTTCAACACACGTACAGCCCGGTGACGTCTCCCATGCCTTGATCCAGCAAGGAGAGAGGGAGAGGTTGAGGAAGACTCCATCCAGCAGCAACACAACGGCGTGGTGGTGGTGGAGGAGCGTGGCAATCCCGCAGGGCTTCGCCAAGCACCAAGGGAGAGGAGGAGGAAGAGAGGCAGGGCTGCGCCTGGAGAGGGAGGCTCTCGTGTGTTATGGGCAGCCCCCAGGGCCTCATATATATAGGGGAAGGGGAGGGCTGCGCCCCCTCTAGGGTTTCCACCCCCTAGGGGTGGCGGCCAGCCCTAGATGGGTTTGGGGGGGCGGCCAAGAGAGGAGGGAGAGGGAGGCGCCCACTAGATGGGCCTTAGGGCCCATCTGGACTAGGGTTTGCCCCCTCCCACTTCCCCTTGCGCCTTGGGCCCCTTGTGGGGGGCACACCAGCCCCCTTGGGGCTGGTTCCCTCCCACACTTGGCCCACGCAACCTTCCGGGGCAGGTGGCCCCACTTGGTGGACCCCCGGGACCCTCCCGGTGGTCCCGGTACATTACCGATATCGCCCGAAACTTTTCCGGTTACCAAAACAGGACTTCCCATATATAAATCTTTACCTCCGGACCATTCCGGAAACTCCTCGTGACGTCCGGGATCTCATCCGGACTCGAACAACATTCGGTAACCACATACAAACTTCCTTTATAACCCTAAGCGTCATCGAACCTTAAGTGTGTAGACCCTACGGGTTCGGAGACATCTGAGACATGACCGAGGCGTTCTCGGTCAATAACCAACAGCGGGATCTGGATACCCATGTTGGCTCCCACATGTTCCACGATGATCTCATCGGATGAACCACGATGTCAAGGACTCAATCGAATCCGTATTCAATTCCCTTTGTCTAGCGGTATTGTACTTGCCCGAGATTCGATCGTCGGTATACCGATACCTTGTTCAATCTCGTTACGGCAAGTCTCTTTACTCGTTCCGTAACACATCATCCGTGATCAACCCCTTGGTCACATTGTGCACATTATGATGATGTCCTACCGAGTGGGCCCAGAGATACCTCTCCGTCTACGGAGTGACAAATCCCATCTCGATCCGTGTCAACCCAATGGTCACTTTGGAGATACCTGAGTGCACCTTTATAGTCACCCGATTCGTTGTGACGTTTGATACACCAAAGCACTCCTACGGTATCCGGAATTGCACGATCTCATGGTCTAAGGAAGAGATACTTGACATTGGAAAAGCTTTAGCATACTGAACTACGATCTTTGTGCTAGGCTTAGGATTGGGTCTTGTCCATCACATCATTCTCCTAATGATGTGATCCGTTATCAATGACATCCAATGTCCATGGTCAGGAAAACGTAACCATCTATTGATCAACGAGCTAGTCAACTAGAGGCTTACTAGGGACATGGTGTTGTCTATGTATCCACACATGTATTGCTGTTTCCGGTCAATACAATTATAGCATGAATAATAAACGATTATCATGAACAAGGAAATATAATAATAACTAATTTATTATTGCCTCTAGGGCATATTTCCAACAGTCGCCTCTATAAAGGGATAAGAGTTCCCCATCTTTACCCACGCCTTCTTCCTCCTTTGCCCACTCTTGCCCCCTCGAGCTCTAGCGCCCAAGCCCAAGTCTTCTCCGCACAGCTAAACATGTCCGGAGCAGGAGGCAAGTGGGTGGCTTCCACCGTGAAGGAGAAGCATATCGCAAATCTTTGGGCGGCCGGATACTTGGCCGCAGACATTGCACACCGGCTACCGGACGCTGGGCAAGTCATTCCGACCCCGGGACCCCACGAGAGGGTCGTGTTCGTCGCCCACTTCGTCCGTGGATTGGGGTTTCCACTTCACCCCTTCGTTCGCGGGCTCATGTTCTACTACGGGCTAGATTTCCACGATCTAGCCCCGAATTTCGTCCTCAACATGTCGGCGTTCATCATCGTATGTGAGGCCTTCCTCCGCATCAGGCCTCACTTCGGCCTGTGGCTGCAAATCTTCTGCGTGAAGCCGAAGATCGTGAGCGGCCAGCAAGCGGAGTGCGGAGGGGCCATGGTGGCAGGATGCCTAATGTCACATGGCTCAACGGATCCTTTGCGGAGAGCGTGAAAGGGTGGCAATCGGGTTGGTTCTACATCACCGAGCCGCGTGGCGCCAACTGGGCAGCGACCCCCGAGTTCCGATCCGGAACCCCCAGGCGGCTCACCTCCCGGGAAAAGAAGGGCCTGGCCTGGGGCGAACCTACAGAGCTGACCGGACTCCAAAACTACGTCAAGAGCATGAAGGACAAGAACATCAAGCTTGTCAACGTGATCCAGGTCATGCTCATTCGCCGGATCCTGCCGTGCCAAAGGCGGGCATTCAATCTGTGGGAGTTCGTTCCGGCCGAACACCAGATGCTTCGGAGGCTTTATGATATGACGCATAAAGGCGATGGAAGGTGTTGTTCAAGGCCTCAAAAGTACCTCCTCCCACATCCAGGACCCTGGGCTTCATGCAGCCTGACCCAGCGTCCGATGAGTTTAGGACTACCACGGATTCGGTTTTCCCAATACATTCATGGGAGTCTTAATTATTTGTGTATATTTGATCAGCACTATGTGGAGACAATGAGCAGATTATTGTCGGCTCCGCTGCGGAAGATCCAGGTGATGCTCTCAGCGAGAGATCTTGATCCGGCGCCCTACAAGGCACCGGAGAAGAAAGCGAAAAGAAGGCCCCGGGGACGATGAAGGGTCTCCGGCGTGGGTGTGCTTAGGAAGCCTCGTCCAAGAAGGCAGGTACCTCCTCCCCTAAGAGGAGGAAGAAGAAGAAAAAGCCGCCCCATCTGGAAAGGATGAGGGGCACGAGAGAGCAGAGCCATGGGGCGGGAGAGGCCCTCGACGCAAGGCCGTCATCCCCACGTTGTCCGATGACGACGAAACAGATTCCTCCCGCGGAGGCGGGGGGAAGCAAGAAGAAACTCTACCTCCTCGTGCTGGGGAGGAGAAAAAGAGGAAAGCCGCCCCGGATGGGGAGGCTGGTGTAACGCCCTCGATGCGGCTATATCTCCCACGTGTCGAGGCACGACTTAGAGGCATAACCGCATTGAAAGCAATGTCGCAAGTGAGGTAATCTTCACACAACCCATGTAATACATAAGGAAAGAGATACATAGTTGGCTTACGATTAAGCCACTTCACACAATACATAAATAAACATCCATCATTGAGTACACTCAAGGTCCGACTACGGAACCAAAATAAAAGAAGATACCCCAAATGCTACATGGATCCCGATCGTCCCAAGCTGGCTCCACTCTGATCATCGGGAAAAAGACACATAATAACGACCACGTTCCTCGTCGAACTCCCACTTGAGCTCGGTCGTCACCTGCTTGCAGCATCGTCGGCACTGCAACTGTTTTGGTAGAATCATGAGTCATGGGGACTCAGCAATCTCACACCAGCGAGATCAAGACTATTTAAGCTTATAGGAAGGACAGAGTTGTAAGGTGGAGCTGCAGCAGCGACTTAGCATATATGGTGGCTACATTACAAAAAGAGAGTGAGAAGAGGAGCAAAGCACGGTCGTGAAGCTAGTAGCGATCAAGAAGTGATCTGAACTACTTACGTCGGACATAACTCCAACACCGTGTTCACTTCCGGACTCCGCGAGAAGAGACCATCACAGTTACACACCTTGATTGATGTGTATTTTAATTGAGGTCAACTTGGGTTTTCTACAACGGACATTAACAAATTCCCATCGCCTCATAACGCGAGCACGGCTTTGAAAGATAATACCTGCGGTGTCCCAACTTAGCCCATTATAAGCTCTCACGGTCAGCGAAGGATATTCCTTCTCTACGGGAAGACCGATCAATCTCGGAATCCGGACTACAAGACATTTCGACAGCAATAAAACAAGACCAGCAAAAGCCGCCCGATTGTGCCGACAAATCCGATAGGAGCTGCACATATCTCGTTCTCGAGGCACATCCGGATGAGGCATCCTCTGAGTAAAACCAAGCCTCGAGTTTCCCGTGGTGGCCCATGATCTACTCGTTTGAACCAAGCACTTTCGAAGGAGCACTGGTCCGGGGTTAAAATAAAAGATGACCCTCGGGCTCGCGAAAACCGGGGAAAAAACTTAGGTGGCAAATGGTAAAACCAAAGTTGGGCCTTCTTTGGGCCGAGTCTTATTCAAAGCGAACTGTCAAGGGGTCCCATAAATCACCCAACCATGTAGGGAGCGAAATCAAGGAACATAACACGGTATGACGGAAACTAGGGTGGCAAGAGTGGAACAAAACACCAGGCATAAGGCCGAGCCTTCCACCCTTTACCAAGTATATAGATGCATTAATTATAGCAGATATATATTGTGATATCCCAACAAGTAAACATGTTCCAAAATAGGAACAACATCTCCATGTTCAACAAGGAACAAACTTCACTTCACCTGCAACTAGCGGCGCTATAAGAAGGGCTGAGCAAAGCGGTAACATAGCCAATCAGCGGTTTGCTAGGAAAGGATGGTTAGGGGCTTGACATGGCAATATGGGAGGCATGATAAGCAAGTGATAGGCATCGTAGCATAGGCATAGCAAAAGAGCGAGCATCTAGCAAGCAAAGATAGAAGTGATTTCGAGGGTATGGTCATCTTGCACGAAATCCATAAGGAAGAAGAACGAGTCCATGAAGAAGACAAGCGGACGTGGTCGAACAAATCCTCACAACTTCGGAACGAAACCGAAGCTAACGAGAGAAGCAACCGGAAAGAAACAAACAACATAGTAAACAACCACCACATACACATGGCATGATGCACAACCAAGTATGATGCATGTCCGATTTAATGAGCATGGCATGGCAAAGTGCAATAAGCAATACTACAAGTTAAGTGGAGCTCAATATACAGCAATTGCATATTGACGAAACTTCACAACATTATTTAGTTCACTCTTGTTTAGGCTACCCAACAATATTAAATGTTATTAAACATGGCAAGGGGGTGAAGCATATGAAACTAACTATTTAGGCAAGATTAAATGAGGCCGAAAACAACAACAACAATTCCGGAAAAATCCTCATGTGCATATTTATGGATTAGGTACTGTTCTGCCCTAAACACAATTTTAGAGTTGTTAAACATGCAAAGTAAGTACACCATGTTAAACTAGGCATTTTTCTACCCCATTTACATATATAATTTATTTAAAATGGAGCTACGGTTATTTAGTTATGAAATAAATCATTTTAGCATGGCATTATGCAAAATAAACACAAACAGCATGTTAGACATTTTTAACATAGAAGAAAGTGGCATATTATTAACCTACACAATTTTCTAAGCATTTTACATATATAAAGTTTTTACATAAGATGCATGGTTGAGGAGTTATTATATGCATGAGCAGACAAGGGTAATCTGTAAATATCGTTTCTCGAAATTAGATAAATCGTCCAGCAGGAAAAAAAAATAGATCGGGCTGGGCTGGTGCGCTGCTCACATCGGGCCCAGAGGAGCAGATGGGCGGCTTGGCGCGGAGCTGGGCAGGAGGCTGGCGAAGGAAAAAGCGCTGGGCCTCGGCGCCATCGTGGCCCACGCGAGGCGGCGGAGTCAGCGAACGCGAAGCGGCGTTCTCTTGCTCGATTACGAAGAAAGAGAAGATATTGAGAAGCGAACGGGAAGAAGAGAGAAGGCGAAGCGGCGGCGCGCGACCTGCGAGACTCGGTGGCGGCGGCCGGGCATCGCGAGGAGGAGGCACGGGGTTGCGGATCTGAACGGCGAGGTCCCTCGGTTCCTTGCTCCGGCTTGCGGAAGAAACGGCGGCGCCATGTCCTGTCGCGAGAAGAAGAGAGAGACCATGAGAGAGCAAAGAGATGGAGAGGAAAAAGAAAGAGAGCGAGGCGCGCGACAGAGGCGGCGAGGACTTGACCGGTTTGACGAGAGGCGGGGCGGCTCGTTCGGCCCGTAGCGGCGTGGAACGAGGAGGATGGAGCTTGAGTTCGAGGCGGCCATGGCGAGGCGCTCCGAGACGAAGATCGTGCGGCGGAGGCGACCTCCGTGGCGCTGGAGAGGCGAGGAGGCAGACGAACAACGGATCGAGCGATGGCGGCACCGTCTTGAGCTCTGGTGGCCGGCGGCGGTGTTACCTGTCCATGGCGGGAGAGGGACATGGACATGAGAGAGGGGATCGAGAGCAGGTGTCGAGAAGGCAGGGGAAAAAGGCGGCGCTGGGGGACCTGCTGGTCACCGGAGCTTCTTTGAAGTCCGGCGACACAGGAGCGGATTCAGGCGGTGAGGAGGTCTGTGCAGCATGGGTGCCCGCCTCTGGTGGCTTGCACGGGCTGCAGGAGGGAGGCGCGGGGTTGGGCTGTTGCTGCGGGCTCGAGGAGAAGCAGATGAAGCAGAGGAAGACAATGTCGATGGACTTGCGTCTCCGGCCTTGGATCGCAGAGGAACGGGGTCGTGGCGGCGTCTTGATGCGCGTGGATGAAGAAAGGCGGCGACGAGCTTGCTACGCCGGGGAAAAGCTTGAGCACAAGCCGGCCATGGCGTCGGGCGGCGCGATGGGGCAGGGTGGAGCTACGGCTACCCTTACCTGGCTGGCGGAGGAGGAAGGAAGGAGGAAGAAACCCTAGGGTGCGAGGGGTGGCATTATAGGGGAGGTGCGTGGTCGGGGCTGCCCTCGTGGCCATGTCTTTCGGCACAGGGATTTTACCGTGAGGAGAGGAGCAAGCGAGAGGAAGGAGAAAGGTGAGGAAGAGAGACCGCGGGTGGGAGTCGCCTAGGTGATCCACGTGGGATTTACCAGTGAGAGGGAGAAAAGGGGCACTCTGGCGTTGGCTGGGCTCCGAGGAGGAGGAGGCCCAAGTGCAGCGACACAGTGCGACTTGTTCCTGCTTTAAATCCTTCCTGCAAATAAGCAATCCACAGAATAGAAGAGGAAAATGGCCAGGGGTTTAGGGGATGAATTAGAAAGAAGTAACAATATTTTGGACTTCTGGAATTATGCAGGATTAGAATAAATTGGCTTGGCAATTTTTAGAGGTAGAAAAATAAAACAAGTTTGAATATAATTCAAACTTGAGGTATTTTTGAACCCAACCAAAACAACTCCAAAATGGATGATACTTGACAGAGAGGTATAAAGAATGGTGCATGATTTATTGGCAAAGATTGGACATTAATGGAGAAGGGAGAGATGGCACTTGCATAAAGGAGTAAAAGAAGAGGAAGGAGAAAGGTGATGGTGCATGGCTTGAGAGAAGAGACAACAAGGACTGATCCACACGCAACAATACACCAATATGAAGAATGCAACCCACATGATGATCATGATGCAATAAATGACAAGAGGCATATCAAAGCATATAACATATAACAAAGTGAGATGAACATGGCAAACAAACAAAGATGGCACCAAACAATATAATGACAAGAGGCACAATGCAACATAACAAGTGAAATGAGCAAGGTGCAAGAAGCAAACACACGACAAGGCACTCAACATGATCATGGCATAAACATGTAGGAATAAAATATGCAAAACAAAAATAAACACACGGCAACAACGAAGATAAATGGGAGGCACTTGGAGCATCGGTCTCGGGACGTTACAGCTGGGACGTCCAAGAAGGGAAAGACGTCCCTTCCGGACTACTCCACAACGGCCGCTCATAGCGAGGAAGAGTGGCTGCCCAGGGGGAAGCCCCTAGCACGATCGTAAGTGTCCGCACCCTATCGTGATTTTACTTCATAGTTGTTTAATAACGCCGAACATATATGCAGTCCGACCAGGGCTCATTCGGAGGTGTCGTCTTCGGATGGGTCTCTGAGCGCTTCAGAGATGAACTCGCTCCCGACGGCCACCACTCCTCAACCTGCGGATGACACGGAGGTGTTGTCCCAAAGGTTCCCCGAGCGGGGGGAGGTGACTCTGGAGTCGCCCCAAGGCGGAGTTCCAGATGTCGGACACGCGGGGTTCAAGATCCCCGCGGATCGAGTCGATGAGAGCCACGTCAAGGCGGACTCTCGAGCGAACACTGTTCCGGAACCCTCGACCGTTCCGGACTTAGGCGGGCAGCCCCTCGTTAGGGAGGGCGAGCCGTCCGTACCGAGGACTTCCGTCGCGTCAGCGGCGCCGGATAGTCTGGTGGAAGCGCTTCGAGGCGCTTCCATGGATTACGAGCACCGTACTCTTATGAGTGCGGTGATTCAAAAGGTTCTGTCCGCCAAAAGCGGACTAACCGAAGCCTGCACAAGCCTCTTGACGGGCTTCGAGGTAAGTAATAAGAAATGTGTGAAGTTACCACCCGATAGGTAGTAGCCCCTGATACTCTATTTGGTGTTCGGTAATAAAAGCCAAACGGAGGGTCAATTATAATCCACAGGAGTCTAATAAGTGTTTATGTGAATAAGCAGGCCGTGCTGCTTGCCGCTGCTGCCCGCACAGCCGAGGTTGCCGAACTAAAGCGGGACCTGGAGCAGGCGCAGGGAGAGCTCGACCTCATGAAGAGGCGGCTCGAAGAGAGCAAAGGTGAGTGATTCTCCGCTCTTATGTATGTAAAGATAGATGAAAGTGTTTAGTCTGACGATGAAGCGTCGTGACTGTGTAAAAGGGTCCACCGCCGAAGTGGCGTCCCTGAAGAAAGCGCTATCCGAGGCCGAAGGCAAGGTGGCCTTGGAATGCAAGGAGCGCGAGAAGCAAAGTGCTAGAGTGGGCGAGGTACAGCAAGAGCTCCAGGACCTCGGCAAGAAGTTCGAGTCCGTGGAGCATGATCTGAAGATGAAAGAAGCCGAGCTTGCGAAGGCCCTTATGAGTATGAGAGACGCCAAGGCCGAAGCCGAGAAGGCACAACAGAAATCCAGGAGGCCAAAAGATAGCGGCGGGTAAGAAATTTTTATACAAAGCAAACATGTGGAGGCGTTTCTTTTACTTACCCAATCAGAGCTCTCGAGGCGTTCGCGAGATCTGCCATGCAGCGTCTCGGGCGCCCGGAGTTCTACCGTGCCGAGGAGGGGAGCTCAGCGGAGAAGCTGTTACGGTCCCGGTATGTTTGGGCGAACATCGATGCCTCTGGTGACCAACTAAAGCAGTTGGTCGAACTCCACAGGCGGTCGAAGTGGCTATGAAAGATTTCATAGTCCGGATGTGGCTGGTGAGCCCCTGCCAACTAGCTACTTCGGCTGATCAAGCGGATGGTGAATGCCTATCCGCGGCTTGAAGTAATCAAGCGATCCGTTTGCATTGAGGTGCCGCGACGCCTTTGCCCGTCTTGAAGGTGCATTGGGGCAAGCTGGATGCGAGAAGTCGGTGAAGGGCGGGCCCGGGAGGGCAAGGCGATCGCCATCCCAAGAAGTACTATGATGGCGTTATGAAGGCGCTCGTCTCGTGGCAGCGAATGTACTAAAGACAAGATCTTTGACTAAATGTACCTCAGCCATTGTTGTAATTTAAGGACGGAGTTGCACATGCTATGTAGCAATTGTTTTGATTTAAAATATTACCATCATGCGGCTGTTTATAAAATTCTGAAAGTAGGCGATCGTCGGCTTCCGCCCCCACGTACCTAGTACCGGGGTGTTCCTGGAAAAACCCGGATACTCTTTATCCAAATGTTTGGTCCCTTAAGGAGGTATTCGGCGGAGCGAACAAGGCAATCGGACTATGTGGCTTTATAACTTTCACTTAGCCATAGAAGTCTATAATTTTAAATTTCGGCAAAGCCCCTAGAGTTCGGAGGGCCGAATTGGGGCACTATATACGCCTAAATCGGGCAAGGCCGATTCATCGCCTAAAGCGGAAAAAATCTTTAAGGATTTTAAGACCTCTCGAACAGCGACCAGCTCTCGCCTCATCATGCCAGTCAGTTTTCGGATTTCTCTACTGAGGTGCTCATCCGGAAGAACCGGGACACAATCGCAGTAGTTCTCCCTGCGCAACCTTAGCCGATATAACGGAACGTAAGGTAACAAAACAAGGGAGCCGGGCTAACCCAATGTAGACCCAAGACATGATTCGAGCTGATGCATATAGTGCTATAAGTTCGGGTGCCGCCTTTGTTTAAAGTGTTAGGACTTTATTTGCCGTAGAACCAGGGCACCATAGGAAGCCCTGGCAAGCGGACCGTACCAAAGTGTCTGGATGCAATATCAAAGAGACATTTGTAAGAAAAATGTTCAAATAAGAATAATAAGTCGGCGCTATATATAATCTCCCATTGATGAAAATACGTTTAAGCGTATGTTTACAATGAATGCATTAAGCGGAGATAAATAGGACTATTTAACATGTCCTATCCGAGGCGGGCAGCGTATGGATACATAAAACAGGTATAACGATCGTAAATAGATTCCACACAGGTGTTTCCTACGTGTCGAAGATGTTGCCTCCTTGGTTGTCTCTCCTATGTAAGTCCGACAATCCGCTCTTACGAAGAGGCTGCTCTAAAGCAATGTCCTGAAAAGAAGAAGGACATGTTATGAAGGTATGTGGCGGTTATCCCGCCTTTGTTGGTCGAGTCGTTGTTGCGCCTCCGCCTCGCCCATGGTATCTTGAGTGCGTAATTGTGTACGCGTGGCACGAATGCTGCTTTGATGGGGCTTAAGCGGAGGCCGGACTGCTAGTCGCGCTCTTGGCGTGCCTGATGATCCTGCTGTGGGGTGCTCCGGACTCTCTTGACGGTGCTCGAAGTTGTTGTCGCCGGATTGGTTTGTCGGAGGAGGCCGCATTGTACTTCCGCCACGAGGGCTGCAGTATGCTCTTCTGTTTGGAGAGAGCGATCCATATTTCCATTGACTGTTATGATCCTGCGTGGTCCTGGCATCTTGAGCTTGAGGTATGCGTAGTGTGGTACCGCATTGAATCTAGCGAATGCGGTTCGTCCGAGCAGTGTGTGGTAACCACTGCGGAAAGGGACGATATCGAAGATTAACTCTTCGCTTTGGAAGTTATCCGGAAATCCAAAGACCACTTCCAATGTTATAGAGCCCGTGCAACGGGCCTCTACTCCAGGAATCACACCTTTAAAGGTGGTTTTGGTGGCCTTGATCCTTGATGGGTCAATGCCCATTTTGCGCACTGTGTCCTGATAAAGCAAGTTCAGGCTGCTGCCACCGTCCATAAGGACTCGCGTGAGGTGGAATCCGTTGATGTTTGGGTCTAGGACCAATGCAGCTGAGCCGCCGTGACGGATGCTAGTAGGGTGATCCCTACGATCAAAGGTGACCGGGCAAGCTGATCATGGGTTAAATTTGGGGGCGACTGGCTCCATCGCATAGACGCCCCGTAGCGCTCGCTTTCGTTCCCGCTTGGTAATGTGCGTGGCGTAGATCATGTTGACCGTTTTCACCTGGGGGGGGGGATTTCTTCTGTCCCCCCGTGTTCGGACGCCGGGGCTCTTCATCATCGTCGCTGTGTAGCCCCTTGTCCTTGTTTTCGGCGTTTATTTTGCCGGCCTGTTTGAACACCCAGCAGTCTCTATTGGTGTGGTTGGCTGGCTTGTCCGGAGTGCCATGAATTTGGCACGAGCACTCCAGCATACGGTCTAGACTGGACGGTCCCTGATTATTTCTTTTGAACGGCTTCTTCCGCTGACCGGATTTGGATCCGCTGAATCCGGCGTTGACTGCCATGTCTTCAGTGTTGTCGCCGTTGTTCCGTCGCTTATGTCTATTACGCCGCGGCTTGTCGTTATTGCCACGACCGTCCGGAGTTCCAGAATGTGGCGTAGTGCTGCTGCGAGCCAACCAGCTATCCTCGCCCGTGCAAAAGCGGGTCATTAGTGTTGTGAGAGCTGCCATTGACTTGGGTTTTTCCTGGCCGAGGTGTTGGGCGAGCCACTCGTCACGTATATTATGCTTAAAAGCCGCCAGGCTTTGGCATCCTGGACGATCGACTATTTGGTTCTTTTAGTTAGGAACCGAGTCCGAAATTTCTGGCTGACTCTCCGGGTTGTTGAGTAATGTGGCTCAGTCGTCGGCGTCGGTGGTCGCACATATGTGCCCCGGAAGTTGTCGAGAATCGTCTTCTAGGTTTTCCCAGCTGCCAATGGAATTTCTTTGGCAATCGCTTAGCCATGTCGGGCTGGTCCTTTGAGCTTAAGGGGAAGATACTTGATGGCGTGTAGATCATCTCCGCGGGCCATGTGAATGTGGAGAAGGAAATATTCGATCCATACCGCGGGGTCTGTTGTGCCATCGTATGATTCAATGTTTATGGGTTTGAACCCTTCTGGGAATTCATGATCCATCACTTCGTCGGTGAAGCAGAGGGGGTGCGCGGCGCCTCTGTGCCGGGCTATGTGGCTACGCAGTTCAAATTGCTCTGGGTGGCTATGTTCGGCCCAGCCGGACTTGTTGACGGTGTATCCGGTGTGACGGTCGTTGTCGTGTGCTGAGGCGCGCCCCCGCGATCCGTAGATCGATCTTGGATGTCCTACTCTGTTTTCCAGTATATCTTGCAGGTCCTGCTTATTGCCCCGGGCCGTAGTATATTGGCGTGGGGGTGCTGGCTGGTATGCGGGCTGATATGTCGTTTTATCCCGCCACGAGGTGGCGGTCACCGTATGGCGCTTCGATTCCGTATTCCTCGGATGCGGGACTTGATCCATCTATCGTGAGCAGGTCTTGATCAGCTTGGAGTTGCTGCTGCTTCTTTTTCAGGCTCCTCGCAATGGCTATAAGCCGATGCTTGAAGCGTTCCTGCTCAACGGGATCCTCAGGCACGCCGAACTCGTCATCGCCGAGGCTAATCTCGTCTTCGGAGGGGGCATGTAGTTGTCCTCCTCCGGGTATTCGTCCGTCGCCTGATCTTCTGGGCTGACCTACTCATCTTCCTGTTCGGCCTGCTTGAAGGCGGGCTGATCAGGGTTGTATTCTTCTTCGGCACCATTCGGATTGTTTTCGTCTCTGGGCCGGTATTGCTGTGGCGGGGCTTGGAGTGGCGCCGACGACACCCATTCTTTACTTTTTTTTCTGAGGTTTTATCCTCCGTTGCCTCATCGCCATTTGTTTCCTTCGGAGTGTCCACCATATATATATATATATATATATATATATATATATATATATATATATATATATATATATATATATATATATATATATATCATAGGAGGAGGTGGCTGTCCACCGCCTGAAAGGAGCGGTGGTTCATGTTCTTCTCCCGCATCGTCGTCCATACCGCCGATGTCTTGGTCGAAGTCGAAGACGTCGCTTAAATCATCGACCGTGGCAATGAAGTGGGTGGTGGGTGGGCACGAATTCCTTCATCGCTTGCCTCCCACTCGAGCGGACATAGTTCGCCAAGAGCCTTCGACAAAGAGAGAGACTTTAATGAGTCCAAAGATGTCGCCAAAGGGCGAGTCTTTGGAAGATATCCGCATGGTGAACTCCATTACGGAGCCCAACCTGGCATGACCGGCTCGGGGTGTGCGGATCGGAACCAACATCCGGATCTGAATCCGGGGTCGAGTCCTGAGCCACCACAGAGGTAAGACCGTGTTCGGCTTCACCGGTGATGAGTGTGCGACCTGCTGGGCGGGTCCATGCCTCCGTCCTTAGGCAGCGCAGCTTTGCTCGGATTTAGGTCCGGCTATCTGCGGGTGAGACCCGAGCTTTGTCCGAAAGAGGTCTAAACCGTGCTTTCGTCGTGATTGTCCGGTGCTCTGGCATAGGCCCGAATCCGTCGAAGATCAAGTCTCCGCAAATATCCGCCCGTGTAGTTCAGGTTTCGAACCTGATCCGTGGGCGGGGCGAGGTGTCGATCTGCTCCGGATGGCCAAGCAAGTTGGCTGCGAGGCAAAGCCACCAACACGAAGATCTGTCCGGGAGAAAGGTCTCACCCGGATCGTGTTGTTGATTTATGATCGGAGGAGCCATCGAGCCTGTAGCGGCGACACAGAGGAACTCTCAATGAAAGCACCAATGTCGGTGTCAAAACCGGCGGATCTCGGGTAGGCGGTCCTGATATGTGCGTCTTGGGCTGATGGTAACAGGAAGCAAGGGACACAATGTTTACCCAGGTTCGGGCCCTCTCGATGGAGGTAAAACCCTACTTCCTGCTTGATTAATATTGAAGATATGGGTAGTACAAGAGTAGATCTACCACGAGATCGTAGAGGCTAAACCCTAGAAGCTAGCCTATGATGGTATGATTGTAATTGTGATCGGCCTTCTAAGGACTAACCTCTCCGGTTTATATAGGCACCGGAGAGGGCTAGGGTTTACATGGAGTCGGTTACAAGGAAGGAAATACAATATCCGGATCGCCAAGCTTGCCTTCCACGCCAAGGAGAGTCCCATCCGGACACGGGTCGAAGTCTTGAGTCTTGTATCTTCATGCTTCAATAGTCCGGATGATGTATATAGTCCGGCTGTCCGGATACCCCCTAATCCAGGACTCCCTCAGCGACCCCGTACTCGCCTAAGTTTCAAAACACTCTGAGTGAAGAGCAATCCTCCCACTCAGGGGCTTAGCTGCGATCCCGTACTTGCCTAAGTTTCAAAACACTCCGAGTGAAGAGCAATCCTCTCACTCGGGGGCTTAGCTGCGGTCCCAGACTCGCCTAAGTTACAAAACACACTCCGAGTTAAGAGCAACCCTCTCACTCAGGGGCTTAGCTGCGACCCCGTACTCGCCTAAGTTACAAAACACTCCGAGTGAAGAGCAGTCCTCTCACTCAGGGGCTTAGCTTCGATCACGTACTCGCCTAAGTTACAAAACACACTCCGTGTGACGAGCAATCCTCTCACTCGGGAGCTTAGCTGCGACCCCGTACTCGCCTAAGTTACAAAAAACTCTCCGAGTGAAGAGCAATCCTCTCACTCGGGGGCTTAGCTACGATCCCGTACTCGCCTAAGTTACAAAAAACACTCCGAGTGAAGAGCAATCCTCTCACTCAGAGGCTTAGTTGCGACCCGTACTCGCCTAAGTTACAAGACACACTCCAAGTGAAGAACAACCCTCTCACTCGGAGGCTTGGCCATACACTGAGCTACGCCACAAGTACAATGTATGGTTGCACTCTGAGCTGCGCCACAAGTACAACATACGGTTGCACTCTGAGCTGCGCCACAAATACAATGTACAGTCGCACTCTGAGCTGCACCACAAGTACAACGTGTGGTTGCACTCTGAGCGGCACCACAAGTATAACGTCTATTCTGAGTGGAGAGCAATCCTCTCACTCAGAAACGCAACCTCGATCCTAGATCCGCCTAAGTCAAGAAATCATAAGGCAATACGAATAAAGTAACCAAGTTCAGATAAATTCGTGAAGGTTCAAAAGCCATCGGCAGAAGTACTCGGATGTCAGACCCGAAACAGTATTAATGATTATAGGATCACTCGGCATTTCGAGGCAAGTAAAATCAAGTTTTCATTCGGCGAGAGGAGGGCTAGCTGGCTTGACGAACTCATCTAGGTCAATTCCATCTGCGATACGAGTGGCGGCATCGATGAAGGTCTCCATGAAAGACTGGAATTGAAGCATCTTGGTATTGGCGACCTTGAGAGTCGCTTGCTTCTCTTCTCTAACTTCCTTGCAATGAACACAAACCAGAGACAGAGCCACGTCAGCACCGCACCAAGCAGATGACTTCTTCCACGCCTGCACTCGACCAGGGATTTATTTGAGTCGAGTCATCAGAGACTCGAGGTCATTCTGGAACATCACACCTAGACAGAGTTCCGTGTCGACCCGCGACACCGCCACCTTCAGTCGGGCAAGGTAGTCCACGACGCTGGCGAGGCGGGATTCCAGTCGCGGCACGTTCATGGCAGCTTCATCCTTAACAGGAGAGTTGATGGGATCCAGGCTCGTCTCAATCCGCCCAGTCTCTTCCTCAAAATTTTGACAGAATTCTGCAAACACAGAAAAATGATGAGTCGGCAGTTGCATGATGGAAAAGTTTTTTGCAACACAGTCGGACGAGAGAACGTACCTTCAAGCATGAGGAACATCTTCTTGGAAAGGCCTCCAAGATAGTTCTCCAGTTCGTCTCTCTTCCGAGTGAGAATTTCGACTTTGTTAGTCAGGGCCACCTTGTCCCTTGACGGAGTAATTGACCACGGGTACCCCGAAGACGGCAAGACAATATTTCAAGACATTGGGGCTAGCAAAGCCCCTCAGTCCGACTGCCCGGCTGCTCCTGCCGGCTCCCCGTCCAACTGCTCTGCCCGACCGGCTGCCGGCCGCCGACTGCGCCGCCCAGCCGGCTGCCGACTGCGCAAACTAGCCGACTGCCGACTGCAGCCCGACCCGACACCAACAAGACACCGACGAGACGGCCGTACCCGGCACTATTGACAAATAGTAGCAACGACATCATCTACAGTGTATCTGTCCCTGGGCACTGTTTTATAAAGTGCACCAGGGACAAAGAGGCATGCACATCACATACATGGGCATGGTGCCCCATGCCCACTTGCCCCCACGCCACTACCTAGCTTAGGTAGTAAGCTACCCCAACACTATATATAGCTAGCAACCATCCATTCATGAGGCCGGCCACAATGGCTCCCTGGACAAGCACTCCACGCATGCATGATAGCTAGCAAGCTAGCTAGCTAGCACACACATATGAGACATATACAAAGCAAGATGCCTATGGCACTGACCTCAGATACAGCTCCAGGAGCACTCTGTACCAGATATACCAGATACACTCAGACATGCAGTAGTAGGAGTATTATCTCTCCGGAGAGCTCCGAAGCTGGGTAAACCACCGCGTGCTACTCGCATACCCGCTCCCGGGCCTATCAGCAGCAGTCTTACCCTCACACTAAGCCCTTGTGGCATTTGTCGGCTCGCAAGCCCCCCGTGAGAATACCACGACAGTTGGCGCCCACCGTGCTGTGGTACTACTACTATGCTACCACGCAGCTCCTGGTTTCGCTGTCCGGGTGGGACCATTTTCGCCTTCACCGCCCCGGCATCACGCCGTCTTTGTAGTAGCGGTCGGGGGCTCGACATCAATACGCCCCCGGAGCACCCGGGAGGGGCGGCGCGTCCTCACCGTCAGCCTCACCATCTTCATCATCTCTGCCACGACGGCCATCGCCTCTTCGGTAGTGCTCGGGGGCCCGACATTGACATGCCCCCGGGGCGGCCGCGAGGGGCGGCGCGTCGTTGCCGTCGGCCTCTTCCTCATCGCCACCGCGACGCCGCTGCCATCTCTTCGGCGTCGCTTAGAGGCTCGACTTTAGCACGCCTCCGGTGCGCCCGTCGGGGCGGCGTCCTCGTCGTCTGTCTCTCATCCGCGGGCGTGTGCACCGCGTCCAACCACCTCCGCTTCCGGCGCCTCTCCGTCCGTGCACCCATCCACAAGCTCGTTTCCGCGCCGCTCGCTCAGTTTTCTCGCTGCATTAGTTCTAGCTGCTCCCGTGCATACTATGTTGCAGCCCCATTCTCGCTGTAGCCATGCGGTGTTTCCCTACGGCTGCAGTACCTCGTTGTCGCTCCTGTACGTGCACGTATTTGTGCATGGCTAGCTAGCTGGTTGCAGCCCGTAGCCGGCTGTCAGCACAGCATCAGTCGGCAGACCCCCGCATCCGCGCTCGACACCATCAGTCGGCGGGTCCCGCGTCCGCGCCCGACAGCTTCAGTCGGCAGACCCCATGTCCACGCCCGACAGCACCAGCCGGCGGACTCTGTGTCTGCGCCCGGCACCCTCGACGCCATCGTCTGCACCAACAAACGCGAAAAGCCTCCGCCCAACTTTTCCAAGTTGCCCGAGGCTCGGAGGTTACACCAGTGGTGGGTTGGCGCCTCGCCTCAAGCAAGCTACGCCGGCTGTCATCGACATTTTCTACATTAACACCCGCCAAAAAATCTCCGCCCAATTTTGCCAAGTTGCCCGGAGGCTTGGAGGTTACTGACAGAGTAATTGACCACGGGTACCCCGAAGACGGCAAGACAATATTTCAAGACATCGGGGATAGCAAAGCCCCTCGGCCCGACTGCCCGGCTGCTCCTGCTGCTCCCGTCCAATCGCTCTCCCGCCGGGCCGCCTGCCGCCGATCCTTGACCGCCTAGCCGATCGCTAATCAAGGCAACCAGCCACCGCCGATCAGAGCCCGACCCGACCCGAAAGTCGACTCAGAAATCAACCACTTACTTCGACGTTGGCTTGAAGGGCAGAGCTGGCATCATAGGCGGCCTTGTTGGTCTCGTACACCACCTTCATTCGCTCCATCATTAGGCCTACTTGGGACACGACCTCCTTGGAAGCGCTTACTTCGTCCTCCGGGACGTGATGAGTGGCAAAGAGAGGTGTAGGTGGAATTGACGAAGTAGCTCCAAGAACTGAAGCTTGAGGTTGCACAGTCGGAGCTGAGGGCTGAACAGTCGACACAGGATCAGCAAAGGAAACAGAAGCCCGAACTGGATTACCAAGTTGCGGGACGACTGGATCCGATGCTGATGTCGAGTGGGACGCTTTGCCGGCAGGCACCTTCTTGCCCAGAGCCCTGCCTCTTCTCCCTGTGTTCCTTTGGCGCACATCCTCATGGTCATCATCATCTGGTAATTCAATAACATTTGGTGGCGCTACAAAAACATTTGATCGTAAAAACATTCAGTCGACCGACAGAACAGTTGGCAAAGCAAGAACATAGATGTGGAGCTATACCCGCTCGAGAGGTGGCTGCGTCTACGGTTTCCTCGTCATCTTGATCCTTGTTAATGTCCATGGAGGTCCCAGAAGTAGCAACACTGAAAGTTTCAAAACTCACTCGGTTAAACAAACGAATGAGCCGACAATAAACACAGAACTTTCTGAGCAAAACAAGTACAAAGAGGAGAAACATTTACGCAGAAGCAACAAGAACGTCCACCTTGATCTTGGGTAGGGCCTTCCGGGGCTTTGATGGTGCAACCTTGGGTTGCTCCGCAGCCTTCTCTGACGGATCAGGAGTGGACGTCTGAGTGCGCTTTGAAACCTGCATACTCGGCGGGGCTGCTTTGCCACGCCCTCCTGCTGGATCATGCGACTGCTTGGAACGCTTCTCAGAACAAGGTGGTGAGTTGACCTCCTCACTGCTACTTGAATCCTCACTCTCTTCATCACTTTCATCGTCAGAATGCCAGCCGGCACTCTCGCCGTCGCTCTCCGCACCCTCTTGGACTTGCTCTCCGTTTGGCATCGAGTACATCTCAGTATAAATTTGCAAGACAGGAGTTAAACAAGCATCAGTCAGATGTATGAGCAAGTACAAATCAGAGTAAGAAAACATTTGGTCACAAGGATCTGACCTTGTCTGGCTCATGGTCGGCGTCGAATGGAGCAACCCTCCTAGACCCCCTAGGGTTGTCTTTGTTCCCAGTGATGCTCCACAGCCACTGCGCCACCGTCTCCTCGGCGACCTCCTCTGGGTGGACCCGAGCGGTGTCATCAGTGCCCGAGTACATCCACATTGGATGATCGCGGGCTTGGAGAGGCTAGGTGCATCGACTGAGGAACACCTCCAGCAAATCCATGCCAGCCACGCCCTCATGGACTAATTGAACTACCCGGTCGACTAACAGAGACACCTATCATTTCTCTGTTGGAGTCACAATCAATGAAGATGGTTGGTGGACTCGCTCCGTGGTGAAGGGGTGAAGACCGGTCGACTGACCGGGAGTCGGAACATCTCGGCAGTAGAACCAGGTCGACTACTGCTACTTCTTGAGCACTGCGTTGGATTTCCTTGAAGAGGAAAGGATGATGCAGCAAAGTAGCCTAAGTATTTCCCTCAGTTTTTGAGAACCAAGGTATCAATCCAGTAGGAGGCTACGCGCGAATCCCTCGTACCTGCACAAAACAAATAACTCCTCGCAACCAACGCGATAAGGGGTTGTCAATCCCTTCACAGTCACTTACGAGAGTGAGATCTGATAGAGATGATAGATAATATTTTTGGTATTTTTGTGATAAAGATGCAAAGTAAAATAAAAGCAAAGTAAAAAAGTAAAGGAAATAACTAAGTGTTGAAAGATTAATATGATGAAGATAGACCCGGGGGCCATAGATTTCACTAGTGGCTTCTCTCAAGAGCATAAGTATTTTACGATGGGTGAACGAATTACTATTGAGCAATTGACAGAATTGAGCATAGTTATGAGAATATCTAGGTATGATCATGTATATAGTCATCACGTCCGAGACAAGTAGACCGACTCCTGCCTGCATCTACTACTATTACTCCACTCATCGACCGCTATCCAGCATGCATCTAGAGTATTAAGTTCATGAAAACAGAGTAACGCCTTAAGCAAGATGACATGATGTAGAGGAATAAATTCATGCAATATGATAAAGACCCCATCTTGTTATCCTCAATGACAACAATACAATACGTGCTTTGCTGCCCTAACATCACCGGAAAGGACACCGCAAGATTGAACCCAAAGCTAAGCACTTCTCCCATTGCAAGAAAGATCAATCTAGTAGGCCAACCCAAACTGATAATTCGAAGAGACTTGCAAAGATAACCAATCATACATAAAAGAATTCAGAGAAGATTCAAATATTGTTCATAGATAATCTTGATCATAAACCCACAATTCATCGGTCTCAACAAACACACCGCGAAAAGAAGATTACATCGAATAGATCTCCACGAGAGAGGGAGAGAACATTGTATTGAGATCCAAAAAGAGAGAAGAAGCCATCTAGCTACTAACTATGGACCCGAAGGTCTAAGGTAAACTACTCACACTTCATCGGAGAGGCTATGGTGTTGATGTAGAAGCCCTCCGTGATGGATGCCCTCCCGGTGGAGCTCCTAACAGGTCCCAAGATGGGATCTCGTGGGTACAGAAGGTTGCGACGGTGGAATTAGGTTTTTGGCTCTGTATCTGATTGTTTGGGGGTACGTAGGTATATATAGGCGGAAGGAGTACGTCGGTGGAGCAATAGGGGCCCACGAGGGTGGAGGGCGCGCCCTGGGGGGGTGGGCGCGCCCCCCTACCTCGTGGCCTCCTCCTTTCTTTCTAGACGTAGGGTCCAAGTCTCCCAGATCATAATCTTCCTAAAAATCACGTTCCCGAAGGTTTCATTCCGTTTGGACTATGTTTGGTATTCCTTTTCTGCGAAACTCTAAAATAGGCAAAAAAACAGCAATTCTGGGCTGGGCCTTCGGTTAATAGGTTAGTCCCAAAAATAATATAAAAGTGGATAATAAAGCCCAATAATGTCCAAAACAGTAGATAATATAGCATGGAGCAATAAAAAATTATAGATACGTTGGAGACGTATCAACTGCCACCCTCTAACCGACTCGGGAAGTGTCATAGGAGGAAAAGTACTTCTACCCCTTGTCTGAATCCCTAAACCCTCGCACATTTGGATCGCGTGCGTCTTTTTGTCAATCGGATTTGCCTTCTTCACAGTTTGAGAATGGCAGGTAAAGATGTGTATGAATAAACCCCAATGCGTATGGCAGCCCAAGAAGTTTTCACACAAAGAGACATACGCAGCGAGATATGTGATTGTGTTGGGAGAGAAGTGATGAAGTTGGGCACCAAAAAAGTTCAGGAAACCCCAGAAAACGGATGCGGAGGAAGCGTGAAACCACGGTCGACATGAGTAGCGAGGAGGACGCACTCACCCTCTTGCGGCTGAGGTTCAGTCTCGTTCCTCGGCAACCTCCAAGATCCGTGAGCAATCAAGCCTGCGCTGGCCAGATCCTCCAAATCCCCCTTCAAGATCGTAGATCGAATCCAGTCCCCCTGGATCCAACCAAGCGGGAGACCAGACCTCGTCGACGAACCCCGAGTCGTCTTCTTGCCCTTCACCGCCGTCGCCGCCTTCTTTGAGTGCTCTAGGGCCGCCGTCTTGTCCTTCCCCATGGCGGCGGAGTGCGCGCGGGCGAGCGGAGACGATGGGTTGGTGGAGGACGCGGTGGAGAGGCAGAGGAAGAAGAACTCGATTGAGACGCACTATGCATTGCATCCACCCAGGCGCTATTTATGAGGCCACTTCCGAGTGGCTGACGTGTGGGCCCGAGTAATCCTGTCAAATCCCGCAACAGTCGCTCTCCCGATATGTGGCAAAAAAGGCAGTGCGAGGATCGAGGAGCCCCTGTCTATCCACTCCGATAACCACGGCACGCTCCGTCTCGCGCGCTTCTCCAAAATTTTGAATCCCATGAGATCCGGGAACCGCAGAGCAACCAATCGCGCCCAATATTTCACACCACAACTACACTCGAAGATCATCAACATAACTCACTCGACACCTCTGAATCGATCAAGGCGACTGAAACAATGTTGAAACTTCAAGCATGATTCCAGAATTCTAGTAGAAATGCCTCAGAAGCGTGGAATCAAGTCGGAAACAACTTCAACCCTTTCTTCACTCAGACCTCAATCCATTCGAGGGCTAATGACGATGACATGTACCTAGGGTAGGGTCATAGGCCTGACCTAGACGTCTTACCCAAGGACACTGCCCGAGAGTCAAAGAAATTCAAAATACAAAGTATATACCGACTGAAATCACCTTGGAGTGCAATCCACTCGACCAGATATCTCACTCGGATACCCCAATTCCATTCGACCAAGATAGAGTCACTCGACTACATGAAGAATCACTCGGAGAACAGAAGGTCTAAAGTCTCTCAGGATGGCAACGGTCAGGCGTTCACCCCGCAGTCTTAAAGATCATTTATAGCTCTTTATAGCTAGCATTACCAGTAATGCCCTGTCTTAATGTACATTGAACCCTGTGTAACTGAGGGCTGGAGGGGTCTGTTGGGGAACGTAGTAATTTCAAAAAAATTCCTACGCACACGCAAGACCATGGTGATGCATAGCAACGAGAGGGGAGAGCGTTGTCCACGTACCCACGTAGACTGAAAGCGGAAGCGTTAGCACAACACGGTTGATGTAGTCGTACGTCTTCACGATCCGACCGATCAAGTACCAAACGCACGGCACCTCCGAGTTCAGCACACGTTCAACTCGATGACGTCCCTCGAACTCTGATCCAGCCGAGCTTTGAGGGAGAGTCCCGTCAGCACGAGGGCGTGGTGACGATGATGATGTTCTACCGACGCAGGGCTTCGCCTAAGCACCACTACGATATTATCGAGGTGGATTATGGTGGAGCGGGGCACCGCACATGGCTAAGAGATCCAAGGGATCAATTGTTGTGTCTATGGGGTGCCCCTCTGGCCCTGTATATAAAGGAGCAAAGGGGGGGCGCGGCCGGCCAGGGAGAGGGCGCGCCAGGAGGAGTCCTACTCCCACCGGGAGTAGGACTCCCCCCCTTTCCTAGTTGGATTAGGATTCGGAGGGGAAAGAGGAGGGAGAGAGGCGGGGGGCGCTGCCCTCTCCTCGCCCTATTCGGACTAGGGGAGGGGCGCCCCAGCCTCGCCGCCTCCTCCTTTCTCCATAAAGGCCCACTAAGGCCCATTTACCTCCCGGGGTTCCAAGAACCTCCTAGATCTCTGAAGAACCCGATTTCACCCGAACACTTCCGATATCCAAACATAGGCTTCCAATATATCAATCTTTATGTCTCGACCATTTCGAGACTCCTCGTCATGTCCTTGATCACATCCGGGACTCCAAACAACCTTCGGTACATAAAAACATATAAACTCATAATATAACTGTCATCGAAACGTTAAGCGTGCGGACCCTCGGATTCGAGAACTATGTAGACATGACCGAGACACGTCTCCGTTCAATAACCAATAGCGGAACCTGGATGCTCATATTGGCTCCCACATATTCTACGAAGATCTTTATCGGTCAAACCGCATAACAACATACGTTGTTCCCTTTGTCATCGGTATGTTACTTACCCAAGATTCGATCGTCGGTACCTCAATACCTAGTTCAATCTCGTTACCGGCAAGTCTCTTTACTCGTTCCATAATACATCATCCCGCAAGTAACTCATTAGTTACAATGCTTGCAAGGCTTATAGTGATGTGCATTACCGGGTGGGCCCAGAGATACCTCTCCGACAATCGGAGTGACAAATCCTAATCTCAAAATACGCCAACCCAACAAGTACCTTTGGAGACACCTGTAGAGCACCTTTATAATCACCCATTTACGTTGTGACATTTGGTAGCACACAAAGTGTTCCTCCAGTAACCGGGAGTTGCATAATCTCATAGTCATAGGAACATGTATAAGTCATGAAGAAAGCAATAGCGTATACTAAACGATCAAGTGCTAAGTTAACGGAATGGGTCAAGTCAATCACATCATTCTCCTAATGATGTGATCTCGTTAATCAAATGACATCTCATGTCTATGGCTAGGAAACATAACCATCTTTGATCAACGAGCTAGTCAAGTAGAGGCATACTAGTGACACTCTGTTTGTCTATGTATTCACACAAGTATTATGTTTCCGGTTAATACAATTCTAGCATGAATAATAAACATTTATCATGAAATAAGGAAATAAATAATAACTTTATTATTGCCTCTAGGGCATATTTCCTTCAGTCTCCCACTTGCACTAGAGTCAATAATCTAGATCACATCGCCATGTGATTTAACATCAATAGTCCACATCACCATGTGATTAACACCCATAGTTCACATCGTAATGTGACCAACACCCAAAGGGTTTACTAGAGTCAATAATCTAGTTCATATCGCTATGTGATTAACACCCAAAGAGTACTAAGGTGTGATCATGTTTTGCTTGTGAGAGAAGTTTAGTCAACGGGTCTGCCATATTCAGATCCGTATGTATTTTGCAAATTTCTATGTCTACAATGCTCTGCACGGAGCTACTTTAGCTAATTGCTCCCACTTTCAATATGTAAATACAGATGAAGACTTAGAGTCATCTGGATTAGTGCCAAAACTTGTATCGACGTAACCCTTTTACGACGAACCTTTTGTCACCTCCATAATCGAGAAACATATCCTTATTCCACTAAGGATAATTTTGACCGCTTTCGAGTGATCTACTCCTAGATCACTATTGTACTCCCTTGCCAAAATCAGTGTAGGGTATACAATAGATCTGGTACATAGCATGACATACTTTATAGAACCTATGGCTGAGGCATAGGGAATGACTTTCATTATCTTTCTATCTTCTGCCGTGGTCGGGCTTTGAGTCTTACTCAATTTCACACCTAGTAACACAGGCAAGAACTCTTTCTTTGACTGTTCCATTTTGAACTACTTCAAAATCTTGTCAAGGTATGTACTCATTGAAAAAACTTATTAAGCGTTTTGATCTATCTCTATAGATCTTGATGCTCAATATGTAAGCAGCTTCACCGAGGTCTTTCTTTGAAAAACTCCTTTCAAACACTCCTTTATGCTTTGCAAAATAATTCTACATTATTTCCGATCAACAATATGTCATTCACATATACTTATCAGAAATGTTGTAGTGCTCCCACTCACTTTCTTGTAAATACAGGCTTCACCGCAAGTCTCAGATAAAACTATATGCTTTGATCAACTCATCAAAGCGTATATTCCAACTTTGAGATGCTTGCACCAGTCCATAGATGGATCATTGGAGCTTGCACATTTTGTTAGCACCTTTAGGATCGACAAAACCTTCTCGTTGCATCATATACAACTCTTCTTTAAGAAATCCATTAAGGAATGTAGTTTTGACATCCATTTGCCAGATTTCATAAAATCTGGCAATTTGCTAACATGATTCGGACAGACTTGAGCATCGCTACGAGTGAGAAAATCTCATCGTAGTCAACACCTTGAACTTTGTCAAAAACCTTTTTTTCGACAAGTCTAGCTTTGTAGATAGTAACACTACTATCAGCGTCTGTCTTCCTCTTGAAGATCCATTTATTTTCTATGGCTTGCCGATCATCGGGAAAGTCAACCAAAGTCCACACTTTGTTCTCATACATGGATCCCATCTCAGATTTCATGGCCTCAAGCCATTTTGCGGAATCTAGGCTCATCATCGCTTCCTCATAGTCATCATCTCAGATTTCACTTTGGTCTGGATCTCACTCTGGTTTACCTACAAGGTTCGGTAGTAACTTGATCTGAAGTTACATGATCATCATCATTAGCTTCCTCACTAGTTAGTGTAGTAGTCACAGGAATAGATTTCTGTGATGAACTACTTTCCAATAAGGGAGCAGGTACAATTACCTCATCAAGTTCTACTTTCCTCCCACTCACTTCTTTCGAGAGAAACTCCTTCTCTAGAAAGGATCCATTCTTAGCAACGAATATCTTGTCTTCGGATATGTGATAGAAGGTGTACCCAACTGTCTCCTTTGGGTATCCTATGAAGACACATTTCTCCGATTTGGGTTTGAGCTTATCAGGATGAAACTTTTTCTTATAAGCATCGCAACCCCAAACTTTAAGAAACGGCAACTTTGGTTTCTTGCCAAACCACAGTTCATACGTTGTCGTCTCAACGAATTTAGATGGTGCCCTTTTAAACGTGAATGCAGCTGTCTCTAATGCATAACCCCAAAAGTATAGTGGTAAATCGGTAAGAAACATCATAGATTGCACTATATCAAATAAAGTACGGTTATGACGTTCGGACACACCATTATGTTGTGGTGTTCCATGTGGCACGATTTTGTGAAACTATTCCACATTGTTTTAATTGAAGACCAAACTCGTAACTCAAATATTCGTCTCCGCGATCAAATTGTAGAAACTTTGTTTTCTTGTCACGATGATTTTCCACTTCACTCTGAAACTCTTTGAACTTTTCAAATGTTTCAGACTTATGTTTCATCAAGTAGATATACCCATATCTGCTCAAATCATCTGTGAAGGTCAGAAAATAACGATACCCTCCACGAGACTCAACACTCATCGGATCGCATACATCAGTATGTATTATTTCCAATAAGTCAGTTGCTCGCTCCATTGTTCCGGAGAATAGAGTCTTAGTCATCTTGCCCATAAGGCATGGTTCGCAAGCATCAAGTGAATCATAATCAAGTGATTCCAAAATCCCATCAGCATGGAGTTTCTTCATGGGCTTTACACCAGTATGACCTAAACGGCAGTGCCACAAATAAGTTGCACTATCATTATTAACTTTGCATCTTTTGGCTTCAATATTATGAATATGTGTATCACTACGATCAAGATCCAACAAACTATTTTCATTGGGTGTACGACCATCGAAGGTTTTATTCATGTAAATGAACAACAATTATTCTCTCGACTTTAAATGAATAACCAGATTGCAATAAATATGATCAAATCATATTCATGCTCAACGCAAACACCAAATAACATTTATTTAGGTTTAACACTAATCCCGAAAGTATAGGGAGTGTGCGATGATGATCATATCAATCTTGGAACCACTTCCAACACACATCGTCACTTCACCCTCAACTAGTCTCTGCTTATTCTCAGAACTCCTGCTTCGAAGTTACTAATTTTAGCAACCTAACAAGTATCAAATACTCAGGGGCTACTATAAACACTAGTAAGGTACACATCAATAACATGTATATCAAATATACCCTTGTTCACTTTGCCATCCTTCTTATCCACCAAATATTCGTGGCATTTCCGCTCAAAGGACCATTTCCTTTGCAGAGAAGCACTCAGCCTCGTGCTTAGGTCCAGACTTGGGCTTCTTCACTTGAGCAACAACTTGCTTGCCGTTCTTCTTGAAGTTCCTTCTTCCTTTGCCCTTTTCTTGAAACTAGTGGTCTTGTCAACCATTAACACTTGATGTTTTTCTTTATTTCTACCTTCACGATTTCAGATCACGAAGAGCTTGGGAATCGCTTCCGTTATCCCTTGCATATTATAGTTCATCACGAAGTTCTAGTAACTTGGTGATAGTGACTAGAGAACTCTGTTAATCACTATCTTATCTGGAAGATTAACTCCCACTTGATTCAAGTGATTGTAGTACTCAGACATTCTGAGCGCATGCTCACTAGCTAAGCAATTCTCCTCCATCTTGTAGGCAAAATATTGTCAGAGGTCAAATACCTCTCGAGACGGGCATGAGTATGAAATACTAATTTCAACTCTTGGAACATCTTATATGCTCCATGACGTTTCAAAAACGTCCTTGAAGCCCCGGTTCTAGGCCGTAAAGCATGGTGCACTAAACTATCAAGTAGTCATCATACCGAGCTTTTGTCAAACGCTCATAACGCCCGATCTGCTCTGCAATAGGTCCATCACCTAGTGGTGCATCAAGGACATAATTCTTCCGGGCAGCAATGAGGATAATCCTCGATCACGGATCCAATCCGCATCATTTCTACTAACATCTTTCAACTCAGTTTTCTAGGAACATATCAAAATAAAACAGGGAGCTAAACGCGAGCTATTGATCTACAACATAGATATGCTAATACTACCAGACTAAGTTCATGATAAATTAAAGTTCAATTAATCATATTACTTAAGAACTCCCACTTAAATAGACATCCTCTAATCCTCTAAGTGATCACGTGATCCAAATCAACTAAACCATGTCCGATCATCACGTGAGATGGAGTAGTTTCAATGGTGAACATCACTATGTTGATCATATCTACTATATGATTCACGCCGACCTTTTGGTCTTCGTGTTCCGAGGCCATATCTGTTATATGCTAGGCTCGCCAAGTTTAACTCGAGTATTCGCGTGTGCAAACTGTTTTGCACCCGCTGTATTTGAACGAGAGCCTATCACACCCGATCATCACGTGGTGTCTCAAAGACGAGAACTTTCGCAACGGTGCATACTCAGGGAGAACACTTATAATTTGATAATTTAGTGAGGGATCATCTTATAATGCTACCGTCAATCAAAGCAAGATAAGATGCATAAAAGATAAACATCACATGCAATCAATATAAGTGATATGATATGGCCATCATCATCTTGTGCTTGTGATTCCATCTCAAGCAATCGCCATGATCACCATCGTCACCGGTGCGACACCTTGATCTCCATCGTAGCATCATTGTCGTCTCGCCAACTTTTGCTTCTACGACTATCGCTACCGCTTAGTGATAAAGTAAAGCAATTACAGGGCGATTGCATTGCATACAATAAAGCGACAACCATATGGCTCCTGCCACTTGCCGATAACTCGGTTACAAAACATGATCATCTCATACAATAAAATATAGCATCATGTCTTGACCATATCACATCACAACATGCCCTGCAAAAACAAGTTAGACATACTCTACTTTGTTGTTGCAAATTTTACGTGGCTGCTACGGGCTTAGCAAGAACCGTTCTTACCTACGCATCAAAACCATAACGATAGTTTGTCAAGTTGGTTCTGTTTTAACCTTTGCAAGGACCGGCGTAGCCACACTCGGTTCAACTAAAGTTGGACAAACCGACACCCGCCAGCCACTTATGTGCAAAGCACGCCGGTATAACCAGCCTCACGAAGCGTGACGCGTAATGTCGGTCCGGCCGCTTCATCCAACAATACCGCCAACCAAAGTATGACATGCCGGTAAGTAGTATGACTTGTATCGCCCACAACTCACTTGTGTTCTACTCGCATATGACATCTACGATAAAACCAGGCTCGATGCCATCGCTGGGGAACGAGTAATTTCAAAAATTCCTACGCATTACGCAAGATCATGGTGATGCATAGCAACGAGAGGGAGAGTGTTGTCCACGCACTCGTGAGACCGAAAGCGGAAGCGTTAGCACAACGCGGTTGATGTAGTCGACGCTTCACGATCCGACCGATCATGTACCAAACGCACGACACCTCCGAAGTTCAGCACATGTTCAGCTCGATGACGCCCTCGAACTCCGATCCAGCCGAGCTTTGAGGGAGAGTTCCACAAGACGACGGGCGCAGTGACGATGATGATGTTCTATCGACGCAGGCTTCGCCTAAGCACCGCTATGATATTATCGAGGTGGATTATGGTGGAGGGGGCACCAGACACGGCTAAGAGATCCAAGGATCAATTGTTGTGTCTATGGGTGCCCCTCTGCCCCGTGATATAAAGGAGCAAAGGGGGTGCGGCCGGCTAGGAGAAAGCTGCCAGAGGAGTCCTACTCCCACCGAGTAGGACTCCCCCTTCCTAGTTGGATTAGGATTCGGGGGGAAAGAGGAGGAGAGACGGAAGGGGAGGGCGCGCCCCAGCCCTGGCCGCCTCTCCTCTTCTCACGAAAAGGCCCACTAAGGCCCATTTACCTCCCGTCACCGGTGCGACACCTTGATCTCCATCGTAGCATCATTGTCGTCTCGCCAACTTTTGCTTCTCGACTATCGCTACCGCTTAGTGATAAAGTAAAGCAATTACAGAGCGATTGCATTGCATACAATAAGCGACAACCATATGGCTCCTGCCACTTGCCGATAACTCGGTTACAAAACATGATCATCTCATACAATAAAATATAGCATCATGTCTTGACCATATCACATCACAACATGCCCTGCAAAAACAAGTTAGACATACTCTACTTTGTTGTTGCAAATTTTACGTGGCTGCTACGGGCTTAGCAAGAACCGTTCTTACCTACGCATCAAAACCATAACGATAGTTTGTCAAGTTGGTTCTGTTTTAACCTTTGCAAGGACCGGTTGTAGCCACACTCGGTTCAACTAAAGTTGGACAAACTGACACCCGCCAGCCACTTATGTGCAAAGCACGTCGGTATAACCAGTCTCACGTAAGCGTACGCGTAATGTCGGTCCGGGCCGCTTCATCCAACAATACCGCCGAACCAAAGTATGACATGCTGGTAAGTAGTACGACTTGTATCGCCCACAACTCACTTGTGTTCTACTCGTGCATATGACATCTACGCATAAAACCAGGCTCGGATGCCATCGTGTTGGGGAACGAGTAATTTCAAAAAATTCCCTACGCACACGCAAGATCATGGTGATGCATAGCAACGAGGGGAGAGTGTTGTCCACGCACTCGTGAGACCGAAAGCGAAGCGTTAGCACAACGCGTTGATGTAGTCGACGCTTCACGATCCGACCGATCATGTACCAAACGCACGACACCTCCGAGTTCAGCACATGTTCAGCTCGATGACGTCCCTCGAACTCGATCCACCAGCTTTGAGGGAGAGTTCCGTCGGAGACGACGCGCAGGACGATGATGATGTTCTACCGACGCAGGCTTCGCCTAAGCACCGCTATGATATTATCGAGGTGGATTATGGTGGAGGGGGCACCGACACGCTAAGAGATCCAAGGGATCAATTGTTGTGTCTATGGGGTGCCCCTCTGCCCCGTATATAAAGGAGCAAAGGGGGTGCGGCCATTAGGGAGAAAGCGCCAGAGGAGTCCTACTCCCACCGAGTAGGACTCCCCCTTCCTAGTTGGATTAGGATTCGGGGGAAAGAGGAGGAGAGACTAAAGGGGGAGGCGCGCCCCAGCCCCGCCGCCTCCTCTTCTTCTACGTAAAGGCCCACTAAGGCCCATTTACCTCCCGGGGGGTTCCGGTAACCTCCCGGTACTCCGGTAAAAACCCGATTTCAACCGGAACACTTCCGATATCCAAACATAGGCTTCCAATATATCAATCTTTATGTCTCGACCATTTAGAGACTCCTCATCATGTCTGCGATCACATCCGGGACTCCGAACAACCTTCGGTACATCAAAACATATAAACTCATAATATAAGCACATCGAAGCGTTAGCGTACGGACCCTACGGGTTCGAGAACTATATGACCGAGACACGTCTCCGGTCAATAATCAATAGCGGAACCTGGATGGTCATATTGGCTCCCACATATTCTACGAAGATCTTTATCGGTCAAACGGCATAACAACATCGTTGTTCCCTTTGTCATCGGTATGTTACTTGCAGAGATTGATCGTCGATATCTCAATACCTAGTTCAATCTTATTCTTGGCAAGTCTCTTTACTCGTTCGTAATACATCATCCAACTAACTCATTAGTTAAAATGCTTGCAAGGCTTATGGTGATGTGCATTACCGAGTGGACTCAGATACCTCTCCGACAATCGGAGTGACAAATCTAATCTCGAAATCGCCAACCCAACAAGTACCTTTGGAGACACCTGTAGAGCACCTTTATAATCATTTGTGGCGCTTTGGTATCACACAAAGTGTTCCTCCGGTAAATGGGAGTTAAATAATCTCATAGTCATAGGAACATGTATAAGTCATGAAGAAAGCAATAGCAGAATACTATACGATCAAGTGTTAAGCTAACGGAATGGGTCAAGTCAATCACATCATTCTCCTAATGATGTGATCCCGTTAATCAAATGACAACTCATGTCTATGGCTAGGAAACATAACCATCTTTGATCAACGAGCTAGTCAAGTAGAGGCATACAAGTGACACTCTATTTGTCTATGTATTCACACAAGTATTATGTTTCCAGTTAATACAATTCTAGCATGAATAATAAACATTTATCATGAAATAAGGAAATAAATAATAACTTTATTATTGCCTCTAGGGCATATTTCCTTCAGGGTCCGGCGCACTCTATATAAGCCACCCCCTCCTCTGGTACAAGGGTTTGCACCCCCTATTAGTCTCACGCATAATCCTGAAGGAAATATGCCCTAGAGGCAATAATAAAGTTATTATTTATTTCCTTATTTCATGATAAATGTTTATTATTCATGCTAGAATTGTATTAACCGGAAACATAATACATGTGTGAATACATAGACAAACAGAGTGTCACTAGTATGCCTCTACTTGACTAGCTCGTTGATCAAAGATGGTTAAGTTTCCTAGCCATAGACATGAGTTGTCATTTGATTAACGGATCACATCATTAGGAGAATGATGTGATTGACTTGACCCATTCCGCTAGCCTAGCACTTGATCGCTTAGTATGTTGCTATTGCTTTCTTCATGACTTATACATGTTCCTATAACTATGAGATTATGCAACTCCTGCTTACCGGAGGAACACTTTGGTGCTACCAAACGCCACAACGTGAATCGGGTGATTATAAAGGAGTACTACAGTGTCTCCAAAGGTACATGTTGGGTTGGCGATTTCGAGATTAGGTTTTGTCACTCCGATTGCCTGAGAGGTATCTCTCGCCCTCTCGTAATGCACATCACTATAAGCCTTGCAAGCAATGTAGCTAATGAGTTAGTTACGGAATGATGCATTACGTAACGAGTAAAGAGATTTGCCGGTAACGAGATTGAACTAGGTATTGATACCGACGATCGAATCTCGGCAAGTAACATACCGATGACAAAGGGAACAACGATGTTGTTATGCGGTTTGACCGATAAAGATCTTCAGAGAATATGTAGGAGCCAATATGGGCATCCAGGTTCCGCTTATTGGTTATTGACCAAGAATAGTTCTAGGTCATGTCTACATAGTTCTCGAACCCGTAGGGTCCGCACGCTAACGTTACGATGACAGCTTTTATTATGAGTTTATGAGTTTTGATGTACCGAAGGAGTTCGAGTCCCGGATGAGATCGGGACATGACGAGGAGTCTCAAATGGTCGAGACGAAAGATCGATATATTGACGACTATATTCGACATCGGAAAGGTTCCGAGTGATTCGGTATTTTTCGAGTACCGAGAGTTACGGAATACGTATTGGGCCTTATTGGGCCATACGGGAAAGAAGGAAAGGGCCTCAAGGGTGGCCGCACCCTTCCCTTGGTCTGATCCGAATTGACTAGGAAGGGGCGCCTTCCTTCCTTCTCCTTTCTCTTCCCTTCCTTCTCTCCTACTCCTACTACATGGAAGGGTTCCTAGTTGACTAGGAAGGGGGAATCCTACTCCCTGGGAGTAGGACTCCCTAGGGCGCCGCCATAGAGAGGGCCGCCCTCCCCTCCTCCACTCCTTTATATACGGGCAAGGGGCACCCCATGGACACACAAGTTGATCTATGGATCGCTCCTCAGCTGTCAGCGTGCCCCCCTCCACCATATTCCACTTCGTCATATCGTCATGAGCTTAGGCGAAGCCCCGCGCCGTGAGAGTCATATCGCGAGCTTAGGCGAAGCCCTGCGCCGGTGGAGCATCATCATCGCTACCACGCCGTCGGTCGACGGAACTCATCCCCGACACTTTGCTGGATCGGAGTCCGGGATCGCCATCGAGCTGAACGCAGCTGAACTCGGAGGTGCCGTGCGCTCGGTACTTGGATCGGTCGGATCGTGAAGACGCATTTACTACATCAACCGCGTTGTTATAACGCTTCGCCACGATCTACGAGGGTACGTGGACAACACTCTCCCTCTCGCTGCTATGCCATCACCATGATCTTGCGTGTGCGAGGAAAATTTTGAAATTACTACGCTCCCAACAAAGGGCATCCGAGCCTGGTTTTATGCGTTGATGTCATATGCACGAGTAGAACACAAGTGAGTTGTGGGCGATATAAGTCATACCGCTTACCAGCATGTCATACTTTGGTTCGGCGGTATTGTGAGATGAAGCGCCCGACCGACATTACGCCAGACGCTTACGCGAGACTGGTTTCACCGCCGAGCACTCGTTGCTTAAAGGTGACCGCGGTGTCTGCTCTCTCACTTTAGTTGAACTGAGTGTGCTACGCCCGTCCTTGCGAAGGTTAAAGCAGCACCAACTTGACAAACTATCGCTGTGGTTTTGATGCGAGGTAAGAACGGTTCTTGCTCAGCCCGTAGCAGCCACGTAAAACTTGCAACAACAAAGTAGAGGACGCCTAACTTGTTTTTGCAGGCATGTTATGATGTGATATGGTCAAGACGTGATGCTATATTTTATTGTATGAGATGATCATGTTTTGTAACCGGTTATCGGCAATCGGCAGAGCCATATGGTTGTCGCTTATTGTATGAAATGCAAAGCCATTAATTGCTTTACTTTATCACTAAGCGGTAGCGATAGTCGAGAAGCAATAGTTGGCGAGACGACAACGATGCTACGATGGAGATCAAGGTGTCGCGCCGGTGACGATGGTGATCATGACGGTTGCTTCGAGATGGAGATCACAAGCACAAGATGATGATGGCCATATCATATCACTTATATTGATTGCATGTGATGTTTATCCTTTATGCATCTTATCTTGCTTTGATTGACGGTAGCATTATAAGATGATCTCTCACTAAAATTATCAAGAAGTGTTCTCCCGAGTATGCACCGCTATGAAAGTTCTTCGTGGCTTTGACGCCCACGTGATGATCGGGTGTGATAGGCTCTATGTTCAAATACAACGGTGCAAAACAGTTACACACGCGAATACTCAAAGTTAAACTTGACGAGCCTAGCATATAATGAGATATGGCCTCGAACACGGAGACCGAAGGTCGAGCGTGAATCATATAGTAGATATGATCAACATATTGATGTTCACCATTGAAACTACTCCATCTCACGTGATGATCGGACATGTTTTAGTTGATATGGATCACGAATCACTTAGAAGATTAGAGGATATCTATCTAAGTGGAAGTTCTTAAGTAATATGATTAATTGAACTTTAATTTATCATGAACTTAGTCCCGTAGTATTTTGCAAATTATGTTGTAGATCAATAGCTTGCTTGTTGCTTCCCTATGTTTTTATATGTGTTCCTAGAGAAAATTGTATTGAAAAATGTTAGTAGCAATGATGCGGATTGGATCCGTGATCCGAGGTTTATCCTCATTGCTGCACGTAAGAATTATGTCCTTAATGCACCGCTAAGTGATGACCTATTGCAGAGCAAATGCGACGTTATGAACGCTTGGCTAGCTCAATATGATGACTACTTGATAGTTTAGTGCACCATACTTAACGGCTTAGAATCGGGACTTCAAAGACGTTTTGAACGCCATGGACCATATGAGATGTTCCAGAGTTGAAGTTAATATTTCAAGCAAATACCGAGTTGAGAGATATGAAGTCTCCAACAAATTCTATAGCTAAAAGATGGAGGAGAATCGCTCAACTAGTGAGCATGTGCTCAGATTGTCCGGTACTTCAATCGCTTGAATCAAGTGGGAGTTAATCTTCCAGATAGGATAGTGATTGATGAATTCTTAGTCACCATCACCAAGTTAGTAGAACTTCGTGATGAACTATAATATGCAAGGGATGACGAAAACAATTCCCAAGCTCTTCGCGATGCTAAAATCGGCGAAGATAGAAATCAAGAAAAACATCAAGTGTTGATGGTTGACAAGACCACTAGTCTCAAGGAAAAGGGCAAAGGGAAGAAGGGAACTTCAAGAAGAACGGCAAGCAAGTTGCTACCGAGTGAAGAAGCCCAAGTCCGGACCTAAGCCCGAGACTAAGTGCTTTTGCTGCAATGGAACTGGTCATCGAAGCGGAACTACCCCAAGTATTTGGCGGATAAGAAGGATGGCAAAGTGAACAAAGGTATATTTGATATACAGATTATTGATGTGTATTTTACTAGTGTTCATAGCAACCCTCGGTATTTGATACTTGGTTCGGTTGCTAAGAGTAGTAACTCAAACGGAGTTGCGTAATGAACATAAACTAGTTGAAGGGAAGTGACGATGAGTGTTGGAAGTTGTTCCAGATTGATATGATCATCATCGCACACTCCCTATACTTTCGGGATTAGTGTTAAACCTAAATAAATGTTATTTGGCGTTTATGCTGAGCATAAATATGATTTGATCATGTTTATTGTAATACGGTTATTCATTTAAAGTCAAAGAATAATTGTTGTTCTGCTTACATGAATAAAACCTTCAATGGTCATACACCCAATAAAAATAGTTTGTTGGATCTCGATCGTAGTGATACACATATTCATAATATTGATGCCAAAAGATGCAAAGTTAATAATGATAGTGCAACTCATTTGTGGCACCGCCGCTTAGGTCATATTAGGTAAAGCGCATGAAGAAACTCCATGCTAATGGGATTTTGGAATCACTTGATTATGAATCACTTGATGCTTAAGTAACCATGCCTTATGGGCAAGATGACTAAAGACTCGTTCTCCGAACAATGGAGCGAGCAAATGACTTATTGGAAATAATACATACTGATGTATGCGATCCAATGAGTGTTGATGCTCGTGGCAAGTATCGTTATTTTCTGACCTTCACAGATGATTTGAGCAGATATGGGTATATCTACTTGATGAAACATAAGTCTGAAATAGTTGAAAGGTTCAAAGAATTTCAGAGTGAAGTGGAAAATCATCGTAACAAGAAAATAAAAGTTTCTACGATATGATCGCAGAGGAAAAATATTTGAGTTACGAGTTTGGTCTTCAATTAAAACAAAGTGGAATAGTTTCACAGCTCACGCCACATGGAACACCACAACATAATGGTGTGTCCAAACGTCGTAACCGCACTTTATTGGATATGGTGTGATCTATGATGTATCTTACCGATTTACCACTATCGCTTTGGGGTTATGCATTAGAGACACCTGCATTCACATTTAATAGGGCACCATCTAAACCGCTGAGATGACACCGTATGAACTATGGTTTAGCAAAGAAACCTAAGTCGCTGTTTCTTAAAGCTTGGAGTTGCGATGCTTATATGAAAAGGTTTCAACCTGATGAGCTCGAACCCAAATCGAAAAGTGCATCCTCATAGAATACCCAAAGGTAACTATTGGGTACACCTTCTATCACAGATCCGAAGGCAAGTTATTCGTTGTTAAAATGGATCCTTTCTAGAGAAGGAGTTTCTCTCGAAAGAAGTGAGTGGGAGGAAAGTAGAACTTGATGAGGTAATTGTACCTTCTCCCTTATTGGAAAGTAGTTCATCACGTAAATCAGTTCCAAGTGATTCCTACACCAATTAGTGAGGAAGTTAATGATGATGATCATGAAACTTCAGATCAAGTTGCTACCAAACCTCGTAGGTCTTCCAGAGTAAGATCCGCACTGTAGTGGTACGGTAATCATGTTCGAAGTCATGTTACTAGACCATGATGAACCTACGAACTATGAGGAAGCAATGATGAGCCCAGATTCCGCGAAATGGCTTGAGGCCATAAAATCTGAGATATGATCCATGTATGAGAACAAAGTATGGACTTTGATTGACTTGCTCGATGATCAGCAAGCCATGTTAAATAAATGGATCTTCAAGAGGAAGACGGACACCGATAGTAGTGTTACTATCTATAAAGCTCGACTTGTCACAAAAAGGTTTTTCGACAAGTTCAAGGTGTTGACTACAATGAGATTTTCTCAACTCAGTAGCGATGCTTAAGTCTGTCTGAATCATGTTAGCAATTGCCACATTTTATGAAATCTGGCAAATGGATGTCAAAACTACATTTTTAATGGATTTATTAAGGAAGAGTTGTATATGATGCAACCGAAGGTTTTGTCAATCCTAAAGGAGCTAACAAAATGTGCAAGCTTCAGCGATCCATCTATGGACCGGTGCAAGCATCTCGAGTTGAATAAACGCTTGATAGTGTGATCAAAGATATGGTTTTATACAGACTTTTGGAGAAGCCTCAGATTTACGAGAAAGTGAGTGGGAGCACTACAACATTTCGATAAGTATATGTGAATGACATATTGTTGATCGGAAATAATGTAGAATTATTCGCAAAGCATAAAGGAGTATTTGAAAGGAGTTTTTCAAAGAAGGACCTCAAGAAGCTACTTACATATTGAGCATCAAGATCTATTGAGATAGATCAAGACGCTTGATAAGTTTTTTCAATAAGTACATACCTTGTCAAGATTTTGAAGTAGTTCAAAATGGAACAAATAAAGAAAAGTTCTTGCCTGTGTTGCAAACGTGTGAAATTGAGTAAGACTCAAATCCCACCACGGCAGTAAAATAGAAAAGAGAATGAAAGTCATTCCCTATGCCTCACCATAGGTTCTATAAAGTATGCTATGTACCGCACCTATTGTATACCTTGCTCTGAATTTGGCAAGGAGTACAATAGTGATCTAGGAGTAGATCATCGACATTGGTCAAGAATATCCTTAGTGAGGACTAAGGAAATATTTCTCGATTATGGACGTGACAAAAGAGCCCGTCAGAAAGAGTTACATCGATGCAAGTTTTTACACCGATCCGATGACTCTAAGTCTCAATCTGGATACATATTAAAAGTGGGAGCAATTAGCTAGAGTAGCTCCGCAAGCGAGCATTGTAGACATAAAATATTTGTAAAATACATACGGCTCAATATGATGCACCGCTGACTAAGCCTCTCTCACGAGCAAAACATGATCACACCTTAGTACTCTTTTGGATGTTAATCACATAGCGATGTGAACTAGATTATTGACTCTAGTAAACCCTTTGGGTGTTGGTTACATGATGATGTGAACTATGGGTGTTAATCACATGGTGATGTGAACTATTGGTGTTAAATCACATGGCGATGTGAACTAGATTATTGACTCTAGTGAAAGTGGGAGACTGAAGGAAATATGCCCTAGAGGCAATAATAAAGTTATTATTTATTTCCTTATTTCATGATAAATGTTTATTATTCATGCTAGAATTGTATTAACCGGAAACATAATACATGTGTGAATACATAGACAAACAGAGTGTCACTAGTATGCCTCTACTTGACTAGCTCGTTGATCAAAGATGGTTAAGTTTCCTAGCCATAGACATGAGTTGTCATTTGATTAACGGATCACATCATTAGGAGAATGATGTGATTGACTTGACCCATTCCGTTAGCCTAGCAGCTTGATCGCTTAGTATGTTGCTATTGCTTTCTTCATGACTTATACATGTTCCTCGTAACTATGAGATTATGCAACTCCTGCCACGGAGGAACACTTTGGTGCTACCAAACGTCACAACGTAATCGGGTGATTATAAAGGAGTACTATAGGTGTCTCCAAAGGTACATGTTGGGTTGGCGATTTCGAGATTAGGTTTTGTCACTCCGATTGCTCGGAGAGGTATCTCTGGCCCTCTCGGTAATGCACATCACTATAAGCCTTGCAAGCAATGTAGCTAATGAGTTAGTTACGGAATGATGCATTACGTAACGAGTAAAGAGACTTGCCGTAACGAGATTGAACTAGGTATTGATACCGACGATCGAATCTCGGCAAGTAACATACCGATGACAAAGGGAACAACGATGTTGTTATGCGGTTTGACCGATAAAGATCTTCGTAGAATATGTACGAGCCAATATGGGCATCCAGGTTCCGCTATTGGTTATTGACCGAGAATAGTTCTAGGTCATGTCTACATAGTTCTCGAACCCGTAGGGTCCGCACGCTTAACGTTACGATGACAGCTTTATTATGAGTTTATGAGTTTTGATGTACCGAAGGAGTTCGGAGTCCCGGATGAGATCGGGACATGACGAGGAGTCTCGAAATGGTCGAGACGTAAAGATCGATATATTGGACGACTATATTCGACATCGGAAAGGTTCCGAGTGATTCGGTATTTTTCGAGTACCGAGAGAGTTACGGAATACGTATTGGGCCTTATTGGGCCATACGGGAAAGAAGGAAAAGGGCCTCAAGGGTGGCCGCACCCTTCCCTTGGTCTGGTCCGATTGACTAGGAAGGGGCGCCTTCCTTCCTTCTCCTTTTCTCTTCCCTTTCCTTCTCTCCTACTCCTACTACATGGAAGGGTTCCTAGTTGACTAGGAAAGGGGAATCCTACTCCCTGGGAGTAGGACTCCCCTAGGGCGCGCCATAGAGAGGGCCGCCCTCCCTCCTCCACTCCTTTATATACGGGGCAAGGGCACCCCATGGACACACAAGTTGATCTACGGATCGCCTTAGCCGTGTCGGTGCCCCTCCACCATATTCCACTTCGTCATATCATCGCGAGCTTAGCGAAGCCCTCGCGCCGTAGAGTCATATCGCTATGAGCTTAGGCGAAGCCCTCACGCCGGTGGAGCATCATCATCGCCACCACGCCGTCTTGTGACGAACTCATCCCCGACACTTTGCTGGATCGAGTCCGGGATCGCCATCGAGCTGAACGTGTCTGAACTCGGAGGTGCCGTGCGTTCGGCACTTGGATCGGTCGGATCGTGAAGACGTACGACTACATCAACCGCGTTGTTATAACGCTTCTGCTTACGGTCTACGAGGGTACGTGGACAACACTCTCCCATCTCGTTGCTATGCCATCACCATGATCTTGCGTGTGCGTAGGAAAATTTTCGAAATTACTACGTTCCCCAACAAATCCAGTCAACCAAGCCTCCGGGCACCGAGACGTAGGGCTATTACTTCCTCCGAGAAGGGCATGAACTCGTAAATCTTGCATGCACAACCTCACCATAGCTAGGGCCTTGCCTCCTCCTACGTACCCCCTATTCTTACGGTCAGACTTGCTGCCACGACAGGCGGCACCCTCTCTTCCCTTCTCCCTCTCCTCCTCCTTCCCTCTCTCCCCCTCTTGGAATAGCAAAGGGGGGGGGGTGAATCCTACTAGGTTTGGAGTCCTAGTCGGACTCCCCCCCTTGGCGCGCCTCCCCTTGGCTGGCCTCCTCCTCCCCCTCCTTTATATACGTGGGGAGAGGGCACCCCAAAGCACAACAGACAATCTCTTAGCCGTGTGCGGTGCCCCCCCTCCACAGTTTAACATCTTGGTCATATCGTCGTAGTGCTTAGGTGAAACCCTGCGCCGGTCACTTCATCATCACCGTTGCCACGCCGTCGTGCTGACCGAACTCTCCCTCGTACTCAACTGGATCAAGAGCTGGAGGGACGTCATCATGCTGAACGTGTGCTGAACACGGAGGTGCCGTATGTTCGGTACTTGGATTGGTTGGATCGTCAAGACGTTCGACTACATCAACTGCGTTACTAAACGCTTCCGCTTTCGTTCTACGAGGGTACGTGGGCACACTCTCCCGTCTCATTGCTATGCATCTCCTAGATAGATCTTGCATGATCATAGGATTTTTTTTTGAAATACTGCGTTCCCCAACATAGGCATCACGTCTGTGTCAAGTGGACCGACTCCTTCATGCATCTACTACTATTACTCCACACATCGACCGATATCCAGCATGCATCTAGAGTATTAAGTTCATAAAGAACGGAGTAACACCTTAAGTAAGATGACATGATGTAGAGGGATAAACTCTAGCAATATGATGAAAACCCCATCTTTTTACCCTTGATAGCAACAATACAATACGTGTCCCACTACCCCTAGTTTGTCACTGGGTGAAACCACGCAAGATTGAACCCAAAACTAAGCACCTCTCCCATTGCAAGAAAAACCAATCTAGTTGGCCAAACCAAACCGATAATTCAAAGTGAAATACAAAGATATTAAATCATGCATATAAGAATTCAAAGAATATTAAATAATATTAATAGAAAAGCTAATCATAAATCCACAATTCATCGATCTCGACAAACACACCGCAAAACAAGATTGCATCAGATAGATCTCCAAGAACATCGAGAGAACATGGTATTGAGAATCAAAGAGAGAGAAGAAGCCATCTAGCTACTAGCTATGGACCCGTAGGTCTGTGGTAAACTACTCACGCTTCATCGGAAGGGCAATAGGGTTGATGTAGATGCCCTCCGTGATCGAATCCCCCTCCGGCAGGATGTCGGAAAAGGCCCCAAGATGGGACCTCACGAGAACAGAAGGTTACGGCGGCGGAAAAGTATTTTGGTGGAAGGTTATGTTGATATTGGAATATTTGTGAATTTATAGAGCCGAGAGGGAGGTCGGTGGACTCCAGGGAGGCCCACAAGCCAGGGGGCGCGCCCCCCTATGGCTCGCGCTGAGGGCTTGGGGTGCCCTCAGGACTCTTCTGACTTCCTCTCCAATTTTCGTGGATGTCTTTTGGTCCAAGAAAAATCATCGTAAAGTTTTATTTCGTTTGGACTCCGTTTGATATTCCTTTTCTGGAAAACTCAAAAACAAGGAAAAAACAGAAAACTGGCACTGGGCTCTAGGTTAATAAGTTAGTCCCAAAAAAATATAAAATAGCATATTAATACATATAAAACATAAAAAACAGATAATATAATAGCATGGAACAATAAAACATTATAGATACGTTGGAGATGTATCAATCGCGCGCGAGGTCGGGGACGCTGCTCGGTGGAGGCATGGTGGCGGCGGAGCCCGAGATGAAGCCGCCGACAACGGATGGCGTTGGACGTCGTGCGGACGAGCGCGTTGGCACCGGGGCTGCCAAAGCAGCGTTGGCGCCCGTGCAGCAAGGCCCGAGCAACGAACGTTGCAGCGGCGCCCGAGCAGAGGTAGCCGACGAGCCTGACGCAGCTGGGGATGAGGCCGGCGAGGCAGTCCACAGGGTCGCCGTGCAGACACGGCGGAGGTGGGGTGGCGTTGATCGGTGGGCGAGCCGGCATGCGAACGACGACTATGATGGGCCGCCGCATGGTGCGAGGCCGCCAGGTCGGAGCGATGCAGGTATCCCGGTCGGGGAGGGTGGTGACGGCCGGCGTAGATCGACGAGCGGACCGGCGCGTGAACGACGGCCGTGACGGGCCGCCTGCAGAGCGATGCCGCCTGGTCGGTGAAGAAGCCTGTCGGTCTCGCCGGTGTCGGAGTAGAGGCGCACGGGGGTCGACGGCGGCGGTGTGCGATGCAAACCAATCAAGCATAGATCAAAAAACCAAAAAGAAAACGCCGATCAAGATGACCGGCAGGAGAGAGAAAAATCTGGAGCAAGGGCTAGGGAAAAAGACTTTCTAGGGCAGCCGGTCAACAAGACCGGCGGACGAACCCTAGTTACGAGCGGCGCGGCCCCCGGCGGCGGTAATGGAGGCTGACCGCCCCGGAGGCGGCTCACGGATGCGGAAGCGGCGACTGTTAGGGTTTGGATCGGTTAGGCTGATACCATGTTATAAGGGATAGAGAGAGATTGGTGAAATATGATGGATGTATTATTGAGCCTCGAGGGCGAGTATATATTAAGTACAAGACTTGAAGGGCAAGACACCCCCTAGAGATAAGTTGGAAATAACTCTATCTAATCCCGAGCAATCTCTACTACCAAATATATCTCTAACATCGGATAAGTCATCCGTAGCCATCCTTGATTCTTACCTCTATTTCGATGGTGTCAGCACGAATGGGCGGCGCCCCGGCTGTAATTGAAACAGGTGTCCTGCCCCAGGGTCTCCTTGACGTCCAACGTGATAGAGTCGGACAGTATACACCTATAATTTTCGGTCAAAAAATTTGAGTCCATATGTATTATATGTGTAGTCTTTTTTTGGGAAATTATATGTGTTTTATCAATAATATGCAAAAAAAAACTACAAATTATATTAAAAGTGAACAGTTAGTGTGTATCAGCCCATTAACGTACAAATTATATTAAAAGTGAAACGTACCACGATTCGAGAACTAGTTCTAGTTAAACGCAATTTCGGTTGTAACAACCAAAAATCTTGTTTGGATCACCTAACCAAATCATGGATAAAGAAAACTGAGTTCTACAAAACCTCAAAATCCCGGCTTATAGAAAAACGACTATTTGGCGTTTTTATATAAACGAGTTTTATGAATACGGCGGCCACGTAAAGAGCGCATGGTGCCATGGCCGACGTGCTCTTCCTTCTGCCGACGACGACCGCAATCTGACCTGGCCAGATGCTACGCTACAGAGACGCGTTGGGCGCATCACGAGCGCCCCACGACATCCTCTTCGGGCATGAGCGAGTCGCCGCCGAGTGGGTGAGCTCGCCGCTCGGGCCCGGACGTGGTCGTCGTCGTGTCGCACGGCGACGCATCAGAGCGCCGCCACTTCCTCTGCAGGCACATGCGAGGCGACGCTGGCAGTCAGTGCCGCTCGGCTAGCCGCTCTGGCCCGGACGTGGCCGTCGTCATGTGACACGGCGACGAACAGGGGCAGAGCCAGGATTCGGACATGAGGGGGGCGAGAAAACTAATAATGGCTTAAGGGACACAATATAACTATTTAGCCTCAAAAGTAGCATTGATATGGATGCACAGCAATATATATTTGATAACCCATTTGATAATACTAACAAGATACAATTTTGTTGGTTTAATATTAGCTTTAGCATGTACGTCAGACGGATTTATATTTTTGGTAGCATGATATTTGAGCTGAAAGTACGCCTTCTTATAAAAATAAATCTACTTTAGCTGTATCCCTCCTCTTCGTATATACTCCAATCATTGAAACCTTAAACAAAGAGTGAAATTAGCTTTCGAAATTGCAAAAAAAAAAAGCTTTCGAAATTGTAATGTTCCACATATAATTTGCAGATCAAACCACTAATTCACCAAGAATTTAAATTTGTCGTGTGTGTTAGATCTGGCAAATCCACTGGCAGTTCGTTGTTATATACTACTCTGGTGACATACCTTGAAATTGATGTAGTATGATGCGATGCCAACATCGCTTGATGAAGCAGCCAAGATTCTATCACCGAGTAGAAGCTTGAATGCCCTGTGCTCTCAAGGTGCCGAAAGAAGCAGCGAGGGCCGAGAGGCGACGACGCATGGGCGCATCGGCCACTAACAAAACCAGAGGGAAATCGACTACTAGATCGACGATCGTGAATCGTGCCTATTTTCATGATGCGGCTAGTACAATTAGCGATTCTCTGTGTTGGGCCTTTGGGCTGCAATATTGGTCCATTAGCTTCAAACGGGAGTACAATACAATAGTGAGGAGTACATCGCTACCATATACCGTAGTACAAATACTTGACGAACATTCACAGGGAACATAGATTGCGCCAGTAAGTCAATTTTGCTTACCACACCAGAAGGAAGGAGAATCAAGTATGTATCACGGCATGAGCTGAGGAGAGCACATGTAAATTCCTTATCGAGTTGTGCAGAGGAAGTACCAAGGTAAGGGATTACCCTGACGTGTTTCCTAAGAGTTGCCGTGCATGCCACCGGATAGAGACATTGAGTTTCGATTGAACTATCGCCAGCATCGGGCCGATATCTAAGAGACCATATAGGATGCCAGCCCAAGATTTGGAGGAAATTAAGAAGCAGATTAAGGAGTTATTGGATAAAGGTTTTATTCGCCAAGTTCTTCGCCTTGGGGATCACCAAGATTCTAGTGGAGAAGAAGGATGGATCATTAAGAATGGTTGTTAATTATCGAGGATTGAATGAAGTGACCATTAAGAACAAGTACCCACCGCCGATGATCAATGACTTGTTTGACCAATTGCAAGGGGCTAAGGTGTTTTCAAAGATCGATTTGCGATCGTGGTACCATCGATTGAAGATTCGAGAGCGTGATATACCTAAGACGGCTTTTACCACTGTGCACGGCTGTATGAGTACATCGTTATGTCATTTGGTCCGACTAACGACCGCCTATTTTATGAACATGATGAACAAAGTGTTTATGGAGTTTTTGGATAAGTTCGTCGTGGTGTTCATTGATGATATTTTGGTTTACTCAAGAATGAAGAGGAACATAAGGAGCATTTATGCTTGGTACTCGAGAAGCTCGTAGAACATCGCTATATGCCAAGTTCAGAAGTGTGAGTTTTGGTTGAAGGAAGTTGGATTTCTTGGACATGTTATATCCGGAGAAGGTATAGCAAGAGACCCCACTAAAGTTGTCACTATAACAAATCGGGAAGCGCCAACAAAGAGTTTGAGAGATCCGAGTTTCCTTGGACTAGCAGGATACTACCGGAGATTCATTGAGAATTCTCAAGGATTGCGAAGCCTATGATGAATCTGTTGAAGAAGGATACCAAGTTCATTTGGACCGAGGAGTGTGAAGCTAGTTTCCAAGAGTTGAAGAAACGCTTGGTTACCTCACCAAAGTTAATTCTCGCCAGATCGTACCAAGGATTATGAGGTGTATTACACGCTTCACGTCGAGGACTTGGAGCAATGCTTATGCAGGAGGGAAGAGTTGTTTCGTATGCTTCACGACAGCTTAAGCCTCATGAGCTAAATTATGCTACATGATTTGGAGTTAGCAGCCGTAGTGCATGCATTGAAGACATGGAGAAATTTCCTCATTGGAAACCATTGTGAGGTGTATACGGATCACAAGAGTTTGAAGTACATCTTCACGCAGAAGGAGCTAAATCTCAGGCAGAGGAGATGGTTGGAGCTCATCAAAGATTATGATATGAGATTGCATTATCACCCCGGAAAGGCTAACGTTGTAGCAGACGCGTTGAGCCGTAAGAGTCACGTCAACACGTTAATGACAGGAGAAATACCAAAGGAGTTAGCCGAGGATCTTCGAGAGCTATGTTTGGAAATAGTTCCGAGGGGCTATGTATCAGCATTGGAGATTCAGTCAACTTTGATGGACAAAATCAGGGAAGCTTAGAAGACTAACAAAGAGATTGCCTCCATAAAGGAGAAAATGAGCGAAGGAAAGGCTAAGGGATTTCGCGAGGATGAGCACGATACCCTATGGTTTGAGGACCGTGTTTATGTGCCCAATGACCCGGAGATCAGGAAGTTGATTCTATAAGAGGCACATGATTCACCATATTCGATTCACCCAGGAAATACCAAGATGTATTTGGATTTGAAGAATACTTTCTGGTGGACCGGAATGAAGAAGGATATTGCGAGTACGAGCAGCAGTTTGTGATGTATGTCGAGGGTGAAGGCGTAACATCGAAGCGGCAGGATTGTTGCAGCCATTGCCTATACCCGAATGGAAGTGGGATAAACTAGGTATGGATTTCATCACGGATTGCCCAGACTCGCTCAAAGCTATGACTCGATTTAGGTTGTAGTCGATCGTTTGACGAAGGTAGCTCATTTGATTCCAAAGAAAGACTACTTACAAAGAAGGCCAAATTGGCTAAGATATACATGACAAGGATTGTATGCTTGCATGGAGTTCCGAGGAGTATCGACGATAGAGGAACCCAATTTACCTCAAAGTTCGAAGCGCTTGCATGAAACTTTGGGAACCAGTGAGTTTAGCACAACTTTTCATCCACACACGATGGACAAACCGAGAGAGTCAATCAGATTTTGGAGGATATGCTTAGAGCTTGTGCTTTGATTATGGATCAAGTTGGGATGACAACTTGTCAGATGCGGAGTTTTCTTACAACAATAGTTACCAAACCAATCAAGATGGCACCTTTCAAGCCTTGTACTAAGGAGGTGCAGGACCCGTTGTTGTGGGATGAAGTTGGAGACCGCCAGTTGTTTGGACCGGATTTGATTAAGGAGTTTGAACATAAAGTAATGTTGATTCGCGATAGGCTCAAGGTAGCCCAGTCAAGACAGAAAAGCTATGCGGATTCAAAACGCAAGGAGACAAAATACGAAATCGGAGACAGAGTTTATCTTCGAGTATCGCCACTTCGAGGAGTTAAGCGTTTTGGAGTTAAGGGAAAGTTAGCACCTCGATTTGTAGGACCATATCGTGTTTTGGAACGCATGGGAGAAGTTGCGTATGTTGGAATTACCCAAGGACTGCCGTGAGTTCATGACGTGTTTCATGTTTCTCGCTTGAAGAAGTGTCACGCAGAGATGGCTGATATACCATCGAGAGATACCGTGCCACTAGAAGCGATTCAGGTTGAATGATGATTTGACCTATGAGGAGAAACCGCTAAGATTCTCGAGTATGCCACAGAGTCACCCGCAAAGAAGGTTATTAAGTTTTGCAAAGTTCAAGGAGCCACCACACGAGGATGAAGCCACCGGGAACGAGAGGAAGATTTTCTTAAGGACCACCCTCACCTATTTTCTAGCCAACCCGAATCTCGAGGGTGAGATTCATCTTAAGGGGGTAGGTTTATAACATACCAAATTTTCAATTTGGAATGTTGTACATAGAGCATCATTGCATATCATATTTTTTCGTTGCATTTTTGCTCGATCCTAGAAATTCTACACAACTCAAGGACCCTCGGAGAGAGTTGGGGATTTTTCGTTATTTTCATATTTGAGTTTTCTCAAATTTTGAAAATAGGATCATTGATTTTAATTATTTTATCTTCAATTATTTCTATTACAAAAATATGAGAGAGGGAATAAAATGACTTTCCCAAAATAAAGAAATAATGAAGATTTAATAATAAAATCAAATAAGATTTTATTTTGGAGTTTTTCCTTTTGATTTGAATTTAGGAAAATGTGCGTTTTCAAAATTGATTTAGGCCCCAAATAAATGTTCATTAAATCCGCTTGATTTTAGAAGTCGGGAAAATTTATTTCGGGATTTTTGGATTCCGCTTAGTACTTCTTTTGTTTTTTTCCGAGCATAATTATTTTAAAAAAGTGAACCGACCTTGGGCGTGCTCGCGGGACACCGCCGGGGCACGCTTATAAATAGCGGCCGACCCGGCGCCCAGCCCCACCGCCCAGCCAGCCACCACCCACGCCACCCGCCCCGCCCCAAGTCGCCGCCTACCACTCGCCTCGCCCAAACCCTAACCCTAGGACCCCGCCCGCCAGATCCGCCGCCACCGCCGCCCGCCGCCGTCGCGAGCCTCGCCGAGTTCGCCACGCCTCGTGTTCGCGCGGTTTTTTATTTAGAAAACCGAGCGGTTTTTATTTCGGTTTTTTTTTTCGGTTTTTTTTAGTTTTCGTTTTTTTAGTTTTCGTTTTTTTTGGTTTAGGTTAATTAGCGGACGTTCGTCCGTTAGTTCGTTTAAACGAACGCGTTTGTCAGATTTGTTTAGTTAACGAATGTTCATTCGTTAACCCGTTCGTCGTTTTTCTTTTCTCGGATTTAATCCGCGATTTTTCTGATCGCGATTCCAGATCCGATTTTCGTTTTAGTATAACTTTTTGCTCGCTTATCGGAATCAGCGATTCAAGCGCCTAGAGTTTCGCCTCAAACCCTCTTCCGAATAATCTAATTAAACAAGTTTTTGCTTCGCAAAATTTGACCTAGATCCAGATTAGTAGAACGAAGCTGTTTTCTTCCGCCGCTTGACTTTCGCTGCTTCGCTTGATTTGATTCTTTTGCAAACCGGAGTTCTTATGTTGAACTATCTGGTTAGATCTATTTGAGTTTTACCTGCATTAAATGAGTACTTATTGTACGCTTGTTTGTTTGTCTGCGATAGAATACCCGGAGTGCGCCACTGTTACTTGAGTCTTTAGGTTTCATGATCATCGCAAAGGCAAGTAACACTTTGATCATACTCTTCTCATACCCAGTTTTTATGCATTAGATCTATCCTCAAACATTGCATGATTAGGATCTAATTAAATTGTGGGATGGGAAGTAGTTGAGGTAGTACCTATTACTGCTTTATTATAAACCTTTGGGAGTTACTTCTCGCTTGCTTATTATGCCATGCTATGCTAGTAGACGTGGATTGGGTGAGTGTATCCATGATGATGTGAGATTGTTATTTAATAGTTTATTTAAGGTGGCAACTTAAACACACATCCGGATGGATTGAGGCACTGGTTTCCATCAGACTTGCCAGATTTCTTCTGACCGCCACCTGTGCTCAAAGGGATCATGAGATTATTCAAACTAGAAACTTCCGTGTGCAGCCACAAGCCATTATGGGCTCTGGCGTAGTTGACTAAGTGGTGCGAACTCTTACGGGTAGACTAGCAGATGTAGGGGAAAGTAGGTGTACCGGTCTACCCACAAATAAGGTGCTAGTGCTTCTGAAAGACTATGTCTCGGTTATCCGTTTCTCAAACACTATGTAGTGCGAGAAACCAAATGGAGGCGATCGAATCTTGTGGGGAAAAGTGCGCAAACCTCTGGAGAGTGTATAAACTAATCATGGTTAGCCGTGTCCCCGGTTATGGACATCTTGAGTATCTAGTACTTGGATTATCATGTGAATCTCATCATGTTACTTCTAATTTAATATTGTTGGGTTTGTTAATGAGTACTTTTAATTGGGATTGAGAATGCTGTCAATCATTCTCAATGTTTCACAACCACCATGATAGTTAAATAAATTTATTCCTTTGCAATAGGGAAAAATTGGCTTTATGCAAAAACTGTAACCATAGAGCTTTCCACCAGCCATATATGCATGTAGTATATGCTATTCATTCCATTGTTTCTTTATGTGTTACATTGCCAAATATTCCATGTGTCGACCCATTTTCGGCTGCAACGTTTCATGTTGCGACTTTTCGCATTTACAGTAAGGTGCATAGGTCGTGGTTCTATACTCGATGATGCCGTTGGAGTTGATGGACTCGCTTATTCTTCCAAGCCTTCCATTGTTATCGATATTAGATGGCCTTAAGCCATATTTATTTTATTAAGTTCTCTCTTGAGAAATTCAATTGTAATAAGTGTGATTCTACTCTGTTATAAATCCTTCAAGATCGCGTGTGTGTCGATATCGATTCGTAGATTTACACTGGCGACAGAGATCAGACTGTTTAAAGTCTGGTCGCTACAGTTTTCTTCGTCCTCCCTCCCACCTCTCAATTTCCCCGCAGTAAAGATGCCCACCTTCCAGTTTCGTCTGTTTTTTATTCGCCCCCCTCGCACGAAAAAAAACTGACGAGGCTGGAGCGACGACCCTCGCACGAAAAAAACTGACGATCGAGGCTGCCCTCGATCTATTAGCTACAACGATGGGAACCACGCCGCCACCGCCATCGCGGATCCAGGAAACGCCGCCGATCTATTCGCTACATCGACGAAAACCAGGCGCTAGCCGCTGAACCCTTTGCCGGCGCCGAGGTCCTAAAGGAGGCGACACCACGATCGTTGCGGATCCATTGAACGTACATCGCGGCTTCACTTGATCTAGGTCGATCGCAGAACCATTCGCCGCCACCGAGGTACGGGATCGTCACCGCCGACATCCGAAAGGAGCCGCCGCGGAGGTACGAGATCGCCGCCGCGGAGGTACGAGAGGAGTTGCTGCCGCCTTCATTGCGGACCTCATCACGGAGCCGTTCGCCGCCGCCGAGGTACGAGATCCCCTAGCCATCCTCCTTCTGCTCCGCCCCTCGATCCCGTGTCGCTCGCCTTCCGTTCAGCGTAGGTTGCGGCCTCCCTCATGGATCCGCCTCCTCTGTTCGCCTCCTCGTGTCTCCTCACGTGAGTGCGTCTGTTGGTGATGGCTGCGGGTCGTCGAGCTGTGGTGGGCTGGTGCTGCTCATGGTACCCCACTATCCCGTGCCTCTCGCCCTGCGCATCACAAGCCGAGGAGGGGTGGTGCTGGCCGTGCCCTAGCTGGATAGCATAAGCTCTCCCTTGTTCTTTTGTGTTTGAATCAGATTTGGTGGTTCTCAATTTTACATCTTTATTGATCTTCGTCTTGTTTTGTATGCAGGGTACACTTGATGTTTCACGATCTGTTCTGCAGATTTTGAGAAGAATGAGTGCATATTTGGGCTTGCAATGTTGCTGATTCGACAAACGTCATGAAACCTGGCAAGTGAGTGCTCCTCTCCCCTTTCCTTCTCTGCTAAAATTCAGTTCCAAGTTCGCCCATATAGATTTCTTGATTGAAATTTGCAGCTCGTTTCTGTCGGACACGGTGACCGCCTATGGGCAAACTTGTCCTTCAGAAATAGCGGGTGATACTTATTATGATTCAAGTTGTCACCGCATAGACGATACAGACTATAATCATGAATATTCCCGTTCGCTTCAACGATTTGGAAGAATATTTTTGACATGATCTCACGGTTGATTCTTTGGTTCTGGAACTGGCTTCGGACTGGACTTGCAGCTAGAGCAACCCCGAGCAAGCTGAGTTCGATTGAAAGATGTCTTCTAAACTCTGAAGGCAAGCACGCGCCTGACTTTTTGCTCTTGTAAAAGGCATGTCGTTTGATTCATGCCAAGAAGCATACGGACAGTACAAGTTATTCGCTTGGGAGAATGGTGCACATTACCAGTTGATGCACAAAATTGTGTGCTGGTGCCAGGTCAGTTACATAGTGTCGTGCTTGAAATTGTAGTACAACTGTATGCTTCTTCTTGGTCCAGCCACTCTATGATGGTCTTGCGCTTGAATTTTTTCCATGCTTGGAAATTGCTTGGCATTTATGGGTCTGTTTGGTTCTTTGGCAAGCGATCTCCTTGCCTAGCCTAGCAAGGAAGCCAATTATTTGGTTCCTGGGCGACCATGCCTCGTTACCTATGGTTTCCAGCTTTTCCTTCGGTCAAGCGGGCGAGCCGATTTGGCTAGCCTCCATCGGCAAGGCTAGCCTAGCCCAGCAAGGCGAACAGGCAAGGGACCCAACAGACCCTATATTGTAGACAGTAGGGTTGTCATTGTCTTGCTTGACTTTCGGTGTGCACTGCAGGGTAAAAGGGAACAAGAGAATTTTTTCCTCGTGCACAATAGAGTGCAAGGCAAGGATGCGTCTCCTCCGCACGACAGATCATGGTTGATAGGTGAGCATATTCAGCAATGAGCATAATCACCCTCTGTCTGCAAGTCGTGAAGAGACGAGGAAGTGGAACTCACACGATGAGATCAAATCCAGTTCTTATGAATTTCATCAAGAATCTCAAAGTAAATAATTCCAGGATCAGCAAGGTGTACAATATTCTCAATGCAACACATGGCAATTAGACGGGCGCACCGTTCCGTAGGCAGAACTTAAGGTACCTTTTCTCAAGGCTTTCTTAGGATTAAATAACAGATGACATGGTCAGGACTGTCAAACTTTTAGAACAAATGAAATCCGTCAATCCAAACCTGTCAATATGTGTTGACATGGACCAGGAGGTTCCCCCATGTTTGTTTTATGGTGCACAGGGAAGAACAAATGTGATTATGTATACTTGGCGACGTGGTGACCTTTGACATGACATATGTGACCAACCTTTATAACATGGCATTTGGAATTTTCGTTTGTGTTAATAACCACCGTGAGTCGACAATTTTTGGAAGCGTACTTATGCATGAAGAGATTTGAGTGGGCTTTCAGCAAGTTTGTGGAAGTGATGGATGGAAAGAGCATCATCACCATTCTTACAGGTTAATACATTGCCAAAGTCATTATTAATTAATCCATCATATTACCTTTGTTGCTGATTACTATTTCATTGGTCAAGCCATATTGTGCAGATTGATGCCGGATAATGGAAAGCGCTCTCAAGAGCACACTGCCAAATACGAGGCACCGTTGGTGCAAATGACATGTTTTAAAGTGTGCCAATGAGAACTTAGATAGGATTTTTTTTAAGAAGAGCTCCTTCAAACAAGAGTTCCACTCCATAATAAATGATATAATTTGTTTGTCTGAGTTTGAGGTGAGTTGGTCAAAACTCCTAGAGAAGTAGAAGCTTACTCAGAACAAGTACCTGAATACTCAGAAGTGGGTGAAACCTTATTTCTCCAAGATATATTGTGATGGCATGATGAGTACACAGAGGACTAGAAGTGAAATCACCTCCTCAAGACGTACATCCCCAGGTCTTTTCCCATGCATCTATTTGTTAAGTAGTACACAAAGAAGTGGAAGTGCAAATCACCCCCTAAGATCAAGGATCACCGATGAAGGGAAGGAACAACACATCACAAACATGGTGAGTTACAGAGGAACCAATTTGTATTTTGTTACACGAACCCCACATAGATATGCACCATCTCTTAAAAAATCATCCTTTTTTTATTATGCATTTCTGGCACCTTAACCATTGCTCGTTTGTGCCAACAGAAACGAAGAAAAAACAATGGGGGGCATCCTCACGAGATTGAACCCTGCGAAATTTATACAAGCGCAATATAACTTTTTTTGAAGATGAGTTCTACAAATCAATGTCCTTGGCTGTGTCTAGGTGCATCAGTGAAACTGAATATGAAGTTAAGCGTGCGCGCCAAAATATTTGACCGAACTTGAAGCTAGGCCCTACATAACAAGTTTAAAGGATCGTGCAATTGTGGATATTTGATCATATGGGAATGTTGTGCCGGCATTCTATAAAGGTGATTGGCATTCTACTACAAGCCGGCTAATGATTCTCTGCTGGTTGCTGCACATCAGCCGGATGATCGCATCCCTGCTACTTTGTATGTACGAGATTCGCTACTTCTGGGTCAATGTTGATGATGTGAACAGCTAACTAAGTGTGTTGCCACAGGCCGTTCTATGCCAAAGGCTGCAACGAGTCGTAACGCTGGTTGTTTCAGGCCCTAAATAAGCACGAACACTTCAGAAATTGTCATGGACTCATGGCCGTCGACTTAAAAGTGTTTTTGCCATGTGGGTTTCAGTACAGGTAGCAAGGAGGAATTACATCAAAGAGCTCGTTATTTTGCTTTCAGGTATATGTTAACCAGGTCATATTACAATGACCATCAAGTCTCAAGTTGAAGCTATTTGATTTAGATTGTGCCATGCATAAGTGAATGTTGTTTTGTACAGGAAAATAAGATTGTAAATTTATATACTTTGCCTCCATCAAATTTATGAAATGACAACCCTTTATTCCGAAGAACAAGTGAGTACATAGATCAAAACATTTTGAAATTGGTGACAAATTAGGGATTGCTTTCTTTTATTTATTACCTTATTTCTTGTGTATGTACCTTCATTGTGAAATATAACATGATATACCTTGCCATTAACTTTCTTTAATGGGAACTACTTATATTTGATATTCATCATAAAAAAATTCTGAAGCTACTGAAATATCTGTGTACTGAATTTTAATAGTGGGTTTGCTGTGTCCTTGATTGTGGTGATGGGGTTCGATTCGATAGGTGAATATAGTGGGTGGAGGAGGAAGAAGAAAAGTGATTTAACGATATATTCCCTCCGTTCCTAAATATTTGTCTTTCTAGAGATTTCAACAAGTGACTACATACGGAGCAAAATGAGTGAATCTACACTCTAAAATATGTCTACATACATCCGCATGTTGTGTTCATTTGAAATGCCTAGAAAGACAAATATTTGGGAACGGAGGGAGTAATAGAGAAGCTAACAATGTCGGTTGATATACACTAGGATCCTAATGTACATGTTTGACGTAATGTATAGGGAAAAGGCAATCTAGGAAGTGGCATCAAGCAAGTGAGTGAGGAAGGAACTATCATGTAGGTTGTAGGCGTAACAAAATGCTGAATATGTTAGTAGATTTGTGTATAAAAATATGAGTAGCATTGTGTGGTGCTTAGACTTCTGAATTTCGTCAGAAAGGTTTGTCTCTACTCTGTATAATGTGCTATGTTAATGTAGCTGCAGCATCACAGAAACATTCTAGCTGCCGAAAGGCATAAGTGATGAGTACCGAAGGATTTACAAATCATGTCTAACTAGCCTGACTGTTACTTACTTTGTCATGACTAAATTTATTATTCTTTGTTTAACTTTTATAGGAGTAAGTAAGAGCTGACAATTTAATAGTAGATATGTGACCAGCCCAGAGAAGAATGTGGACTGCTAACAGCTGTGCATTAAATAATCATGAAGAATGAATGGCATTTTCATGTAACATAACTGAGTATCAGTTTTAGCTTGTAAGTATATGCCATCTCCCGCAGGTCCAAATGACTTGAAGAAAGAATGTGAGAAGCGAGTATAGGAGGACCTTTCACATTAGAGCGGTAGTTGAGGAGCAAATGATTACAGGGTCTATCAACATGGGTAAAAGAAAACTGGGGACAACTCCATGATGTGGGAAACCTATATTTAATTGACATCACAATAGCAAGGTGAATAACTATGTAATATATTTCCATTAGTTGATCCATTTGATCTGTTTGAAACTGTTGGCAGTGACCTATATTTGGATAGGAAAGTTATTTGTTAACTTTGTATCATTTTATGTGTAAGAATATGATCCTAATAATGTCTACATAGACAGTGTTGTTAGATGTCTAAATGTCTACATCAAAGATGCATGTTAGAGAGCACGTATTTTATGGTGGTTCTTTGGAACTAAATACTTTTACCGCCCAATAAATTATCCTAGCCTGTTGGTCTTTGGGTTGTTGTAACCATGGCTCAATGATACATTGCGTCATAGGCATTCTGTTTGGATCAAAATTGGCATTGTGTGAGCCTTGCACTTAGCCTGGACGAAATAACATACTGCTTCCTCCTTGATGTCAGATAATAGCCAAAGGGTCTAGCTTCCTATTGTTAGGGCTTGGTCCATCTAGAAATAGTGAAGTTTAAATATAACCGCAAGCAAGGTTGTCGTTAAATCGGTTGTATCTTCATTCGGTTGTATCCCTGCCATGTACACAGAACTAAAATGTTCAAGAGGGATGGGCGGGGACAAATAAGGATGGGCAGGGTGAATAAGAATCAAGCATGCCAATGCTTCAGTGGCGGCCTCGGAGTATTGTACTATAGTTTCTCCACTGTGTTGCAGGAATCTATGCATGAAGGTGTTGTAGAGGAGCTCGGGGCCCGGTTATGCCTACATACTCGGAGAAGGTGCAACGCTTCACCGAGCAGCAGGTTACGTCTCTGTGGTGGCCGCCCTCGGCAACGACGGTGTGCACTCCTTGGCACGGGGAATCAGCCCTAGATGTCCCCGGCATTGGACGTCGCGGAGGGGAGATGAGGCCAGGGGAATGAGATGTGAGTGTGAGCGCCGTGTCCTGCACTGGGAAAGTGAATTGTTTTTTTAATATACGAAGGAATGGAGCGGTTGTTTGCTTTTTTTAGGGCAAGGTGTCTGTTTGAGAAATGCCATATACCTTTTATATAGCAAAAAATATCACATACGCTAACAAGTCATTTTGAAGAATAACTAGAAACAAGTAATTTGTAAGTGAGCCTACAGTTTATTAAATTTGGGATGAGACTCACTCTACTAATAAGTACGATGCCACCTACTCTGACTAGAAATGTAAGATGCACGTGGGTGTGTTCATTCATTAGGATGAGTGTATGTATGTGTATGTGAGCATCTATATTTGTATTGTGTTGCAATAAATAGATTATATATTAGGATAATTCATTTTTTATTTTAATATAGGTTTATATGTTCACTTTTGTAGATCGGGGATAAAAATGGGTAGCTTTGGATGATTTTGAAATTGTTCATTGACAAAGTTCCTGATGTAACTATATTGGACCGGACTAAAAACTCATCAAGTTATACATAATGAGAAAAGATACATACACATAATTGTTCTTCTTTGTATATATATTGCACATGATAATACAAAATGTGTTTTTTTTACAAAGTATGAGAGAGATGGAGATGGATTATGTCGATGTTAAAAAAGAATCTATCAACAAGGGCCCCCGAGGCAATGTTGTTGGAAGGGGCTAAATTCACCGAGTTTTATACACGTCCACCTCCTAAATTCTTCACCCCTCTTATTACATCACTACACCATATATTTACATCCCAAAAAATTTATCCTACGTCGGAAGTGATAAGAGAATCTAAGAAAAAAAAAATTATATCAGTCAAAAGTATAATTTACATGATGTAAATTACGACCGTAAAGACATAGTACAAAATATACATATAAATGTAAATTTGTGATCTTATGACTCGTATCTTAGTTTTTCTGATGCCCAATATTGTGTAGTAAATCAACACGAATGTACTATTTCTATATTAAACATATTTTTTTATGAAATGATCGTAAAATTACCTGAGTGCAAAATAACTTATTCGGCACCGTGGGTGATGAATATTATCATTATATATATTCAATCAAAAATTAAAAGCCCGTGGCAACGCACGGGCATTCTACTAGTTATTGTTAGGTAATCTCTTTTTTCTTGAGAGTACGCAATCGCGTACCTTAGCTTTATAAAGGCAGAAAAGTATGTACAAGAGAGAGATTACAGCAGGCCTAAGCTACACATCAAAGAGCAAGTCGGCCTAACACGCTCCACTCCTAATACCTTACACTACTACTCACAAAATATGCTAACTCCATTAGCTCCCGCTCTCACCCACGACCTAAGATCGTCAAAGACTTGGCTCAGGAAAACTGCAACAGTCAAGCTGGCTCTCGACGGTCCGAACACCAATCCATTGCGATGCTTCCAAAGGTGCAGCAAATGAGCATTGCCACCGGCCCTTCCTGTTTGCCTTCGGTATGCGCGCGCGAGCCTCTAGCCACCAATCCTCAATCTTGTCGTTCACCGTCGGAACCAGTGTGTCACTGTTCCAGCTCTCAGGAAGCAGCCGTGCCAGACCTGTCGCGCGAAGACACAATGTAGGAGTATGTGATCCACCGAGTCTTCCTCTTGGGCACAGATGTAACAAGCAGAGGTGTAATCTTGCAACCCATGTTGTAGCCGTCTATCCGCCGTCCAGAGCCGATATTGTGTCGCAAGCCACATGAAGATTTTGGAGGACAGGGGCGCCAAGCATTTCCAGATTGCTGCAACTGAAGCACAGCGAATGCTGCCGTGCCATAACATGTCAAAAGTCGACTGCGAGGTGTATGTGCCTGCATTGTTCCATCTCCATATGGGGGTGTCATTTTCCACCGGATCCAGCACCATGTTGATCATAGCGTCCCAGAGATTGATGATATGTAACAAACCATCCGAACAGAGCTCTCCCGAGACATCATTTGCCCAACGATGGAGGTGCATCGCCTCGCTCAATGTTCGCTTGGTCACCACTTGTGTGCGGACCCGAGCCAGAACCAATGGCGCTAACTCCGCTATGGATGATCCATCAATCCATCGATCCTTCCAGAATAGAATTCGCTCGCCGTTGCCTACTTTCCAGTGAACCAAACTATTGAAGGCTGATTGCACTTGAGCATCCATAGATAGAGGTAAACCCTGCCACGGTCTAGCCTCATCCGTATGCCGCAACCATTCCCATCTAAGCCTTAAAGCAAGTCCCTGCTTCTGGAGATCCAACACTCCCAGTCCACCAAGCTGCTTAGGATGGCACACCCTTTGCCAGGAGACAAGGCATTTGCCGCTGTGAATGTGATCAGTTCCAGCCCAAAAGAAAGCACGTCAGCTCTTGTCCACACGCTCCAACGCCCATTTTGGAGCATCGACGACAAGCAGGTGGTGAGTGGGTCGGGCACGGATCACTGTGTTCACTAGAATCAGCCTGCCCGGCCTCGTCACCATGCCCTGCTGCCATCCTGGCAAGAAGTTGAGCACGTCGTCCACTACAGGCTGCCATTCCGATCGGGTGAGTTGCTTGATGGAGAGCTGCAAGCCAAGGTACTTTCACGAGAAAGATTCCATGCGCCACGACAGAGCACGGGAGACCCTCTTCGTGTTTGTCTCATCGGCACGAATCATAATCGCAGAGGATTATGCGAAGTTGACATGTAATCCCGAAGCCGCACCAAACATTTGCAATGCCACTGTAATGAAGCTCAAATCCGTGACTATAGGTCTGATAAACAGAATGACGTCGTCCATGTAAATCGACAGTCGTTGGAAGGGTGAACAGCCTGGCATCGCACTGATTGCACCCCAATCTTGTGCCTTAACCATCAAAGCAGTGATAGCGTCCATTGCTATGACAAATAGTAGAGGGGACAACCAGATCCCCTTATCGTAGGCCTTTGGCGTGCTTGAACTTCTTCCCAGGACAACCATTAACCAGCACTCGGGAGCTGGCAGTGGATAGAAGAATCGCCAGCCTAGAGCACCAGTGCTCCGAGAATCCTTTTGCCTGAAGAACCTCCAGCAGAAACGACCAAGAAAGAGAGTCAAAGGCGCGAGAGATGTCAAGTTTGATCATGACTCCTTTAGCTTTCTTTCTATGTAGATTTCTGGCCACCTGCCGGACCAACATGAAATTGTCATGTATATTACGGCCTCGTATGTAAGCAGATTGATTGATGCTGACCAACTCTCCCATCCGCGGACAAAGTCTCGAGGCCATCAATTTAGCGTTGATCTTGGAGATACTGTGAAGCAGGCTGATCGGCCTAAAGTCTCCAATTCGGCAAGCATCCGGCCTTTTAGGTATGAGGGTGATGATGGCCTGGTTAAGTCTCCGGAATCCTCTTTCGTTGCCAAGTTGGAATTTATGAATCGCCGCCATAATGTCTCCCTTGATTATGTTCCATGCGTTGTGGAAGAACAGACCAATGAAGCCGTTCTATCCCGGTGCCCGTTCAGCCGGCATGCTCTTGATGACCGAGAACACCTCCTCTTCCGTATATATGTCATCCAGCTCATAAGATCTAGTCGAGTTATACCCAGAAAATCTAGGTCAATAGAGTGCTCTCTGGCCTGACAAGTGCCCAACAACTCCTTATAAGCATTATAGAATGCCTCCTCTTTGCCTTCTTTCTCGGTGATCACCACATCATCCTGGGTCAGCGCTAGGATGGAAATTCTTAGCTTCCTACCATTGGCCACCAGGTGGAATAGCTTGGTGTTGGCATCTCCCTCCGCCAGCCATCTAAGGCGAGATCTTTGTCGTGCAATCGTGCGCTCAAGTGAAGCCAGGACCAGAGAAGTTAGCTTGAGAGTGTTACGCAGCCAACGTTCATTAGTTGAGAGCACCCGGTGATCCATCACTTGATCCAGCTGCAAGATGATCCAATTTGCCACAGCAATTTGCAGCTTCACATTCCCCACCTTGCGCTGGCCCCAAGCCGTGAGGTCATGTGCCTTTTTACGCAGCAACAAATCCAGTCCGAGGAAGGGATCTGTAATGCTCGGATCGCAAGTCCAGGCCTCCCGCACAGCCTCCTCGAAACCATCAAGCTTGGTCCAGAACACCTCGAAACGGAAACGTCTGTGCGGCTGTAAGTGCTCATCCAGAGCCAGGTGTAGAGGGCAGTGGTCAGATGTACTAGTGGAGAGAGCTTGAAGAATGGCATCCGAGTGGTTTAGCTGCCAATCTACAGAAACAAAAGCCCGATCTATTTTGGTAAGCGTGGGATTCTCCCTCTCATTACTCCAAGTGAAAGCTCGGCCATGCAGAAAGAGCTCCTTGAGGCTGTTAGAATCTACAAACCGTCTAAATTTACTCATCATTCTCCTATCAAGATTTGCGTTACTTTTGTCGGAAGCCTGTAAAATGAGGTTAAAGTCTCCAATGACAAGCCACGGGCCAGGACAAAGCAGGCGCCACACATGTAACTCCTCCATGAAGTTGATTTTTTCATGGTCCTCCTGTGGCCCGTAAAATACCGACAGCCACCAAGGGGCACCTTCACGAGGCACCACAAAGGCCGATATAAAGTTAGTGTCTCGAACACAGTTAGATATTCCAGCCACCGACGAGTCCCACACTTATATGATGCCTCCCCTCGCACCCGAGGACGGTAAGTAAAAGAAGCCATCATACGCCGGACCAAAGCATTGCATTATGGTAAATTGGTCAACTACATCCAGCTTCGATTCTTGGATACACCAAATACTAGCCCTAGTGGAATCAACCATCTCTCTAAGAGCCTTCCTCCTAGCCGGATTGTTCAGACCACGAAAATTCTAGCCCACCAACTCCATGTTGACGCGCAACATTGGGGAATGTCACGAACTCCACACTTGCCAGCAGTGTCTAGTGTGTTGCTGCCACCTGAGTCTCCACGCCCAGCTCCATAGGTAGCGACTTGCCGAAGGTCGCCGCAATGGTACGCAAGTGTTTGTCATGAAGGGGCGAGTCAAACATCTCTCGCAGCTGAACCAACGCTCCCTCCGTGATCGCAAGCTCGTCCGGCACGATGCCCAAGGCTTTGAGCAAAACTGTCTCAGCCGCCAACGCCTTGAAGTTTCTTGAGCTGGAGCTGATCGATCTTGTGTTGCGGCGCGGCGTGAAGGGGTCTTGACCCGGACGGACTCCATTGACCACTTCGATTTCTTTTAGCAGGGGGGTGCTAATTACTTCAGCAAGCCAGCACAAAAAGTTTTAATGTTGCCCAACGCCACTTGCTCCTTGGACGACAGGCGCGTCTCCCCCTGGCTTTGATTAGGCAGGGTAGCTTGCATTTCCACTGCATGCAGCCCAGGTACGTCGATCTCATGCAACGTAGTCTTTTCACCCATTGGTCCCACTTCATGCCCCACCATAGTAGTAACCAAGGCCGCTAGCGTGACATGCTGCTCGCAATCATTGGGCGCCAGCAGTTCTCTACTGGGGCCCATCCCACAGAGAGGCATCTGTCTTGGTCTGGCTCCCCATCCCTCGGGATGAGCGGCAGGGAGGCCGGTTCCACATGCACACCCCAGCACCTGTTCACCTGGGCCAGACCGCGCGGGGTCCGCTACCACCGGGGCAACCTGATCTCTATCCCGTCCTGTCTGTGGAACAACTGTCCTCTGCATCTCGATATGCTGGACTCGCTCCACGACAAGAGGAGACAGCGCCAGTCCAACCTCATTGGCCACGATCTCATCGGTCCCCGACTTCTCCATTGGCTGGGAATGCTCCACTGTAGGAGGGAAGGCGGACTGCCTGCTCGCGATTGGCAGAATCGGTTCCACCATCGGAGGAAGGATGGACTGTCTGCTCTCAGACGCCACTTTATCAGGAATCTCCCTATCATCTGCGCCCATGTCTCTCTGCGCCGATGTGACCAGCTCGCTAGCTGTCACCACCCCAGTCTCCCGTGGTCTCTCCACCACTCGTTGGTTTGAACGCGTACCGGCCGGTCTCGACAGACCGTGGGCCAACCCCGTGGCCCCCAAAGTAGCCGGCGTCGTCATGTCTGGCCCCATGGGCGGAATCCGCTAGTCTGAAGGCCCTACCCGGCCTTCTAGCACCTGCCGGTACGTGCGACCTTGTCCACCGCCGTCGGTGAAGTCGGGCGTACTCCGACAAGCCCCACGGGCATTGCAAACTACACGACTCTAGGGGAGCACGGTCCACTCCCCCTGGACGCTGCCATTAGAGCTATCTGGCAGACCACTCTGTCTGCTTCCACCATCTGAGCTAGGCGAACGCCGCCAGAGCTCCGGTGGCGTATGGTCACGTATCTGCCCGATGTGAATAAGCATAGGATACTCCAGCAATTGACGAAAGGAGGGGCGACGCGCCGCCGGGTTCACCACAACCTCCGGCGGTTCAGGCACCCACAACAAATGGCGGGTGGGAACCTCGTGTTGGGGAACGTAGTAATTTCAAAAAATTTCCTACGCACACGTAGGATCATGGTGATGCATAGCAACGAGACGGGAGAGTGTGCCCACGTACCCTCGTAGACCGAAAGCGGAAGCCTTAGCACAACGCGGTTGATGTAGTCGTACGTCTTCACGATCCGACCGATCCAAGTACCAAACGTACAACACCTCCGAGTTCAGCACACGTTCAGCTCGATGACGTCCCTCGAACTTCGATCCAGCAGAGCTTCACGGGAGAGTTCCGTCAGCACGACGGCGTGATGACGGTGATGATGTTGCTACCGATGCAGGGCTTCGCCTAAGCACCGCTACGATATGATCGAGGTGGAATATGGTGGAGGGGGGCACCGCACATGGCTGGCAGAGATCAGCAGATCAACTTGTGTGTTCTAGGGTGCCCCCTGCCCCCGTATATAAAGGAGCAAGGGTGGAGGCTGGCCGGCCCTTGCAGGGCGCGCCAGGTGTTGGGTAACGTAGTAATTTCAAAAATTTTCCTACGATCACGCAAGACCATGGTGATGGCATAGCAACGAGAGGGAGAGTCGTCCGTCCACGCACTCGTGAGACCGAAGCGAAGCGCTATATCAACGCTGTTGATGTAGTCGACGCCTTCACGATCCGACCGATCCAAGCACCGCATCTCGCACCTCCGAGTTCTTGGCACACGCTCAGCTTGATGACGATCCCCGAGCTCGATCCAGCAAAGCGTCGGGAAGGAGTTCCACAAGACGACGGCGTGGTGGGACGATCTTGATGTTCTACTGCAGGGGGCTTCGCCTAAGCACCGCTACAATATGACCGAGGTGGAATATGGTGGAGGGGGCACCGACACGGCTAAGGAACGATCCGTAGATCAACTTGTGTGTTCTAGGGTGCCCCCTGCCCCGTATATAAAGGAGCAAGGGGAGGGCCGGCCAGCCCTTGGGCGCACCAGGGGGGGGAGTCCTCCTCCTAGTAGGAGTAGGACTCCCTTTCCTAGTCCTACTAGGAAGAGGGAAGGGGAAGGAAAGAGAGGAGAGGAGAGGGAAGGGGGCTGCGCCTCCCAGTCCAATTCGACTCCCCATGGAGGGGGGCGCACCACCTCCTGCAGCCCTCTCTCTCCCTCTTGGCCCAATAAGGCCCATAACTTCCCCGGGGTTCCGTAACCCTCCCAAGACTCCGTTTTCTCCGAAACTTCCGAACCTTTCCGTGTCCGAATATAACCATCCAATATATCAATCTTTATGTCTCGACCATTTCGAGACTCCTCGTCATGTCCGTGATCACATCCGGGACTCGAACTCCTTCGTACATCAAAATACATAAACTCATAATAACCGCCATTGAAACTTTAAGCGTGCATGGACCCTACGGTTCGAGAACTATGTAGACATGACCTAGAACTATTCTCGGTCAATAACCAATAGCGGAACCTGGATGCTCATATTGGTTCCTACATATTCTACGAAGATCTTTATCGGTCAAACCGCATAACAACATACGTTGTTCCCTTTGTCATCGGTATGTTACTTTCCGAGATTCGATCGTCGGTATCCAATACCTAGTTTAATCTCGCTACGGAAAGTCTCTTTACTCGCTCCGTAATACATCATCTCACAACTAACTCTTTAGTTGTAATGCTTGCAAGGCTTATGTGATGTGTATTACCGAGAAGGCCTAGAGATACCTCTCCGACAATCGGAGTGACAAAACCTAATCTCAAATACGCCAACCCAACAAGTACCTTTGGAGACACCTGCAGTACTCCTTTATAATCACCCAGATTCGCTGTGACGCTTGGTAGTACCCAAAGTGTTCCTCCGTAAACGGAGTTGCATAATCTCATAGTTACGTGAACATGTATGGGTCATGAAGAAAGCATTAACATACTAAACGATCAAGTGTTAAGCTAACGGAATGGGTCATGTCAATCAGATCATTCAACTAATGATGTGACCTTGTTAATCAAATAACAACTCCTTGTTCATGGTTAGGAAACATAACCATCTTTGATTAACAAGCTAGTCAAGTAGAGGCATACTAGTGACATACTGTTTGTCTATATATTCACACATGTATTATGTTTCCGGTTAATACAATTCTAGCATGAATAATAAACATTTATCATGATATAAGGAAATAAATAATAACTTTATTATTGCCTCTAGGGCATATTTCCTTCAGCCTCCCACTTGCACTAGAGTCAATAATCTAGATTACAAAGTAATGATCTTTACACCCATGGAGTCTTGGTGCTGATCATGTTTTGCTCGTGGAAGAGGCTTAGTCAACGGTCCGCAACATTCAGATCCGTATGTATTTTGCAAATCTCTATGTCTCCCACTTGGACTTGGTCCCGAATGGAATTGAAGCGCCTCTTGATGTGCTTGGTCCTCTTGTGAAATCTGGATTCCTTTGCCAAGGCAATTGCACCAAGATTGTCACAGAAGATCTTCATCGGTCCCGATGCACTAGGTATGACACCTAGATCGGTAATGAACTCTTTCATCCAGACTCCTTCATTTGCTGCTTCCAAGCAGCTATGTACTCCGCTTCACATGTAGATCCCGCCACGACGCTTTGTTTAGAACTGCACCAACCGACAGCTCCACCGCTTAATAAAACACGATCCGGTTTGCGATTTAGAATCGTCCGGATCGGTGTCAAAGCTTGCATCGACGTAACCATTTACGACTAGCTCTTTGTCACCTCCATATACGAGAAACATATCCTTAGTCCTTTTCGTATTTCAGATGTTCTTGACCGCTGTCCAAAGGATCCACTCTGGATTACTTTGGTACCTTCCCTGCCAAGCTTACAGCTAAGCATACGCCGTGTCCGGTACACAGCATTGCATACATGATAGAGCCTATGGCTGAAGCATAGGAACATCTTTCATTTTCTCTATCTCTTCTCATTGTGGTCGGGCATTGAGTCCGACTCAATCTTACACCTTGTAACACGTAAAAACCTTTCTTTGCTCGATCCATTTTGAACTTTTCAAAACTTTATCAAGGTATGTGCTTTGTGAAAGTCCAATCAAGCCGCCTTGATCTATCTCTATAGATCTTGATGCCCAATATGTAAGCAGCTTCACCGAGGTCTTTCATTGAAAACTTTTATTCAAGTATCCTTTTATGCTATCCAGAATTCTATATCATTTCCAATCAATAATATGTCGTCCACATATAATATTAGAAATGCTACAGAGCTCCCACTCACTTTCTTGTAAATACAAAGCTTCTCCAAAAGTCTCAGATAAACCCATATGCTTTGATCACACTATCAAAGCGCTTATTCCAACTCCGAGAGGCTTGCACCGCACCATAAATTGATCGTTGAGCTTGCACACTTTGTTAGCACCTTTTGGATCGACAAAACCTTCTGGTTGCATCATATACAACTCTTCTTCTAGAAATCCATTCAAGAATGCAGTTTTACATCCATTTGCCAAATTTCATAATCATAAAATGCGGCAATTGCTAACATGATTCGGACGGACTTAAGCATCGCCACGGGTGAGAAAGTCTCATCGTAGTCAACCCTTGAACTTGTCGAAAACCTTTTGCAACAAGTCGAGCTTTGTAGACGCTTACATTACCATCGTCGTCGGTCTTCTTCTTAAAATCCATTTATTCTCAATAGCTTGCCGATCATCGGGCAAGTCTACCAAAGTCCATACTTTGTTCTCATACATGGATCCCATCTCAGATTTCATGGCTTCAAGCCATTTTATGGAATCTGGGCTCACCATCGCTTCTTCATAGTTCGTAGGTTCATCATGATCTAGTAGCATGACTTCCGAATAGGATTACCGTACCACTCAGTGCGGATTTTGTTCTCGTTGATCTACAAGTTCAAGGACAACTTGATCTGAAGTTTCATGATCTTTATCATTATCTTCCTCACTAATCGGTGTAGGTGTTACGTAAACTGATTTCGTGACGAACTACTTTCCAATAAGGGAGTTGGTACTATTACCTCATCAAGTTCCACTTTCCTCCCACTCACTTCTTTCGAGAGAAACTCCTTCTCTAGAAAGGATCCATTTTAGCAACGAATGTCTTGCCTTCGGATCTGTGATAGAAGGTGTACCCAATTGTCTCCTTTGGGTATCCTATGAAGACACATTTCGATTTGGGTTCAAGCTTATCAGGTTGAAGTTTCTTCACATAAGCATCGCAACCCCAAACTTTCGAAACGACAACTTTGGTTTCTTGCTAAACCATAGTTCATAAGGCGTCGTCTCAACGGATTTGACGGTGTCCTATTTAACGTGAATGCGCCGCCTCAAGAGCATAACCCCAAAATGATAGCGGTAAATCTGTAAGAGACATCATAGATCGCACCATATCCAAAGAAAGTGCGATTCTGACGCTCGACACACCATTGCGTTGTGGTGTTCCGGGTGGCGTGAGTTGCTAAACTATTCCGCTTTGTTTCAAATGTAGACCAAACTCAGAACTCAAATATTCGCCTCCACGATCAGATCGTAGAAACTTTATTTTCTTATTACGATGATTTTCAACTTCACTCTGAAATTCTTTGAACTTTTCAAATGTTTCAGACTTATGTTTCATTAAGTAGATATACCCATATCTGCTCAAATCATCTGTGAAGGTGAGAAAATAACGATATCCGCCACGAGCTTCAACATTCATTGGACCACATACATCCGTATGTATGATTTCCAATAAATCTGTTGCTCTCTCCATAGTACCGAGAACGGAGTTTTAGTCATCTTGCCCATGAGGCACGGTTCGCAAGTGCCAAGTGATTCATAATCAAGTGACTCCAAAAGTCCATCAAGATGGAGTTTCTTCATGCGTTTTACATCGATATGACCTAAACGGCAAGGCCACAAATAAGTTGCACTATCATTATCAACTCTGCATCTTTTGGTTTCAACATTATGAATATGTGTATCACTACTATCGAGATTCATTAAAATAGACCACTCTTCAAGGGTGCATGACCATAAAAGATATTATTCATATAAATAGAACAACCATTATTCTCTCGATTTAAATGAATAACCGCCTCGCATCAAACAAGATCCAGATATAATGTTCATGCTCAACGCCGCACCAAATAACAATTATTCAGGTCTAAAACTAATCCCAAGGTAGATGTAGAGGTAGCGTGCCGATCGCGATCACATCGACTTTGGAACCGCTTCCCACGCGCATCGTCACCTCGCCCTTTGCCGTTGTTCGCTAATCCGTAGTTCCTGCTTCGAGTTGCAAATATTAGCAATGTAACCAGATCAAATACCGGTACTATCATGCGAGCTCTAGTAAGGTACACATCAATAACAAGTATATCACATATACCTTTGTTCACTTTGCCATCCTTCTTATCCGCCAAATACTTGGGGCAGTTCCGCTTCCAAAGGACCAGTCGCTTGCGGAGAAGCACTCGGTTTCAGGCTTAGGTCCAGACTTGGGTTTCTTCTCCCGATCGAGAACTTGTTTGCTGTTCTTCTTGAAGTTCCCTTCTTCTTCCCTTTGCCTTTCTTCTTGAAACTAGTGGTCTTATTGACCATCAACACTTGATGCTCCTTTTGATTTCTACCTCCGCAGCTTTTAGCATTGCGAAGAGCTCGAGCATAGTCTTTACTAACCCTTGCATATTATAGTTCATCACGAAGCCTTTGTAGCTTGGTGGCGGTGATTGAAGAATTACATCAATGACACAATCATCCGGAAGATTAACTCCCAGCTTGATTCAAGTGATTGTAATACCCGGACATTTTGAGTATGTGCTCACCGACGAACTATTCTCCTCCATCTTGCAGCTATAGAACTTATTGGAGACTTCATATCTCTCAATCCGGGCATTCTGTTGAAATATCAACTTCAACTCCTGGAACATCTCATATGCTCCATGACGCTCAAAACGTCGTTGAAGACCCGGTTCTAAACCGTAAAGCATGGCACACTGAACTATAGAGTAGTCATCAGCTCGCTTTGCGGACGCTCACAACTTCGCTCAAGATCTCGCAGCAGGCTCGCACCCAAATGTGCTTCCAGACGTAACTTTTCAGTGCAGCAATGAGGATTATCCTCGAGTTACGGACCCATCCGTGTAATTGCTACCATCATCTTTCAACTTTGCTTTCTCAAGGAACGCATTAAAATTCAACGGAACAACAAAGACGAGCCATCTATCTACAAAGAAACATAGACAAGCAAAATACTATCGGTACTAAGTTCATGATAAATTTAAGTTCAATTAATCATATTACTAAAGAACTCCCACTTAGACAGACATCTCTCTAGTTATCTAAGTGATCACGTGATCCAAATCAACTAAACCATAACCGATCATCACGTGAGATGGAGTAGTTTTCAATGGTGAACATCTTATGTTGATCATATCTGCTATATGATTCACGCTCGACCTTTCGGTCTCGTGTTCGAGGCCATATCTCAGATATGCTAGGCTCGTCAAGTATAACCTGAGTATTCTGCGTGTGCAAAACTGGCTTGCACCCGTTGTAGATGGACGAGAGCTTATCACACCCGATCATCACGTGGTGTCTCGCACGACGAACTTTGGCAACGGTGCATACTCGGGAGAACACTACTTGATAATTTTAGTGAGAGATCATCTTATAATGCTACCGTCAATCAAAGCAAGATAAGATGCATAAAGGATAAACATCACATGCAATCAATATAAGTGATATGATATGGCCATCATCATCTTGTGCTTGTGATTCCATCTCCAAAGCACCGCCATGATCACCATCGCCACCGGCGCGACACCTTGATCTCCATCGTAGCATCGTTGTCGCCTCGCCAACTATTGCTTCTACGACTATCGCTACCGCTTAGTGATAAAGTAAAGCAATTACATGGCGTTGCATTTCATACAATAAAGCGACAACCATATGGCTCCTCGCCATTGCCGATAACTCGGTTACAAAACATGATCATCTCATACAATAAAATATAGCATCACGCCTTGACCATATCACATCACAACATGCCCTGCAAAAACAAGTTAGACGTCCTCTACTTTGTTGTTGCAAGTTTTACGTGGCTGCTACGGGCTGAGCAAGAACCGTTCTTACCTACGCATCAAAACCACAACGATACTTCGTCAAATAGACTCCTTTAACCTTCTCAAGGACCGGCGAGCCACACTCAGTTCAACTAAAGTGAGAGAGCAGACACCCGCGCCACACCTTTAAGCAACGAGTGCTCACAGCGGTGAAACCAGTCTCGCGTAAGCGTCTGGCGTAATGTCGGTCCGGCCGCTTCATCTCACAATACCGCTGAACCAAAGTATGACATGCTGGTAGGTAGTATGACTTGTATCGCCCACAACTCACTTGTGTTCTACTCGTGCATATGACATCAACGCATAAAACCTGGCTCGATGCCACTTTGTTGGGTAACGAGTAATTTCAAAAATTTTCCTACGATCACGCAAGACCATGGTGATGGCATAGCAACGAGAGGGAGAGTATCCGTCCCACGCACTCGTGAGACCGAAAGCGAAGCGTTATATCAACGCTGTTGATGTAGTCGACGCGTCTTCACGATCCGACCGATCCAAGCACCGCACTCGCACCTCCGAGTTCTTGGCACACGCTCAGCTTGATGACGATCCCCGAGCTCGATCCAGCAAAGCGTCGGGGAAGGAGTTCCACAAGACGACGGCGTGGTGGACGATCTTGATGTTCTACCGTTGCGAGGGGCTTCGCCTAAGCACCGCTACAATATGACCGAGGTGGAATATGGTGGAGGGGGCACCGCACACGCTAAGGAACGATCCGTAGATCAACTTGTGTGTTCTAGGGTGCCCCCTGCCCCGTATATAAAGGAGCAAGGGGAGGGCCGGCCAGCCCTTGGGGCGCACCAAGGGGGGGAGTCCTCCTCCTAGTAGGAGTAGGACTCCCTTTCCTAGTCCTACTAGGAAGAGGGAAGGGGAAGGAAAGAGAGAGGGAGAGGGAAGGGGCTGCGCCCCTCCTAGTCCAATTCGACTCCCCATGGAGGGGCGCACCACCTCCGGTGCAGCCCTCTCTCTCCCTCTTGGCCCAATAAGGCCCATAACTTCCCGGGGTTCCGTAACCCTCCGCACTCCGGTTTTCTCCGAAACTTCCGAACCTTTCCGTGTCCGAATATAACCATCCAATATATCAATCTTTATGTCTCGACCATTTCGAGACTCCTCGTCATGTCCGTGATCACATCCGGGACTCGAACTCCTTCGTACATCAAAATACATAAACTCATAATAACCGCCATTGAAACTTTAAGCGTGCGGACCCTACGGTTCGAGAACTATGTAGACATGACCTAGAACTATTCTCGGTCAATAACCAATAGCGGAACCTGGATGCTCATATTGGTTCCTACATATTCTACGAAGATCTTTATCGGTCAAACCGCATAACAACATACGTTGTTCCTTTGTCATCGGTATGTTACTTTCCGAGATTCGATCGTCGGTATCCAATACCTAGTTTAATCTCGTTATCGGAAAGTCTCTTTACTCGCTCCGTAATACATCATCTCACAACTAACTCTTTAGTTGTAATGCTTGCAAGGCTTATGTGATGTGTATTACCGAGAAGGCCTAGAGATACCTCTCCGACAATCGGAGTGACAAAACCTAATCTCAAATACGCCAACCCAACAAGTACCTTTGGAGACACCTGCAGTACTCCTTTATAATCACCCGATTCGTTGTGACGTTTGGTAGTACCAAAGTGTTCCTCCGTAAACGGAGTTGCATAATCTCATAGTTACAGAACATGTATGGGTCATGAAGAAAGCATTAACATACTAAACGATCAAGTGTTAAGCTAACGGAATGGGTCATGTCAATCAGATCATTCAACTAATGATGTGACCTTGTTAATCAAATAACAACTCCTTGTTCATGGTTAGGAAACATAACCATCTTTGATTAACAAGCTAGTCAAGTAGAGGCATACTAGTGACATACTGTTTGTCTATATATTCACACATGTATTATGTTTCCGGTTAATACAATTCTAGCATGAATAATAAACATTTATCATGATATAAGGAAATAAATAACAACTTTATTATTGCCTCTAGGGCATATTTCCTTCACCAGGAGGATGAGTCCTCCTCCTAGTAGGAGTAGGACTCCCGTTTCCTACTCCTACTAGGAGGAGGAAAGGTAGGAGGAGAGGAAGAAGGAAGGAGAGGGAGGAAAGGAGGGAAAGGGGGGCCGGCCACCTAGTCCAATTTGGTTTGGACTAGGGGGCCGCACGCCCTGCCTCCTCTCTTCCACCACTTGGCCCATGAGGCCCAATACTTCTTGCCCGTATTCCCGTAACTCCCCGGTATTCCGAAAAATACCCGAATCACTCGAAACCTTTCCGATGTCCGAATATAGTCGTCCAATATATCGATCTTTACGTCTCGACCATTTCGAGACTCCTCGTCATGTTCCCGATCTCATCCGAGACTCCGAACTACCTTCGGTATATCAAATCACACAAACTCATAATACAAATCGTCACCGAACGTTAAGCGTGCGGACCCTACGAGTTCGAGAACTATGTAGACATGACCGAGACACGTCTCCGGTCAATAACCAATAGCGGAACCTGGATGCTCATATTGGTTCCTACATATTCTACGAAGATCTTTATCGGTCAAACCGCATAACAACATACGTTGTTCCCTTTGTCATCGGTATGTTACGTGCCCGAGATTCCATCGTAGGTATCTCAATACCTAGTTCAATCTCGTTACTGGCAAGTCTCTTTACTCGTTCCGTAATACATCATCCCGCAACTAACTCATTAGTTACAATGCTTGCAAGGCTTATAGTGATGTGTATTACCGAGTGGACCCAGAGATACCTCTCCGACAATCGGAGTGACAAATCCTAATCTCGAAATACGCCAACTCAACAAGTACCTTCGGAGACACCTGTAGAGCAGCTTTATAATCACCCAGTTACGTTGTGATGTTTGGTAGCACACAAAGTGTTCCTCCGGTAAACGGGAGTTGCATAATCTCATAGTGATAGAAACATGTATAAGTCATGAAGAAAGCAATAGCAACAAACTAAACGATCAAGTGCTAAGCTAACGGAATGGGTCAAGTCAATCACATCATTCTCCTAATGATGTGATCCCGTTAATCAAATGACAACTCATGTCTATGGCTAGGAAACTCAACCATCTTTGATCAACGAGCTAGTCAAGTAGAGGCATACTAGTGACACTATGTTTGTCTATGTATTCACACATGTATTATGTTTCCGGTTAATAGAATTCTAGCATGAATAATAAACATTTATCATGATATGAGGAAATAAATAATAACTTTATTATTGCCTCTAGGGTATATTTCCTTCAGTCTCCCACTTGCACTAGAGTCAATAATCTAGTTCACATCGACATGTGACCAACACCCAAAGGGTTTACTAGAGTCAGCAATCTAGTTCACATCGCTATGTGATTAACACCCAAAGAGTCCTAAGGTGTGATCATGTTTTGCTTGTGAGATAATTTTTGTCAACGGGCCTGTCACATTCAGATCCGTAAGTATTTTGCAAACTTCTATGTCTACAATGCTCTGCATGGAGCTACTCTAGCTAATAGCTCCCACTTTCAATATGTATCTAGATCGAGACTTAGAGTCATCCAGATCGGTGTAAAAGCTTGTATCGTCGTAACTCTTTATGATGAACTCTTTATCACCTCCATAACCGAGAAATATATCCTTATTCCACTAAGGATAATTTTGACCGCTGTGTAGTGATCTACTCCTAGATCACTATTGTATCCTCTTGCCAAACTCATGGTGAGGTACACAATAGGTCTGATACACAGCATAGCGTACTTTATGGAACCTATGACTGAGGCATAGGGAATGACTTTCATTCTCTTTTCTATTTTCTGCCGTGGTCGGGTTTTGAGTCTTTACTCAACTTTATACCTTGCAATACAAGCAAGAACTACTTCTTTGACTGTTCCAGTTTTAACTACTTAAAAATCTTGTCAAGGTATGTACTCATTGAAAAATCTTATCAAGCGTCTTGATCTATCTCTATAGATCTTGATGCCCAATATGTAAGTAGCTTCACCGAGGTCTTTCTTTGAAAAACTCCTTTCAAATACTCCTTTATGCTTTCCAGAAAATTCTACATTATTTTAGATCAACAATATGTCATTCACATATACTTATCAGAAATGCTGTAGTGCTTCCACTCACTTTCTTGTAAATACAGGCTTCACCGCAAGTCTGTATAAAACTATATGCTTTGATCAACTCATCAAAGCGTATATTCCAACTCGAGATGCTTGCACCAAATTAGATGGATCGCTGGAGCTTGCACATTTTGTTAGCACCTTTAGGATCGACAAAACCTTCTGGTTGCATCATATACAACTCATCTTTAAGAAATCCATTAAGGAATGTAGTTTTGACATCCATTTGCCAGATTTCATAAAATATGGCAATTTGCTAACATGATTCAGACAGACTTAAGCATCGCTACGAGTGAGAAAATCTCATCGTAGTCAACACCTTGAACTTTGTCAAAACCTTTTTCAACAAGTCTAGTGATAACCCACAAGTATATGGGGTCAATTGCAGCCTCTTTCGATAAGTAAGAGTGTCGAACCCAACGAGGAGCTAAAGGTAGAACAAATATTCCCTCAAGTTCTATCGACCACCGATACAACTCTACGCACGCTTGACGTTCGCTTTACCTAGAACAAGTATGAAACTAGAAGTACTTTGTAGGTGTTGTTGGATAGGTTTGCAAGAATATAAAGAGCACGCAAATAAAAAGTAGGGGATGTTTAGATAAATACACAACTAAATTAGTTTTATTAGAGAGCTTTTTGTTACGAGAAAGTTATTTGTCCCTAGGCAATCGATAACTAGACTGGTAATCATTATTGCAATTTTATTTGAGGGAGAGGCATAAGCTAACATACTTTCTCTACTTGGATCATATGCACTTATGATTGGAACTCTAGCAAGCATCTGGAACTAGTAAAGATCATTAAGGTAAAACCCAACCATAGCATTAAAGTATCAAGTCCTCTTTATCCCATACGCAAACAACCTACTTACTCGGGTCTGTGCTTCTGTCACTCACGCCACCCACCATAAGCAAATCATGAACATATTGCAAACCCTACAGCGGGGATCCCTCATGCTTGCGCGACACGGAGAGCACCATAGGACAACACCAATAATAAAACATGCAACTCAAACCAATCTTGATCATCAAATAACCCATAGGACAAAACGGATCTACTCAAACATCATATGATAGCCATACATCATTGGGAAATAATATATAGCGTTGAGCACCATGTTTAAGTAGAGATTACAGCGGGTAAGAGAGAGGTTACACCGCTGCATAGAGGGAGGAAGAGTTGGTGATGATGGCGGTGAAGTTGTTGGTGAAGATTGCGGTGATGATGATGTCCACGGCAGCGTTCCGGCGCCACCGGAAGAGAAGGGGAGAGGGGGGCCCTTCGTCTTCTTCTTCCTTGACCCCCTCCCTAGATGGGAGAAGGGTTTCCCCTATGGTCCTTGGCCTCCATGGCGTGGGAGGGGCGAGAGCCCCTCCGAGATTGGATCTGTCTCTCTGTCTCTCTGTCTCTCTCTGGTTCTGTGTTCTCGTCTTGCTGCCCTTTCACCGTTTCTTTTATATCCGGAGATCCGTAACTCCGATTGGGTTGAATCTTTCGCCCAGATTTTTCTCATAAAATTAGCTTTCTTGCGGCAAAAGAAGAGCGTCAACCGCCTTACAGGGTGCCCACAAGGGTCCAGGGCGCGCCTGCCCCACTAGGGCGCCCCCTTCCTCGTGGCCCCCTCGGGCACCGTCTCACGTTGATATTACTTCCCAAAAATCATAAATATTCCAAAATAATTCTCCGTCCGTTTTTATCCCGTTTGGACTCAGTTTGATATTGGGTTTCTCCGAAACATAAACATGCAACAAACAGGAACTGGCACTGGGCACTGGATCAATATGTTAGTCCCAAAAATAGTATAAAAAGTTACCAAAAGTATATGAAAGTTGTAGAATATTGGCATGGAACAATCAAAAATTATAGATACGACGAAGACGTACCATCTAGCTTTGTAGATAGTAACACTACTATCAGTGTCTGTCTTCCTCTTGAAGATCCATTTATTTTCTATGGCTTGCCGATCATCGGGCAAGTCAACCAAAGTCCACACTTTGTTCTCATAAATGGATCCCATCTCAGATTTCATGGCCTCAATCCATTTTGCGGAATCTGGGCTCATCATCGCTTCCTCATAGTTCGTAGGTTCATGATGGTCAAGTAACATGACCTCCAGGACAGGATTACCGTACCACTCTGGTGTGGATCTTACTCTCGTTGACCTACGAGGTTTGGTAGTAACTTGATCTGGAGTTACATGATCATCATCATTATCTTCCTCACTAATTGGTGTAGGAGTCACAGGAATAGATTTCTGTGATGAACTACTTTCCAATAAGGTAGCAGGTACAGTTTGTTGGGGAACGTAGTAATTTCAAAAAATTTCCTACGCACACGCAAGGATCATGGTGATGCATAGCAACGAGAGGGGAGAGTGTTGTCCACGTACCCTCGTAGACCATAAGCGGAAGCATTATGACAACGCGGTTGATGTAGTCGTACGTCTTCACGATCCGACCGATCCAAGTACCGAACGTACGTCACCTCTGAGTTCAGCACACGTTCAGCTTGATGACGATCCCCGGACTCCGATCCAGCAAAGTGTCGGGGATGAGTTCCGTCAGCACGACGGCGTGGTGACGATCTTGATGTTCTACCGTCGCAGGTCTTCGCCTAAGCACCACTACAATATTATCGTGGTGGTCTATGGTGGAGGGGGGCACCGCACACGGCTAAGGAACGATCACGAAGATCAACTTGTGTGTCTTGGGGTGCCCCCCTGCCCCCGTATATAAAGGAGCAAGGGGGAGGCCGGCCGGCCCTAGGGGGCGCGCCAAGGAGGGGGGAATCCTCCTCCTAGTGGGAGTAGGATTCCCCTTTCCTAGTCCCACTAGGAAGGAGGAAGGGGGAAGGAAAGAGAGGGAGAGGGAGAGAGAAAGAGGGGACGCGCCCCCCTCCCTAGTCCAATTCGGACTCCCCATGGGGGGGGGGGGCGCCACCTCCTGGGCTGCTGCCCTCTCTCTCCCCTCAGGCCTACTAAGGCCCAATACTTCCCCTGGGGGTTCCGGTAACCCCTCCGGCACTCCGGTTTTCTCTGAAATCACCCGGAACAATTCCGTTGTCCGAATATAGTCGTCCAGTATATCAATCTTTATGTCTCGACCATCTCGAGACTCCTCGTCATGTCCGTGATCACATCCGGGACTCCGAACAATCTTCGGTACATCAAATGTAAACTCATAATAAAACTGTCATCGTAACGTTAAGCGTGCGGACCCTATGGGTTCGAGAACTATGTAGACATGACCTAGAACTATTTCCGGTCAATAACCAATAGCGGAACCTGGATGCTCATATTGGCTCCTACATATTGTACGAAGATCTTTATCGGTCAAACCGCATAACAACATACGTTGTTCCCTTTGTCATCGGTATGTTACTTGCCCGAGATTCGATCGTCAGTATCCAATACCTAGTTCAATCTCGTTACCGGCAAGTCTCTTTACTCTTTACGTAATGCATCATTCTGTAACTAACTCATTAGCTACATTGCTTGCAAGGCTTGTAGTGATGTGCATTACCGAGAGGGCCCAGAGATACCTCTCCGACAATCGGAGTGACAAAACCTAATCTTGAAATACGCCAACCCAACATGTACCTTTGGGGACACCAGTAGAGCTCCTTTATAATCACCCGATTCGTTGTGACGTTTGGTAGCACACAAAGTGTTCCTCCGTAAACGGAGTTGCATAATCTCATAGTTGTAGGAACTTTGTATAAGTCATGAAGAAAGCAATAGCAACATACTAAGCGATCAAGTGCTAGGCTAACGGAATGGGTCAAGTCAATCACATTATTCTCCTAATAATGTGATCCCGTTAATCAAATGACAACACATGTCTATGGTTAGGAAACATAACCATCTTTGATTAATGAGCTAGTCAAGTAGAGGCACACTAGTGACATTATGTTTGTCTATGTATTCACACATGTATTATGTTTCCGGGTAATACAATTCTAGCATGAATAATAAACATTTATCATGATATGAGGAAATAAACAATAACTTTATTATTGCCTCTAGGGCATATTTCCTTCAGTCTTCCTCTTGCACTAGAGTCAATAATCTAGATTACACAGTAATGATTCTAACAACCATGGAGTCTTGGTGATGATCATGTTTTGCTCGTGGAAGAGGCTTAGTCAACGGGTCTGCAACATTCAGATCCGTATGTATCTTGCAAATCTCTATGTCTCCCACCTGGACTTGGTCCCGGATGGAATTGAAGCGTCTCTTGATGTGCTTGGTCCTCTTGTGAAATCTGGAGTCCTTTGCTAAGGCAATTGCACCAATATTGTCACAGAAGATTTTCATTGGTCCCGATGCACTAGGTACGACACCTAGATCGGAAATGAACTCCTTCATTTGCTGCTTCCAAAGCAGCTATGTATTCCGCTTCGCATGTAGATCCCGCTACGACACTTTGTTTAGAGCTGTACCAACTTACAACTCCACCGTTTAATAAAAACACGTATCCGGTTTGCGATTTAGAATCGTCCGGATCAGTGTCAAAGCTTGCATCGACGTAACCATTTACGACTAGCTCTTTGTCACCTCCATATACGAGAAACATATCCTTAGTCCTTTTTAGGTATTTTAGGATGTTCTTGACCGCTGTCCAGTGATCCACTCCTGGATTACTTTGGTACCTACCTGCCAAGCTTATTGCTAAGCATACGTCAGGTCTGGTACACAGCATTGCATACATGTTAGAGCCTATGGCTGAAGCATAGGGAACATCTTTTATTTTCTCTCTATCTTCTGCTATGGTCGGGCATTGAGTCTAACTCAACTTCACACCTTGTAATATAGGCAAGAACCCTTTCTTTGCCTGATCCATTTTGAACTTTTTCAAAACTTTATCAAGGCATGTGCTTTGTGAAAGTCCAATTAAGCGTCTTGATCTATCTCTATAGATCTTGATGCCCAATATGTAAGCAGCTTCACCGAGGTCTTTCATCGAAAAACTTTTATTCAAATATCCCTTTATGCCATCCAGAAATTCTATATCATTTCCAATCAACAATATGTCATCTACATATAATATCGAAATGCTCTGAGCTCCCACTCACTTTCTTGTAAATCTGAGCTTCTCCAAAAGTCTCATATAAAACCATATGCTTTGATCACACTATCAAAGCATTTATTCCAACTCCGAGAGGCTTGCACCAGTCCATAAATGGATCGCTGGAGCTTGCACACTTTGTTAGCACCTTTTGGATCGACAAAACCTTCCGGTTGCATCATATACAACTCTTCTTCCAGAAATCCATTCAGGAATGCAGTTTTAACATCCATTTGCCAAATTTCATAATCATAAAATGCAGCAATTGCTAACATGATTCGGACAGACTTAAGCATCGCTATGGGTGAGAAAGTCTCATCATAGTCAACCCCTTGAACTTGTCGAAAACCTTTTGCAACAAGTCGAGATTTGTAGACAGTTACTTTACCATCAGCGTCAGTCTTCTTCTTGAAGATCCATTTATTTTCTATGGCTTGCCGATCATCGGGCAAGTCAACCAAAGTCCATACATTGTTTTCATACATGGATCCCATCTCAGATTTCATGGCCTCAAGCCATTTTGCAGAATCTAGGCTCATCATCGCTTCCTCATAGTTCGCGGGTTCGCCATGGTCAAGTAACATGACTTCCAGAATAGGATTACCATACCACTCACAGTGCGGATCTTACTCGGTAGACCTCGAAGTTCGGTAGTAACTTGATCTGAAGTTTCATGATCATATCATTAGCTTCCTCACTGATTGGTGTAGTTGTCACAGAACCGGTTCTTGTGATGAACTACTTTCAATAAGGGAGCAGGTAAAGTTACCTCATCAAGTTCTACTTTCCTCCCACTCACTTCTTTCGAGAGAAACTCCTTCTCTAGAAAGGATCTGAATTTAGCAACAAAAATCTTGCCCTCAGATCTGTGATAGAAGGTGTACCCAATAGTCTCTTTTGGGTATCCTATGAAGACACATTTCTCCGATTTGGGTTCGAGCTTATCTGGTTGAAGTTTCTTCACATAAGCATCGCAGCCCCAAACTTTAAGAAACGACAACTTTGGTTTCTTGCCAAACCATAGTTCATAAGGCGTCGTCTCAACGGATTTTGATGGTGCCCTATTTAACGTGAATGCGGCCGTCTCTAAAGCATAACCCCAAAACGATAGTGGCAAATCAGTAAGAGACATCATAGATCGCACCATATCTAGTAAAGTACGATTACGACGTTCGGACACACCATTTCGTTGTGGTGTTCCGGGTGGCGTTAGTTACGAAACTATTCCGCATTGTTTCAAATGTAAACCAAACTCGTAACTCAAATATTCTCCTCCACGATCAGATCGTAAAAATTTTATTTTCTTGTTACGATGATTTTCCACTTCACTCTGAAATTCTTTGAACTTTTCAAATGTTTCAGACTTGTATTTCATCAAGTCGATATACCCATATCTGCTTAAATCATCAGTGAAGGTGAGAAAATAACGATATCCGCCACGAGCCTCAACATTCATCGGACCACATACATCTGTATGTATGATTTTCAACAAATCTGTTGCTCCCTCCATAGTTCCGGAGAACGACGTTTTAGTCATCTTGCCCATGAGGCACGGTTCGCAAGTACCAAGTGATTCATAATCAAGTGATTCCAAAAGTCCATCAATATGGAGTTTCTTCATGCGTTTTACACCGATATGACCTAAACGGCAGTGCCACAAATAAGTTGCACTATCATTATCAACTCTGCATCTTTTGGCTTCAACATTATGAATATGTGTATTACTACTATCGAGATTCAATAAAAATAGACCACTCTTCAAGGGTGCATGACCATAAAATATATTACTCATATAAATAGAACAACCATTATTCTCTGATTTAAATGAATAACCGTCTCGCATCAAACAAGATCCAGATATAATGTTCAAGCTCAACGCTGGCACCAAATAACAATTATTTAGGTCTAAAACTAATCCCGATGGTAGATGTAGAGGTAGCGCGCCGACCGCGATCACATCGACTTTGGAACCATTTCCCACGCGCATCGTCACCTCGTCCTTAACCAATCTTCGCAATCCGTAGTCCTGTTTGAGTTGCAAATATTAGCAATGTAACCAAGATCAAATACCAGTGCTACTACGAGCATTAGTAAGGTACACATCAATAACATGTATATCACATATACCTTTGTTCACTTTGCCATCCTTCTTATCCGCCAAATACTTGGGGCAGTTCCGCTTCGGTGTCGGTCTGCGTGCAGAGAAGCACTCGGTCTCGTGCTTAGGTCCAGACTTGGGTTTCTTCTCTTGAGCAGCAACTTGCTTGCTGTTCTTTTGAAGTTCCTTCTTCTTTCCTTTGCCCTTTTCTTGAAACTGGTGGTCTTGTTAACCATCAACACTTGATGCTCCTTCTTGATTTCTACTTTAGCAGCTTTTAGCATTGCGAAGAGCTCGGAATAGTCTTGTCCATCCCTTGCATATTATAGTTCATCACGAAGCTCTTGTAGCTTGGTGGCGTGATTGAAGAATTCATCAATGGCACTATCATCGTGAAGATTAACTCCCAGTTGAATCAAGTGATTATTATACCCGCACATTTCGAGTATATGTTCACCGACAGAACTATTCTCCTCCATCTTACAGCCATAGAACTTATTGGAGACTTCATATCTCTCAATCCGGGCATTTGCTTTAAATATTAACTTCAACTCTGGAACATCTCATATGCTCCATGACGTTCAAAACGTCGTTGAAGGCCCGATTCAAACCGTAAAGCATGGCACATTGAACTATCGACTAGTCATCAGCTTTGCTCTGCGAGACGTTCTTAACGTCGTCGGTTGCATCGGCAAGAGGCTGGCACCCAGCGGTGCTTCGAGCGTAATTCTTCTGTGCAGCAATGAGGATAATCCTCAGGTTACGGACCCAGTCCGTGTAATTGCTACCATCATCTTTCAACTTAGCTTCTCGAGGAACGCATTAAAATTCAATGGAACAACAGCACGAGCCATCTATCTACAACAAACATAGACAATCAAAATACTATCAGGTACTAAGTTCATGATAAATTTAAGTTCAATTTAATCATATTACTTAAGAACTCCCACTTAGACAAACATCTCTCTATTCATCTAAGTGATCACGTGATCCAAATCAACTAAACCATGTCCGATCATCACGTGAGATGGAGTAGTTTCAATGGTGAACATCACTATGTTGATCATATCTACTATATGATTCATGCTCGACCTTTCGGTCTCCGTGTTCCGAGGCCATATCTGTATATGCTAGGCTCGTCAAGTTTAACCTGTGTATTCCGCGTGTGCAACTGTTTTGCACCCTTTGTATTTGAGCGTAGAGCCTATCACACCCGATCATCACGTGGTGTCTCAAATACGAAGAACTTTCATAGCAAGCATACTCAGGGAGAACACTTCTTGATAATTAGTGAGAGATCATCTTAAAATGCTACCGTCAATCAAAGCAAGATAAGATGCGTAAAGGATAAACATCACATGCAATCAATATAAGTGATATGATATGGCCATCATCATCTTGTGCTTGTGATCTCCATCTCCGAAGCACCGTCGTGATCACCATCGTCACCGGCGCGACACCTTGATCTCCATCGTAGCATCGTTGTCGTCTCGCCAATCTTATGCTTCTACGACTATCACTACCGCTTAGTGATAAAGTAAAGCATTACAGGACGTTTGCATTTCATACAATAAAGCGACAACCATATAGCTCCTGCCAGTTGCCGATAACTTTGGTTACAAAACATGATCATCTCATACAATAAAATATAGCATCACGTCTTGACCATATCACATCACAACATGCCCTGCAAAAACAAGTTAGACGTCCTCTGCTTTGTTGTTGCAAGTTTTACGTGGCTGCTACGGGCTGAGCAAGAACCGTTCTTACCTACGTATCAAAACCACAACGATAGTTCGTCAAGTTAGTGCTATTTTAACCTTCGCAAGGACCGGGTGTAGCCACACTCGGTTCAACTAAAGTTGGAGAAACAGACACCCGCCAGCCACCTATGTGCAAAGCACGTCGGTAGAACCAGTCTCGCGTAAGCGTACGCGTAATGTCGGTCCGGGCCGCTTCATCCAACAATACCGCCGAACCAAAGTGTGACATGCTGGTAAGCAGTATGACTTGTATCGCCCACAACTCACTTGTGTTCTACTCGTGCATATAACATCTACGCATAAAACTAGGCTCGGATGCCACTGTTGGGGAACGTAGTAATTTCAAAAAATTTCCTACGCACACGCAAGGATCATGGTGATGCATAGCAACGAGAGGGGAGAGTGTTGTCCACGTACCCTCGTAGACCGTAAGCGGAAGCGTTATGACAACGCGGTTGATGTAGTTGTACATCTTCACGATCCGACCGATCCAAGTACCGAATGTACGGCACCTCCGAGTTCAACACACGTTCAGCTCGATGACGATCCCCGGACTCCGATCCAGCAAAGTGTCGGGGATGAGTTCCGTCAGCACGACGGCGTGGTGACGATCTTGATGTTCTACCGTCGCAGGTCTTCACCTAAGCACTGCTACAATATTATCGAGGTGGTCTATGGTGGAGGGGGGCACCGCACACGGCTAAGGAACGATCACGAAGATCAACTTGTGTGTCTTGGGGTGCCCCCCTGCCCCCGTATATAAAGGAGCAAGGGGGGAGGCCGGCCAGCCCTAGGGGCGCGCCAAGAAGGGGGGAATCCTCCTCCTAGTGGGAGTAGGATTCCCCTTTCCTAGTCCCACTAGGAAGGAGGAAGGGGGAAGGAAAGAGAGGGAGAGGGAGAGGGAAAGAGGGGACGCGCCCCCCTCCCTAGTCCAATTCAGACTCCCCATGGGGGGGGGAGCCACCTCCTGGGCTGCTGCCCTCTCTCTCCCCTTAGGGCCCACTAAGGCCCAATATTTCCCCGGGGGGTTCCGGTAACCCCTCCGGCACTCCGGTTTTCTCTGAAATCACCCGGAACAATTCCGGTGTCCGAATATAGTCGTCCAATATATCAATCTTTATGTCTCGACCATTTCGAGACTCCTCGTCATGTCCGTGATCACATCCGGGACTCCGAACAATCTTCGGTACATCAAAACTTGTAAACTCATAATAAAACTGTCATCGTAACGTTAAGCGTGCGGACCCTACGGGTTCGAGAACTATGTAGACATGACCTAGAACTGTTTCCGGTCAATAACCAATAGCGGAACCTGGATGCTCATATTGGCTCCTACATATTCTACGAAGATCTTTATCGGTCAAACCGCATAACAACATACGTTGTTCCCTTTGTCATCGGTATGTTACTTGCCCGAGATTCGATCGTCGGTATCCAATACCTAGTTCAATCTCGTTACCGCAAGTCTCTTTACTCGCTTACGTAATGCATCATTCCGTAACTAACTCATTAGCTACATTGCTTGCAAGGCTTGTAGTGATGTGCATTACCGAGAGGGCCCAGAGATACCTCTCCGACAATCGGAGTGACAAAACCTAATCTCGAAATCGCCAACCCAACATGTACCTTTGGAGACACCAGAGAGCTCCTTTATAATCACCCAGTTATGTTGTGACGTTTGGTAGCACACAAAGTGTTCCTCCATGGCAGGAGTTGCATAATCTCATAGTTGTAGGAACTTTGTATAAGTCATGAAGAAAGCAATAGCAACATACTAAACGATCAAGTGCTAGGCTAACGGAATGGGTCAAGTCAATCACATTATTCTCCTAATAATGTGATCCCGTTAATCAAATGACAACACATGTCTATGGTTAGGAAACATAACCATCTTTGATTAATGAGCTAGTCAAGTAGAGGCACACTAGTGACATTATGTTTGTCTATGTATTCACACATGTATTATGTTTCCGGGTAATACAATTCTAGCATGAATAATAAACATTTATCATGATATGAGGAAATAAATAATAACTTTATTATTGCCTCTAGGGCATATTTCCTTCACAGTTACCTCATCAAGTTCTATTTTCCTCCCACTCACTTCTTTCGAGAGAAACTCCTTCTCTAGAAAGGATCCATTCTTAGCAACGAATGTTTTGCCTTCGGATCTGTGATAGAAGGTGTACCCAACAGTCTCCTTTGGGTATTCTATGAAGACACATTTCTCCGATTTGGGTTTGAGCTTATCAGTATGAAACTTTTTCACATAAGCATCGCAACCCCAAGCTTTAAGAAACGACAGCTTTGGTTTCTTGCCAAACCATAATTCATACGGTGTCGTCTCAACGGATTTAGATGGTGCCCTATTTAACGTGAATGCAGCTGTCTCTAATGCATAACCCCAAAACGATAGTGGTAAATTGGTAAGAGACATCATAGATTGCACCATATCTAATAAAGTACGGTTATGAAGTTCGGACACACCATTACGCTGTGGTGTTCCAGGTGGCGTGAGTTGCGAAACTATTCCGCAATGTTTCAAATGAAGACCAAACTCGTAACTCAAATATTCTCCTCTATGATCAGATCGTAGAAACTTTATTTTCTTGTTACGATGATCTTCCACTTCACTCTGAAATTCTTTGAACTTTTAAAATGTTTCAGACTTATGTTTCATCAAGTAGATATACCCATATGTGCTTAAATCATCTGTGAAGGTCGGAAAACAATAATACCTGCCGGGAGCCTCAACACTCATTGAACCGCATACATCGGTATGTATTATTTCCAACAAGTCCGTGGCTCGCTCCTTTGTTCCGGAGAACGGAGTCTTAGTCATCTTGCCCATGAGGCATGGTTCGTAAGCATCAAGTGATTCATAATAAAGTGATTCCAAAAGCCCATCAGCATGGAATTTCTTCATGCGCTTTACACCAATATGACCTAAACGGCAGTGCCACAAATAAGTTGCACTATCATTATTAACTTTGCATCTTTTGGCTTCAATACTATGAATATGTGTATCACTACAATCGAGATCCAACAAACCATTTTCATTGGGTGTGGTTTTATCCATGTAAACAGAACACAAATATTCTCTAATTTAAATGAATAACCGTATTGCAATAAACATGATCAAATCATATTCATGCTCAACGCAAACACCAAATAACATTTATTTATGTTCAACACTAATCCCGAAAGTATAGGGAGTGTGCGATGATGATCATATCAATCTTGGAAATGCTTCCAACACACATCGTCACTTCACCCTTAACTAGTTTCTGTTCATTCTGCAACTCCCGTTTTGAGTTACTACTCTTAGCAACTGAACTAGTATCAAATACCGCGGGGTTGCTATAAACAGTAGTAAAGTACACATCAATAACATGTATATCAAATATACCTTTGTTCACTTTGCCATCCTTCTTATCCGCCAAATACTTGGGGCAGTTCCGCTTCCAGTGACCAGTCCCTTTGCAGTAGAAGCACATAGTCTCAGGCTTAGGTCCAGACTTGGGCTTCTTCACTTGAGCAGTAACTTGCTTGCCGTTCTTCTTGAAGTTCCCCTTCTTCCCTTTGCCCTTTTCTTGAAACTAGTGGTCTTGTTTACCATCAACACTTGATGTTTTTCTTGATTTCTACCTTCGTTGATTTCAGCATCACGAAGTGCTTGGAATCGTTTCCGTTATCCCTTGTATATTATAGTTCATCACGAAGTTCTAGCAACTTGGTGATAGTGACTGGACAACTCTGTTAATCACTATCTTATCTGGAAGATTAACTCCCACTTGATTCAAGTGATTGTAGTACTCAGACAATCTGAGCACATGCTTACTGGTTGAGCTATTCTCCTCCATCTTGTAGGCAAAGTAATGTCAGAGGTCTCATACCTCTCGACACGGGCATGAGTATGAAATACCAATTTCAACTCTTGGAACATCTTATATGCTCCGTGGCGTTTCAAAACATTTTTGAAGTCCCGGTTCTAAGCCATAAAGCATGGTGCACTAAACTATCAAGTAGTCATCATACCGAGCTTTTGTCAAAACGTTCAAAATGTCTGCATCTGCTCCTGCAATAGTTCTGTCACCTAACGGTGCATCAAGAACATAATACTTCTGTGCAGCAATGAGGATAATCCTCAGATCACGGAGCTAGTCCGCATATTTTCTACTAACATCTTTCAACTTATTGTTCTCTAGGAACATATCAAAAAATAAAACAGGGGACCTAATGCGAGCTATTGATCTACAACATAGATATGCTAATACTACCAGGACTAAGTTCATGATAAATTAAAGTTCAATTAACATATTACTTAAGAACTCCCACTTAGATAGAAATCCCTCTAATCATCTAAGTGATCACGTGACCCAAATCAACTAAACCATGTACGATCATCACGTGAGATGGAGTAGTTTTCAATGGTGAACATCACTATGTTGATCATATCTACTATATGATTCACGCTCAACCTTTCGGTCTCAGTGTTCCGAGGCCATATCTGCATATGCTAGGCTCGTCAAGTTTAACCTGAGTATTCCGCGTGTGCAAAAATGTCTTGCACCCGTTGTATTTGAACGTAGAGCTTATCACACCCGATCATCACGTGGTGTCTCAGCACGAAGAACTTTCACAATGGTGCATACTCAGGGAGAACACTTATACCTTGAAATTTAGTGAGAGATCATCTTATAATGCTACCGTCGCTCTAAGCAAAATAATATGCATAAAAGATAAACATCACATGCAATCAATATAAGTGATATGATATGGCTATCATCATCTTGTGCTTGTGATCTCCATCTCTGAAGCACCGTCATGATCACCATCGTCAGCGGCGCGACACCTTGATCTCCATCGTAGCACCGTTGTCGTCTCGCCAACTATTGCTTCTACGACTATCGCTACCGCTTAGTGATAAAGTGAAGCATTACAGGGCGATTGCATTGCATACAATAAAGCGACAACCATATGGCTCCTGCCAGTTGCCGATAACTCGGTTACAAAACATGATCATCTCATACAATAAAATATAGCATCATGTCTTGACCATATCACATCATAACATGCCCTGCAAAAACAAGTTAGGCGTCCTCTACTTTGTTGTTGCAAGTTTTACGTGGCTGCTACGGGCTGAGCAAGAACCGTTCTTACCTCGCATCAAAACCACAGCGATAGTTCGTCAAGTTAGTGTTGTTTTAACCTTCTCAAGGACCGGCGTAGCCACACTCGGGTTCAACTAAAGTTGGAGAAACCGACACCCGCCAGCCACGTATGTGCAAAGCACGTCGGTAGAACCAGTCTCGCGTAAGCGTCTGGCGTAATGTCGGTCGGGCCGCTTCATCCAACAATACCGCCGAACCAAAGTATGACATCTTTGGTAAGCGGTATGACTTGTATCGCCCACAACTCACTTGTGTTCTACTCGTGCATATAACATCTACGCATAAAACCTGGCTCGGATGCCACTGTTGGGGAACGTAGTAATTTCAAAAAATTTCCTACGCACACGTAGCATCATGGTGATGCATAGCAACGAGAGGGGAGCGTGTGTCCACGTACCCTCGTAGACCAAAAGCGGAAGCGTTAGCACAACACGGTTGATGTAGTCGTACGTCTTGACGACCCGACCGATCCAAGTACCGAACGTACGGCACCTCCGAGTTCAGCACACGTTCAGCTCGATGACGTCCCGCGAACTCCGATCCAGCAGTGCTTCATGGGAGAGTTCCGTCAGCACGACGGCGTGATGACGGTGATGATGTTGCTACCGACGCAGGGCTTCGCCTAAGCACCGTTGCGATATGATCGAGGTGGAATATGGTGGAGGGGGGCACCGCACACGGCTGGGAGAGATCAACAGATCAACTTGTGTGTTCTAGGGTGCCCCCCTGCCCCCGTATATAAAGGAGCAAGGGGGGAGGCTGACCGGCCCTTGCAGGGCGCGCCAGGAGGAGGAGTCCTCCTCCTAGTAGGAGTATGACTCCCCTTTCCTACTCCTACTAGGAGGAGGAAAGGTAGGAGGAGAGGAAGAAGGAAGGAGAGGGAGGAAAGGAGGGAAAGGCGGGCCGGCCCCCTAGTCTAATTCGGTTTGGGCTAGGGGGGCCGCGCGCCCTGCCTCCTCTCTTCCACCACTTGGCCCATGAGGCCCAATACTTCTTCCCCGTATTCCCGTAACTCCCCGGTACTTCGAAAAATACCCGAATCACTCAGAACCTTTCCGATGTCCGAATATAGTCGTCCAATATATCGATCTTTACGTCTCAACCATTTCGAGACTCCTCGTCATGTCCCCGATCTCATACGGGACTCTGAACTACCTTTGGTATATCAAATCACACAAACTCATAATACAAATCATCACCGAACGTTAAGCGTGCGGACCCTACGGGTTCGAGAACTATGTAGACATGACCGAGACACGTCTCCGGCCAATAAACAATAGAAGAACCTGGATGCTCATATTGGTTCCTACATATTCTACGAAGGCCTTTATCGGTCAAACCGCATAACAACATACGTTGTTCCCTTTGTCATCGGTATGTTACTTGCCCGAGATTCGATCGTCGATATCTCAATGCCTAGTTCAATCTCGTTACTGGCAAGTCTATTTACTCGTTCTGTAATACATCATTCCGCAACTAACTCATTAGTTACAATGCTTGCAAGGCTTATAGTGATGTGTATTACCGAGTGGGCCCAGAGATACCTCTCTGACAATCGGAGTGACAAATCCTAATCTCGAAATACGCCAACTCAACAAGTACCTTCGGAGACACCTGTAGAGCAGCTTTATAATCACCCAGTTACGTTGTGACGTTTGGTAGCAAAGAAAGTGTTCCTCCGGTAAACGGGAGTTGCATAATCTCATAGTCATAGGAACATGTATAAGTCATGAAGAAAGCAATAGCAACAAACTAAACGATCAAGTGCTAAGCTAACGGAATGGGTCAAGTCAATCACATCATTCTCCTAATGATGTGATCCCGTTAATCAAATGACAACTCATGTCTATGGCTAGGAAACTCAACCATCTTTGATCAATGAGCTAGTCAAGTAGAGGCATACTAGTGACACTATATTTGTCTATGTATTCACACATGTATTATGTTTCCGGTTAATACAATTCTAGCATGAATAATAAATATTTATCATGATATGAGGAAATAAATAATAACTTTATTATTGCCTCTAGGGCATATTTCCTTCACCTCGTCTGGGTCAACACACCAAGCACGCAGCTTGAAGAGGGAGAGATCCTCACTGTTGGCAGTCTCCGGCGCCAAGCTTTCAATCAGACACGAACTACCCAACAGCTCCGTCGCCGTCTCCCTCGACCAAGCATGGGAAGGCACTCCTTCAATCATCAGATCCACCTTAACTCGCATGAGCTTTGATTTGGCTTGCGCCTGCCGCAACCATGGCTTGATGAACATCTTGAAACCCTGGTACTCAATGAACGGCACTTCCAGCGCTCTGTTACAGACCTCATGCGATCCAAAGACTACCAAGAAGTCTTCCGGGTGAAATTTGTGCACCGAAAAACGATGCCTTGGGATGTCGAGCTGCTCCGAGATGGCGATCGCCGCATCCACAGATGAGACCCGTGGTCTGGCACCGCCCACATACATCACCACTGCGAGCTGCAGGTGGCGCTCCAAATCCTCCATTCCGCTGAGCCCAGCAGAATGCAAACCTCTGCACGCGCTTGCTGGGGCAGGCCGACAGGCATGGTGGGAGGGTGACCCGGCGCAACTGGCGAGGGCGACGCCCAAGGCGCGTCCTGCCTAGGCTCCATCAGTCTCCTCCCCACCTCCGGCGCGAGCACCGCGCCGGATCTGTCGGACGTGCCTTCGAGACCCTGTTGATGACCGCCCTGCGTAGTTCCTCCGCTGAGATCGGCTGCGCGGCACAGTGCACTGGGAAGACACATGCCCAGAAAAACCACATCGGATGCAGAGCGGATCGTTGGTGCAGTCCTGCCGCCGGTGACCCTCCTGAAAACATCAGAAGCAGAGCCCATACAAATCTGGCGGAATCAGACGCCTTTTGGAGGAAGATGAAGACGCCCTGCTCCTGTGGCCGCCAGCCTCCTGCTGGCGCCGTAGCGCCCGGCGACGCCTCCAGAGCGCCTTGCGGGTAGGGCCCGGCCTGCGCCACGCCTCCGGCGCCTGCACGACAGCCCCACGCCGGGCCACGCCGGCGGAAGAGGAGTGCGCCGACCCCGGCGAGCCCGAGAGACCAAGACCGGACACCACCGGCCTTTCGCGATGAAAAGAGGAGGCGACGGAAGGCGGGCTGCGAGATCCCCACGTCATGGCGAGAGGGGAGGTGGACGCCGGGGCCGGAGTGGAACCCAGCGGCGGGGAGGTTTGGGCGCCGGTGCCAGAGTGGCAGCCGGCGGGAGGCACTCGCTAGGCGGCTAGGAGGGAGGGAGGGGGGAAGCGCCGCGATGGATTATTATTATTAGGTAATCTCTATACTACTTAAAAAAACATAAGGTTTCCATTTCACCCTTCTTTCCATCACCCCTTCGTCCGACCTTCCTTGTATGATAATCAATCAATTTAATTTACTTACCTTCTGAATCAATTTTACTTTAATTTCCTTACCAAACTTTTGATTAAAACATAAGGTAATTCATGGGCAGAATTTGATGAACATTCGGAAAATGGCAATGGCTTCTAGGTGCATATGCACCCATTGTCTAAATACACATTTTGAAAACTTGAAAAATTCCGAACAAAAATCCGGCATATATATCCGGACATCCTATGTGTGTGCACAAAGTTTGCGGTGAAACTTTGTGCATGTATTTTTTCATAGAATGTCCGGATATACCCGCGGGATTTTTGTTCTGAATTTTTTAACTTTTTAAAATGTGTATTTAGACAATGGGTGCATATGCATCTAGGAGCCAAAACACCATGTCAATATTTACACAATCGCATTATTACGAATAAGTGAATCACAAGCTAACGTACTAGAATATTTATATCTCGTTGCAACGCACGGGCATTGTTCGAGTCAGGTAAAGAAAACCTGTTTCTAAAGGCAGGTGACAAAACGACTATACTACATAAGCGATTTCGGATGGGCAACATACACGATTACCTCTGCAAACGATCATTTCTAGAGCCAGGTGTGCTTATGCAGCCCACTGAGTTTATGAGCCTATTCTGGGGCAGCGCTTGCCTCAGAAATTATTTTCAATTGTGGCTATCCGAGTTCCATGGCGCCATGTTTTATGTCAGGATTTATCAAAGTTGTCCGTTGATTCAGAAAAAGGATCGTACTGTTTGGCTATGCAGGTACAATAGCTGATGGTGGGAAATTCAATTTGGCTCCCCGGAGCATGTGCTCCTGCGCGGGAAAATAAATTTTGTGAAACGTCAAAAAAAGCCCAACAAATCTTTTATGTATACATAGTCACATCCAAGTGCTACTTGCAAAGTTTTAGATAAAAAGGTTTAAACATGTTGGCCTGCGCAAAAATAAAACAAATTTAGAAACCAAATGTTACCCCAAAATGTCATCTTAAATTTGTTTTTTACCGATGAAACACTACAGCTCCGTTTTGCATGTAAATCGTTAGGCATGCTTGCGACACTAACACGGCATCCACACAAAAAATCATTTTTTAAAAACATTTAACACTTTTTTAAGTTACTGTTCAGCCCGGGAGGCAAAACACCTCGTGTAGCAAATTACTTAATGGAACACGTAGGCAGCGTGCCTCGCGTGGTCAGATCTGGGTATGCCAAGAACACGTAGGCAGCGTGCTTCGCGTGGTCAGAACTGGGTATGCCGGGATTGGCCTTATCATTGATTGAACGTGGACTATAATATTCGATGTGGACAAATCTACGAATGCAGTCCATATAGAGAAATATGCTATCACTCCATGGGGACAAGATCAAGCACCCTATGTTGTGCTCCATTCTCGTTTAGCCTTTGTAAATTTTCATGCATGCCCTACCCAGTAGACCATGGACCATGTCATTGGAACTTGGGGCAAACGGTATCTTCTTGCAGGACCGCACATAATTTTTCTTTTGGAAAAGGAGGATAGACTCCGACCTCTACATTTGGACCATGCATGTGACTATTTTATTAATTATTTATAGAGACCATACAAAGTAATACATCAGTCAGTCTGAAGCCATCATCTAGACAACATCTGTTGCTACTCCTATCCCATTAATGAAGGTGTACCGAATATCCGAGCTTAATACCAAACGGACATCGCATCATACCCTAACATCTAAAGCCGGATGCCCCAACTCAGCCACAGTCCGGGACTGGGTCCCATGCCGGACCGACGCACTCTCAGATCTCAGAGGCTGTCGCCGCCATCTTCCCCGGTCCATCTCCAGAGCAGAAACTGACCCATCGACCTTGCTTGGCCTGCCGTCGACGTTACCATGACGCCTGACAACTCCACCATCCTGCACGTATCCGTCCACACGCGCCCGTCGCCGAACCTCCGCAGCACCATACCACCGGCATCCGCCGTCGGCCTTGTGGTGGATGAGACACCGCTCTTCCACTTGTCCCGTCCAACTAGCACTTGATTCAAAACGATGCCCTCGGGATGGACAACAGCATCAAAGGTACCATCATCGTCCGATCCGGTATATCCAGATCTTGGGTTTCCCCCGGAGTATCACGAGTGGGTGCCACGACCTGCAACAACGACGCCTCGAGAAGGGAACGACGTCATAGACGCCGCCATCGTCCGTCATGACCGAAGTTGGCGCAATTTTCACTCGAAGTCGCGTCCCCCCAACCTCGCAGCTGGCTGGAACCGAACGGAGCCTCGCCGCGCCGACGAGGGCCGCCGTCGGCACGCCGGCAGGGAGCCTCCAGCCTCACCGGTCCTCCTCGCACCACCGGCCGACCAAGGTCGTACCGAGACGGATCTGGACAGGACGCCAGATCCGCAGTCATCGGAGCCACCCATGCGCCCGCGGTCGCCACATCGCCGTCCATGTAGGCTCCCATTGCCGCCAGCAGCAGGGCGCCATCGACCGCCCCTCGGCCTCCTCGCGTGGGGCGCTGCTCCGCCTCACAGATCTGCGCGCGCGCCCACCCACCTCGGATCTGAGGTGCGAGGCCCGCCGCCACCGTGGCCCTTGCTGTGGCAGCGGCGGCCGGGATGGAGGGGCGGGAGGGGTGGCGGCGTGGGATCGAGGCCCGTGGCGCCGCCCGAGGGGAGGCGACGCGAGGGGGAGGGGGTGGGCCATAGAAGAATGCTTGGTACGATGCCTTCCCAATGATATGACTGTTTAGTAGTCTAATCATATATAAAATATTAAAATTAGATGATGGTTCTGTTATATTAGAAGTAAAAAAACATTTATACATTCTTGCAATTTGTGTGTGATATCCATTAGGTCGTATGAGCTGACAGTATTACCTTGATACATCCCACTCCATTCTTCTCGTTTGTTCCTTTATAAATTTTCTTTCAGAAATGGCAATTTTTTGTTGGTTGCTTACGTAAGCACGCTATTATTACCTTGATTTTTAACAGACCGCTACAAAAAACAATTCGTTTGATACCTCATAGTACAGTTAGCATATACCACACATTAATTTATGACAAATTCGCAGCTACAGCGTATATGCTATTATTGATGTCTGTGAGAACGTTTGTGCTTGATGGACGCGTGTAGCGTTGGACACTTAAATAATTACCCCTTCGTCTGAAAATACTTGTCATCAAAATGAAAAAAAGAAATGTATCTAGAACTAAAATACATATAAATATATCTTTTTTTATTCATTTTGATGACAAATATTTCCGGACGGAGGGAGTACATCTAAGAGTAACTGTAATAGATTCGCCATATGGATTATGGAGTGTGGATATGGTGATCATGGGGCTGCGCGCAAACATAGTCGCCATATCCTTTTTTACCAACCCAATAAGCACACACTCAATTTCAGAAATTTAAATGCTAAATTTGAGATAACATTGCATTACAAAGTGGTTATATTAGGGGCAGAAAAGTCGATTAGTGACTTATTTACTGAACTAATGATTTTTACGTCTTGGTAGAAGCATTACTTGCTCCTAACCACAACAACGGTATATGCACAAGAGTCCACTCATCGTGTACGCGCAACAGTGTGACAGTCCAACGATCTCCTCCTCGTCCCATTCCTGTCGTCAGTCGTCAAGGAGGGAAGACCCAATATGCCATGATATGTCTCGGTCCATTACACCATGTTCATGTCGAATTTGCGCAATCTGATGTGCTCCCTCTCTTGCGCCAAGTCAGCCTACTTCTGGTCGTAATTGAGCCAGATGGTGTGGTCCTTTCCCGCCTGCAATTCCTTCACGTCGGAGGTATGCTCAAAGATTTCACTGGGACGGACGGCTAATGTGAAGGCTTAGTTGCGCTCATCCCATGCCTCCTTAACAGTTAGGCGTGGGGGAGCACGTGATGGCCGGTATGAGATGCCTGGATGAGGTCTCTCCTGCAGATGTGGGATCAGCTCGTACCCGCCATATGATTCAAACTCGATGGAGTGTGCTTTGAGATTCCAACCTGGCGATTCATCAAGGGTTGGATCTTGCGCGTTCTCTAGCGTGTAAAGGCGATCGTCCTCCTCGTCGACGAGGTCGACTCCCTCCTCCGCCACCGCCTTGTCCAGGTTCCACTCCTTCTTTGAGAGCAGCACCCAGTCCGGCTGCGCGAGAAGACATGGCTACAAGGAGAGAGAAGTGGAGGCTGTGAGCGATGGTGTTCGAGCTAGAGCTGGTGAGATATGCGGCCACAATGACAACCTTTTCATATCTACGGCAAAACATGGCGAGAAACGTGTTGTTGATGGGCGCAGGACTTGCCGCGCGACCAACCACCTTTAGTTTGCACAATTTCCGGTTCCATGGCGTCTTTCACCTACTACGCCATTGATAGGCGAGGTGATGGGACACATGAGAGGATGAGGAGGGAACTGATACTTCTCTCCAGCGCGAGCAGTTGGCAGATGGCGCGCTCTCCATATCAATGCCCAAATCCCCTTGTCAGAGTCTGAAACAAAATGGAGCTCTCCCGTTCGTTTGGATTTTGGACCGTCGGATCGAAATCTCCTCGCGATACAGGCCGTCAGATCTCAGGCCAGATCGCCGTGGGCCGTCTGATATTTACCCGATCGTCCTGGGCCGTCGGATAAAATTGCAATGGCAGCAGAATGTAAATACCATGCCCCCACCAGGGCATTTCGGTCATTTCCCGTCGTGGGGGTATAAAAGGGGGGCGCTCCTGTGGTGGAGACCTAGCCGCCTCCTCCTCTCTCCCTCCCTCCCGCAGCCGCCTCCCTCCATCCCTCCCGCGCACCTCCTCTCCTCCCACCCACATCGTCGCCGCCGCCACCCACCTCCTTGAATCGCGATGAGCAGCAACAGAGGGAGGACGAGGAGCACGACGGCGGCGGCAGCGGGGAGGAGCAGCAGCAGGGCAAGGCGGCGCAGCAACATGCCGTGGGCGAGATTAATCTCGCGATGCGGTTCCTTCTCCACCGCGTCGATCCGACTCGTCGCTCCTCTCTGCGCAGCCCTGGCTAACCCTAGTGCCAGGGTCGTCGATGCACGGCCTCTTCATGGACGCTGGCGCTGGCCAGGTCCGCCACGCCATGGAGACCGAGCACAGGCACATGCCGACGGTAGATCTGCTGCTCGCCCCCTCTCTCATCTGACGGTGGTATTGTAGGAATCGCGTCCCTCCTCCTCCTCCTCTTCTTTCTCCCTGTGACTCCGTCTCATCACTTCCTGTAGATAGGTAGGTAGACAGAGGTGCAGCGGCTGGGCTGCCACAAGAAAGGAAGCTCGCTCTAGGTTTGCTTCTTCTTCTCCACCGGTGGTTAAGGAGAGGAGAGAAGCTCATGCCATGGAAGGTACACTCCCCTCTCCTCTCTCTCACTCTCTCTCTCCTACCGTCTGGTTGCTTCATTTTTTTCTTCCCGATCCGAGCATCTGATCCGTGTGTGCGTGTGTGCAGTTTGGGATGCCCTCCCCAAGAAAGATGGATGCATCATGCGATTGGTTGATGATTCCTTCTTCCTCTTTTCTTCGTCTCAGCATCTGGTGCATGCCAAAGTAGTTCTTTTTTCGGGGTTCAGTTTATATGCATGTGCAACTAGGGAGATGTATGTATGGATGGATGGATGCGCTGCTTACCACTGGAAGGAATACACTTTCTTTCCTTACTAAATTTGACCAATGAATCAACCTTCCTCTAGATCAAGGAGAGAATGAATGAATTTACATCTTCTTATTAAAAATTAATTAATGACCAACTTCTCTGAGATTTGTTATTTTGGTCAATGAATTTATATGAATAATCGCACTGTCAATTGGTTTCTTACTCACGCCTGCCTGCATAACTGACTATTGCTTTGCCGTAGCAGAGTTTGAAAAGGGACGGGCGCTTCCTGAGGTGACCTTTGCCGTGTGACGACAGTGGATGGTAGCATCAGCTACAAAACCGCAATGTTGAGGTCTGTTCCTCACCATCGAGCCCAAAGTTATGTATGTCATGCTAGGGTTGTTCACTTTCTATGTACAAGAATTGCTCCTATCCTGTGTTTTGTATCCTTGCTGGACATGTTGCTAGGTTTATGTGGTGCTTGCTTGCACAGTAAATCATTTGGGGGTAGCTAGATGCTTTTGTGCGTGGTTAATTAGGATTCTACTCCTCAATTTATGATCTTCTATTGATATGCTCCCTACTTCAGTTAGTGCTCTAAGTGGTTAACTGAACCGCTACGTTTCAGCTACTATAACCATGTTGAACCGAATAGTCCCGCTGCACTACTATGCTTGATGCAATATTAAGAGCAGCACAACACTACACTCGGTTAGTATAAGTTTAAGGAACTTTTGCCTTTATCTATTTTCTTGGTTGTTGTATGTCTGTTTGCATGAACATGATACCATCTTCTGATACAGCTGACATATGTTCAGGTTTCTGTATAAATTGCAACACCTTTTGGATGTGTTGCTATGAGGTGACATGTACATTGATATAATGTCCCTGACAGAACCTCCGTGTTTACCATGCTTATCCGCTGTTTGTAAGCTGCCCCACATTATCCTATGGTTCGGCCTGGGTTATTTGTTACTAAGACTGTCATGAAATGTGCTTTTAGTCTGATGAAAAACAAAATTATCTTCTTTTCTTGACTGTTAAACTTTTACTTTATGCATGCAAACAAAGCTTACTTCCCAGTTTTCCTGTTGCCATTCGACACATCTCGATTAGTATAATTTTTGACTGTTTACTTGCTGCCATTCAACACATCACAGTTGGAGGAAAGCATAGATATGTTGGTTGTCTGACTGAACAGGAGAGGGAATATTTTATAGAGAAACTCGTTGAGGTTAGTCAAATAACGGATCTTGGTTAAGGTATAATTTGTCTAGGGTATGTGTCATGCTGAAGTGGTTGTTGACAAATGCAGGTGCAGGATTGGCTGTACATGGATGGTGAAGAAGCTCAAGCAAACCAATTCAAGAGCGCCTTGTCAAATTATGCATCAGTGAAGATGTTCTGGGTATAGGCTTATCTGAATTCTTCTTTGCTTGGTACTATGGAATCCAGAATGCCCACTTCTCATCATGTTATGCATACGCTACATGTCAATATTCTATATCAATCTTATTTTTGCAAGCTTACAGTAGGTACGGTCTGTATTATGGCGTCGAGTTATACTATAGGATGCAGATTTGTTAGTTTACTCTCTGCAGTTATATCCTAGATTCAGTTGCAGCCTTGTTAGTAAGGCCACATGTATACCCTTGCACTTATTCATTTGTTTTCTCCGTTGTCAAGGGTGAGGTACCTGTTGCCTTCCCATTTTCTTGCCAGCAAGGCGACACAGAACACCTGCATCGATCATCTCTCTCCACAAGATACTCTTTCTGTTCTGTGACAAGTTAAATTTATATGAATCGGCGGGCTGTGGGAGGATTGATGGAATGTAGATGCGGCTTAGTGTGCATCAATCAAGGTTCTTAGCGAGCACTTACGATGAGATGCTTTCAGATAGTTGATTGCTTTTTCTACTCTATGCAAATTGTCTCTCCTTTTAGTTATCACTTGAATAGGATACATGGCGTGCATATTCTGTCAGATTACTTTATTCATGTGTGATTTGGCTCTAAAGATGATAGGTCTCAGAATGTGGCCAATTTTGTGTCTGTCATGCTTGCTGCTATTACAAATAATTGTACTTTTGTCTGCGGCCTCGCGGTACAAGCATTCTTGTTCTAGAATTTCAGCTGTATTGTTCATGGCACTATTTTTTTAGTAGGATGCGTTTCCTTATGTCTGTTCTTTCGATTCTGCTGCGTTCCATCGTCGGGTGCTCTGCGATTTCAGTCTCCTGGAAATGGGGACCAGTTTGGCCGCCCAACATCGTCAGACGCTGCGATCTTAGTTCGTTTTGTTGTGCTCAACAGGGCCAAACAACAACGTGTTGGAAATATGCCCTAGAGGCAATAATAAATTAGTTATTATTATATTTCCTTGTTCATGATAATCGTTTATTACCCATGCTATAATTGTATTGATAGGGAACTCAGATACATGTGTGGGTACATAGACAACACCATGTCCCTAGTAAGCCTCTAGTTGACTAGCTCGTTGATCAATAGATGGTTACGGTTTCCTGACCATGGACATTGGATGTCGTTGATAACGGGATCACATCATTAGGAGAATGATGTGATGGACAAGACCCAATCCTAAGCCTAGCACAAAGATCGTAGTTCGTATGCTAAAGCTTTTCTAATGTCAAGTATCATTTCCTTAGACCATGAGATTGTGCAACTGCCGGATACCGTAGGAATGCTTTGGGTGTACCAAACGTCCACAACGAATGGCGGGTGGCTATAAAGGTGCACTACGGTATCTCCGAAAGTGTCATTGGGTTGGCACGAATCAAGACTGGGATTTGTCACTCCGGTTGACGGGGAGGTATCTCTGGGCCCACTCGGTAGGACATCATCATAATGTGCACACTGTGACCAAGGGGTTGATCATGGGATGATGTGTTACGGAACGAGTAAAGAGACTTGCCGGTAACGAGATTGAACAAGGTATCGGCATACCGACGATCAAATCTCGGGCAAGTACAATACCGCTAGACAAAGGGAATTGAATACGGGATTGATTGAATCCTCGACATCGTGGTTCATCCGATGAGATCATCGTGGAACATGTAGGAGCCAACATGGGTATCCAGATCCGCTGTTGGTTATTGACCGGAGAACGTCTCGGTCATGTTCGCATGGTTCCCGAACCCGTAGGGTCTACACATAAGGTTCGATGGCGCTAGGGTTATAAAGGAAGTTTGTATGTGGTTACCGAATGTTGTTTGGAGTCCGGATGAGATCCCGGACGTCACGAGGAGTTCGGAATGGCCCGGAGGTAAAGATTTATATATGGGAAGTCCTGTTTTGGTTAACGGAAAAGTTTGGGTTTTATCGGTAGCGTCTGGGACCACCGGAGGGTCCTGGGTCCACTCAAGTGGGGCCACCGCCCCGGAGGCTTTCATGGGCCTAGAGTGGAAGGGACCAGCCCAGTGGGCTGGTGCGCCTCCCACCCTTGCCCAAGGCGCAGCTAGGAGGGGAGAGGGGAAACCCTAGGCGCAGATGGGCCTTTAGGCCCACCCTAGGGCGCGCCCCCTCTCTTCCCCTCTTGGCCGCCCCCTCCAAGTCCCATCTAGGGCTGGCCGCCGCCCCCTAGGGGTGGAAACCTAGGTGGGGGCGCAGCCCCCTCTCCCCCTATAAATACTTGAGGCCTGGGGGCTGCCCAACACATGAGAACCTCTCCCTCTTGGCGCAGCCCTACCTCTCTTACTCCTCCTCTCCCGCGGTGCTTGGCGAAGCCCTGCTGAACTACCACGCTCCTCCATCACCACCACGCCGTTGTGCTGCTGCTGGATGGAGTCTTCCTCAACCTCTCCCTCTCTCCTTGCTGGATCAAGGCATGGGAGGCGTCCACCGGCTGTACGTGTGTTGAACGCGGAGGTGCCGTCCGTTCGGCACTAGGATCTCCGGTGATTTGGATCATGACGAGTACGACTCCTTCAACCCCGTTCTCTTGAACGCTTCCGCTTAGCGATCTACAAGGGTATGTATATGCACTCTCCTTCCCCTCGTTGCTGGTTTCTCCATAGATAGATCTTGGTGACACGTAGGAAAATTTTGAATTTCTGCTACGTTACCCAACAGTGGTATCAGAGCTAGGTCTATTGCATAGATTCTTTGCACGAGTAGAACACAAAGTAGTTGTGGGCGTTGATGATGTTCAATATGCTTACCGTTACTAGTCCAATCTTGTTTCGACGGTATTGTGGGATGAAGCGGCCCGGACCGACCTTACACATACTCTTACGTGAGACAGGTTCCACCGACTGACATGCACTTGGTGCATAAGGTGGCTAGCGGGTGCCAGTCTCTCCCACTTTAGTCGGAACGGATTCGATGAAAAGGGTCCTTATGAAGGGTAAATAGCAAATTGGCATATCACATTGTGGTTTTGCGTAGGTAAGAAACGTTCTTGCTAGAAACCCATAGCAGCCACGTAAAACAAGCAAACAACAATTAGAGGACGTCTAACTTGTTTTTGCAGGGTATGCTATGTGATGTGATATGGCCAAGAAGAATGTGATGAATTATATGTGATGTATGAGATTGATCATGTTCTTGTAATAGGAATCACGACTTGCATGTCGATGAGTATGACAACCGGCAGGAGCCATAGGAGTTGTCTTTATTTATTGTATGACCTGCGTGTCATTAAACAACGCCATGTAATTACTTTACTTTATTGCTAACCGGTAGCCATAGTAGTAGAAGTAATAGTTGGCGAGACAACTTCATGAAGACACGATGATGGAGATCATGGTGTCATGCCGGTGACGATGATGATCATGGAGCCCCAAAGATGGAGATCAATGGAGCTATATGATATTGGCCATATCATGTCACTACTATATAATTGCATGTGATGTTTATTATGTTTATGCATCTTGTTTACTTAGAATGACGGTAGTAAATAAGATGATCCTTACAACAATTTCAAGAAGTGTTCTCCCTAACGTGCACCGTTGCTAAAGTTCGTCGCTTCTAAGCACCACGTGATGATCGGGTGTGATGGATTCTTACGTTCACATACAACGGGTGTAAGACAGATTTACACACGCGAAACACTTAGGGTTAACTTGACGAGCCTAGCATGTACGACATGGCCTCGGAACACGAGACCGAAAGGTCGAGCATGAGTCGTATAGTAGATACGATCAACATGAAGATGTTCACCGATGATGACTAGTCCGTCTCACGTGATGATCGGACACGGCCTAGTTGACTCGGATCATGTAATCACTTAGATGACCGGAGGATGTCTATCTAAGTGGGAGTTCATAAGATGAACTTAATTATCCTGAACATAGTCAAAAGACCTTTTGCAAATTATGTCGTAAGCTCGCACTTTAGTTCCACTGTTTAGATATGTTCCTAGAGAAAATATAGTTGAAAGTTGAAAGTAGCGATTATGCGACGTGAGAAAGCTTATGTCCTTAATGCACCGCTCGGTGTGCTGAACCCCAAACGTCGTTTGTGGATGTTGCGAACATCGGACATACGCTTTTGATAACTACGTGATAGTTCGGTTAAATGGTTTAGAGTTGAGGCACCAAAGACGTTTTTCGAAACGTCGCGGAACATATGAGATGTTTCAAGGGCTGAAATTGGGATTTCAGGCTCGTGCCCACGTCAAGAGGTATAAGACCTCCGACGATTTTCTTAGCCTACAAACTGAGGGGAAGATCTCAATCGTTGAGCTTGTACTCAGATTGTCTGGGTACAACAATCACTTGAATCGAGTGGGAGTTAATCTTCCAGATGAGATAGTGATGTTTCTCCAAAGACATTGCCACCAAGCTACTAGAGCTTCGTGATGAACTATAACATATCAGGGATAGATATGATGATCCATGAAGTGTTCGCGATGTTTGACACCGCGAAAGTAGAAGTCAAGTAGGAGCATCAATTGTTGATGGTTGGTAAAACCACTAGTTTCAAGAAGGGTAAGGGCAACAAGGGATACTTCATGAAACGGCAAAACAGTTGCTGCTCTAGTGAAGAAACCCAAGGTTGAACCCAAACCCGAGACTAAGTGCTTCTGTAATGAGAGGAACGGACACTAAAGCGGAACCACCCTAGATACTTGGTAGATGAGAAGGCTGGCAAGGTCGATAGAAGTATATTTGATATACATTATGTTAATGTGTACTTTACTAGTACTCCTAGTTAGGGCTGCAAACGAGTCGAGTTCGAGCGAGTTGGCCTAGGCTCAGCTCAACACATACTAAAATTCGAGCGAGCTTAAAATGTACGAAGCTCAAGGTCGAGCTGCAGAAAGTGGCTCGTGCTCAGCTTGTAACGATCTCGAGTCGATCTCGAGCTAGTTTCGAGCTAAATAAGATGATTTTTTAAATTATTTTAAGGAAAATTTTAAAGCAAGATAGGCCACAACACAACAAAAAAATCTCTATAAATTCGATTTATTCTTTCTCAAGTGAAGACTAGTATTTAATAACAAGAAATCATGGATAGAAGGCGATGAAGGTGTGCCAGCTCTCAAACATTGACCAAAATAACAAAATATTGAACATACGGTTGCCAACGTGATGAGAATAAATTTTCTCCATGCTTAATTTCCATGTTTGCTAGTAGGTAAAGTGAAGATAAAAATCATACAGAACATATACGGAAATGAATGATCCTAATTCTTGGCAATAGATATGAGGGTTATTTAATATACTTATATGATATCGAGCTATCGAGCTAAAATCGAGCGAGCCAATGTTGGTTCAAGATCGGCTCGTTTCTTAATCGAGCTACATAAAGTGTTCATACTTAGCTCATTTCTTTTTGACTCGATCTCGAGTCGAGCTAAAATACGAGTCGATCTCGAGCGGCTCACGAGCCTCGAGCTTTTCTTGCAGCCCTACTCCTAGTAGCACCAGGGTATTAGATACCGGTTCGGTTGCTAAGTGTTAGTAACTCGAAATAAAAGAGCTACGGAATAAACGGAGGCTGGCTAAAGGTGAGTTGACGATATGTGTTGGAAGTGTTTCCAAGTTTGATGTGATCAAGCATCGCACACTCCCTCTACCAACGAGATTGGTGTTAAACCTAAATAATTGCATTTGGTGTTTGCGTTGAGCATAGACATGATTGGATTATGTCTATCGCAATACGGTTATTCATTTAAGGAGAATAATGGTTGCTCTGTTTATTTGAATAATACCTTCAATGGTCTTGCACCTAAAGGAATGGTTTATTGAATCTCGATCGTAGTGATACACATTTTCATGCCAAAAGATATAAGATAGTAATGATAGTAACACTTACTTGTGGCACTGCCATGTGAGTCATATTGGTATAAAACGCATGAAGAAGTTCCATGTTGATGGATCTTTGGACTCACTCGTTTTTGAAAAGTTTGAGACATGCGAACCATGTCTATTGGTGTATACGCATGAAGAAACTCCATGCAGACGGACCATTTGGACTCACTTGATTTTGAATCACTTGAGACATGCAAATCATACCACATGGGCAAGATGACTGAAAGCCTCGTTTTCAGTAAATTGGAACAAGATAGCAACTTGTTGAAGTGACACATTTTGATGTGTGCAGTCCAATGAGTGCTGAGGCATGCAGTGAATATCGTTATGTTCTTACTTCACGGATGATTTAAGTAGATACTGAGTGTATTTACTTGATGAAACACAAGTCTGAAATATTGAATGGTTCAAGTAATTTCAGAGTGAAGTTGAAGATCATCGTGACAAGAGGATAAAATGCCTATGATATGATCATAGAGATGAGTATCTGAGTTACGAGCTTTGGCACACAATTAAGACATTGTGGAAATTGTTTCACAATTAATATCGCCTGGAACACCATAGTTTGATGGTGTGTCCGAACATCATAGTTGCACCCTATTGGATATGGTGCGTACCATGATGTCTCTCATTGAATTACCACTATTGTTTATGGGTTAGGCATTAGAGACAACCACATTCACTTTAAATAGGGCACCACGTAATTCCGTTGAGATGACACCGTATGAACTATGGTTTAGAGAAACCTAAGCTGTCATTTCTTAAAGGTTTGGGGCAATGACGCTTATGTGAAAAAGTTTCAGGTTGATAAGTTCGAACCCAAAGCGGATAAAATGCATCTTCATAGGACACCCAAAACAGTTGGGTATACCTCCTAATTCAGATCCGAAAGCAATAGGGATTGTTTCTTGAATCGGATCCTTTCTTGAGGAAAAGTTTGTCTCGGAAAGTTGAGTGGGAGGATGGTGGAGACTTGATGAGGTTATTGAACCGTCACTTCAACAAGAGTGTAGCAGGGCACAAGAAGTTGTTCCTGTGGCACCTACACCAATTGAAGTGGAAGCTTATGATAGTGATCATGAAGCTTCGGATCAAGTCACTACCGAACCTCGTAGGACGACAAGGACGCGTACTGCTTCAGAGTGGTACGGTGATCCTGTCTTGAAGGTCATGTTGCTAGACAACAATGAACCTATGAGCTATGGAGAAGCGATGGTGGGCCCGGATTCCGATGAATGGCTCGAGGCCATAAAATCCGAGAAAGGATCCATGATTTTGGAAGAAATACTTGATGGTCGTAAGGCTGTTGGGTACAGATGGATTTTTAAAGGAAGACAGACAATGATGGTAAGAATCACCATTAAGAAAGCTCGACTTGTCGTTAAGATGTTTTCCGACAAGTTCAAGGAGTTGACTACGGTGAGGCTTTCTTACTCGTAGCGATGCTAAGAGTCTGTTGGAATTGGATTAGCAGTTACTGCATTATTTATGAAATCTTGCAGATAGAATGTCAAAACATTGTTTCCTCGACAGTTTTCTTGAGGAAAGGTTGTATGTGATACAACCAGAAGGTTTTTGACAATCCTGAAGAACGCTAACAAATATGCAAAACTCCAGCAATCCTTCTTAGGACCGGAGTGAGCATCTCGGAGTTGGAATATGCGCTTTGATGAGATGATCAAAGATTTTGGGTTTATACAAAGTTTATGAGAAACTTGTATTTCCAAAGAAGTGAGTGGGAGCACTATAGAATTTTGATGAGTATATGTTGTTGACATATTGTTGATCGAAATGATATAGAATTTCTGGAAAGCATATAGGGTTATTTGAAAAGTGTTTTCAAGTGAAAACCTGTATTAAGCTACTTGAACATTGAGCATCAAGATCTATAGGATAGATCAAAACCGCTTAATGGTACTTTCAAATGAGCATATACCTTGACATGATCTTGAAGGTGTTCAAGATGGATCACCAAAGAAGGAGTTCTTGCACGAGATGTAAGGTATGAAGTTAAGACTTAAAGCTCGACCACGGCAGAAAAGAGAGAAAGGACGAAGGTCGTCCTGCCTTAGACGTAGGCTCTCGGTATGCTATGCCGTGTACCGCACGGAAGTGTGCCTTGCCATGAGTCACTAGGGTACAAGAATGATCCAGGAATGGATCATTGGACAGCGGTCAAAATTGTCCTTGGAGTAAATAAAGGACATGTTTCTCGATTATGGAGGTGATAAAGAGTACGACATAAAGAGTTGCGTCGATGCAAGCTTAACACCTATCCGGATAGCTCTGAGTAGCAAACCGGATACGTATAGTGGAGTAACCATTTGGAATAGCTCCAAGTGGAGCGTGGAAGCAGCGTTTACAATATGACATAGAGAATTGCGAAGTACATACGGATCTAAATGTTACAGACCCTTTGACTAAAACCTCTCTCACGAGCAAAACATGATCAAACCCCAGAACTCATTGAGTCTTAATCACATGATGATGTGAACTAGTTTAATGACACTAGTAAACTCTTTGGATGTTGGTCACATGGCGATGTGACGTGTGAGTGTTAATCACATGACGATGTGAACTAGATTATTGACTCTAGTGCAAGTGGGAGACTGTTGGAAATATGCCCTAGAGGCAATAATAAATTAGTTATTATTATATTTCCTTGTTCATGATAATCGTTTATTACCCATGCTATAATTGTATTGATAGGAAACTCAGATACATGTGTGGGTACATAGACAACACCATGTCCCTAGTAAGCCTCTAGTTGACTAGCTCGTTGATCAATAGATGATTACGGTTTCCGACCATGGACATTGGATGTCGTTGATAACGGGATCACATCATTAGGAGAATGATGTGATGGACAAGACCCAATCCTAAGCCTAGCACAAAGATCGTAGTTCAGTATGCTAAAGCTTTTCTAATGTCAAGTATCATTTCCTTAGACCATGAGATTGTGCAACTCCGGATACCGTAGGAATGCTTTGGGTGTACCAAACGTCACAACGCAATCGGGTGGCTATAAAGGTGCACTACAAGTATCTCCGAAAGTGTCATTGGGTTGTACGAATCAAGACTGGATTTGTCACTCCGGTTGACGGAGAGGTATCTCTGGGCCCACTCGGTAGGACATCATCATAATGTGCACACTGTGACCAAGGGGTTGATCATGGGATGATGTGTTACGGAACGAGTAAAGAGACTTGCCGGTAACGAGATTGAACAAGGTATCGGCATACCAACGATCAAATCTCGGGCAAGTACAATACCGCTAGACAAAGGGAATTGAATACGGGATTGATTGAATCCTCGACATCGTGGTTCATCCGATGAGATCATCGTGGAACATGTGGGAGCCAACATGGGTATCCAGATCCCGCTGTTGGTTATTGACCGGAGAACGTCTCGGTCATGTCTGCATGGTTCCCGAACCCGTAGGGTCTACACATAAGGTTCGATGGCGCTAGGGTTATAAAGGAAGTTTGTATGTGGTTACCGAATGTTGTTCGAGTCCGGATGAGATCCCGGACGTCACGAGGAGTTCGGAATGGTCTGGAGGTAAAGATTTATATATGGGAAGTCTGTTTTGGTCAACGGAAAAGTTTGGGTTTTATCGGTAGCGTACCGGGACCACCGGGAGGGTCCCGGGGGTCCACCAAGTGGGGCCACTGGCCCCGGAGGCTTGCATGGGCCTAGAGTGGAAAGGGACCAGCCCCAGAGTGGGCTGGTGCGCCTCCCACCCTTGCCCAAGGCGCAGCTAGGAGGGAGAGGGGAAACCCTAGGCGCAGATGGGCCTTTAGGCCCACCCTAGGGCGCGCCCCTCTCTTCCCCTCTTGGCCGCCCCCTCCAAGTCCCATCTAGGGCTGGCCGCCGCCCCCTAGGGGTGGAAACCTAGGTGGGGCGCAGCCCCCTCTCCCCCTATAAATACTTGAGGCTGGGGCTGCCCAACACATGAGAACCTCTCCTCTTGGCGCAGCCCTACCTCTCTTACTCCTCCTCTCCCGGGTGCTTGGCGAAGCCCTGCTGAACTACCACGCCCTCCATCACCACCACGCCGTTGTGCTGCTGCTGGATGGAGTCTTCCTCAACCTCTCCTCTCTCCTTGCTGGATCAAGGCATGGGAGACGCCACCGGCTGTCGTGTGTGTTGAGCGCGGAGGTGCCGTCCGTTTGGCACTAGGATCTCCGGTGATTTGGATCACGACGAGTACGACTCCTTCAACCCCGTTCTCTTGAACGCTTCCGCTTAGCGATCTACAAGGGTATGTAGATGCATTCTCCTTCCCCTCGTTGCTGGTTTCTCCATAGATAGATCTTGGTGACACGTAGAAAAATTTTGAATTTCTGCTACGTTATCCAACACAACGACTCCCCGTCCACTAGATTATCTACTCCTAATGCATTAGCAATAGTAGTAGTAGACATGTCTGCTCAATTTTTCCTCTTAAGCTTTTAGGGAGTATGTTTCTGTTGTTGTGGCGTAACTGCTTATTAGCTAGGAAGTATTACTCCCCATGTGATGTTCTGTTTTAAAATTCGGCGTCTGCGCCATGTGCCCGACAGTTCTAAAACTAGATGATTCCCCGCACGTTGCTGCGGGAATATATGATAATAAAATCAGCATTGATGATTACATAAAATGGTAATTTTGATGATTAGAGTAGTCTTTTAGTCATATGGTAAACTTATGAATTAGGGGGGAAAGGATACACTCTTCCACAACAAAGCAATTTCCTTTTAACTCTCCTAGATTGACTCCTACATTTAGGTGCTAACAGTCTGTCTTCTCCATCAAGCATATTATTAAAGATTTTTCCGTTACATACTTTCGAAATGCAACAATCCCAAAATGGAATTTTTTGTGGCCAATAGTCTATTGATCTATTGTTTTAACATCTCTATCTCTCCCATAACTTAGATGCCTCTTCTCCGTGCAGCATGTCAGAGGAAGTCCCAAAAGTGCAAGGCAAATCAGCAACCAAGGAAAAGTACAACTATATTCCTCGACATGAGCTTGGCATAAGGCACAATTTTAATTAGGGAGGAAGAAGTTTTTACAGTAGACCAGACTTTGAGAGGTAACTTTGCCTTTAAGGTGGTGTCGAGAAATGCCTTGCAGCTGAGCACTTGAGCTGGCAGGAGATCTCCAAGGCCATTTGTGATGGGGGAGAAACTCTAGAGATGCCCATCAACTGCTTATGGTCTTTCAACGTGGGAAAAGAGCATGTGTTCATTGACCTTGTTTGACCAGGAGAGCCCTCACCTTTTAGTATGGCTACCATGCCATGGAACCAGGAGCTATGATGGATTAGTAATGATATTTGTTAAGGGGCAAACCGCAATAGATGTATTATTATTCCCTACAAAAATACGGATAACATGGCATCATGGCATGGAAGAAAAAAAGACATGCATCACACAAAAAAGCTGGGCAAGAAATCAGCCCAGAGCAACTATGCACAGAGGTCTCATTGGTTGTACATTCATCAACGATCAGAGAGTCTGCCGGTCTGGGAGGCCGGCGATGGAATGGCGACCCGGCTGGTGTGCCAACGCCCAAAGAGATACAAAATGTTTTCTTTCGATATAAACATCAAAATGTAGCATACTAGCTCAGCGTTAGTTTCTTATGTATTGTTTGATACATATAAACAATGTGCTCAAGATAACTTTATTTATTTGGTGTTGCATACTTTGATGTCACCTATGGATATGCCTTTGAATGTGAACATCTAACTGTTTTATCATCCCCAACATCCAGGATACATAGACGGGGATGACGTTGTTCAAAGGTGAGCACACGTGACTGTGTTGAAGGAGTTTTGCCCTCTGTCTGTGCCTCTCTGTGCTATCACTCCCATGTCCTCTTTATTTTGTTTATTCAGCAAATGATGGATTAGACGATTATTTATTTGCACTGAATTTGTACCACTATGGACTATTCATGCAGTCTTTTATTTAAGCTTTGAACTGAGTGGATTGGATGCTGGGTTTGAGCATTTGTGTTGCATGTTTTTTTCTTGGTGTTATATTCTCTATTTACAACTTTTTTGTGTTTGCGGTTTTTTATACTTGGAATGCTTCGGTGGTTGTATAAATAGATTTGAACATAAATATATCCGGCAGCTATGCTGCCGGGTGCGGCAAGCCGCATTTCCTATCTAGTACTCCAAATATGGAGTCTTGTAGGCCGTATATGGGCTGCACTCTATAAATTATGGTAACTCGGCTCTAATGGAGTGGACTTTTCGGCCAAAACTGCCATATTTGGCGGTTATTATGTCGATCGGGCTGATTTGGTGACCTGCTAGACTTTCCCTAAGAGCGGTTGTAGCAGAGCCACCATATCAAGTTGATCACCGTAATAATCATAATTATGACGATTTTAGCTAAAATGGCACTTTAGTTGAGTTGCCATATACCTCATGTTCGCCATAATTTATTGTGAGTCCTCCTTATATGGCCCCAATCGCCACATGTGACATTGCTAGGCTGCCTTTTGGAGCGCACTTTATATAGCAGTTGCATGTAAAATTTATGTGGGGCGAAGGAAACTTCAGGTAGCTCCCACCTCACGTGGGATGACAGGGGGTGTTAGGGGAAAGGGATGTCTAAATGACGAGTGAGTCCCATGATTATGTAAGCAGCAATATGAAGACTCCGACTTTGTGTGTTGCCTCTCCAGCCTCCATATATCCATATAGAGTGTGGTCCATATGGATATGGAGACTCTGCTAGCTCTAAGCCTCCTGCAAAATTGCACACTTAAATGACATTATGGGCTATGTGAGTAAGTAGCGATAACTTTTGTGGTCTGAGGTGACATGGTCGAGCTTCATCACGAACGATTTGTTGTGTGAATCCCACATGATGATACCTACTGTATCATCAAATACTATGGTTAAATAATATATGTAACAATGACCTCTTTACTGTTTGCATAAATCCTTTACATCCAGTAATGTTTAAGCTGATTTTAATTTTTCATATTTGAGCGTATGTAAGACGATCATTAAATTTACCCTTAAATGAACTTACACACTTCTTTTCTTTTTGAGAAACATAGTGCAAAAGCAAATGCTCGCATGCACGCACGTATAGGAACATCGCCGGAAGCCAATAAATCAAAAAAATGTGAGTATCAATGTGAAGTCTAGGACTTGACCTCTATTGGGCTGATTTCTCCACAAGAAACCGATGCTAGAGAATGCATCCAGTGGAACAGGGTTATTTGTGAGCTTAGTGCACCAATTGATTTTTGGTTGTTGGATAGATAACTAAGGGGTAAATTTGCCTGGAGAATGAGTTGGTGGCACATTTGCAAAAACGACCAAGTACTTCACAATAAACCCACTGCATCCCACTGGTCTAGAATATTTGTAGTAAGACCTTGTATTTCATCAAAATCAACCCACTGCAATGACACCAAGGTCGAAAATGAGCCGTCGGTTAATTCTGCTGAAGTATAAGGCTCCGTATGCAAAGTATGTTCACATCATTGTCTCTGTCTTAACACTGTTCATTGACTTTGTATCCAATGGTATGGAATCAAGGGGTGCACTCAGTGCATAGATGGATCCATTTCATATTATACGTTCTCACCTAAACTACTCTTAGTTCGCAAAACAAACATACACACGGACTATATAGTTGCAAAACAAACATATTATGCGTTCTCACCTAAGCTACCCATTACTAGTGCATATACTTCACAGTGGGGAGGGTCTTCCCTATTGTTATAGTTGCCAAAAAAGTGGTACTGTATTTGGATTTTTGGACGAAAAATGTTTTTACGTGCAACAAATTATATAACATACTACTAGAAAATTAAGTTGCATAAAGTAAAACAAAATCGCCACAAAGAAGTCAATCCTCAGCCTAAAGATTACGGTACCCTAAATTAAGTTCACTTTTTTCATTCCTTCAATCTAAAAATAAGTGTTGTGAATTCAGTGCAACTTTAGTTAGCAACGCAAGTTGTACTAAATTAGCGACACTTCTTTTTAAAACGAAGTACCTAACTCCGCAATGGTCGATGTATGAAAAAGGCGCTACAGCTCTAACGGTTCCACCAAACGTGTCCATCCACACACATGAGTTATATATATGACCAAATCATAGTACTGTATTATCTTGTCGGTCCACGTGCAATTATTTTTACCAATCATCCACAGATATTGTCGTCAGTGCATCATATCTGTACAAAATCGCAGTTAAGCGCATGTGAGCAGGGCGGTGCGCCAAATTAATTTATGGACTGCGCCGGCAGCGTGATTCGCTTTCTCAGATCTGGGTACGTCCGGATTGGCCTTATTATTGATTGAGCCTGGCTTATATTCGAAGTACAGTGCCAAAGATAGAAAGAAAATGCCATCACCTCATGGGGACATCATGCAACATGGAGAGCGCGACACTCTAGGGCATGTAATTATTCGATGCACAGTGCCAAAGATGAAAAGATCCCTCACACAGCGTGGCAACCCATTCCCGTTTAGCCTTTGCATATTTTCATGCCATAGCCAGCACGTTATGGATCTTGTTGTTGGCTCTTTTGGCGGACGTTATCTTTTTGGCACGACCGCACGTATACTTCACATCACAGGCCCCCAAGCCAATGATAGAACTACTGTACTTCGTAGTCTAATCATAAAATTAAACGACGGTTCAATTGTAGAAGTAAAGGAGCAATTATACATTTTTGGAAGTCGTATGTGACATGCATCCATTAGGTCTGTATAAAAGTAGACAAATATTAGAGCATCTACAGCCGGACGTGGCAAATCCGGCCCCTCAAACGCCCACAGACGCGTCCGTGGGTACTGACCGGACATGCTTCAAATTTCCACAATTGCAACCGGACATCTCATACTAGATTCTCAAATCCATACAAAGACATGCAAACTAAAAGAAATCTACGTACTACATCGATCACCTAGCTATTCGTCGTCGGAGATGTCGACGATCTCCGTGCCCGGCTCCACCAGCATGGGCGGCAGCTGCAGCTCCGGCTTCGGCTCCTCCGCCTCTATCTTCGCGTCGAGTTCGGCGAAGAGTGCGTCGGACTCCGCCTGCTCCAGCCGAGCAACGCCCGGTTGGCCACCACATAGGCTTCATCCTGGATAGACTTCGGAATGGCCGGTTGCTCTGCCATCTCATCGGACTGGGCGACGACGAACTCCGGCTCCGCCTGCTCCATGTTGAAGCCCAGCAGCTGCTGCTCCAGCTCCTGTTGCTCCGCATCCTTCACCTCCATCGGAGCCATCTCCTCTTTCGACTTTGGCGAGTCCAGAGACAGCCCGGTAGTGATGCGGGCGGCACGCGCGGCTTGCCTCGCCTGGATCTCCTGTTGGATCTCGGCACGACGCTCCGATGTCAGCATGACGTTGTAGGTGATCTTGCTCCGGACCATAGTGGAGTGCCGGAGCATGGGCGGAGCGCCGGACCGTGGTAGAGCGTCGGAGCGGGAGAGGGAGGAGGTGGATGGGCTCGGACTGGCGGCGCGGAGAGTGGGGGGCGGGAGGGGGGGGGGGGGTGGATGCGTTAGGGTTGCGGGAGCCGACCGGCTTAAATAGCCGGATTTAGTCTTGAGAGGCGAGCCGAAGCGGCGCCACGCGGCATTCACACCGCGGCGACAGATATGGCGTCCGTCAGACCGCCGGGTTTCCGGACGTTTTTCCATGAGACCCCTTCGCCAGTCTGACGTGGCGGGCGTACCCGAACGCACCCGTATGCCTTATATCCGCCCCATATTTAAGCTGAATATGAGGGGTGCCAGTCAGCCCGGACGTCTAAGGCCCGTTTGAAACGCCCGCATGGATCAATTTTTTGTAACCCATCAATAACCAGGCAGGCCGCCCGGGTGTTTGAGGAGGGTTTGAGGCACCCGACGGGAGATGCTCTTAGCCTCCACACCATTCTTGTCGATCAAAGATATTGCCGTTTGATCAATAATACTAGCATATACCCATTAATTTAGTACAAATTTGCAGCTACAACCTACATGCTATTTTTTATGTTTGTGAGCTGGACCCGCAGGACGTCGCACTTCATGGGATACAGCTGCAGTGTAGCAACTCTTCTCTATGGGCTTTTGTATAACTAGTACTCTCTCCATTCCACAATGTAGTGCTTCCTTTATCCCCAGGTTTCAACTTTAACCATAAATTTAACTACCAAGACCGATTGCGGCGGAAATAAAAATTATATCAGTGAATTCGTATTCGAAAGAAGTTTTTAATTATGTAACTTTTTTCCCGCCGCAGTCGGTCTCGTTCGTTAAATTTATGGTCAAAGTTCGACCTCGGGAAGCGCGGGCACATTATATTTTGGAATAGAGGGAGTAATACTTACTAGTGCAATGCATGTTAATACTCCCTCCGTTCTTTTATATAAGATGTGTTTTTCTGGGTGCGGTGACTAAGGCATATAATTAAAGAGAATTTTGAACGAAAATACCCTTAACAAAGGTAGTAAATAGCTTAATTAGCGGCAACTATATAATCAACGGCCTAATAAAGGGCAAGTAAATCTCGCTGCACCAGAATAAAATCAATCGGCGGGATTGGAGAGAGGGAAATATGAGTGCATACAATGAGAGAGAGAGAGAGAGATTTTTCTTTACTACCTTCCTATTGAAAACTACATAGTATTTTTTTATCTAAGACATGTAATGATGGTGCAAGGGCACGCATGAAAACTGAAAAGAAAAAGGAAATACACGTTACGTTGTGAAATTTTTGAGAAACACAAATACACCTTATATAAAGGAACGAAGGGAGTATTAGATAATAATCATTGATTGCATTGTAAATTAAAATTTGGCAAAATATTAATTACTCGTTGATATTAGATAAGATATAATTAACTGGTTAGTGTTGATATTAGGTATGCCATCAATTAGGGGAGGGTGACAAACACGTTTAGCGCTAAACCTCGAAGCGACATAAGCCGTTAGATAAATGCGGTCGAATAGGTAAGATGTATTGGTTCTCTGCAACTCGCTTTTTTATATTAGTAAGTATTTAGTATATACTATAATATAATATAATAATAGAAGTAGTAGATACATCTAAGCGACCTGTAAAATTGCACACTTCAAGATTTGTTGCTTCTAGTTGGTGGAAGAATCATCTAAAGCTTATTCTTCTCTTCAAGCAACACTGAAAGGATTGATATGGTTGATTAGAGGTGGTGGGGTGAATTGGCAACTATCAATTTTTTGCCCTTTTAATCAAATTAGGGTTAACAATAAAATAGGTTGTCTAGATATGCAACTAGGTAAACAACCTATATGATGAGCTCAACAATAGCAACGCAAGTAAGCAAAGGATACAACACAATATAAGCTTGCACAAAGCAAGGTAAGAAGTAACCACAAGTGGAGTCGGTGAAGACGAGGATGTGTTACCAAAGTTCCCTCCCTTTATGGAGGTACATCTCCGTTGGAGCGGTGTGGAGAAAGAATGCTCCCCAAGAAGCCACTAGGGCCAGCGTATTCTCCTCATGCCCTTGCACAATGCAAGATGTCGTGATTCCACTAGTGGTGCCCTTGAAGGCGTAGATCGAACCTTTACAAATATGTTGGGGCTCTCTCCGCAATTTAGTTGGAGGCTCCCGACACCACCACGAAGCTTCACCATAATGGATTGTGGCTCCGAGGTGACCTCTTCTGTCTAGGGTGCCCAAACACCCAAGAGTAATAAAATCCGCAAGGTATTAGTGGGGAGCATCAAATATCTCTTGGTGGAAGTGTAGATCGAGGCCTTCTCCTCCAAACCCTAGAGCAACAACAGGTTCTATTGGCTAGGGAGAGAGATCGGGCAAAAATGGAGCTTAGGGCAGCAATGAAGGTTGGGGGATAAGAGGTGTGTCTTCTTGGGGAAGAAGACCCCCTTTATATAGGTGGGACAAATCCAACCGTTATCTACTCACAAATTGCACACAAGCGGTACTACCGCTCTGGGGAACGCTACCGCTTGGTGTGGCAGTTCCAGGTGTAGCACCGAGAGTACACAAGTACAAGAGCGATAGAGCAGCCGAAGCTGTACAACTATCCTCACCAGCGGTACTACCACTAAGTGTCTTAGGACACAAAGAACCAGCGGTAGTAGAGGGTGGGTAGGATGGAAGTACCGCTCTACTACCTATTGAATATATGAGCAAGTTACTACGAGATTTAATCCGAATAAGCACAAAATAAATCATGATGGCTATAACAGAGATTAAACTAATCATGTGGACTAGCATAGTAGATGAACAAATCGAATCTAGGGCACATACTAGAAACATGAATTCTACCACGATCTCGAACAGGAAGGACAGAAACACATATGATGCAACGAGAGCAGCACCGTTGGCGTTGAGGTTGTCGCCCATGTCATTGAGGAAGAGGTTGCCGAGGTCAAGGAAGAAGTCGTCGTCGGTAAAGTCGTCGCTGCCACCAGTCATGCGAGTGTGCTCCCCAAAAACATGATAGTCTCTCTCCCGTACAGGACCACGAGAGGCGGGGTTCCGGAGGCCTATGTCCCTTCTCGCGGTGCACGCTGAAAGGAGGGATGGAGAAGACTTGTGTGGCGGCGCAATGATATGGAACAGTGGTGCGAAATCATGCGATGCGGCGACAGCTAGGGTAGACGTCTGCCTGACTATATAATGCGGGCCGGGGTAGGCCATGGAGAAAACCCACATCCAAGTAACAACCCCACAAACAATCGAAAACGGGTGAGTAATTAATGCGTCCATTAATTATTAATTAATGACTTACTAATTATTTCCGAGCAGCACAAATATAGATAACGTGCATAGTTCTGTCCTCGGCTCGGTTCATTCCCGCAACCAGCGGCGTGTTGTGACGAGGCGTAGCGTGGCGACGGGAGCGAGGAGGAGGAGCGCACGTGTAGGTGTCCTCTTATCATGCTCATACAAGTGGTAGAATAACTCACCTTATAAAGAGGTGCAAGTGTCTCTCAACTTCCGAGGTGGGACTAAACTTTAGTCTCACGCACACCACTCACATGTGTGCATGAATGGGCCAAGAGAGTTTCCGAATTTTAGTTGGGCTTTGGGCCAAATGCCCACTAGCAAATTACAGCAATCCCCCACAAAGTCTCATTGGCACATCTCATCATTTAGTTCCAAACCATTGTTTATATACCGGTGCTCAGTGGAGACTGTAAAGTTGCAGTTCCACTTAGAGGTTTATGCTAGACTAGATCACAATTTGAATAGTGTACTATGCCTTAAACTACAAGTTCTCTGCGAGACTAGTTTCACACAAATTCTTGACCGATACTGGTGAAGGAAATATGCCCTAGAGGGAATAATAAAGTTGTTATTTATATTTCCTTATATCATGATAAATGTTTATTATTCATTCTAGAATTGTATTAACCGGAAACTTAGTACATGTGTGAATACATAGACAAACAGAGTGTCCCTAGTATGCCTCTACTTGACTAGCTCATTAATCAAAGATGGTTAAGTTTCCTAGCCATAGACATGTGTTGTCATTTGATGAACGTGATCACATCATTAGAAAATGATGTTATGGACAAGACCCATCCGTTAGCTTAGCACTATGATTGTTTAGTTTATTGCTATTGCTTTCTTCATGACTTATGTTCCTCAGACTATGAGATTATGTGACTCCCGAATACCGGAGGAACACCTTTTGTGCTATCAAACGTCACAACGTAACTGGGTGATTATAAAGATGCTCTACAAGTGTCTCCGATGGTGTTTGTTGAGTTGGCATAGATCGAGATTAGGATTTGTCACTCTGTGTATCGGAGAGGTATCTCGGGGCTCTCTCGGTAATGCTCATCACTATAAGCCTTGCAAGCAATGTGACTAATGAGTTAGTTGCGGGATGATGCATTACAGAACGAGTAAAGAGACTTGCCGGTAACGAGATTGAACTAGGTATGATGATACCGACGATCGAATCTCGGGCAAGTAACATACCGATGAGAAAGGGAACAACGTATATTGTTATGCGGTTTGACCGATAAAGATCTTCATAGAATATGTAGGAGCCAATATGAACATCCAGGTTCCTCTATTGGTTATTGACCTGAGATGTGTCTCGGTCATGTCTACGTAGTTCTCGAACCCGTAGGGTCCGCACGCTTAACGTTCGATGAAGATTTGTATTATGAGTTTATGTGATTTGATGACCGAAGGTTGTTAGGAGTCCCGTATGAGATCACAGACGCGACGAGGAGTCCCAAAATGGTCAAGACATAAAGATTCATATATTGGAAGGTTATATTCAGACAACGGAATGGTTCGGGTCGTTTCAGATAAGTTTCGGAGTACCGGGGGGTTACCGGAACTCATCCCCCCGAGGAAGTTATTGGGCCTCATGGGCCTAGTGGTGGAAGAGAGGAGGCAGGCCAAGGCCTGGCACGCGACCCCCTAGCCCAAACCAAATTGGACTAGGGTTGGGGGGGGGGGGCGGCGGCCCCCCTTTTACTTCTCTCCTCCTCCTCCTCCCCCTTCTCGTTGTGGGAATAGGAAAAGTGGGGCGAATCCTACTTGGAGTAGGACTCCCCCTCCTTGGGCGCGCCGCCCTTGGCCGGCCTCCTCCTCCCTCCCTCCTTTATATACGTGGGGAGGGGGCACCCTAGAACACACAAGTTGATCTTTTAGCCGTGTGCGGTGCCCCCCTCCATAGTTACACACCTCGGTCATATCATCGTAGTGCTTAGGCGAAGCCCTACACCGGTGAACTTCATCATCACCGTCACCACGCCGTCGTGCTGACGAAACTCTCCCTCGTCCTCAACTGGATCAAGAGTTCGAGGGACGTCATTGAGCTGAACGTGTGCTGATCACGGAGGTGCCATGCATTCGGTACTTGGATCGGTTGGATTGCGAAGACGTTCGACTACATCAACCGCGTTACTAAACGCTTCTGCTTTCGGTCTACGAGGGTACGTGGATACACTCTCGTCGCTCGTTGCTATGCTTATCCTAGATAGATCTTGCGTGATCATAGGAAAATTTTAAAATACTATGTTCCCCAACAGTGGCATCCGAGCCAGGTCTATGTGTAGATGTTATATGCACGAGTAGAACACAAAGAGTTGTGGGAGATAATAGTCATACTTCTTACCATCATGTCATACTTTGATTCGGTGGTATTGTAGGATGAAGCGGTGTCACGCCCAATATGCGACCCTATCCAAAAGGAACTCGAAGGTCCCACCAAGGATAGACCCGCATATTGAAACGCTTTTGCAAGGTGGATATCATTACATCAACATTACATAATAGATGGGGATACATACAATACATAAGGCACAAATGCCACATGAATACATCAACATCATATACAGGAACAACATCCGACTACGGATGAAACATAAACAGGAACTCAAACGACATCCACCCTGCTAGCCCAGGCTGCCGACCTGGAACCTATCCCCTGATCGAAGGAGAAGCAGAAGAAGAACTCCAAACAAGCAAACATCGCTCTCACGTTATGATCATCGCACAACCTGTACCTGCAACTAGTGGTGTAGTAATCGGTGAGCCACGAGGACTCAGCAATCCCATTACCATGGGTATCAAGACTGGCAAAGCTTAAAGGGAAAGGAAGGGGTAAAGGTGGTGAGGTTGCAGCAGCGACTAAGCATAAATGGTGGCTAACATACGCAAATGAGAGCGAGAAGAGAAACAAAGGAACGGTCGTCAACTAGTAATGATCAAGAAGTGATCCTGAACTCCTACTTACGTCAGACATAACCCAGAAACCGTGTTCTCCTCTCGATCAACCCCGAAAAGAGACACTCACGGTTACGCACACGGTTGGTGTATTTTAGAAGAGTTTGCTTCAAGTTTACTACAACCGAATATTAACAAATTCCCATCTGCCACATAACCGCGGCACGGCTCTCGAAAGTTTATACCCTGCAGGGTGTCCCAACTTAGCCCATGATAAGCTCTCGCGATCAACGAAGGATATTCCTTCTCCCGGAAGACCCGATCAGTCTCGGAATCCGGCTACAAGACATTTCGACAGAATAAAACAAGACCAGCAAAGCCGCCTGGATGTGCCGACAAATCCTGATAGGAGCTGCACATATCTCGGTCTCAGGGCACACCGGATGAGCGAAGCGTACAGGACCGACGTAACCCAAGTTGCCAAGGAATGGTCCCAAGACGGTGCTCTAGTTTGGACCAACACTGGAGGAGCACCGCCCGGGGGGTAAAATAAAGATGACCCTCGGGCTCCGGAAACCCAAGGGAAAAAGGGCTAGGTGAGGCAAATGGTAAAACCAAGGTTGGGCCTTGCTAGAGGAGTCTTATTCAAAGCGAACTGTCAAGGGGGTCCCATAAATCACCCGACCGCGTTAGGGACGCAAAATCCGGGAACATAATACCAATATGACGGAAACTAGGGCGGCAAGAGTGGAACAAAACACCAGGCATAAGGCCGAGCCTTCCACCCTTTACCAAGTATATAGATGCATTAATAATATAAGATATATTGTGATATCCCAACAAGTAAACATGTTCCAAACAAGGAACAACATCTCCATGTTCCAACAAGGAACAAACTTCATCTTCACCTGCAACTAACAACGCTATAAGAGGGGCTGAGCAAAGCAGTAACATAGCCAAACAACGGTTTGCTAGGAAGGGTGCAAAAGGTTAGAGACTGACATGGCAATTTGGGAGGCTTGAGGAACAAGTGATAGGTAGCGCAACATAGCGATAGAACGAAACAACTAGCATAGCAATGATAGTAGTGAGATCCAGGGTAGCGGTCATCTTGCCTGAAATCCCTCTAGGAAGAAGAACGAGTCCATGAAGAAGATGAAGCCACGAAGACGAACCAAGCGTAGACGAGCGAATCCTCACGATCGCAACGAAACAGGAACTAACAAGAAGAAGCACACAACATAGTAAACACACCACACATAGACAAGACATGATGCTCAACCAAGCATGATGCATGACAAAGCTAAATGAAGCTACTCATGGCAAGAGATGATGCAAACAAGAGCAACACATCAAGGCAAGTTTAAATGAGGCCGGGAACAACATATAACAATTCCGGTAAGTCCTCATATGCAAATTTCGAAATTGGTCCAGATCTGAATAAACCTTATGTTCAAGTTGTTAAACAGCAAGTTAAGATGCACCACGATGATCTACACGAAATTCTAGTCAAGTTACATATAAAGTTCATTAGATTCGGAGCTACGGCCTAGAAGATATGAGCAAAACAAGATAAGCATGGCATTGATGAAAAATGCATACAAACATCAAGCAAACACCTCAAAACAAGGATGCAACATGATAATATGGAGCTACATGAAAAATCAAGCAAGTTTCATATAGAGCACACTCAAAACGGAGCAACGGTTCAACACATACACTCTATACAAGACATGACAACAATCTGTCCCAAAACAGCAAGTAGGCATATTGCAAGCATCAAAAGAACATGCTACAGGACCTCAATATGAAAACAAAAGGCATGGTCATGATTTACAGGTAAATAATGACAAAACATGAACACTGAGCTATCTCCAGAAATCACTAGAACATGCTCAAACACACATGGCAAGATTGCAAATAATAACAGTTTCAGACTTATCAGGAAATAACATCAGGTTGCAATGTTTAGAGCTATCAAACAACATGTTATAGGAACTTAACATGGCAAACAAAGGCATGGCATGAATCTACTCAAAGCATAGAACAAAAGTCCCTTACTAACCATAAGCCAAAAAGGATCAGAAGATATGATGGCACCCATGTAAACATGGCAAGTTATATGACAGATTCATACATGGCAGGAACAACGATAAGTAGGCATGTTGGTGAGCTTGAACCACTCACCACAGAGCAATACATGGCATGGCAAGGCAACTCACAGTAAGAAGACATGGCATAGAAGCTATACATGGCAAGAACAATATCATAGCATACACGGATCAACTACAACAACCTTGGCAAAATTGAATAACATGTAAACAACCTGCCAGGAAACATTTTATAGCAAAAGTAGAGCTCGATTGACTCAAGCTATGGCACTCCATAATTGCAAACAAGGGCATGTATGGATAGAGCATAACCATATGTTCAAAACATCCTTATTGAAGTATCTCAAAATAAGCATGGATCTCTCGGTAACATCAAGTTAACATGGCATAAAAATAACAGCAGAACAGGGGCTGAAATCAGCAACATCATGAAGCCTAGTTTGCATGCTTGTGCTAGTCACCACAGGGATCACAAAAATACATGGCATACATCCCTGTAAAGATGGCATGGCATATTACAAAACACATGTAGGACTCAAGTTCATAGGGTGCACACATCAATCATGGCAAAAATGACAAAAGTGCATGTGCTGATAAGAATCTGAAGCTAACATCACATAGCCCTCTTCAAACAGCATTTAGGGCATCAAGATGAGCTCAAATGAAAATGTCGCAATTATATGAAATGATCTACTCTTCGAGATGAACAATTTGACATATTACACGCACGAAACGGAGCAATATGCAGAGAGTTATGGCATGATGAAAATGCATGAAAATATTAGCAGATTCGGGGACTTAGGGGAATTTAGACCTCGGGAAAAAGTCAACGGGCGGCGGGGAGATCGAGGATGGCCGGGATCTCGCGCCGGAGATGGGCGTGGAGGGGGCCGGAGAGGGGCGCCGGCGGGTCGGGGTCGCCGGATCCGGGCGGCGCCGGCCCGGATCTGGCCGGAGGAGGCGGCGGGCGGCGAGGAGGCCATGGCACCGGCGAGGCTCGGCGCGGCGGGCCGGGCGGCGCAGCTGGCGGCGGCGGCGGTCGCGGGCGGAGAGGCGGTAGCTAAGGAGCTCCGCGGCGCGCTGGGAGTCGAGCCGGGCGGCGGAGGCGGCGGTCGCCGGACGCGGCCGCTGGCGGGCGGCGGCGGCGCTGACGCGGGCGGCGAACGGCGGCGGGCGCGCTGGCCGGAGGCGGGCGCTGGCGCGCGCGCGGCGGGGCGCGGGCGCGGCGGGCGTCTTGCGGCGGGCGGCGGCGGCGGCGGCGCTGGGGATCCCGGGCGGCGTGAGAGCGAGCGGGCGGGCGGCGAGGCGAAAATCGCGGGCGGACGCGGCCAGGCGGGCGGCGCGGGCGCCGACGCGGGCGGCGAACGACGGCGGGCGCGCTGCCGGAGAGCGGGCGGCGCGGCGCGGCAGCAATGGCGTCTTCTTGGCGGGCGGCGGCGGAGTGGGCGGGCGGGCAGGCGAGCGGGTGGGCGGCGGCGCGTGGCGGCGGCGGAGGACACTTGGCGTCTTCGTATTGGCGCGGGCGCAGCGGACGTGTCCGGCCGCCGGGCGGACATGTCCGGCGGCGCGGAGGGAGATTCGCTAGGGTTTCATCTACGCGAAAATCCGGGGGGAGACACCTATTTATAGGTAGAGGGAGCTAGGAGAGTCCAAATGAGGAGCGGTTTTCGGCCACGCGATCGTGATCGAACGACCGAGAGCATGGATGGGAGTTTGCTGGGTTTTGGGCCACTTTGGAAGGGGTGTTGGGCTGCAAGGAGAAGAAGGCTTTTGCGGTTACCCGGTTAACCTTTGGAGTACCAAACGACCTTCAAATGGCACGAAACTTGACAGGCGGTCTACCGGTGCTATACCAAGGCCGCTTGGCAAACCTCGGGCCATTCCGAGAAAGTTTAACACCCGCACACGAAAAGAGGTAAAAGGGGGCGCCGGGAGACATAGGAGTGCCGGATTGGAAAACGGACAACGGGGAAAATGCTCGGATGCATGAGACGAACACGTATGCAAATGCGATGCACATGATGACATGATATGAAATGCAGATGATGACATGGCAAAGTGCAACACGCAAACAAATGACATGGCAACGACGGCGAATAACTGGAAGACACCTGGCGCATCGAATCTGGGGCGTTACAACACTCCTCCACTAACAAGAGATCTCGTCCCGAGATCTTAGGACCGAGACAGAAGAGAAAGAGGAAGAGGTGAAACAAGAACTCAATAGAAGAAGCAAAGAATCGAGAGTACTCGAGAAGAAGAGAGGAATGATGAGAATGACGAGAATCGAAAGCTCACGGAATCAGGAAGACTATGAAACCACTCGTTCTAACCGGAGTGGTTAGAAAGAGAAAAGGAACGAATAAGACTGAAAGGATTTAGCCAGCACTCCGACTGAACATGGAAAGAATAGAACACGAGCTCGAGAGGATGGAATGATACTTGATGAAGACATGACACAAAACCTCCGGAAAGAATTAAAAGAGTTGGAATGAAAAGAATTTAGAAGGAGGGTTTGAACTGAAGTTGTTGAGAAAATCAACAACGAAAGAATAAGATTGTTGTGGACTTATGGAAAACATCTCAAAATTATGAGGTGATAACCGACCACAAACGGAAATGATTGGATAGCTGAGAGGAACGAAGAAATGCAAAACTCCACTTCAAAAGAATACGGAGAATTAATTACACTTCGAGATACGAGAAGAAAAGATACTTGAACTCCACCAACAAAATCTTGATGAACTCTTGAAGAATGAATTAAATCATGAAGAACCACCATGAAGAACTCCGGTAACAAAAGGTGATGAGATAGAATGAAGGAGGAAAGAATAGACTAAAGCCTTGCGTTGATTTAGATGGAGGTTTCGACGAAATAGCCGAGGAAACTGAACTCCGGATAAGAAAAGATGAAAACACTTGGAACTAGAATTTATTCATCAAGAACAAATTCCGAAGGAAAGGATTCCTCACTTGGATGAAATAAGAATAAGATTTATTGTATGCTTATCCTTCATCAAATTAAATTGATGACAAACAATGGATTTTGCAAACTACTTATTCTTCTTGAAAATGATTAAGGGAAATATGGCGCAAAACTTGAGAAAGTCTTCATGAACCACCGGTAGGATTGAAAGAAGGAATGGATTAAAGTGATAATCAAGGAAAAAGAATCTTGAACGAACCACCGTTAGAATTCAAAAATGACTAAAGAAAGAGAATGAATCACCGGGAAGAATTAGAGAAGCACGGAGATACTTGAGGGAATTTAGAGAAAAGAGATCGAAGAGATCGCGAACTGATTAACGAATGCTTGAACGCAGCACCGGAAGAATATTGAGACGAACGAAGGGGCACGAATATGGAATAATTGGAGAACGAATTTGAAAACTTGGAACGAAGAAATCTTCCAAAAAGATGGCCTCCGGATGATCGGAACAGAAAAGCAACTCCTGAAATACTCCGGATGGATGAAAAGAATTTACAAGACTCGAAACAATTAGATAGGATAACATCGAGCTAGCACCATGAATCTCCGGGGGAATGGACAAGATTTAAGAGAAACTCTACTTCGATCTTCAAAGACGACGATAAACACCACCAAAATTGTTGAGATACTCCGGGAGAATGAAAAGCAGAGAGGTTGAGCAAACAATGAAAAATGATTTGAAATCGATCTTGGAAAGGCATCTGACTGATGAAATTCATTCTTACGTCAAACTCCGAAAAGAATTGAGAATAACTCCGGGGAAATTAAAAGAGTCAGGTAAGATCCTGGGAAAAGACCTGTGGGTTAGGGCCCACTAAAGGAAAGCACCGTTGGAAAGGATTGTTGAAGAGATAGATGATGCACCGGAACAATTGAGATATTTGCATGAGGTGACAACCTCAGATCAATTCAAACACAGACGAATCTCCTGAGATGTGTTGAACACTCCGGAAGGATAAATTGGCGAGAGGCGAACGAGCAAGGAGAACACTCGATCCAAGGAAAAGAATGTGATCAACCCGAAAATCTTGGATTTAATCCACCGGAAAAGAAAGAGATGAAGAATGACGAACAAGACGAGAATTCACCGGTTGAAATGATTGAGGGAAGACTGAAGAGGCTCCACATGAATGGAATTGATGGTCGAAACAGACTCAGACTCCGGGAAGAAGAGGGTGGGAGGGCGGGAAAACAAAGACAACTTGGAAGGGGAAAACCGACGAATATCTTGAAGAGAAAACACCAGTTGAAATCATTGAGGAAAGAAAGCAAAGACTTCACACGAGTAGGAAGGATACTCGATTACGGACTCCGGTTCCGAGAAGAAGAAGGGTGGGCGGGTGGGAAAAGAAAACAACTGAGGATAGAGGAATAACTTCGTTGAGAGCAAACTGAGGATTGAACTTGGCAAAGATGAAGAGGCTCAAGTCATCTTGACGAGAAATGCACCGGACAAAAGAGGATGGACAACTCACGAAACTAACCACGTGATCCTAAAGAAAAAATTGAACGGGAAGAGGAGTAATTCAAAACACCTACGTCAAGATTCCTCACCGAGCGATTTAAGGGCTGAGGAGTAAAATAAATCCCACTCTCCGATATAACTAGACTCAAAAACAGTTTTCTTCTAGACTCAACAACGGCCAAACTACACGATCAATCAAGGGGCTCCTAGGGTCGGTCGAGGCTCGATACCAACTTGTCTCGCCCAATATGCGACCCTATCCAAAAGGAACTCAAGGTCCCACCAAGGATAGACCAAGATATTGAAACGCTTTTGCAAGGTGGATATCATTACATCAACATTACATAATAGATGGGGATACATACAATACATAAGGCACAAATGCCACATGAATACATCAACATCATATACAGAACAACATCCGACTACGGATGAAACATAAACAGAACTCAAACGACATCCACCTGCTAGCCCAGGCTGCCGACCGAACCTATCCCTTATCGAAGGAGAAGCGTAAGAAGAACTCCAAACAAGCAAACATCGCTCTCACGTCATGATCATCGCACAACCTGTACCTGCAATCTGGTGGTGTAGTAATCGTGAGCCACGAGGACTCAAAGAATCCCATTACCATGGGTATCAAGACTAGCAAAGCTTAAAGGGAAAGGAAGGGGTAAAGGTGGTGAGGTTGCAGCAGCGACTAAGCATAAATGGTGGCTAACATACGCAAATGAGAGCGAGAAGAGAAACAAAGGAACGGTCGTCAACTAGTAATGATCAAGAAGTGATCCTGAACTCCTACTTACGCCGACATAACCCGAAACCGTGTTCTCCTCTCGATCAACCCCAAAAGAGACACTCACGGTTACGCATACGGTTGGTGTATTTTAGAAGAGTTTGCTTCAAGTTTACTACAACCGGATATTAACAAATTCCCATCGCCACATAACTGCGGGCACGGCTCTCGAAAGTTTATACCTGCAGGGTGTCCCAACTTAGCCCATGATAAGCTCTCGCGATCAACGAAGGATATTCCTTCTCCCGGAAGACCCGATCAGTCTCGGAATCCGGCTACAAGACATTTCGACAAAGAATAAAACAAGACCAGCAAAGCCGCCGGATGTGCCGACAAATCCGATAGGAGCTGCACATATCTCGGTCTCGTGGCACACCGGATGAGCGAAGCGACAGAACCGACGAACCCAAGTTGCCAAGGAATGGTCCCAAGACGGTGCTCTAGTTTGGACCAACACTGGAGGAGCACCGCCCGGGGGTAAAATAAAGATGACCCTCGGGCTCCGGAAACCCAAGGGAAAAAGGGCTAGGTGAGGCAAATGGTAAAACCAAGGTTGGGCCTTGCTAGAGGAGTCTTATTCAAAGCGAACTGTCAAGGGGGTCCCATAAATCACCCGACCGCGTTAGGGACGCAAAATCCAGGAACATAATACCGATATGACGGAAACTAGGGCGGCAAGAGTGGAACAAAACACCAGGCATAAGGCCGAGCCTTCCACCCTTTACCAAGTATATAGATGCATTAATAATATAAGATATATTGTGATATCCCAACAAGTAAACATGTTCCAAACAAGGAACAACATCTCCATGTTCCAACAAGGAACAAACTTCATCTTCACCTGCAACTAACAACGCTATAAGAGGGGCTGAGCAAAGCGGTAACATAGCCAAACAACGGTTTGCTAGGAACGGTGCAAAAGGTTAGAGACTGACATGGCAATTTGGGAGGCTTGAGGAACAAGTGATAGGTAGCGCAACATAGCGATAGAACAAAACAACTAGCATAGCAATGCTAGTAGTGAGATCCAGGGTAGCGGTCATCTTGCCTAAAATCCCGCTAGGAAGAAGAACGAGTCCATGAAGAAGATGAAGCCACGAAGACGAACCAAGCGTAGACGAACGAATCCTCACGATCGCAACGAAACAGGAACTAACAAGAAGAAGCACACAACATAGTAAACACACCACACATAGACAAGACATGATGCTCAACCAAGCATGATGCATGACAAAGCTAAATGAAGCTACTCATGGCAAGAGATGATGCAAACAAGAGCAACACATCAAGGCAAGTTTAAATGAGGCCGGGAACAACATATAACAATTCCGGTAAGTCCTCATATGCAAATTTCAAAATTGGTCCAGATCTGAATAAACCTTATGTTCAAGTTGTTAAACAGCAAGTTAAGATGCACCACGATGATCTACACGAAATTCTAGTCAAGTTACATATAAAATTCATTAGATTCGGAGCTACGACCTAGAAGATATGAGCAAAACAAGATAAGCATGGCATTGATGAAAAATGCATACAAACATCAAGCAAACACCTAAAAACAAGGATGCAACATGATAATATGGAGCTACATGCAAAATCAAGCAAGTTTCATATAGAGCACACTCAAAACGGAGCAACGGTTCAACACATACACTCTATACAAGACATGACAACAATCTGTCCCAAAACAGCAAGTAGGCATATTGCAATCATCAAAAGAACATGCTACAGGACCTCAATATGAAAACAAAAGGCATGGTCATGATGTACATGTAAAGAATGACAAAACATGAACACTGAGCTATCTCCAGAAATCACTAGAACATGCTCAAACACACATGGCAAGATTGCAAATAATAACAGTTTCAGACTTATCAGGAAATAACATCAGGTTGCAATGTTTAGAGCTATAAAACAACATGTTACAGGAACTTAACATGGCAAACAAAGGCATGGCATGAATCTACTCAAATCATAGAACAAAAGTCCCTTACTAACCATAAGCCAAAAAGGAGCTCCGGCGGCGGCGCTGGGGATCCCGGGCGGCGGGAGTCGAGGCAGGGCGCGGAGGCGGAGGTCGCCGGACGCGGGCATGCATGCGGCGGGCGGCGCCTCGGCGTGGGGCGGCGAACGCGGCGGGGCGCGCCGGCCGGGCGGGCGCCAGCGACGACGCGGCGGGCGCATGGCGTCCATGGGTGGGCGGCGGCGGCGGAGTGGGCGGGCGGGCGGAGGCGGGCCAGGTGGGCAGCAGCGGGGCGCGGAGGACACTTGGCGTCTTCGGATTGGCGCGGGGCGCAGCGGACGTGTCCGGCCGTCGGGCGGACATGTCTGGCGGCGCGGAGGGAGATTCGCTAGGGTTTTATCTGCACGAAAATCCCGGGGGAGACACCTATTTATAGGTAGAGGGAGCTAGGAGAGTCCAAATGAGGAGCGGTTTTCGGTCACGCGATCGTGATTGAACGACCGAGAGAATGGAGGGGAGTTTGCTGGGTTTTGGGCCACTTTGGAAGGGGTGTTGGGCTGCAAGGATAAGGAGGCTTTTGCGGTTACCCGGTTAACCGTTGGAGTACCAAACGACCTCCAAATGGCACCGAACTTGACAGGCGGTCTACCGGTGCTATACCAAGGCCGCTTGGCAAACCTCGGGCCATTCCGAGAAAGTTTAACACCCGCACACAAAAAGAGGTAAAAGGGGGCGCCGGGAGACATAGGAGTGCGGGATTGGAAAACGGACAACGGGGAAAATGCTCGGATGCATGAGACGAACACGTATGCAAATGCGATGCACATGATGACATGATATGAAATGCAGATGATGACATGGAAAAGTGCAACACGCAAACAAATGACATGGCAACGACGGCGAATAACTAGAAGACACCTGGCGCATCGATTCCGGGGCGTTACAAGCGGCCCAGACCGACATTACATGACCGCGTTCATGAGACTGGTTCTACCGCCGTGCTTCGCACACAGGTGGCTAGTGGGTGTCTGTTTCTCCAACTTTAGTTGAATCGAGTTTGAGTACGCCCGGTCCTTATTGAAGGTTAAAACAACACACTTGACAAAAAATCATTGTGGTTTTGATGCGTAGGTAAGAACGGTTCTTGCTAGAAGCCCGTAGCAGCCACGTAAAACTTGCAACAACAAAGTAGAGGAAGTCTAAGTTGTTTTTGCAGGGCTTGTTGTGATGTGATATGGTCAAGACGTGATGATATATAAATTTTTGTATGAGATGATCATTTTTGTAACAGTTATCGGCAACTAGCAGGAGCCATATGGTTGTCGATTTATTGTATGAAATACAATCATCATGTAATTGCTTTACTTTATCACTAAGCGGTAGCGATAGTCGTAGAAGCAACAGTTGGCGTGACGACAACGATACTTTCATGGAGATCAAGGTGTCAAGCCGGTGACGATCGTGATCATGACGGTGCTTTGGAGATGGAGATCAAAGGCACAAGATGATGATGGCCATATCATATCACTTATTTGATTGCATGTGATGTTTATCCTTTATGCATCTTATTTTGCTTAGTGCGGTGGTAGCATTACAAGATGATCCCTCACTAAATTTCAAGGTATAAGTGTTCTCCCTGAGTATGCACCGTTGCTACAGTTCGTCGTGCCGAGACACCACGTGATGATCGGGTGTGATAAGCTCTACGCTCACATACAATGGGTGCAAGCCAGTTTTGCACACCCAGAATACTCGGGTTAAACTTGACAAGCCTAGCATGTGTAGATATGGCCTCAGAACACTGAGACCGAAAGGTCGAGCGTGAATCATATAGTAGATACGATCAACATAGTGATGTTCACCATTGAAAACTATTCCATCTCACGTGATGATCGGACATGGTTTAGTTGATGTGGATCACGTGATCATTTAGATGACTAGAGGGATGTCTATCTAAGTGGGAGTTCTTAAGTACTATGATTAATTGAACCTTAATTTATCATGAACTTAGTACCTGATAGTATTTGCATATCTATGTTATAGATCAATAGCTCGCGTATAGCTCCCCTGTTTTATTTTTGATATGTACCTAGAGAAAACTAAGTTGATAGATGATAGTAGCAATGATGTGGACTGGATCCGTGATCAGAGGATTATCCTCATTGCTGCACAGAAGAATTGTTCCCTTGATGCACCGCAAGGCGACTGACCTATTGCAGGAGCAGATGCATATGTTATGAACGTTTGACAAGCTCAGTATGATGACTACTTGATAGTTTAGTGCACCATGCTTTACGGCTTAGAACCGGGACTTCAAAACATTTTGAACGCCAAGGAGCATATAAGATGTTCCAAGAGCTGAAATTGGTATTTCAGACTCATGCCCGAGTCGAGAGGTATCAGACCTCTAACAAGTACTTTACCTACAAGATGGAGGAGAATAGCTCAACCAGTGAGCTTGTGCTCAGAATGTCTGAGTACTACAATCGCTTGAATCAAGTGGGAGTTAATCTTCCAGATAAAATAGTGATTGACAGAATTCTCTAGTCACTATCACCAAGTTACTGGAACTTCGTGATGAACTATAATATGCAAGGGATGACAAACGATTCCCGAGATCTTCGCGATGCTAAAATCAGCGAAGGTAGAAATCAAGAAAAGCATCAAATGTTGATGGTTGACAAGACCACTAGTTTCAAGTAAAAGGGCAAGGGAAACAAAGGGAACTTCAAGAAAGAATGACAAGCAAGTTGCCACTCCCATGAAGAAGCCGAAAGCTAGACCCAAGCCTGAAGCCGAGTACTTCTACTGCAAAGGAAATGGTCACTGGAAGCGGAACTGCCCCAAATACTTGACGGATAAGAAGGATGGCAAAGTGAACAAAATTATATATGATATACATGTTATTGATGTGTACTTTACTAGTTTTCATAGTAGCCCCTGGGTATTTGATACTGGTTCAGTTGCTATGATTAGTAACTTGAAACATGAGTTACAAAATGAACAGAGACTAGTTGAGGGCGAGGTGACGATGTGTGTTGGAAGTGATTCCAAGGTTGGTAAGATCACCATCGCACACTCCCTTTACCTTTGGGATTAGTGTTGAATCTAAAATAAATGTTATTTGGTGTTTGCGTTGAGCATAATATGATTGGATCATGTTTATTGCAATACGATTATTCATTTAAGTCAAAGAATAATTATTATTCTGTTTACATGAATAAAACCTTCTATGGTCATACACCCAAGGTGAATGGTTTATTGAATATCGATCGTAGTGATACACATATTCATAATATTGAAGCCAAAAGATGCAAGGCTAATAATGATAGTGCAACTTATTTGTGGCACTGCCGTTTAGGTCATATTGGTGTAAAGCGCATGATGAAACTCCATGCTGGTGGGCTTTTGGATCACTTGATTATGAATCACTTGATGCTTGCGAACCATGCCTCATGGGCAAGATTACTAAGATTCCATTCTCCAAAACAATGGAGCGAGCCACTGACTTATTGGAAATAATACATACCGATGTATGCGGTCCGATGAGTTGTTGAGGCTCGCAGAAGGTATCGTTATTTTCTGACCTTCACAGATGATTTAAGCAGATATGGGTATATCTACTTAATGAAACACAAGTCTGAAGCATTTGAAAAGTTCAAAGAATTTCAGAGTGAAGTTGAGAATCATCGTAACAAGAAAATAAAGTTTCTATGATCTGATCACAGAGGCGAATATTTGAGTTACGAGTTTGGCCTTCATTTGAAACAATGTGGAATAGTTTCGCAACTCACGCCACCTGGAACACCAAAGCGTAATGGTGTGTCTGAACTTTGTAATCGTACTTTATTATATATGGTGTGATCTATGATGTCTCTTACCAATTTACACTACAAAAAAAAGACACATCCGTGACATTTTGGGCCGAACGGACTTTTTTTCTGTTATACATATGACACTTCTATGACGATAATTGTGACAAAACCCGGTATCATCATAGATGTGGTGGGCTCCTACTTCTATGACAAAAAATCATGACAAAAAATGGGCTTTTCATCCTGGGCGGGCCGGAGACGCAGCTGCATGACATTCTTTGGGCCATCCATGATGGAAAAAACCGTGGTAGAAGCGAGGGCGAGGAAAATTTCGGGGAGTTCCCGGTTACGGTGGGAGGTCGAGGGCGGAAGCGATGCGCTGCTTTCTCGCGTACGACGCTGCTGCGTGTGTGCGAGGCGTTGGCTCTAACAGAACCCGAGCGAGGCGTTGGGCTCTAACTGAACCCGAGTGATTGCACTGCAGGCTACGCGTTATTGAACCCGAGCGATCGATCGATGGCTGTTAACTGAACCCGATCGAGCGATTCCTTCACTATTGCTGCTAACTGAAGCCGATCGATTGGATGAACAATGAGCGTTGGGGGGGTTGGATGAACAGTGAGCGGTGGCGTTGCCTCTGGATGAACAGGACCCCGTGGTGTGGAAGGCTGGATAAACAGTAGTCGGTGGAGGGGTGCCCATGGAGGGTGGTTGAACAGGACCTCGTGGTGTGGAGGGCTGGATGAACAGTAGACGGTGGAGGGGTGGTTGAACAAGAGCGGTGGAGTAGCGCGTGGAGGTTGGATGAACAGGAGCCCGTGGAGGCTGGAGGAGGTCGACGGTAGCCCGTGGAGGCCGGAGGAGGTCGACGGTGGAGATGAATAGTATCCCGTGGAGTCCTGCTTTTGCGGTCGCCACACCCCTCCCGGCGAACAGACCTCGCTTTGACCGTAGGAGGTCCGTTTCATCCGCTTTTGTGGTACGCCACACCCTCCCGATCAACAGACCCCGCTTCGACCGTGAGGAGGTCCATTTCTCCGCTTTGCGGTATGCCACACCCTCCCAATCAACAGACCCCATTTCGACCGTAGGAGGTCCGCTTTCTTTGTTTTGCGGTATGCCACACCCTCCCGGCGAACAGGACCCGCTTCAACATAGAGGTCCATTTCTCCGCTTTGCGGCGACGCCAGCCTCATTTCCATCGCATGTTCCATCCAAGCCATCCCGATGAACACGACCATGCATTACGTTCCGACCCAGCCGGTTGGCTCCACGCTCCGTTGCCTCCCGATGAACACGACGATTCCATTGCCTCCCCATGAACACGACGCATTCCATTGCCTCCCATGAACACGACGCATTCCGCTTCTCCCCATGAACACGAGGATGACGCTGTTTCTCCGTTCCGACCCAGCCATGTACATGAGCCATGGCCGTCACGTATGCGCGCGAGTAGGCGTTCGAGACCCCGCCAGTATGTACACATACGTGGCAGTATTTTCTTTCTTGCACCCATGGTCCTTTGAAGCGGAACTGCCCCAAATACTTGACGGATAAGAAGGATGGCAAAGTGAACAAAATTATATATGATATACATGTTATTGATGTGTACTTTACTAGTTTTCATAGTAGCCCCTCGGTATTTGATCTTGGTTCAGATTGCTATGATTAGTAACTTGAAACATGAGTTACAAAATGAACAGAGACTAGTTGAGGGCGAGGTGACGATGTGTGTTGGAAGTGATTCCAAGGTTGGTAAGATCACCATCGCACACTCCCTTTACCTTTGGGATTAGTGTTGAATCTAAAATAAATGTTATTTGGTGTTTGCGTTGAGCATAATATGATTGGATCATGTTTATTGCAATACGATTATTCATTTAAGTCAAAGAATAATTATTATTCTGTTTACATGAATAAAACCTTCTATGGTCATACACCCAAGGTGAATGGTTTATTGAATATCGATCGTAGTGATACACATATTCATAATATTGAAGCCAAAAGATGCAAGGCTAATAATGATAGTGCAACTTATTTGTGGCAATCGCCGCTTAGGTCATATTGGTGTAAAGCGCATGATGAAACTCCATCTTTGGTGGGCTTTTGGATCACTTGATTATGAATCACTTGATGCTTATGTAACCATGCCTCATGGGCAAGATTACTAAGATTCCATTCTCCAAAACAATGGAGCGAGCCACCGACTTATTGGAAATAATACATACCGATGTATGCGGTCCGATGAGTTGTTGAGGCTCGCATGAAGGTATCGTTATTTTCGACCTTCACAGATGATTTAAGCAGATATGGGTATATCTACTTAATGAAACACAAGTCTCAAGCATTTGAAAAGTTCAAAGAATTTCAGAGTGAAGTTGAGAATCATCGTAACAAGAAAATAAAGTTTCTATGATCTGATCACGAGGAATATTTGAGTTACGAAGTTTGGCCTTCATTTGAAACAATGTGGAATAGTTTCGCAACTCACGCCACCTGGAACACCAAAGCGTAATGGTGTGTCTGAACTTTGTAATCGTACTTTATTATATATGGTGTGATCTATGATGTCTCTTACCAATTTACACTACAAAAAAAAGACACATCCGTGACATTTTGGGCCGAACGGACTTTTTTTCTGTTATACATATGACACTTCTATGACGATAATTGTGACAAAACCGGTATCATCATAGATGTGGTGGCTCCTACTTCTATGACAAAAATCATGACAAAAATGGGCTTTTCATCCCTGGCGGGCGGAGACGCAGCTGCATGACATTCTTTGGGCCATCCATGATGGAAAAACCGTGGTAGAAGCGAGGGCGAGGAAAATTTCGGGAGTTCCGGTTACGGTGGGAGGTCGAGGGCGAGCGATGCGCGTTTCTCATGACGTCTGCTGTGTGTGTAGGCGTTGGCTCTAACGAAACCCGAAGCGAGGCGTTGGGCTCTAATGAACCCGAGTGATTGCCTTTGCAGGCTACGTTATTGAACCCGGCGATCGATCGATGGCTGTTAATCAACCCGATCGGCGATTCCTTCACTATTGCTGCTAAGCAAGCGATCGATTGGATGAACAATGGCGTTGGGGGGGTTGGATGAGCAGTGGCGGTGGCGTTGCCTCTCGATGAACAGGACCCGTGGTGTGGAAGGCTGGATAAGCGATGGTCGGTGGAGGGGTGCCCATGGAGGGTGGTTGAACAGGACCTCGTGGTGTGGAGGGCTGGATGAATGAGACGGTGGAGGGTGGTTGAACGGTAGCGGTGGAGTAGCGCGGTGGAGGTTGGATGAGCGAGGAGCCCGTGGAGGCTGGAGGAGGTCGACGGTAGCCCGTGGAGGCCGGAGGAGGTCGACGGTGGAGATGAATAGTATCCTGGAGTCCTGTTTTGCGATGCGCCACACCCTCCCGATGAACAGGACCCTCGTTTGGCCGTGGGAGGTCCGTTTCATCCGTTTTGTGGTACGCCACACCCCTCCCGATCAACAGAACCCCCGTTTCGACCGTAGGAGGTCCATTTCCTCCGTTTTGCGGTATGCCACACCCCTCCCAATCAACAGGACCCCCATTTCGACCGTAGGAGGTCCGTTTCCTTTGTTTTGCGGTATGCCACACCCCTCCCGATGAACAGGACCCCGTTTCGAACATAGAGGTCCATTTCCTCCGTTTTGCGGTACGCCAGGCCTCATTTCCATCGCATGTTCCATCCAAGCCATCCCGATGAACACGACCATGCATTACGTTCCGACCCAGCCGGTTGGCTCCCACGCGTTCCGTTGCCTCCCGATGAACACGACGCATTCCATTGCCTCCCCATGAACACGACGCATTCCATTGCCTCCCCATGAACACGACGCATTCCGTTTCCTCCCCATGAACACGAGGATGGCGTTTCTCCGTTCACCCAGCCATGTACGCGAGCCATGGCCGTGCGTATCTGGCCAGTAGGCGTTGAGACCCTGCCAGTATGTACACATACGTGGCCGTCATTTTCTTTCTTGCACCCTGGCGCTGTACGTGCGTGTACATGCTACGTCGCGCGCCTCTATTACGACAACGTGCGGCGCCTCTACCATGACACGTGCGCCTCTACATCGACCAATATGTACCATACACGTTCGCGACTGAATGACAACGCTACGCGCGCCGACCAGGTGGGTCCCGACCGCCGTGCGCACTTCCTTGCTGCGAAGATGTAGCTGGTGGGTCCCAGCGGTCGAAGCGGCGTTTTTTTTTGCCGGTCGCACTTCCTTGCGTGCGAAGGTGTAGCTGCTGGTTCCCAGCGGTCGAAGCGAATCGTTTTTTGCGGGGCGCACTTCCTTGCGTGCGAAGGTGTAGCTGGTGGGTCCCAGCAGTCGGGGGGCGAATCATTTTTTTCCAGATGCACTTCCTTGCGTGCGAAGATGTAGCTGGTGGGTCCCAGCAGTCAGGGGGGCAAATCGTTTTTTTCCCGGATGCACTTCCTTGCGTGCGAAGGTGTAGCTCGTGGGTCCCAGCAGTCAGGGGCGTATCATTTTTTCGCAAAATACGGTGGCCCGTCTGGTGGGTCCCCGCTGCCAGTTGGAGGAATAATTATTTTGCACGTAATAAGGAGGCACTTCCTTGCGGCTGTCGTGGACCCAACTGTCAACCTCTCCACGTACAGTCCACGTCCGATGGAAGTCGTTCCTTGACCATGCCGCGCCGAGAGCAGCAGGGCGGTGGACGACGGCGAGGCCTAGGAAGGGGACGACGCGGAGCCGGGGAAGACGCGGCGGTGGATGCACATGCGAGAGGAGTACGAGGTTCATCTGTTCGGCTGCGCTGCCATCGCCCTTGAGAATAACGAGGGTGTGGGTGAGTGGAGGGATGGCACGGCAGTGGTGGGAGTAGTAGGGGCGGTGAGGCCTCCACGACGACATAGCCCGCCACGGGGCGGCGGCAAGCGGTGACGACCGGGCGCTGCTTTGGGCGGTGGAGCAAGAAGACCAGAGGTTGAAGAAGCACGACGGCCGTTGGATGGACATCATACGGTCACTTCAACTAGAATCGTTTATATTGACTAAGTTGACAAAGCCCTTGGTACGCCAACTTAGTAGGCCCATAGGTCAGCTTCCGAAACGGTGCACCCCAGATGTCAGGGGGAGGAATCATTTTTTGGGCGGGTGAAGCTAGAATATCCGAGATTGAAGAAGAAGCACAGCATCCGTTGGATGGACATCCAACGGCCATTGCTTCTAGAACCGTGTGTTTACTATAAGTTGACAAAGCCTTGCATACGCGTCAACTTTGTTTTTTTAGGGGACACGTCAACTCTGTTTTTTTAGGGGACACGTCAACTTAGTAAAGCCAGAAGTGTGTGGCAGAGAACTTATAGCCCATTTGAGTTTTGTAAGAATGTGTAGCCCATTTTTGAATTCTAATGGAATTTACTACAACCCATTTATAGTTTGTTAAAATTACAGCCTATTTCAACCAACCGTTCAAAACAGAATTCAATAAAATTTCCCACATTTTGATGGGATCCGAAATATTTTTATCCCGAAATTTCTAGTCAGATTAAATACAATTTCAATATAAATTTATATTACGTAAAAATCCAACAAAACATTGCGCTTGCAACAATTAATGAAATTAAAAGTTTCAATATCCAAAAATAATATTTATAAAGTAATCACGTGTTTGGTGCATTTTTTTATAGTTACTGCCCAGATTTATAATTACATCCCATTTATTATTTCTTAAAGCCCATTTTCTTGTTAAGCCTAATGCATCCCTCCTAGGAAAGATTTGCAGCCCAACGAAGCGGAGAATAACAACTTGACCTTGCACAGGTATTCCTAAAAAAAGTATAGCTGGGCTAGTCATTTTCAGCTTGAAAAAAATTAATATCTGGGCTGGATATCGGCCTGGCTAGGCAGACCACAACCCGCCCATTAATACCTCTGACGATGTTTTCGTTGTTGTTCAGAGGAGAAAAATTAATATCTGGGGTAAACATCAAAAAACTCTGCAGTGCTCATACCTCAAAAACACAAATACTGCTCGACCTGCTTGGTCCCAGCTGTCGGCCGCTTCTTGTGCAATTCTCTCGTTTATTGGCTACTACATAGGTTGACAATGGTGTAGGACCGTGATGTGAGGAAACCAGAGGAAGCTAAATAAATATAGTTATAGTTATATATATATGTATATATATATATATATATATATATATATATATATATATATATATATATATATATATATATATATATATATATATATAAATATAAGGAGGCACTTATGTGCGTGGGTTATGGACCTGGTGGGTCCCCATTGTCATCCTCTCAAGTAAAGTCATCTCCTCGCCCTCAGCCTTCTACCCAAGCTTGTCAGCGCCGCCACCCCGCTTCCAGTCACGGGCAATTGCTCGCCTTCAAGCGACACAAGTGCCGTCCGGTCCGTCCAGTCCATCTGCCGCTCACATTAATGATCTGCGATTGCCGGCGGCTACTCCAGCGCCACACGTCCGTCCCTCCGCCCGCCCACCATTGCAATATAAACTGCTGCGCCGGCCATAGTCGCAGTCATCCGCATCCGTTTCTCTTGTCCACACCACTACTGCCCACCATGGCTTCCTCGCTCCCGCGCTCTTCGGAGCAGGCGGACGACGGACCACAAGGAGATGGCAGCCATTGCTGCCGACCGGCTGGCCGGCGAGCAGCCGGAGGACAACGACGTCCCAATGGAGAACATGGTAGTCGACGATCCGGCGCCAACCCTCCTCGCGCCATCTCGCCGTGCATTGCACCATGACCATCGGCGAGGCCCGTGCCCAATATATGGGCGAGGGTGAGGCAGATGCGTGAGAGCGATTCCGGGGCGGTGGCGCCGCCTACAACCACCATCTCCTCCGAGGAGCACTGCGGCGGAGGAGCAGATCAGCCAGGCGGGCGGGCAGGAGGCGCTGCTTGACTCGTGCCGCTCCGCCCGCAAGGGCCGCCTCGGCTGGTGGTACCGCATGCGTGGCGGAGGCTGCGGCCGCCTACAAAGAGCTAGCAAAGAGGGCGATAAGCGGGCGAGGCACCATTTGGCGAAACCGAGGGGCAGGCGGAGGACAATGCCGGCTCTGACGAGTCCCCGCTCCACTTGCGTCGATGAGGCCCTGCTCCGCCGAGACACCGCGGCGCCAACAACGAGGCGAGAGACACCGCCCGGCTCCGCCGAGGCCCCGCCCCGCCAACAAGGCGGCAGGACATCGCCGGCTCAGCCGAGGCCCACCACTTCGACAGCGTGGGGAGGATTTCCACCGCTTTGCTGAGGCACCGCCCGCCGGCAACGAGATAGAGGACATCGCCGGCTCCGCCGAGGCCCCTCCCCGCTGCCAACGAGGCCGCGCCACACAAAAAACGAGGAAGAGTATGTCGGATTTCGGGTTCCGGCAGACCCTTGAGGTTCGAACACTGGGGTGCGCGCGGAGATCCAACCTTCCACCGTCTCGCACCTCGCCGAATCGCTGGGACCTAAACTACTAAACGGAACAACACAAGAGACACGAGATTTATACTGGTTCGGGCCACCATTGTGGTGTAATACCCTACTCCAGTGTGTGGTGTGGTGGATTGCCTCTTGGGCTGATGAGGAACAATACAAGGAAGAACAGCCTCGCGAGGGTCTGTTCTGGGCGGGTGCGATGGACTGCTAGGTGGTGTTCAGTCGCTCTAGCTACTGGCTTCTTGATGAGGGTTCGGATCTCCTCCTCTCTCTCCAGCTGCCCTACCCTGTGGGTGGCTAGTCCTATTTATAGGCGAAGGCCCTGGGCCTCTTCCCAAATATTGAGCGGGAAGGGCGCCAACAATTGGCCATTTTGAAGGGGAACAGTGGGTACACTTATCCTGACTAAAGTTGGTCCTCGCCTGCCAAAGGCTCTGGTGATGACGCCTGCTTGGGCTCCACGATGACTCCCTTCCAGCCGTTGGGCTGGTCTTGGTCTTGTTGCACCGAAACGGATGCCTTTGCTTGATGCTCTCGCTTTGTGCTTGCTCCTTTGCACCAAAGAGGAAAGGAGGACACTCATATGGCTGGCGCCCGACCGCGCCCTTGGTCGCCATGGTTGGCGTCATGGGCACCTCGCGAGGTACCCTGCCTTGAATTCTCCGCCTCCTCATGAGCCAGCCTGACGAGGCTGTGCCGAGGAAGCTCCTTGTCGTCCGCCCAGGAGGATGGGCTCCTCGCGAGGGTCTTGAGCTTGCGTTGATGAAGATGGGCTGTGGTGGGCCTCCTTGAGCCACGCCCGCAGGGCCGCAGTGCAAGTCACAGGGACCCCGTTCCCCTGAACGCCGACAAGAGCCCAGGGCCCATGGCGCGCCGAACTTGGCCGGCAGAGGCGAAAGGGCAAGTGCGGCGTCACGGGCCCTAACAGCTCTCGGACCTTTGGGCGCCGCGTGGCGGTTGATTGGACGCGTGCGCACTGCCTCCCCACGATGCCTCGGTAACCACCCGGATTCGACAAGTCCCTGCATGCAGAGTCGGTCATGATTACCAGTGATCGTGGAGGCCGACGGTTGGCTTTCTCCGGCTATAAGTACGGAACGCCGTGCGCCCTTCCAGTCTATCCTTCTGCTTCTCCTCCTCCTCGTTCCGTCTGGTTGCCATGGCTCCGATCCGCCGGTTCTCCACGGAAGAGAAGGGAAAGGCTCCTCAAGAGGATCCTGACCTGCTCCCCCAAGAAGCGGCTTGCCCTCCGTGTCGTGGCAAGAGCGCCGCCAGAGGCGCCCGCGTTCTGCGTGCGAGCGGCCGCCACCAGGTTTCCTCTTCCTTATACCGCGCACATTGGCCGCTCTGAAGGAGGCGACGCCGGGCGCCACGAGCGGCACCGCCGACGATGCTGGCGGGTCACGAAGGTGTGCGTCTTCCCTCCTGGAGTCCACGCCGAGGGCTCCTGCCGGGAGTTCGTGCTTCAAGTCGCCACGCCTCCTAAATCTTGGATTCGTCTTCCTTCTTTCTTCGCCTCCGTCGTCCGTCAGGGGGAACCCCTGGGACTCTGGATGCAGCACGCCGGCTGCGGCACCCTCACGACCGGGGCAGAGGTCGCGGTAGTTGCCCCGGGCGAGGTCTTCATGACTCGAGGCTGGGGCGAGGTCGCCCGGGTCTGCAGGACGAGGGGCGCCCTCACGATCCACCTGGAGTACGATGGTGCTTGGTGGTGTCCTCAAAGGTCTTCGACGCGAGGTCGTCGGCTGGAGTGCTGCCCCAGGAGAGGTGGTCAGGATCCGGCTGCGGTGAGACAGAGGCCGGCCAATCGCCCCTTGGCCGCTCCTCAGGCAACGAAGGCGCCGGAGGATCCAGCGACTCCGCCGAGCTCTTCGTGATGCCGGAGACGAGCGACGACTGCTACGAGCCTCTAAGCCTGCGCCGCTCCCAGAGCAGGGTGGGCTCGTCAGGTCGTCGCCGCCCCTGATCTGGATGAGGTTGGCGCCGGTGCCGGACAACCCACTGTTGATGATGGCATCTATCGCGATGCCCCCTGTAGTTAGGATTCCTTAGGATGCGCGCCTTTTGTTCCTGCGAGGGGCCAAGAATGTACCCCGCGGGGGCTTGTAAGATGTCTGTAGCTTCGTTTGTCAATATAACCCTTTTAATGAGGCAGTGCGAGATGCTCATTCCGTTCTAGCTTAGTTTCCTCCTTTCAGTCCTCACGAGGGCCTGATGCTCTGCGCCGACGGGTCCCAGTCCCAAGGCGGCTTCAGCCGTCGCTGGTATGCCAGGTCGTGATGCCGTGGTCAAGGCCAGGAGGTGAGCGGCCCGAGGTCCGGTAAGAGCCCCTGAGTCGCGATGCTCAGGGGGTCTCCCTTGGCGCTCAAACAGCCATCATTCGGTGAGAAAGGAGAGCGATGTTGCTAACACGGGGTTGCATTGAGTGTGGGGATGGTGTTGCGAGAACTAGTGTGTCCGGGGGGTGACCTATCTCGAGGGTCAGGACAATGCTTCCTGGTGCGGCACTAGGTCCGTGCTTAGGCCGGTGAGAGATTGCGTGGCGGGGTCGTTTCGTGCTCCTTGGAGGGACCCTGGAGGTTCACCACAAAAGGAACAAGAGCTCGCCGTGGCGATCGTTAGTCCTGCCATTAGTTGCTTGGGAGAGGCGCGAGAGGCCTCGCGAGGTGTGTTGGGGCACCCGTGAGCCAGTGCGGGACTCACGGGGCCCTACCTCAAGGCGGGTTGCGCCTGGCTCTGGGCCTTATCTTCGCGTGCGTTCCTGCAAATTTGGCCAGATGTCGGAGCTCTACGTCTTCGGGTCCCGGCTCTCGGGCTAGTCTCAGTCGTCGTTGGCAAGCCGTCGCGATGCCATGGACAAGACTAGAGGGTGAGGGCGGAGAGCCGGTAGGAGCCACTGAGTCGCGATGCTCGTGCACCCCTTTTAGCATAAGCTAGGTTAGATGACGAAACTCGTCCTCGGTCCCGGCTCTCGGGCTGGTCTCAGCCGTCGTTGGCAAGCCAGGTCGCGATGCCATGGACAAGACCCGAGGGTGAGGCGGAGAGCAGTAGGAGCCACGAGTCACGATGCTCGGGCACCCGCCCTTTAGCAGCATGAGCTGGGTTAGATGACGAAACTCTCGTCCTCGGGTCCCGGCTCTCGGGCTGGTCTCGACCCTTCTTGGCAAGCCAGGCCGCGATGCCATGGACAAGACCAGAGGTGAGGGCGGAGGCGGTAGGAGCCACGAGTCGCGATGCTCAGGCACCCCTTTAGCGTGCAAGATTCCGTCACCCAGGAAAAGGCACCAAATAACAAGCATGGTGGAGCGAGAGCATAATCCTAAGAAAAGCGTAAGAAGGATACATGCAGCTGGGACAGGCCGGCGGCTTGGGGATGATGCAGCCAGGCGCCCCAACAGGATAGGCTAATGACATGAAATAAAAGGGATACATGCCGTGGGGACGAACCCAGCGGCACAGGAATAATCACGGCCACTGAAGGCGCTCCCAGTAGGAAATAAAACTTAAAGATGTCACCTGGTGACGTTGGGGGTGAAGGGGTGTTGGTGTAGCAGACTCGGTTGGCTGCGGGAGCCGATCCTCACGAGCCCCCAGGCCCAGGGGCCTCGGGAGGATCCGGAGGCGCTGGCGGCTCCTCAGGGGCCATCTCCATCTCCGCCAGGGCCGTGGCGTGCCTGACCTCTCGAGCCTCCAGGATGGCCCTCATGTGATGCTGGTGCGCAGCAACCGCGTTTGGCAGGCCGTGAGGCATGCGCACGTAGCTGTGGGGCGGGCCCTCGCAACGTCCCACTCGCGAGGGCCAGAGGCGCTCTTGAGATGCGGCTCGGTTGAGCCCTGGTATGTCGATGCAGACAGCGTAGCCCACCATCCTCGCTGGATGGGGGCCCACAGTGAGTGGCGGCTGCCCCTCATGACCCTCGACTCCTGTGGCCCCAGAATGGCCTTGGCCGATGAACTCCTGAGGTTCGGCCCTCCTTGCCTTGCTCACTGCTTGCAGGAAGCGTGCTTGAAGCACGGCTCCATCGTGGTGCCCAAGCGCCTCCTCGTGACCTTGGCGGGTCGGCGGCCCTCGAGGAGAGCCCCGAGCCCGGCTGAGGAGGGCGCCCGCGCGCTTTCTATCTGCGATGGAAGGAGGCTCCCCCGGCGGGCGCGGGCCTGAGGGCCTATCTCTTGAGGCCGGGCGGTCGATGTCTTCTTCTTCTTGGGTGCGGCCTCGGGAGGCCTCCTGCTGGCTGTGGTGCAGGTCTTCTAGCGATCACGGCTGAAAGGCTCGCTCCGGGGCACTGCTTGTGTCTCTCTCTTCCACAGGGCACCGTGATGACCCGCCGCTTCTGGCATCTTGAGGGCGTTGTAGCTGGTGGGTTCTGACCATGAATTTGGCCAGCGCCGGTACCGAGGATGGCGTTGTCGGCAAAGCGAATGGGCGACGTCGAAGTCGATGAGCTCGGTGCGTGGTTATCGCGAGCCCGAAGGTGACAGGAAGGCGGACCTGCCCAATCGGGACCATGGAGCCGTCGGTGACTCCGGAGAAAGGCTTGGTTGGCTGAAGCTGACTGTAAGGCACTTGAAGATTGTTGAATGTTTCCCGCAGACAGGGCGCCGAGTCCTGCCCGCCCGTCGATGAGGGTCTTGGTGACCAGCACATTGCTTGATGTTTGGGGAACAAAGCATCGGAGAACTCCGGCTGTGGCAGCGCGCGACTTGAGCTGATCCGCTGAGCTGAACGTGATGGCGCACGCCGACCACCTGAGAGGGCGTGTGACCTCGAGCTTGGGGAGGACTGCATTCACCTCGCGGGCGAACTGCTTGAAGATGCGTTGAGAGGCTGGGGCTTGAGCTCCGCCCAGGATGCAGGCGATCGCATGCGGTTCCTGGAAGCCCCCAGCCCCCTCGTCGTGATGACGGTCCTCATTTCTCCTTGGCTGCGGCGGCAGAGAGGAGGCCTCACGTTCCCTCGCAGGCGATCCTCGCGAGGCTGATCCTCCAGCCTCCCTCGAGGCGGGTCTTATAGCGGTCCTCACGAGGTTGGTCGCGCCACCCTTGGCGCGGGCCGCCCTCTTCCAGCGTCCTACATTCCTTCCTCCTCCTCGGCCGTGGCCCGGTCGCTCTTTCGCTCGGGCGTCTGCCGACCCTTCCTTCGTCTGGCCCGAGCTCTTGGCATTCATTGGTGTTGTGGGTGTGGAGGTCGTGGTACACGCAGATGCCGACTGCCTTTGGAGGACTCGGGCTGATCTGCGCCTACTTTGGCGTCTGGTTGGCCGCTTGATCTACGGCAGCCCCTGCGCTTCACGTCCTTGGCCTTGGACTTCTTTTCTTGAGGATCCACGACGGGCAGCTCGAGGAGGGATAGGCGCCCTCCTCAGCCTGGCGCGCTTGGTCGCCAAGTTGAACAGCTCAAGGAGGTGCACAGATCTTCATGCATCGCCAGCTCCTCCTTCATCTTGACGTCGCGCGCGCCGTCGGAGAAGGCGAGATGATGGCCTCCTCCGTTACCACAGGGATCTTGAGGCGTGCGTTGTTGAAGCGCTGGATGTACTTGCGCAGGTTTCCCAGCTGCTGCTTGATTAGGCAAATGTCGCTCACGGCGGTGGCCGTCCACGAGTACCACAGAAGTTGGCGATGGGCGGTGCGCATCTCGGTCGAGGAAGAGATCGTGCAGGGCGAATCAGGAGCAGTGCGGGCTCCGTCCTGAGCGCCATGAAACCAATTCGCCATGACCTTTTCATCCCGTTAGCAGCCTCGATGCCCAGCTCGTAAAAGCTGGAGGAACTCCGTGGGGTCAGCTGTGCTTGCGTCGTGGCGAGAGGCAGGTCGGCTTGAACTTGGCGGGCCCGCGACGCCTCGCGCAGCTCGGAGGTGAAGCGCGCGGCAGCCCGCCGTGGCATGAGGGCCTCGAGACGATAGAGCTTGGTCTTGCGGGCCTCCTTGCGCCCTTGGCCAGGGCAGCGCAGGTCTTGACGTCTTTGGGCGGGGGCGCTCGGGCAGCTTCTCGTGGGCGAGAACTTCTTGACAACTCTGCTCTTGCCGCGCCCGGCGCTGGCGCAGCGAGTTCCGCCAGGGCCCACGCGCCTTGGGGCAGGCGCCTTCTTGAGGAGGAGGTGGCGAGGCGCCGGGAGCTTCATCGCCCGTCGCGAAGCGAGGCGGTGCTGCGAGACGGACGAGTCGCGAGGCGCCTCCAGCGGCGGACGAGCTTGTCGACTTCGGTCGAGCCATTCTTCGTGACGCGTCGTCGGCGAAGCGGTAGCGCAGAGCTCGTTTGCGCGATAGTGCAGCTCGGGCCTCCATGGCAGCCTTGGCGCGCGCGTGGCGAAGAACCAGCTGGGGTGGCGAAAGCGTGGCGGTGCGGCCGTCCCGCCTCATGGGCGGAGTGCTGGGGCGATGCTTGCTGCTTTCGTTCCTCGCCCGGGCGATGGCGGCGTTAACCGGCAGGTGACGAGAACGACGAGCGCGCCGCCGGCGGGAACTGTTTGGGCGACATAGGAGGCGAAGCGGCTCTCGGGCTCGGTGCGGGCCCGCGAGCGTCGAACATGGTTGCGGTGGTCGGGGAAGAACGAGGCGACGAAAGGCAGATTCCGGCGCACCCCTACCTGGAGCGCTAAATGTCGGATTTCGGGTTCCGGCAGACCCTTGAGGTTCGAACACTGGGGTGCGCGTGGATATCCAACCTTCCACCGTCTCGCACCTCGCCCAATCGCTGGGACCTAAACTACTAAACGGAACTGCACAAGAGACACGAGATTTATACTGGTTCGGGCCACCATTGTGGTGTAATACCCTACTCTAGTGTGTGGTGTGGTGGATTGCCTCTTGGGCTGATGAGGAACAATACAAGGAAGAACAGCCTCGCGAGGCTCTGTTCTGGGCGGGTGCGATGAACTGCTAGGTGGTGTTCAGTTGCTCTAGCTACTGGCTTCTTGATGAGGGTTCAGATCTCCTCCTCTCTCTCCAGCTGCCCTACCATGTGGGTGGCTAGTCCTATTATAGGCGAAGGCCCCGGGCCTCTTCCCAAATATTGAGAGGAAGGGCGCCAACAATTAGCCATTTGAAGGGGAACAATGGGTACACTTATCCTGACTAAAGTTGGTCCTCGCTTTGCCAAAGGATGTGGTGATGGCGCTGCTTGGGCTCCACGATGACTCCCTTCCAGCCGTTGGGCTGGTCTTGGTCTTGTTGCACGAAATAGATGCCTTTGCTTGATGCTCTCGCTGCGCTTGCTCCTTTGCACCAAGAGGAAAGGAGGACACTGCGCGCGGCTGGCGCTTGTGGCGCCCTTGGTCGTCATGGCTTGCGTCATGGGCACCTCGCGAGTACCCTGCTTGAATTCTCCGCCTCCTCATGAGCCAACTGACGAGGCCGTGCCGAGGAAGCTCCTTATCGTCCGCCCAGCAGTCTTGCCCTCGCGAGGGTCTTGAGCTTCGTTGATGAAGATGGGCCGTCTTTGGGCCTCCTTGAGCCACGCCGTGGGCCGAGCGAGCAAGTCTGGGGACCCCGTTCCCGAGCGCCCGAAACAGTAGAACACGGTAGGTCGCCGCCGCTCGGGTCCAAGTAAGGCCATCGCTGCTACCCTCCGGTTGAATCAAGCTAAGCGGGTTGACCATTGACGGCGGTTGGCTTCTTGGCGGCGACATGGAGTCGGAGAGCTGCGCTGGAGAAGAATGCTGCTTCTACTTAACTGCAGTGCGAGTTGGCTGGCGACACGTGGGCCCAACAGGCCACATGTCGATTACACAACTACACTGCGGTTAAGTCCTTAGCTTTCTGTTACGGCTCGATGGGACACATGTGGGTAGCCGGTTAATTAATTATACCTCCAGCGCACCTTTTTAGTTGAAGAATGTATGAAATGTAATGAAATCCGGCATGTTTATATGAAATCCGACCGTGTATGAATGAATTTATTTGATTAGTTCAATTCTGTATCACGGCATTGGATGAACATGCAAAACAATACGATACTAGCATTATTCCTGGGTGATCACCTCATTTGCAGTAGTTTCACGTGTACTCCTCGGTCCTTTCTAGTTTGCATACAAGTTTTATGCGTAGTCAAAGTATCTCTACTTTGACCAATCTTATACAAAAAGTATGCACTTTCACAATGTGCAAAGTAAAAGGAGCAGAAGGAGTACAAAGAGTTTGAGCAGCTTTTAGCGTTTACAGTACATTGCAATCAAACACATAGGCACGGCAATTCATAGAGAACATTCAAAACAATCAATGATTATGCATCTCAGTGACTCACATGTCGAGGCAATATTTACTTCACAACTAAAGAATAAAGAAAAAATTGATCGACGCTTGCTTGACAGCAAAGGGCGTCCCATTCAAAATATCAAGCGCATGTCTTGCTAAAATCAATGAGCAAAATTTGACAAGGTTGTCCCATTCCAAAATATCAAATGCCAACGATTGTGGAATGGGCAGGGTTTGCCATCGATTCGGACATTGACATGGCACCTCGTGCTAAATAAACCAGCTGTTCTTTTGTGCAGTTCCACCAAAATCAACCAAATTCAGCGTAGCTTGTATGGTTTCGCCCTTATATGTTGCAACGCCTTGAACTTATCGGCACCTCCTTTCTTGTGGTGGAAATGAATGATTCGATGTATTCATGAACATTTTGTGCAGTTCCCATTGAAATCAAGTGAGCACCCTGTTTGCACAAATACAAAAAGTGATTAGTATAAAGCAAACTGTACTATGAATTGACAGTTTCAACAGGCATATACATGGTCCATGTAGAGCACACTTTTAGAAAAATGGAACTCACCAGAAAGATCCTAGAACAACATTGTGCTCGCGCATCACAGCAAAAAAATGGAGATTTGTCAGTCCTTCTGAGCTGAAGTTAGTTTGGTCTTGTGGGGAGTAATGTAACCATCCTTCTACTGCTCCTTCTGATGAGAAGATAGACAGGGCTTCTTCATCCTGGCATAATCGGAACTAGTCACTTCACGTACTCCATATTCTTCTTCAGAGGAAGATGATCCTGTTGTGCAAAGACAAGAGGACTACTAATTCTAGCATCCCTGTTTGCTCGAAAAAAAGGAAAGGAAATATTTAAAACAACACATATGAAACACTTCTCAAGGACAATACCACTTTTTCATGACAGTATCTAAATAGTAGCACAACACCAATAGAGATGACAAAGCTCAATCATATGGATGAAATTAGTGGGCGAGTACCAACCTTTGTCAGGAGGCTTATTGTGTAGAGCATACAGATGAAGCACTTCTCTGGAACCATCTGTTGCTATCTACGGTGGTGGCCATGCTTACTATATACTCCTCGATTAGTTTAATGTTTCCAACATCTTCTTGTGCAGTTCTACTAAAATATATGGTATCTTCAAAGAAGATCCCTGTTTGCACAAGTAGAGATAATTACATATTACATTAAGAGTGGCATCAAATCAGTGGCAAAACAATTGCTCGTTCCAGCCATAGCAATAAATTAAGATGCAAAACTATATCATTACTTGTGTCATCACAGTTCCAGTGGTTCATTACAACACCGGGAGTTGATTTTTGTTTTTCTACCGCTTGTTCTTCCCCTTCATCACTTGGTTCAATAACAGACAAGCTTCGCCTTCAATGTAAGATTTGGCATGTCAATTAGGGAGCACAAGTATAGTACTAAACTTAATTTTCTGATGAAAGTGGCAAAATACAGGCCAACAGTTGTGAAATATCCTTATCTTACCTCAATGGGATATTATGGTGCACATACAGATTGGAAGTCTTGTCTCCATTTGTGCAGTTCACTAAAATCAAGCAACATTATCGTACAAGTAGCACAACATATGAAAGCACAAAGCAGAATCATGTGAAAGAAGGCTAGTCTTGACCTCTCATGATGCGGAATTCAAACAACTCACAAGAAGAAGATCTGAACCAAATTAAGCATTAACGGATAGGAAGTAAGATCTCCTCTTGTGCAGTCCCACTAAGATCAAGCAATCAAACAACGTTGTCGGTGTGACATTTTGGTTGAACTGCACAAAACACTCTTAAAACAAAAGTGTTTTGTGCAGTGCAACAAAAGGTCACAATGGCAACGAGGTGAAGTAGATAACCCTATTTACACATAGGTGCAAAGGAAACAATTAGTGGTCAATAACGATGGATGACACAGAAGCCAACAAAAATAAGCATCTACCTTATCTAAATGGGAAAGCAAGCAAGACAATAGCATTTCTCAAATGGTGGCTGAGGGAGTCCCGGATTAGGGGGTGTCCGGATAGCCGGACTACCATCATCGGCCGAACTATCATCGGCCGGACTATCATCATCAACCGGACTCCAAGACTATGAAGATACAAGATTGAAGACTTCGCCCCGTGTCCGGATGGGACTTTCCTTGGTGTGGAAGGCAAGCTTGGCGATACGGATATGTAGATCTCCTACCATTGTAACCGACTCTATGTAACCCTAGCCCTCTCCGCTGTCTATATAAACCGGATGGCTCTAGTCCGTAGGACAGAACAACAACCCTTACAATCATACCATAGGCTAGCTTCTAGGGTTTAGCCTCCTTGATCTCGTGGTAGATCCACTCTTGTTAACATCCACAATATCAATATCAATCAAGTAGGACGAGGGTTTTACCTCCATCAAGAGGGCCGAACACAGGTAAAACATCATGCCCCTTGTCTCCTGTTACCATCCGCCTAGGCGCACGCCGGGACCCCCTACCCGAGATCCGCCGGTTTTGACACCGACATTGGTGCTTTCATTGAGAGTTCCTGCGTGTCGTCACCGATAGGCTTGATGGCCTCTTCAATCGACAACGACGCAGTCCTGGGTGAGACTTTTCTCTCGGACAGATCTTCAGATTCGGCGGCCAGATCTGCGGGCCAACTCACTTGGCCATATGGAGCAGATCGAAGCTTCGCCCCGGCCGTCGAGTCAGGTTTGGAAGCCTAAACTTCACGGCCGATATCCGCGGGGACTTGATCTTCGATGGATCTGAGCCGTAGCCAAGCGTGCCGCGCTGTCACGATGGGCATGACCTATCTCTGCTGCCGGACAGCACCTTGGAGGCCGCACACGAATCCGCTCCGACCCATAGTCCGAAGCCGATCGCTCGGATCAAGGACGGATGGCTGGACACCGCCTCGGGAGCTGCAACTTCTACGGTGATGGAGCCGAACACTTACCTTGTCCCGCATCAAGCTCACGACTCTGAGGTGCCGGACTCTCTGCCGGACTCCGAACCTCCCGCGCCCCTACTAGTCGAATCCGATTGGGCGCCGATCATGGAATTCACCGCTGCGGACATCTTTCAGCACTCGCCCTTCGGCGATATCATAAATTCACTGAAGCATCTCTCGCTATCCGAGAGCCTGGCGAACTACAGCCAGATGGTTGGGACGCAGACGACGAAGAAATTCAGAGCCCACCCACCACCCACTTCAGTAGCCACCGTCGACGATTTAACCGACGATTTCGACTACGACTCAAGACATCGACGGTATGGACGACGATGCCGGAGACTACCAAGAACCAAAGCCTACAGGACACTTTGAAGACCACCTCGTCATACGACATATACATGGTGGACACCCCAAAAGATGGGGACGACGAAGAAGCAACGGAGGCCGATTCCTTAAAGAAACAGCCCAAGCGCCCGGCGTCGTGGTGCGCTCTAAATCCGCCATGACAAGAATGGAGATTCCGCACGGAGATAATAACACCCCGAAGTGCGAAGACAACCCCTCCAAAGACGATCCAGCGCGGGAGGAGGCGAAGCAAGCCCTCACGAAAGGGTGGCGGGGCGAAGAGGTCGAGGATGACAATTACTTACCTCCCTCCGGAGACGAGGCAAGCCTCGGCGACGACAATTCGTCGTGCTGAGGATCCCGTCGAACAAGAGCGTTTGAGACGCAGGCTAATGGCCACGCAAACAGCCTAAAGAAAAGCAGCAACAGCTTCAAGCTGATCAAGACCTCTTGGCGACAGATGGACCGAGGTCCTCGCGGCGAAAAGTATGAACTCGAACGCCCCTCAAAAGTTACCCAAAACGCAAGTTGCTCCCCGATTAGAGGAGGAAGCGTACAAACCTACATCACCAGCGCGCTGTACGGCAGACCGACCACCTCGTGGCGCGGCAGAGGCGTGCAAACCCTCCACCAAAACCGTACCCGGCATCGCTCAAAAGCATGAAGCCACGGGGAGCGCGCGGACTTCGCGAGATATATTGGAGGACAAGGCAAGACAATCCAGATCTATCTATGGATCACGTGGGCGCCCCAAGACCCACGCGAATACCGTCTCGCGGATACAACTACTCGGCGGGCGAACACAGCGGATAACGCTCTCTCGAGCTACGTCGCGATATTGCTCAATAAAGAGGCGCCACACACCCACTATGCTTCACCGAAGAAGTAATGGATCATCAAATCCTGAAGGGTTTAAACCCGTTAATATCGAATCCTACGATGGCACAACAGACCCAGCGGTTTGGATTGAGGATTATCTCCTCCATATACATATGGCCCATGGCGGCAATCTTCACGCCATCAAATATCTCCCGCTCAAGCTTAAAGGACCAGCTCGGCATTGGCTTAACAGCCTGCCCGCAGAGTCAATTGGATCTTTGGGAAGACACGGAAGCCGCATTCCTCGACAACTTCCGAGAACGCGTATAGCGACCACGGACGCAGATGACCTAAGCCACATAATCCAGCAGCCGCACGAATCGGCGAGCAATTCGGACACGGTTCTTAACAAAGAAAAATCAAATCGTCGACCGTCCGGATGCGAGGTCCTCGCTACCTTCAAACATAACATCCGCGACGAGTGGCTGGCCCGCACCTAGGACAGGAGAAGCGAAATCCATGGCAGCCCTCACATCACTCATGACCCGCTTACATGCGGGAGAGGATAGCTGGCTGCTTCGCAGCAACAACCTCAGCAAAAACGCCGGCGGTCCGGATACCAAGGACCGCAATGGCAGGTTGCGTTGAAACAAAAACAAACGCCGCGTGCGGCGACAACAATGAGGATCTGGCGGTCAACGCCGGATTCGAGGCTCCAAGCCCGTCAACGGAAGAAGCCATTCAAAAGAACCACTCGGGCCCGTCCAATTTGGACCGAATACTCGACCGGTCTGTCAAATACATGGAACCCCGAAAAGCCAGCTAACCACACCAACAGAGATTGTTGGGTATTCAAGTAGGCGAGCAAATTAATCGCCAAAACAGTGACAAGGGCTACACAACAATGACGAGGAAGAGACCCGCCGCCGAACAACAGAGGACAAAAGGATTCCCCCTCAAGTTCGGACGGTAAATATGATATACATAACGCATATTCCCAAGAGGGAGCGGAGCGTGACTAAGGGGCGATCTGCGATGGAGCGATCGCCCCAAAATTCAACCCATGGTCCTCTTGCCCGATCACTTTCGATCGAAGAGACCATCCGACCGATATCCGCCATGGCGGATTCACGCATTGGTTTTAGACCCAATCGTCGATGGATTTCACCTCACGAGAGTCCTGATGGACGGCGGCAGAGCTGAACCTGCTTTATCGAGGATACGGTCGCAAGATGGGCATAGACCCTTCAAGGATTAAACCTACAAAGACAACCTTCAAAGGCGTCATACCAGGTGTCGAGGCCAATTATGCGAGCTCGATTACATCGAAGTGGTCTTGGATCCCGGATAATTTCGGCGAGGAGTTAATCTTGACATAGTCCCGTTCGCAGCGGCTATCACGCTCTGCTTTCGGACGAACCGCGTTCGCAAAAATTCAACGCGGTGCCGCATTATGCATACCTTAAGCTCAAGATGCCAGGCCCTCGTGGAGTCATCACGGTCAATGGAAACACGGAACGCTCCTCCGAGCGGAGGAACATCAGCGGACTCTCGCGGAAGTCTGAGCAGCCTTTTAAGGCAATTTTGAGTCCGGCCGTTAAATGACCGGACACGCCAAACGCGCCGGAGCAACATCAACCAAGACCACAGCACGTTTGAGCACGCCAGAGCCATGCGGCCTCAACCCCAACCCTCGCAAAATTGTAAAACAAACTCTACGCGTACATAATTACGCCCTGGAAATACCACGGGCATAGGGGGAAAGGCACAACCACAACAAACCCAGAGTGCGGTTCGACCACACCAGGGGTTCCCAAGTGTGTCGCTCCTTTTTCTTTTATTTCTCTCTTTTTTATACAGAACTCTGTCCGGCGCGAACCTGCCGAACTCATGATGCAACAGCCAGGGAAGGACAAAGGCGCGATTTAACACTCAGGTGGTCTCCATCACGAGCATTAAATTTGTTAAATACAACATTCATGACCTACCCACGAGAGAGCGCCTTTAATTCGTCCAATCCCTTGCTTTCCGCACTATTTGTATCATTCCGCACTCATAGCATATCTTCTCGAATAAAATGCAGCACTTTTGCCCATAATTGCATTACCTTATATATATATATATGTTAATTTACGACATGTTGCACCCGTACATTTTGGTATGGCCAAATACACGAGGGCTTATGTTCTCCGCATTATGGTGTGATAAAGTCCGAACACTTTCACAAGTCGGCACCCGAACTTATAGCATTATATGAATCGGCTCAATCATGTCTTGGGTCAATAGTTGGGTTTGCCCGGCTCCCATGTTTGGCACCTTACGTTCCGTTCTATCGGCTAAGGTAGCATTGGGAGAACCACTGCGATTGCGCCCGGTTGAGCAGGGTTAACGCCTCGATGGAAAAGCTAAAACTGACTGTCATGATAAGGCGAGACTGGTCGCTGTTCGAGAGGTCCTTCGGGTCCTTAAAGACCTACGCCGCTTGAGCGAAGTTCGGATAATGTCCGATGAAGGCATGGATAGCGCCCTAATTCGGTCCTCCGAATACTAGGGGCTTCACCAAATTTAAAATTATAGAATTCTATGGCTAAGTGAGAGTGTTCAAGCACTATAAGTCCGGTTGCCTTGTTCGTTGTGTTGGCGCCTCCTAGATGGACCAAAAATGGGAACTAGAGCGCTCAAGTTTATCCCGAACACCAAAGACTTTCGTGGCATGGGGGCTGAAGCCGACGACTTGCCATCTCTCGATTTAATAAACGGCCGCATGAAGGTAATATTTTAAATTAACAAGCGTTGCTTAGCGCATATGAACAAAGTTTTCAGCGCATGGATAACACATTGCGAATTTACTCAATAATTACATCCTGGGGCACTCATCCGCAATCTTATGGCGCCCTTCAGACAGTCTTATAGTACATCTCGGGCGTCGATATTCCTTGCCCGCTGGTGGCGCGTCGCTGATTAGCTTCTCCGCATCCAGCTTGCCCTAATGCACCTTTGCGCTGGCAAGGGCCCGACGAGCACCTTCAATACAAAGTGAGCGCTTGATAACCTCCACCCAGGGCACGCATCCACCAACCGCCGCAGACGAGGCCGAAGTAGCTCCAGGCATGGCCTCTCCGTGCCACACCGGACTATGAGGCCCTTCATGGCCTGCTCGGCCACCTTGTGGAGCTCGACCAGCTGCTTGACATCTACCGAGACCGAAGACCTTCTCCGTTGAGCTCCCCTCCTCGGCTCGGTAGAATGCGGCGGCATCAGACACGCTGCGAGGCAGATCTGCAAACGCCCCTGGAGAGCTCCGAATTCGGGTAAGTAACACGTAATTTACATTCACATGCTTGCTTTGCATGAAAAAGGCCTTACCCGCCGCTATCTTCCTCACCAACTCAATCTCCTGAAGGGACTTATGGGCATCGGCCTTGGCAGTTTTGGCACTTTCGAGAGCCGAGGCAAGCTCGGACTCTCGAGTCTTTGAGTCACGCTCCAAACTCTCATGCTTTTCCATGAGAGCCTGGAGCTCTTGCTGAACCACCGCCACCGCGCCTCCTGCTTTTCTCGCTCTGCCTGTTCCGTGGCGGATTGCGTTCGACGCGGACACGGCCTCCTTCGTGGTCGCCACCTTGTTCGTGGCCCTGCAGCACCCATGTTATCCTTGTTATTTTTGTTGCAACCTAAATCCTTTTCTCAGAAGGTACAAGTTCAAAGTGGTGTTACTCACCTTCTTTGTCCCGAGCTGCTTCTGGCGCTGCCGAGCTCTTGCTCGGACCACTCGAGCTCTGCTTCAAAGCATCAACCTCCGCAATCGGTCGGCAGAGGTCAGCAGCGCAGCCTGCAACCCATATTGACATAATTTTTAGCAACCCTGCGTATATCTTTTTTTCAGATCCTCATCCGGCTTTTCTTTCCAACACCGAACCGAGCATCGGGGGCTACTGTCTATGCGGTATTACATTGCATATTTTAAACTTCTTACCTCAAAGCCCGATAGAAGGCTATCGCAGGCCGGTCAGCCCGCTCTTAGCAAGCTGCACCTTCGAATCACCGCACTCATAATAGTGCGGTGTTCTTCTCGATGGAAGCGCTGCAGCGCCTCAACAAATTGCCCGGCGCCTCGGTTGGGCGGAAGCCGCGGCGTCCACGGTCTTGCCCTTCATTGAAGGGCCGCCGACGGACCCGGAACCACTGCGGGTTACGATATGGAGTCCGTGCAAAGTCCGGAGGGCGCCTTGTGGCGCCTCGGGCCTCCCCGATGGGTCCTTCTTGGGATCCCACCTCGGCGTCCTCGGTGTCGCGAGGGTGGAGGCGGTCGGGATGGAGTCTACATCCGACGGAGCCAACGACCCGCCGATGAAGCGGGGAGATCATCACCGCCGGACTACAGGCAGCATGCGGCATCGAATGACACCATGTGACGCAGAAAAGAAATTATAAATCATTCAGAATCCGGATACTTACGATCTCGCCGGAGGCCTGGCCCTTGAAGGCCATTCTTCCTCGCCAACGTTGATGTTGGCGGAGCTGTCCGGGGGAATAGTCCTTCCCCTCTTGGACCCTTCGGCCTCCCCTGTTGGGAAGCCTTCCTCTTCCTCTCTCCCTCCTCTGGGAGAGAGTCCTCTTTCTCCTCCTCGTTTTCGGGGGAGGAGTCCGCCCCGGAGTCGTCGGACACCTGAAAACGGGAACTCTTTCGAGCACCCGTGGCCTCCTTCTTGGCCTTCTTCTCCGGCACCACGTGCGGTGCCGGAACCAGCAGCCTCGCTAGACGGGCGTCTACTGGATTTTCTGGCATAGGAGCCGGGCAGATAATCTGCTCCGCCTTCCTCATCCAGTCTTGTCAAAGGAAAAGGGGAAATTAAAACTTGCATAGAGTCAAACTATGAAAAGCAAGTGTCCCGTAAAGGGGTAGAATCACTTACCTCGTTGGCTTGGCGCTGCGAGCGAAATCCGCGATCTTCATCGCGGATGCGGGGCTTCGGTGCCCTTGAACAGCACCCTCAAGCGCCTTCAGACGTCGTGTCAAGAGCCCGCTCAGCGCTGGTGCTGTTCGGATCGAACTCCACAGATTGAATGCCCGCTCTTGGCATGGGAGAATCCGGCGGACGAGCATGACTTGGACCACGTTAACCAGCCCGAGCTTCTTCACCAGCTTACGGATACAGGCTTGGAGTCCGTCGGCTCCTCCAACTACCCCACAGCAAGCCCTTCTCTTTCCGGAGGTGAGCTGCGTGGGGATACCAGATCTGAACTCGGGGCCGCCACCCATGTAGGGTCACGCGGCTCGGTGATATAGAACCACCCGATTGCCACCCTTGATGGATTCCACGAAGGCCCTTCAACCAAAGGACATTGGGCATCTTGCCCAACATGGCGCCTCCGACTCGCTTGAGTGCCCTTCACTACCTTCGCTTGACATTGAAGGTCTTGAGCCACAAGCGAAGTGGGGCTGGATGCAGAGGAAGGCCTCGCACCGCGACAATAAACGCCGAGATGTTGAGGATGAAGTTGGCGCGGATCATGGAAATCCAGGCCATAGTAGAACATGAACCCCGGACAAAGGGGTGAAGTGGAAAGCCCAGTCCGTGGAGGAAGTGGGGAAGGAAAGCGACCTCTCATGGGGCCTGGGGTGGGGATGAGCTGCCCTCGTCGGGCAGCCGGTCTTGATGTCGCCGGAGAGGTATCCGCGCCGCAGTTTGGCGATGTGCTCCTCCTTAGCGGTGGAGGCCAACCATTTACCTCCGCTCGGACATGGTCGGAGAAGGTTGAGACGAGATGCGCGAACTTGGTATTTGGAGCTCGAAAAGCGGAAGATGGATAAGCAAAGGAGGAAGAAGGCGTGGTGAGAAGGTGAATCCTTATCCCTTATATGGGCGGGCGAAGTCTGCGTCCCCCACCGGCCTGGTAAAACTCGCTTATCTCCCAAGCGTCACCATCAATGGCGCGTTGGGTTACCCACGTCCGTATTGATGAGAATCCGGATTAAGGGAAACACGATCTCGCTCGACAAGACGTGCCAAGGAAACCGCTTCGCTAAATGCGCCGAGGTGGTAGAGTAAAAACGATTTAAATAATGGCTTGGTAGTGGCGTGATGTCATGCCGCAGAAAACGCCAGCAGATTGAACTTGTGTATATATTATTCTCTCTCGGTGGAATGTGGAATTTATTTTGCGAGCGGACACTATCCTGGTGTTCACAATCTTCTATCATTCGGAGGAGGAACCCGCCTTGCAATGCCAAGCAATATCTGCGCGGACTTATCATCATTGAAGCCTGGTTCGAGGGCTACTTGAGGAGTCCCGGATTAGGGGTGTCCGGATAGCGGACTACCATCATCGGCCGAACTATCATCGGCGGACTATCATCATCAACGGACTCCAAGACTATGAAGATACAAGATTGAAGACTTCGCCCGTGTCCGGATGGGACTTTCCTTGGCGTGGAAGGCAAGCTTGGCGATACGGATATGTAGATCTCCTACCATTGTAACCGACTCTATGTAACCCTAGCCCTCTCCGGTGTCTATATAAACCGGATGGCTCTAGTCCGTAGGACAGAACAACAACCCTTACAATCATACCATAGGCTAGCTTCTAGGGTTTAGCCTCCTTGATCTCATGGTAGATCCACTCTTGTAAACATCCACAATATCAATATCAATCAAGCAGGACGTAGGGTTTTACCTCCATCAAGAGGGCCCGAACCTGGGTAAAACATCGTGCCCCTTGTCTCATGTTACCATCCGCCTAGACGCACAGTTAGGGACCCCCTACCCGAGATCCGCCGGTTTTGACACCGACCGTGGCATTGATTAATATTAACATAGAGATTATATTAACAATAAAATTCATTAAACATGTAATTTACTTTTAACTGTGGCATTGCATCAATTTTCCAGCGGCATTATTAGAGGGTGTTTGTTTACAGGGACATTTTGGTGTAGGGACTAAAAAAACTCCGTGTTAGTCCCATCTAAACCAAACAGGAGGGACTTTTAGGGACTAAAAGTGGGCATTTGGGACTAAAGAAACAAGACCCCGAGGGAGTCTTTTTGGGACTTTTTCCAACAGTTGCCCGTGCCACGCATCGCACCTTGTCTCTATTAGTTCATTACTAGGGGTAGCATGGTCTTTTAGCATGTCATTTAATAACCCCTAGTCCATGTTTAGTCCCTGGAACCAAGCAGGTAGGGACTAGGGAGTTTTTAACCAAACATGGCCTTAGATTAACAACAGCTAATGAGTTGCACGGACAGTGGACGCACCAGCACCATGTGCATCTACCGATGTACTTGTGGTCATGCACAGTCTGTTGCAACAAAGAACAAACAACCAAGGAGCATATTTGTGTTGGTCCCAGTTTTGTTATCTTTAGACACCTTTCCCTATGTGAGCGCAGCAAATCTAGTCCTGCTCAAACTCTACAGCCTTGTCCCCAAAAACAAAAGATCCGTTTTGAAAATAGTACTTTTGCCATTGTTTTCCTTTCCTTTTGCTGATAGCCACGTACTAGTACTTTCGCCCCTTCCTTTCCTCTTTGAACCACGTCCTAGATTTATGCGATGCAACTTTCCCCCATTCCTTTCCTCTTTGAACCACGTCCTAGATTCATGCTATACAACTTTCCGCCTTCATTTCCTCTTTGAACCACGTCCTAGATTCATGCTATATACAACTTTTCCCACTACTTTCCCCCACTCCTTTCCTCTTTGCACCATGTCCTAGATTCATGGTATACATGCAGCTAGAGCAATGCATGTGGAGTAAGTAAATTATACCTTAAGGTTCTTGGGGCGTGGTTCGGTGGGCGACGGGACGGTGACGAAGAAGAAGGGGTCGGAGGCCCTCCCGCGCCGTCGCTGGGTGAAAGTGAACAGCTGCGCCGGTAGTGGATTCCTTCCCTCGCCGACGGCGACAGTGTTAAGCCTCCTTCCCTTCCCGGCGGACGGATCCTGCCGGCTCTTTGAGCAGCAAGGAGAGAGAGGGCCAACAAATCTTGTTTAGATCTCGAGAGGGCTAGAGAGTGTGAAGAGAGCAACTACAAGCGCCGAGGCTCCAGCGTATATATATAATCGAGAGAGTGTGAAGCATGCAAACCCTAGAAAACAAGCGCCGAGGCTCCAGCTTATACGTGATGAGGTGATTATATGGTCACTACGAGATCGTGCAAACAGATAGATCCATTTTGACCAGTCAAAGAATCCTCCCGCACAAATTATGCTCAAGTGTAGTTATCGAACCCGAGACCTCAAGTTTGGTGAGCGAACAGGCTAACCAGCTACACAACCCTCCCGTTATGTTCTACGAGAGGAAAATAACCTTTTATACATTCCTGCATTCGTGTGACAAGCATGCCGTGTTTTTGTGTGTGTGTGGGAGTCATTGGGATTTCAATCATAATGGTGTCATGTGGCTTTGGTGGTAAGACTATCCACAGTGGTGCAGAAATAATGCAGCCTTAGTCACCTTACCTCTCTCCACGTAGTATGTTGGGTCCCACCAGTCAGAGGGTGAAACAAACAAATTAATAAGAAAAATTAAAAACGCCATTGGTGTATCTTACCTCACACATCTCACTACTGCTCGGGAACACTGTCCAATTGATCCCTCTGTTCGCTCATGTACTATTTTAAGTGAATCCTTATTATAACATGCACACAATTTTGGGCACTTGTATTCGACTTAAGTCAAGCAGCATCAGATATCGATACTTACTACTCCCTCCGTCTAGGTGTAATAAGTCACGTTAGAAGGTGCAACAGAACCAAGGTGCGTGTGTGTGTGTGTGTGTGTGTGTGTGTGTTAGTGAGAGTGACAGATCGACCTACTCCTACATCGATGGTGTGTAGTGTATGATTTTAGCCGCGAGAGTCGGTGCATCCTCTCGACCTACGTGTCCTAGGGACATGCGGACAGCTGCCACGCCTGCTCTGACCAGCCTGGCCCACCCAAAGCCCCCCATCGCCAAGCCTTCCCGCCTCAAGCGGTCAGCGCCGCTCCAAAGAATCGGTGCCGCATTCATGCCCGGGCAGAGCGGACGCGACCTCTCACTGGCGCAAGAGTGATAGTTGCTTCGTCCGTCCAACTTACTGCTAGGTCTATGTGATTTGACGGCTCATTGGTCTTTATTACTGAGGTGGTAGGACTGCTGGATGTCCCACGCTTTCGGCAAAAGGAGGTACTACTAGATTACAATTTTCTCCATTCTTACAATGGAGGAGTGCAAGAGCAGTGAAAACACGCAGGCTCAGTGATTACATAGCCCACCTCACACTATCACCGTGCGACATCTAACTCTTTACATAGTACTCCCTCCGTTCCTAAATATTACTAGATGAGTCCTCGCGTTGCCATGAACAACAGTGATATATCTCTCTGCGCAAAATTATCGATTTCATAGAACTAAAAAAACTCTATAACCGCATGACAAATGTGGTAGCCAAACTAAATAAACTCCCATCATCATTTAGATCATCCCATGTAAGGAAAAAAGATCAGCCAACTCCTACTGCATAATGGGATTATATTTTTCTTTTTGACATGTTAATGGGACTTAAAAGCTCACTTACATGCATGCTACCGGTGCATGCTTGCATGCAGACATGTTGATGAGATTTAAAACCCACTCACATGCATGCCACGGTATTTCTGCATGCTTGCATGTGGCTTAGTGCGAGCCTCTCAACGTCTAGATCAGACGGCTATTATGGACTGATTTAGTTCATCTAACGGCTACACTAATTTTGATGATGTGGCTCAAGGAGAGGATAGAGAATTCCTAGTAGTGGGGGCTAGCTATTACTAGTAGATAAGTCTCTGTAGAGATTCCACTAGGTGAACTACATACGGAACAAAATGAATGAATCTACACTTAAAATGCATCTATATACATCCGCATGTGGTTCATGGTGAAATCTCTACAAAGACTTATATTTAGGAACAGAGGAAGTACTAGTATAGTACGTACTGTAATTTATCAGCGAGATAAATTTGTATAATGCTATGAAGCTTCCAGCTTCTGTTACATGTATCATCGCGGCCCAAGGTTGCCCGTTGCAACATTTCATCAAATACAAAGGAGACTAACATGCATGCTATTGCATCTCAATGATTGATGATCATAGCAATATGTACTCCTCCGCTCCAAAATAAGTGTCTCAACTTTGTGCAAACTTTAGTACAAAGTTGTACTACTACTAAAGTTGACACTTATTTTGGAACAGAGGCAACTAAAGAAAAAAATGATCCATGCAGTCCCTAGCCCAACCATGAACCCTAACCAGGCTTCAATTTGCTGGCAACGTTCGAGCTTCCTAATAAATGAAGTTTGCAACCTTTTGACCATCGGATCATTTTGTGCAGTTTCACCAAAATCGAGATGAGCATCCCTGTGGCAAAGAAATTGAAGAAGCATGATTAGAATAAGATTACTGGGACTAGTTGATGAGACATAAACTCATCACAAATACAGTACGTATAAGCTAGTAGAGGTATGTGCGGGGCAAAGAAGTAGAGAAATATCCATAGGGAGTGATGTGGGCAGCTGGAGCAGTGGTGCAAGCCGGCTGTAAAGGGAGTTGTGAGGGATGTAGCTCAACCTTGAGGAGGGCGGCGGGAGGCGGCAACTACCCACGTCGCGGCAATGAGCAAGGGACGAAGGCAACCTCACCGGCTTTGTGAGAGAGAACAACGGGGACCCCTGATCGGGACGTGCCGACAGTGGGTTTTCTCCGTCGGCGACAGCGACCGCATCTACCCTAAGCATCCAACCCTTCCCCCAGCGGACGTGATCCGCCGGGATGTTAGAGATGTGGCCACAGTCGTTTTGTGCGAGAGAGTGTGAAGAGAGCAACCCCAGCAAGCAACCGTGTAGGTTGGCCCGTCCTGACTATGTATATAGTGGAGCGGTTTCCTTTTCTCTCCATATGAACCTACAATATCATATTGCATACGTGCCACTGAAGAAAAAAACTTTATTTATAAATGACGCGCTCCTATAACCTTGCGCTTGGCATCTCCAAAATATTAACCTTGCGATTGGCTCTTCGCCTCTTCGGGAAGTCGAGCAATAATGGTAGTGCAGTATATATCATTCTGGCTATATGAGACCAAATGAATTGCTGCATGTTCACCACGTGGGCGAGGGTCGAGGGGCGAGGGAGAGTGCTACATACGGAGCAAAATGAGTGAATCTACACTCTAAAATACGTCTATATACATCAGTGTTTGGAGTATGTACTAGTAGTTCATATTGAAATCTACTAAAGGACATATATATATTCCAAACAATATGATATAATCTCTATAACCAAGGTAGTAGGGACGAGGAGTAAACGGAGGGAGTAGTAAATTTTTCTCCTCGTCCTACGAGCCACCGCACGCATGGGCGAGGGAGCGGGCGTAAGGCGGAGCAAGCTTCACCTCATCCTGCGAGCCACCGCGCCCGTGGGCGGGGGAGACGGCGTACTAAGCAAGCTTCTCCTCGTTCTGCGAGTTGACGGGACACATCAAAAGTGCTCCAATGTATAGAGCCTTGCCTCTAAGGTAGGCCCCACATGGTTTGCCTATTTTTTTAATTTTGTTTGTTCATCCGTGGTAGACGATCCTCCCTCCACCAAGTGGACAACCAGTACACGTGCCAAATTATCACGTGGGCTGCCTTTTTCATACAGAAATGAGCTCCACCGTGTACCCACGCGGGTGTGGTTGGGAAAGAGACGGGAGTACGTGCGCCGTGCATGCACCTCTTCTCTTCGTGCACGTCTCCCACCTACGTGGGTGTGTGTGAGAGATACAAACCGCGTTTGTGAGTGTTTTTTGTTTTGGGGTGGGGTGGGGTGGGGGGGGGGGTTGATTTCATGAATTATTTGTGGGAATATGTGTCGATGACATCTCAAACAAAATTTTGCATGCAATGTGTGTGAAATGAGGCCTATCCATATCATATATAGAGGGTCGGGCAATCCACGAGAAGAGGGGAGGGGTCATAGCTATCAATAGAGTCGAAGAGAGGATCAAGTGGGTGGGTGCGAGATCGATCAAGAGAGCCATCGAAATTGTGTGTGTGTGTGTGTGTGTGTGTGTGTGTGTGTGTGTGTGTGTGTGTGTGTGCCAAGTCAAAGATATAGGGCGACTGGCCTACGGAACGTTAGAGGGCACATGTCAAGTTTGTGTGTGGCAGGGAGACATGACTAGAGCGCTCGATGTATCGGTGTGTGTGGGGGGGAGGGGTTAGGGGGAGGGGTAGGAAGAGGCCTAACTATAGAGGTAGAACGACTCGTATATGTGTTGAGAAGGAGAGACCCAGCTATGTCTTGAGGGAGATCGGTCGACATCCATACATAACTGAAGGACGGGAAGTATGATGGGACAGAGAGAGAGAGAGAGAGAGAGAGAGGGAGAGAGAGGGGGATAGGGTAGCTGGCTGGATGGGTGATGGAGTTGCTTCTCGAAGATGGTGGGAGAGGCCTACTAGACAAATTGAGGGTGGAACTGCAATGTTATCAATAAGAGTGGGGATGTGTTTCTGTGTGTGCCTGTGCGTGATAGATCTATCGGGATGCATCCATGGATGATGAAGGGGGAACCATGTGTTTGGTAAGCAAACCTAACTAGATCGGTAGATCAATTGTTGTTTGTCGGAGGAAGGGAGAGACACAACTAATGAGGTACATCGATCGACGCGTGGGTAAAAAAGAGTTATAGGGACCTAGCTAGCTATATGTGTAGCGAGAGATCAGTAGGTTTACGTCCATTTGTTAGAGGCAAATAAGGCCCATCGAGATGGATAGACCGAGAGAATGGATATAGGAGGAGGTGCGAGAGGCCCAGCTACTAGCTAGATAGGGGGAGGAGTGTGCGGTTGTGAGATCGATGAAAAGAGGGGCGAGAGTTTACACGTGTGTGTGACCGTATGAGAGACACGAGGCAAGGACACATAAAGGAGGAGATTGAAGGTGTGTGTGTATGTTGTAGGCAGGCATCGCTGGAGAGGTTTATCGATCGGTGTGTGTCGGAAAGGAGTTGTGGAGACTCGGGAGAATGACCTAAAGAAAAAAAATGAATGTGCCCGTGGATAGAATGCCGAGGAGGGGAGTGGTAGCTGTCGGTGTCAAACCGGCGGATCTCGGTAGGGGGTCCCGAACTATGCGTCTAAGGAGGATGGTAACAAGAGGCAAGGGACACGATGTTTACCTAGGTTCGGGCCCTCTCGATGGAGGTAAAACCCTATTTCCTGCTTGATTGATCTTGATGAATATGGGTATTACAAGAGTTGATCTACCACGAGATCGTAGAGGCTAAACCCTAGAAGCTAGCCTATGATGGTATGATTGTAATGTGATCGTCCTTCTAGGACCAACCCCTCCAGTTTATATAGACACCGGAGAGGGCTAGGGTTTACATGGAGTCGGTTACAAGGAAGGAAATATAATATCCGGATCGCCAAGCTTGCCTTCCACGCCAAGAAAGTCCCATCCGGACACGGGTCGAAGTCTTCAATCTTGTATCTTCATAGTCCAATAGTCCGGACAAAGGATATAGTCCGCTGTCCGGATACCCCTAATCCAGACTCCTCAAGAGCCCCCCGAACCAAGCTTCAATGATGATGAGTCCGCGCGCAGATTGTCTTCGCATTGCAAGGCGGGTTCTTCTCCAAATTCTAAATACTTGTTACGGCGAATAGTGTCCGCTTCCAATAAATGTTGTGCTTCTTGGCTTTCGTGCTTCAAGCATGGAGGTCCTCCATGCGTCGAGCGAATGCGAGGAGTCGAGCAATTTTACAATTGCCACCCTAGCCATGTAGGCAAATCGCCTATTAAAGGGACGGGATTCACAGATCCATATCATACCATCCTCCCACAGCCAGTATCCATCGAGCACACCGAAAAAATCCATTCCAACATGGCCGGCCATCGCAGCTCTTACTCTTGCCCTTCTCGCCCTAAGCCCGGGATTGGAAGAAGTGTTCAGTTCCTCATAGCCAACTAGTGAGGCTACAAACCCAAGGATTCCTCCCCCGGCGATATGGTCCCCGTCCGAGCTGGCTTGCCACCTATACGAAGGAGAACAAGCAGAGCTTCCCAATCCATCTCGGGGGGAACGGGTATGCCTTGTCCCTTATTTATTAAGGGACTAGGATTTCCTATTCACCCATTTCTTCATGGGCTCATGGAGTTCTACGGCCTCCAGCTGCATAATTTTACCCCTGCCTCCATATTGCACATTGCTGGCTATGTCGCCTCTTTGCGAACTGTTTTAGGCTGTGAACTCACTTGAGCTATGGAAGAGGCTATTCGCCTCGCCCCCGCACCTGTGAGGGGTCCTTATGTCAAGTGGGTGGAGCCAAAATATGGCGCATCGCCGGACCGGATACCTGTCCGCACTCCTAAGAGGGCATCCAAGACTGGCCTTCGAGTGGTTCTATATAGAGGACGCCCTCTTCCGGATCCTATTCGGATCGGCCTTCCTGAGTTTAATAATGTTCCTCTCGAAACGCCTAAGTCGGCGCCCAGAGCCCTCAAGAGGAAGATGATAGAGAATATTCTTACGATGAGCATGATAAAGGTGCTGGCTCTATCAGGACTGACTACAACCGAAGTTATGTCAATATGCATTATGCGAGGTGTGCAGCCGCTTCAATACCGAGGCCGCCCAATGTGGGACTTTAACGGGGAAGACGATGCCACCCGCTGCGGCCGTAAGGGGCCGGACTCCGTTGCCGCTCTGGCAAAAATTCTATCTGGTCTGTACAAGGGAGGGGAAGAGGAGTTCCTCCGCATCGGATTCTCCATGTACAATCCTCCGAGCTGGGTAAGCTGCCGCTTTTCATGCCCTTCCCTTCTGCATTTCCACAATAAATGTCTTATTTTGCCCGTTCACCGCAGGAGCTGCGTAAGGCAGTAAGGGAGATAAATAGCCCACCTCCACAACCAGAGGAACCTGAACGGTCCCTCGACCCCGGCCTTCAAGAGGATCCGGACATATTTGTGGAGCTAATCAATAGGATATTTTATCAATTAAGCCGTGATGAGGCCATGGTGGCAATTACAGCCGACTATCTGGGGCTACTCCCTGCCTCGCAGGTAAGTGAGACCAGGGGCCCAACCTTTGAGAAGTATCCCTATTCCAGGCACCTTACCTTTGAGGTTTGCGCGGTGTTTGCAGGAAGGTCCTCGGACGCCATGCCGAGCCCGTAGGGACTCGTTACCACGGGCATCCAGAGGCCAGGCAGGCTGAAAAGAAAAGCGGTTTGGGTTGAGACGCCGTGCAGAGGTATGTATATAAAAGCTCACCCGTGAGTTTATCTTTGAAAACATGATAACACCCATGTTTCCTAGAAGAAGACTAACGGACTATATCCGAGAAGTTGTCGATCACGCCTCCACTAGTCGGATTGCTCCCGGCCGACACGGAGGCGGGCACGCGCCAGCGCCGCATCCTCCTATAGAGGATGCGGATAAAATCTCCGCTACAAATTCCGAAGTGGAGAGCGCCATGAATCACAGGCGCGGTCGGGCCGTACTCCGTGACGCTTGTTTCTCCCAAGAGGCGTTTGATGCCCTCAATTCGGGAGACACGTACATCCGTGCTGCTCAAAATGGTCTTGCCAGAGCCACGAACTAGTATGTAAAGGACATACGGGTAAGAAAATTTGATGATTATATATATCAGTAGCCCTGAGACTTGAAACAGTTGGCACAACTGATTTAAGGATCATTATCTGTGCAGGTTCTTACAAAGAAGAATACTCAATTGTCTCAAGAGCTGGAAGAGTGCAAGGCCCAGCTACGGGCCGGAGTGGCCGCATTGAAGGAGTCCGAGAAGGCCCCCTCTGGTAACACCAGCTTTAAAGAATGGCAGGTACCATATAGGATGCGACATGCATGCAATTCTGACAATAAATATTGCAGACGACGCCAGAGTGATTCCAGAATAGCAACATGTCATACGACAGCGAAAGGCTGGCGAGCACGTGCTTACAAGGGTTAGGCAGGAGAAAAACGATCTCCAAGATGCTAATACCCAGTTGAGCGTGGAACTAAAGGATGTTCGTGCCCAGCTGTCAGACTCCATGAAGGAGAACAAGCGGCTTCGACGCGACATTTTCAATAAGTGCTTGAACGAACTTCAAAAGAGTTCGATGAGGAAGCCATATAAAGAATTATGTCTTGCACGATGTTAACGGGTCGCCCGAGGACGAGATGCCCGCGTATGTGGGTGATCTTCTACCAGAGCTCTCACAACTCCACGAACAAGTTCGGCAGGTGATGCAAGGTATTGCCCAGGCCTTGTGGCTATCCGTCTCCCTGCCCGAAGGCCTTGGAGGACTTTCAGAGAAGCTCAAGGGAGAGCGGCAGCGCTTCTAATTATGGAAGTTATCGGCCTACCGTCAAGGTGCCAGGGAAGCCTGAGCCATGGTGAAGACGCGGTATACCAAGGCTGACCCAAACCACATGGCCGAGGTCGGACCTATGGGGCCCGATGGGAAAGAAATCCCTGTCAATTTGGTGTATCACCAAGTAGAGTTAGCCGCCAAGTATTCCCAACAGGATTGTAGGCTAGACAGCCTGTTGGATGGCATAGAAGAAGAATTTAATCAGTCTAAATGACTATGTAATTTGAATGACATGTAGAACGTCTCTAGCCGGATTGTAAATCATTTGTCATGGCGGACCTTTTCGCTTCAACCTCTGGAGCCGATAGTCCAGGGTGTATCCGAATACCAACTCAGCTATGTAAAACCGGGTATGCGTGGAAACCAGGCGTAGGGGTCATAAGTGCTTGAATAGACAAGTACCCAACTAGTTATGTTATATTACATGGGTAGTAAGAAACATCTTCCAGGGAGAATAGTTCCGTTAAGGGTTCCTTTCCCTGGGTACGCATGCCCTAATGTGCATGTCCGAACTGCAAGAAGAGACGCAGGCAAAAACATTTGGGGGCAAGTGGAAAAAAATAAAAAGTCATCTTTTATTCACCGACCGAATATTCCCTTAAGAACGCTAGCTTTCGGCTTCACCCAGTCTGAGGTGCACATCCGGCTGACCCGGCAGTAACAATCGCAGAGGTGCTCCCCTTATGCCCTAGCCAAATTAACGGGAACGTAGGGCATAAATACAAGAGCCAGGAAACCCAGCTTGGCAAAAACTTAAGTCATATCGATGCATATAGTGGCGAAAAAAAGGTACATGCGGAAGAATAATGCATATGCGGGGCATGAAGCCCATGAGTAATATTTAAGCTTCAGTATAGGAAGCCCCGTGTATAATGAGCGTGGCTGGTGCATCAAGATTGTGTAGTCAAAACACATTTTAGCCCTTCAAGGCCTCGAAAGAAAAGGGAAGAAAGAAAGAAAGAAAAGGGATAACGAATGTATTAAAATTTGATAGAGGTAAGGAGACGAACACTATGTCCGGCACTAGGCATAGAATCTCCGTAGTCTAGCTGTGTTCCATGGATTTGGCTCGAGGCGGTTGTCCGATGCATCCATAAGCGGTACGCTCCGCCGTTAAGACCTGGTCAATAATGAAGGGACCCTCCCATTTGGGCTTGAGCTTGTCCTTTTTCTTATCCGGTAGGCGTAGAACGAGTTCGCCAACGTTATAGGTTTTGGCCCGTACTTCTCTGCTTTGGTATCTTCTAGCCTGTTGCTGGTAGAATGCGAATGAGCTTTTGCCACGTCACCCTCCTCCTCGAGGGCGTCCAAACTGTCCTGCCGATCGAGCGCAGCCTCTCTCTCTTCATACATGCGCACTCGAGGTGAGTCATGAATTATGTCGCAGGGCAGGACCGCCTCTGCGCCGTACACCATAAAGAACGGTGTGTACCCGGTAGTGCGATTCGGCGTGGTCCGCAGCCCCCAGAGTACGGAGTCGAGCTCCTCTACCCAGTGCGTGTTAGATTCCTTTAAGGACCGCACTAATCGGGGTTTGATGCCGCTCATGATAAGACCATTTGCTTGTTCGATTTGACCGTTAGTTTGTGGATGATAGACAGAAGCGTAATCGAGCTTGATGCCCATGTTGCTGCACCATAGTTTCACCTCGTCGGCAGTGAAGTTCGTGCCGTTGTCAGTGATGATGTTGTGGGGGACACCATAACGGTGTACAACCCCGGATATAAAGTCTATTACTGGTCCGGATTCGGCCGTTTTAACTGGTTTGGCTTCTATCCATTTGGTGAATTTATCCACCATTACTAGTAAGTATTTTTTCTTATGGGTTCCCCCTTTAAGGGGTCCAACCATGTCAAGCCCCCAGACCGCAAAAGGCCAGGTAGTGGGGATTGTTTGTAGGGTGACGGGTGGCATATGGCTATGGTTTGCAAAGAGCTGGCAACCGACGCAGCGTTGGACCAAGTCCTGTGCGTCTGCTCGGGCCGTCGGCCAATAAAATCCTGTACGGAAGGCCTTCCTTACGAGGGCCCGTGTTGCGGCGTGGTGGCCACCGAGTCCGGCGTGAATTTCTGCCAGAAGCTTCCGCCCTTCCTCTTCGGAGATGTACCTTTGAAGGATTCCGGTGGTGCTTTTCCTATAGAGCTCTCCCTCGTGGACCTTGTAGGCTTTAGATCGTCGCACAATGCAGCGTGCCTCATTTTGGTCCTTGGGAAGTTCCTGCCTGGTTAGGTAGGCCAGGAATGGTTCAGTCCATGGGGCGATGACGGCCATTATTACGTGGGCTGAAGGTGTTATTTCGGTGGCGGAGCCGCCGATTATGTCAGAGTGTTCGGTATTTGGCGGTGTAGCTGGGTCCGGACTGTTGTTGCTTGTTTCCCCTTCCCATGCCACGGATGGCTTAAACAGCCTTTCCAAGAATATGTTGGGTGGGACCGGATCGCGCTTAGCGCCGATACGGGCAAGGACGTCCGCCACCTGATTGTTTTCTCGAGCTACATGGTGGAATTCGAGCCCCTCGAACCGAGCTGACATCTTGAGTACGGCATTGCGATAAGACGCCATTTTCGGATCTTTAGCATCGAAGTCTCCATCTATTTGGCATATTGCGAGGTTCGAGTCCCCGCGCACCTCCCGGCGTTGAATGCCCATGGAGACTGCCATCCGGAGACCATATAACAGGCCTCGTATTCGGCGGCATTGTTAGAGTCTTTATACAGTATTTGGAGTACATATTGACCATGTCGCGTAGGGGACGTCAATACTACCTTGCCCCCAATCCGCCAACATTTTAGAGCCGTCGAAGTGCATAATCCAATTGGAGTATGTGTCGTATTCCTTAGGGAGGTCGGCTTCTGTCCATTCGGCGACAAAATCGGCCAATACCTGTGACTTAATAGCTCGCCGAGGTTTATATGTTATGTCGAACGGGAGTAGCTCTATGGCCCATTTGGCAATCCGTCCTGTGGCGTCGCGGTTGTTTATTATGTCGTTCAGTGGCACTTCAGAGGCCACTGTAATTGAACACTCTTGAAAGTAGTGTCGTAGTTTCCGGATGCCATGAATACCACGATATGCTATCTTTTGATAATGCGGGTACCGTGATTTGCATGGGGTGAGGACAGTGGATACATAATATACCGGCCTTTGAAGGGGGAATTTATGTCCGTCCGTTTCTCGTTCGACGACGAGTGCTGCGCTTACGACTTGATGAGTCGCCGCCATATATAGCAGCATTGGTTCGCCGATGTTTGGCACGGCCAGGATTGGGTTGGTGGCCAGTATGGCTTTTATTTCTTCAAGTCCAGTCGTGGCGGCATCCGTCCACTCGAAGTGTTCGGTGCGCCGAAGAAGGCGATAAAGGGGTAGTGAATTTTCTCCTAATCAGGAGATAAAGCGACTTAAGGCTGCAACGCATCCAGTTAATTTTTGGATTTGCTTGAGGTCTGTTGGGATGGCCAATTGTGACAGGGCTCGAATTTTAGCTGGATTTGCTTCAATCCCTCTACTGGAGACGATGAAACCCAGGAGCTTTCCGGCGGGCACGCTGAAAATGCATTTTTCCGGATTGAGCTTGATGTCGTATGTTCGGAGGTTGTTGAACGTAAGCCTCAAGTCGTCTATTAAAGAGTCGACGTGTCTGGTTTTGACGACCACATCGTCTACGTATGCTTCCACTGTTTTGCCGATTTGCTTTTCCAGGCATGTCGGAATCATGCGTTGATACGTTGCACCGGCGTTCTTAAGCCCGAAAGGCATTGTTTTGAAATAGAAGGGGCCGTATGGTGTGATAAACGCCGTTGCGGCTTGGTCGGACTCGGCCATCTTGATTTGGTGGTAGCCGGAGTATGCATCGAGGAAGCACAATGAGTCCTGTCCCGCGGTGGCATCGATAATTTGATCGATGCGGGGGAGGGGGAAGGGATCCTTCGGGCAAGCTTTATTGAGGTCTTTGAAGTCAGCACATAAGCGCCAAGATTTGTCCTTCTTTGGTACCATCACCAGGTTTGCTAGCCAGTCCGGGTGTTTTATTTCTCCGATGAATCCGGCCTCCAATAACTTGGCTAGCTCCTCGCCCATAGCTTGTCGCTTAGGCTCGGAGAAGCGCCGAGGAGTCTGCTTGACCGGCTTGAACCCTTTTAGAATGTTAAGGCTATGCTCGACCAACTTGTGTGGGATTCCTGGCATATCCGATGGGTGCCAAAGAAATATATCCCAATTCTCGCGCGGAACTCCCGTAGGCAGCGCCCACATCGGGTTTAACTGTCCACATCGAAGCTGTCTTCATGGGGTCCGCGGTGGACCTTAATTTGACTATCTCGCTGCTAGGGCTTTGTTTGCGATAGTGCCTCCCTGATGGGCTAGTGCGTTCTTCTTGCTTTGGATAATGCCTCCAAAGCTAGAGCTGCGGTTTTATGTCCGGATCACTAGCTAGAGTGAGAATTCCATTGGGCCCAGGCATTTTGAGCTTCATGTACCCGTAATGGGGTATAGCTTGGAAGATCGTGAATGCTTCCCGCCCTAGAAGGGCGTGGTATCCGCTACTGAACGGGGCCACTTGGAATGTTATTTCTTCGGACCTGTAATTTTCCGTTGTGCCGAATACCACATCTAATGCGATTTTCCCAGCGCAACGTGCCTCCCGACTGGGGATGATTCCTCAAAAGGTTATGCTGCTTTGCTCAATGTGGTTCCAGTCTATTTCCATATTGTGAAGAGTTTCCTCGTAAATGAGGTTTAATCCGCTGCCGCCGTCCATGAGCACTTTAGTGAGCCGAAAACCATCCACAATTGGACTAAGGACTAATGCGGCTGGTGCTCGGGCTGTTCGGCATTTAGGTTCGTCACTGGAACTGAAGATGATAGCCGTGTCGCTCCATGGATTTATTGTTGCCACCTGGCAGATCTCAGCAAGGCTGCGGAGTTCTCGCTTGCGCCTATTATTTGAGGCGAATGTCTCGAAGACTGTTAAGACCGTATTGTAATTCACGGGATGTTGCTCTGCGGTGTTTTGAATGAGGAGATCCTCACCGCTCTTAGCAACCTGACGGAGTACCCAACATGCTCTAAGGCTGTGTGTTGGTGTGGTATCCACCGTACTATGAATTTTGCAGGGTCCGTTAAGCCATCCCTCCAATACGGTTTCGTGCCCTGTAGTGGGCTTTTGCTTTTTTGTGATTGAATCAGGTGACTTACGGGTTGCACCCTTTAGTTTGGACAAAGGTATTTAGCCAAAGCGGATTATCCCAAAATTCGCTTTCGGTTTTCCAGGCGCTCTCCATCGCACAGTACTTCCGTACTATGGCTGCCAAGTCAGTGAAGTGTGCTATGTTGCGACGGCTTATAGCATTAAGGATTCCTTGTCCGTACAATTATTGCAGAAAAATGAAATTGCGCCTTCTCTCGGCAGCTCCTTGACCTTGTTCATTACAAGGAGGAATCTGGCCCAATAGTGATGTACGGTTTCACGGGGCTCTTGTCTAATGTGGGAGAGATCGCTTAGGTCCGGGTGGGTGGGCGGATTTAAGTCCTTGACCCGATCTATCGCCCGGGGCATGGGAGTTTCCGATCTTGGAGGTTCGGGCCCGGGATGTCCCAATAGGTCTGGCCCGATGCCCGATTCTACGTCCAAGGCTTGGGGATGTCCTTCCGTTGATACAGGTATCCGGCTCGGAGAGCTCTGGAATCCGGACATAGTTTGTCCTCAAGATTGAGGAAAAATTACCGCATTGTTCCTCCACCACCGCTATCTGACGGGTGACCGGCGGAGAGTTAATCTCCCTTTGGTCGGGTTTAAGCCCGATCCGATCATAGTCCGTAGCGACTCCCAAAGTGGCGATGCGATCCAAGAGCTCGTTTAGGGAAGAGAGCTCCATCGGATCCATCTGCTTGGCAAGTTCCGAGCCGACGGAAGGTTATGATTGATGACTGTTTTCGATGACCCGAGAAGTCATTGTCGTCGCCTACAGCAGCCCCCTCCGCCGCCCTTGACATCCTTCCTTATGGTGACGCCACAGTGGAACTCTCAATGAAAGCACCAATGTCGGTGTCAAAACCGCGGATCTCGGTAGGGGTCCCGAACTATGCGCCTAAGGTGGATGGTAACAAGAGGCAAGGGACACGATGTTTACCTGTGTTCGGGCCCTCTCTATGGAGGTAATACCCTACTTCCTGCTTGATTGATCTTGATGAATATGAGTATTACAAGAGTTGATATACCACGAGATCGTAGAGGCTAAACCCTAGAAGCTAGCCTATGGTATGATTGTTGTTGTCCTACGGACTAAACCCTCCGGTTTATATAGACACCGGAGGGGGCTAGGGTTACACAGAGTCGGTTACAACAGAAGGAGATCTACATATCCGTATCGCCAAGCTTGCCTTCCACGCCAAGAGAGTCCCATCCGGACACGAGACGAAGTCTTCAATCTTGTATCTTCATAGTCCAATAGTCTGGCCAAAGGATATAGTCCGGCTGTCCGGATACTCCCTAATCCAGGACTCCCTCAATGACCTAAAGAAAAAAATGAATGTGCCTGGTGGATAGAATGCCGAGGGAGGGGGAGGGCGAGGAGGGCGTGTGCATGCACGAGAGAAAGTTAGTGGTAGCTACAAAGGTTAGAGGATTGTGTGGGTGTAAGAGACTAACAAATATCATAATTTGATATGAAAGCGGATTCATATATTTGAATAGGAGATCATAGTGTTTTAAACATTGCATGCATGAATGTAGCGGTGATACACGTGCTGTGCACATGTTATACCATAATGCGATAATGCATGGCGTTTGCAACTCACAGCTAAATGCCGAACAATCTAAACCATACTATACATCAAACAATCTCACATTTTATTTGAATTTGTGATAATGTGTGGCGTTTGCAGCTTACAACTAAATATCGAACAATCTAAACAATACTATATATCGAACATTCTCACATTTTATTTGAATTTGTGGTAATGTGTGGTGTTTGCAACTCACATCTAAATACTTGTAGGCGTAGGGGGCGGGGCACCATACATAATGTGATAAACACATTATACATATGAGACATGGTTTAGATTATGAAGATCTAGCTAGAGCTAGAAATGAATGTGATTTTAAATCAACATAAAGTGGATTCAAAAAAACCGAGTTCGAGTTCATATAGTACACATAGTTCATATGTAACTCGAGACTAATCATGTGGTGTGCTGTGAAGATAATACACAAACGATGGTTTAACTTGACAATAATGATGATTGTAGATCTTATTAAAATAGAGAAACGAATTCAAATACTTTGACTTCGCAACAATCATTACTGTAGATCTTATTCAAATAGAGAAAGGAATTCAAATTTAGTTCATATTGAAGTAGTAGTATATACGTTTGGAATGCACTAGAACGTTCATTTGAGTAGTAGGTTGCATGCATTATACACGTAGCGAAATATTTTAATTGAACATAACATGAATTCAAAGTTTTGAATGACATTTGTAGTGCGCATTGATTTGGTACAGTACACATTAGGCTTGTCCAGAAATTTCAACCCGCGCCTTGTTAGCCCGAAATATTTAAGATATATCTTTGTCTCGTCGTGCTTCGACAACTCCCTCCATCTCAACCCGCACCTTGCTATTCCAAAATTACAACGCGCGCGAAAACTCCCACCTCCTGTGAAATCCCGACACGCGAAATGCCCGTGGTACCCCTGAACCGAAAGAACCGCCTCAAATCGGTGGGGGTACTTTTGTAACTTACCCCACATTTTGGACAAGCGCGTCCCTAAGCCATGGTTCCCCACTGCCATCCCATCCGCCCACCCATTCATACACCGAGGCCACGAAAACCCGCGACGAAACCCCACACCCTGCTCCGTCCGCCACCCAGCCAGAGCCTCTTCCCCGACGACGTCGTCCACAACAACACCTCGACGTCCCTCATCCACCGTACCGGATGAGGATCTGTCGTCGATCTCATCGTCCCGCCGGTTCAGCCACCCCGTCCTCCACCTCCAAGGAGCTGCCTCGACATTCCCCTCGTCTTTCACGCCACCTCCATTCCCACACCGCCGTCTTCACCTGCACGACCGAAGAGCATCATCATCACCGTTTCCTCGGATGAAGCTATGGCCTAATCGGCGCCACCAAAGAGGTTGTACACTAATCGCCGCATTTTCTTCTTGATTTGATCTCACGGTGCAGCCGGCGCTCGGTCCCGAGCCGACACGGCGCGGCTCCATCCATGGCGGCGTCGCCGGCCACTTCCTCCATGGCGTCGCTCCCTCCGCGGCGACGTCCACATCTGTAGGAGCTGCTGCTGCTTTAGCTCTCGCTCGCGCTGCTGCTCTGCTCTTGCTCTCGGTCCCCTGCCTGGTCTGCTCTTGCTCGCGTTGCTGCTCTCGCTCTTTCTCTTGCTTGCGATGCTGCTCCGATTTAGCTACACTTCAGTCGACTGAATCAACTTTTGAGTCAGTCGATTTTCAGGGGGTGGGGGGATCGCCGGGGTGAAGGAAGAACCAGCCGCAGCGGGGAGGGGGCTCGCCGAAGAGGTACCCCACTATCTATCTTAGGGTTCAGGGTGGGGGCGATGGTCGCCGGCGATGGCGGGGCGTTGGTGGGGCGGTGGCGTGGGGATCGCCGGAGAAAAAGCTCAGCACGGAGGGGCCTAGAGGGATGGCAGGGTGGCAGCGGACCGGCGGTGGGGAGTGTTTTGGGGGGCGGGCGGCGCACCCGCCGCCATGGGCGGCGGGGCTGCTGTTTGGCGGTGGTGGCTGGCGGCTTAGGGGGTGGAGGTTGAAGATGAACCACAGGCCCTTGATTTCGTATCCAACGGCTGCAAAATCGACTGACCAGAGATGAAAAAGTCAGTCGACCGATGTGTAGCCTCACCTTGCTAGTGCATTTAGTTTCGACAACAAAATTCAGTTTCGAAGCAAAATTCAGTTTCGATAGTTAAGTTCAGTTTCGACAGTTAAGTTCAGTTTCAACAGTTAAGTTCAGAGATGAATGGCTGATGTATTTTACATCTAGCACTTTGTGGTTATGTATTTTACGTCATGTATTGGAGATACTATTAGAATTCCACTCAGGTTAATGTTTTTCCTTGTCTCTCTTGTCCTGCTTCAGCCTCGGCGTCATACAACTCACCGGAGCTGCTCCAACGATTTAAACCCTCCATCACAGCGAGCAGTACCTTGGGCTCCATCTCCAGACGCCTAAGATCTTCTTCCCCTCCTCCGACAGCCAAGTCAGCCGGAGCATCCTCACCGGCCAACCCAATCACGCTGAGATCGACATGGCTTCGCCAAAGAGGTTGTACACTTGTTGCATCTCTTTTTTACTCGTTATATATATTGTCCACTGAGCACACGGATTTGTTCCTTTAGTGTCTCCTTGAAAGAAAAAAACGTAGGAATTTTAATTTTCACTTGTCCTCCTTTTCAAATTCCTATTCATGAAGCACAAGACTAAGAGATAGTAGCATACTAGCATTATAACCGTAATTTTCTTGTGGTTTGACTTAATCTCACCATGCTTCTTTGCATCGTGTGATCTTCCAATTGTTGTGAATCAAACACCCAGATTGGCAGAAATCCTGTGTTTTTAAATTCTCTGTTTTGCACGTGCATTCCTATCCTATTCCTGTCTGTTTCCTATCCATGCATTGTTGGAATCCTCCAATTCAAACGAGCCCTTACAGAATTACTTCTCTTACAGATAGTTGTCAAAGAAAACCTTGCGTGGTTTGTCCCGATCCTGCTGTGCCGTCGTCCACCCCAGCTCAGCTGCTCCAACGACAGAAGGGTCCAGCACAGCAGGGATCCGGCCTCCAGACTGTCTTTCGCCACCTCAGATCTTCTTCCCCGCCGCTGGCAGCCATGAAAACTGCATTACCATCATCAACCGAGCAGATGACCTCGAGGACTACACGGGTCCGCAAGAGAGGTCGCACTCTTTCGTGTCTGCTTACGTTATGCATCACTTAATATTACATGCTACTTTATCGTCCTGTTCACCGATTAGACTCTGAGTCAGCTCCAAACTAATGGTCAAACTTAAGTTTTTAAATGGTTGTGGGGTACATATCGGGGCCGCAATCAATAGTATCTATCTACTATCTGGTCAATCTCCGGTGTCTACTATGAGTTTCATGTTGGGTGGGAAACAAACAGTAAATAAGCCATTATCTGTATTTTTTAACTGAAGCCATTATCTGCCTGCTATTATTGGTTTTGGGTCTATCCACAGGTTGCTACCATCACTCTGGATTTCTGCATGCACTCCTTACATAATCTCACTATGTTTTATTTCTATGCATGACAGTTATTGTAAACAATGGAACTAAACATGTAGAGCAAAAGAGACGAGCCTTGCGTGGCAATAAAATTTCATGCAGACGTCGCTCCATGGTAGGCGCAAAGGCTGCCCCCCTCCACGCATTTCGGATTGTAATCGAGAGGAAGATATCTGTTCGAGGGGATTCGTATGAGAAGACAACTCCTATTTACCCCCGAGGTCTTCGCCTAACTTGGCATGCTGATGTTGGTTATATCATGCATATGGTGTCTTGCATTGCTTACTTTATACATCAAATATGTCATATGCTTAGTTTAGACATCCTTTGTGCGAATGCCATCTGTTTACTTTATTCATCGTTTATGTGAATTATGCAACGCCATCTTGTTTAGCCAGGCATCATATATGTGAATTTTGCAATGCCATCCTACTTAGCCAGTGATCTTATATGTAAATTATATCAGGCCATCCTTTTTTTGTTTACATATTATATTTGTCAACAATGTTAGTACATTCAACTGCTCTTCGTGTGCATCAGCCATTTGACACGGTGATGGCAAATTCTGGAGTGAAAACAAGGTCTTCAGAGTAGACTATGCTATCTGACGAAGCGTATATCTTTCTGGTTACGGATAGCTCCTCAGAGGAGGATTCAGAGACAGATGACCAGTCCTATGCCCCCCCCCCCGAGGTGTATGCTCTAACTTGGCAGGGTTATGTTGCTCATATCGTGCGTATGGTGTCTCGCATTGCTATGTCATTTGATTAGTTTAGACATGCTTTGTGTGAATGCCACATGTTTAGTGTCTAATTACCATATATGTGAATTATGCATTGCCATCTTGTTGCAAGACATTATATATGTGAATTATACAATGCTATCTTGTTGCAAAGGCATTATATATGTGAATTATGCAATGCCATGCTGTTTAGCCAATCATCATGTATGTGAATTATATCATGCTATCATTTTTGTATTACGTGTTCCATTTGTCGACAACGCTTTGTATATTCAACTACTCTTCCTGTGCATCAGCCATTTGAAGCGGTGATGGAAGTATCTGAGGAAAACAAGGTATTCAGAGCAGACAATGCTACCTGCTGAAGCAGACATCTTGCTGGTTACAGAGAGCTCCTTAGAGGAGGATTCAGAGACTGATGACCAGTCCTATTTCCCCCTTAGGTCTATGCTCAAACTTGGCAGGGTTATATTACCCATGTCATGCATGTTGTCTTGCATTGCTTAGTTTTTACATCATATATGGATTGCCATCTGCTTACTTGCTTACTATATAAATCATATATTTGAATTATATCATGCCATCATGTTTACATAGTACATACACATCATCTATCTGAATTATGGCATGGCAACCCATTTAATAAAGACATCATATAGTTATATCATCTCATCATGTTTAGTGTTTACAGTCATCATATTTTGAATTATGGCATTCTATCCGTGAATGTATGTGAATTATGGCATGCCAACCTATTTAATAAACACATTATATAGTTATATCATGTCATCCTGTTTACATAGTCTCATATTTTTAACTATGTGTTTCCATTTTTTTTAGTTAGCCATCATAATGTGAAATTGTGTCATGCTATCCTGTTTAGTTAGCCATCATATATGTGAAATTGTGTCATGCTATCCTGTTTGGTTAGACAACATAAATATGAATTATTTCATGCCCTCTTTTATTCCCCACTATCCATTGCACCTGTCTATCATACAATGTCTATACTTTTAATTACTTTTCTTGTTTATCAGCCATTTGAATTGGAGAGGGTGATGGCAGTATCTAAGGGAGTAACAACACGGTCTTCAGAAAAGATAGTGCTACCATTTGATGCAGATAGAACCGCTGTTGTACTTGCCCAAGGACCAGATCCACCACACATAACCCAGACTCTCGCAGATTGTACCCCTACCCAATTGGACAGAGAACCAGCTACACCCCTTCTAACCCCAACCCCGACATATAGTAACCCAGTTCCAGTTGACACAGCACCGTCTCCACCACAAAGCACCCAAACACGAGCAGTTAGTAAGGGAACTGCAGTGCAAAAAGCACGAGGACCACCACTCCGAATCCCAACTCAACACTTAAAGGAGAAGAAGATTTGTTCTCAGTTCAGGTTCTGTAGCTATGGTTTATACTCCTTTGCTCTTGCATTACTGTATTTACTCATACCAACTATTTTCAAATTTGAAGGATGGAATTGAAACTCCAATGGCGCAACAGGTATGTTTTAAACATGTTTCTTTAACTGGTTTGCTGTTGTAACCTGCTCTATGTTGATTTCAGTTTCAATTGAATAAACAGTTATGTTCTCATGTCATGCACATTACAAGTGTTGTTATTGCTCTATAGTTTCCCACACTTATATTCTGTCTATTCAGCTTTGTCTTGAACAAATATTATTTGAACTGTGTCTCTATCTTGATTTGGCAACAAAAACTAGAATGATATAGACCATAAAGTGACCATGGTACATAGATATATGTTTGTTTCATGTTGTTATCCTGTCCACTTTACTATTGAACTCATTTACCAAAATGAGTTTCATATACAACATGGTAAACATGTGATGTGTCCGCTTGTTTCTCTTTTAGAATGCGGACAAAATATTGGAGAACAAAGACGCGTTATCCAATGGTAAAGGAAGTAATGCAGATAAGGTTCAAGATAGTGAGACATCCCTATTGGTCTCCAAGAAAGCTGATAAAAACTATCTTGACGACAGTGAGAGAACCCAAAAGTCATGTCTTGATGTAGTGTTCGAAAGTTCTCGGCCACTACTGCCGGCACAAGCTCTTCGAACTCGCTGCCTGAATCAGTTTGTCTTCTTGAGTCTCAACTTCAAGTTGAAAGACATCGATCAGATGTGCTGCGACATGAAGCTGAAGGACTGAGGAAGTCCCTGCAGAATTCAAATGCATATTTCCGCAACAAAGAAGCTACCGGAGGATTTAAGCGCCAAACAAGAGAAAGTTAATAAGCTTGCTAAGCATCTTGCCAAAGATTATGGGTACCTGTGATATTGTTTCTTGAGATCTTCAAGTGGTTTCAGTTCTGGATTTGTTTTGCTGCGGCGTTTATTTGCGCTGGTCGCCAACTTTGACAACCAGTGTATCTGATATGCTGCTTTGTTCCCTATATTTGCACTGGTGGCGAACTTTGATGCCCAGTGGATGTAATATGTGTAATAGCCGTGATAGCATAGCGTTAGTTGCTTTCTTATTTATTTGCTTGTTGTCTTGTTTATTTGTTTGCTTGTAGTCATTGCAGTGCTTTTTCCGCGGTTAGCTAGTGGCTGCTATAACCTATTTTTTAAAACTAGGCCACAATAACCATGGGCTAATATTTACTGTAGTGACACTGGGCCTCCTACTAGCCGTAGAAACAGTGGGCTTTCTACGGGCCGTAGAAACAATGGGCCTTCTTCGGGCCATAGAAACAATGGGCCTTCTGCGGGCCGTATCATCAATGGGCCTTATACGGGCCGTATGATCGATTGGCCAAACATGGGCCAAACAGACCGCATTATGGCCGTAAACGGGCTAGAGTTGGAATCGTCCGTTCATGGGCCGACCATAACGGGCCATCGTTAATAGGCCGTATTTGATGACGCTATGAAAACGGCCCAACGTATTAACGGACCACAAACGGGCCGACTGTAACCACGAGCTGAATTTGGCCCACAAGCAGAAAATGACAGTAACGGGTCGTAAGTAAATGAATGTTGGAAATGAGCCCAAGAATAAATGGGCTCTGAGAAGGCCAAAAGATAACATGGGCTGGAAACGGCCCAACGGAATAACAGGCCGTTAATGGGTATAAAGTGATACACTGTTCATTACGGGCCAATTTCACCATGAGTCGTTAATGGGTGTAAAGTGATACACTGTTCATTACGGGCCAGTTTCACCACGGGTCGTTTATAGGCCAAGAGTTACATAGGGCCTCATATGGGCCAAAAGACGTCATGGGTCATACATGCGCCAGAAGTGAAAACGGGCTGGAATCATATTGGATGGCCCAGATGACGCTACTGGGCCTAATTCGGATAGGGCGTAACGGGCCTTGGGTTAGCGGGCTGTAAATGGGCTATATGCGAACATGCCGTTAACAGGCTTTCCATGGGCCGGCCTGCCACCTTTTGACCAAGTCAAACGGGCCGGCCTTTTCACAGGAATGGGCCTCTGTTGGGCCGTGCCACGTGTTGACGTATCATAGGCGCCTTCTGTTCAATGAGTGGATGACATCTGTCCCAACGATGAGCCGACACGTGTTTCCTCCAGCCAATGATGATTTTACACGTGGAAAATCCCCATTGGTTGGGGCTGTTAACGGGTTATCGGATCCAAAACCCGACCCGATAGCTTAACGGCGTTCCGTTACGGTGGATGCCACGTGTCGGTCACCCATGATGAAAGCACTTCTGTGACGCGCGATTTATCATCATGGAAGTGCACACTTCCGTGATGATAATTTTGGTAATGTCAAGGAACACTTCTACGATAGCACAGGTATGACTATCTTGATTCTGTCATAAAATCGTCATGGATGTACATGCATGACAAAAAACGCGACCTACTATGACAAACAAGTATCATCACGGAAGTGTATTTTTTTGTAGTGTTACCACTATCGTTTTGGGGTTATGCATTAGAGACAGCTGCATTCACGTTAAATAGGGTACCGTCTAAAAAATCTGTTGATACGACACCGTATGAACTGTGGTTTAGCAAGAAACCTAACCTGTCATTTCTTAAAGTTTGGGGTTGCGATGCTTATGTGAAAAAGTTTTAGCCTGATAAGCTCAAACCCAAATCGGAGAAGTGCGTCTTCATAGGATACCCAAAAGAAACTGTTGGGACACCTTCTATCATAGATCCGAAGGCAAGATCTTTGTTGCTAAGGGTGGATCCTTTCTAGAGAAGGAGTTTTTCTAGAAAGAAGTGAGTGGGAGGAAAGTAGAACTTGATGAGGTAATTGTACCTTCTCTCGAATTGGAAAGTAACTCATCACTGAAATCTGGTCCAGTGATGCCTACACCAATTAGTGAGGAAGTTAATGATGATGATCATGAAACTTCAGATCAAGTTACTACTGCACCAGAGTACGATCCGCAGCAGATTGGTACGGTAATCCTGTTCTGGAAGTCATGTTGCTAGACCATGATGAACCTGCGAACTATGAGGAAGTAATGATGAGCCCAGATTCCGACAGATGGCTTGAGGCCATGAAATCTGAGATAGAATCCATGTATGAGAACAAAGTGTGGACTTTAGTGGACTTGCCTGATGATCGGCAAGCCATTGAGAATAAATGGATCTTCAAGAGGAAGACGGACGCTGATAGTAGTGTTACTATCTACAAAGCTCTACTTGTCGAAAAGGGTTTTTGACAAATTCAAGATGTTGACTACGATGAGATTTTCTCACTCGTATCAATGCTTAAAGTCTGTCTGAATCATGTTAGCAATTGCCACACTTTATGAAATCCTACAAATGGATATCAAAACTGCATTCTTTAATGGATTTATTAAAGAATAGTTGTATATGATACAACCAGAAGGTTCTATCAATCCTAAAGGTGCTAACAAAATGTGCAAGCTCCAGCGATCCATCTATGGACTGGTGCAAGCATCTCGGAGTTGGAATATACGCTTTGATGAGTTGATCAAAGCATATAGTTTTATACAGACTTGCGGTGAAGCCTGTATTTACAAGAAAGTGAGTGGGAGCACTACAACATTTCTGGTAAGTATATGTGAATGACATATTGTTGATCGGAAATAATGTAGAATTTTCTGGAAAGCATAAAGGAGTGTTTGAAAGGAGTTTTTCAAAGAAAGACCTCGGTGAAGCTGCTTACATATTGAGCATCAAGATCAAGATAGATCAACATGCTTGATAAATTTTTTCAATGAGTACATACCTTGACAATTTTTTTGCAAGTAGTTCAAAATGGGACAGTCACTGAAGGAGTTCTTGCCTGTGTTGCAAGGTGTGAAGTTGAGTAAAGACTCAAAACCCGACCACAATAGAAAATAGAAAGAGAATGAAAAGTCATTCCCTATGCCTTAGTCATAGGTTCTATAAAGTGTGCTATGCTGTGTACTAGACCTATTGGTGCACCTCACCATGAATTTGGCAAGAGGGTACAATAGTGATCCAGGAGTGGATCACTGAACAACGGTCAAAATTATCCTTAGTGGAATAAGGAATTGTTTCTTGGTTATGGAGGTGACAAAGAGTTCGTCGTAAAGATTTACGTCGATGCATGCTTTGACACCGATCTGGATGACTCTAAGTCTCGATCTAGATACATATTGAAAGTGGGAGCGATTAGCTAGAGTAGCTCCATGCAGAGCATTGTAGACATAGAAAATTTGCAAAATACATACGACTCTGAATGTGGAGACCCGTTGACTAAACTTCTATCACAAGCAAAACATGATCACTCGTTGGGTGTTAATCACATAGTGATGTGAACTAGATTATTGACTCTAGTAAACCCTTTGGGTATTAATCACATGGAGATGTGAAATAATCACATAAAGATGTGAACTATAGGTGTGAAATCACATGACGATCTGAACTAGATTATTGACTCTTGTGCAAGTGGGAGACCGAAGGAAATATGCCCTAGAGGCAATAATAAAGTTGTTATTTATAGTTCCTTATATCATGATAACTATTTACTATTCATGCTAGAATTGTATTAACTGGAAACTTAGTACATGTGTGAATACATAGACAAACAGAGTGTCCCTAGTATGCCTCTACTTGACTAGCTCGTTAACCAAAGATGGTTAAGTTTCCGAGCCATAGACATGTGTTGCCATTTGATGAACGGGATCACATCATTAGAGAATGATGTGATGGACAAAACCCATCCTTTAGCTTAGCACTATGATCGTTTAGTTTATTGCTATTGCTTTCTTCATGACTTATACATGTTCCTTAGACTATGAGATTATGCAACTCCGGAATACCAGAGGAACACCTTGTGTGCTATCAAACGTCACAACGTAACTGGGTGATTATAAAGATGCTCTACAGGTGTCTCTGTAGGATCGGAAGTATGTCTAGAGGGGGGTGATTAGACTACTTGACCAAATAAAAATCTAGCCTTTTCCCAATTTTAAGTGTTGGCAGATTTTAGCAACTTTAGAACAAGTCAAGCAATCAACCTACACATGCAAGTCTAAGATTATAGCAGTGGAATGTAAAACATTGCACATGAAGGTAAAGGGGGGAGTTTGTAGGGAGCAAACGCAATGTAGACGCGGAGATTTTTTCCCGTGGTTCCGATAGGTGATGCTATCGTACATCCACATTGATGGAGACTTCAACCCACGAAGGGTAACAATTGCGTGAGTCCACAGAGGGCTCCACCCACGAAGGGTCCACGAAGAAGCAACCTTGTCTATCCCACCATGGCCATCGCCCACGAAGGACTTGCCTCACTAGGGTAGATCTTCATGAAGTAGGCGATCTCCTTGCCCGTACAAGCTCCTTGGTTCAACTCCACAATCTTTACGGAGGCTCCCAAGTGACATCTAACCAATCTAGGAGACACCACTCTCCAAAAGGTAATAGATGGTGTGTTGATGATGAACTCCTTGCTCTTGTGCTTCAAATGATAGTCTCCCCAACAATCAACTCTCTCTCACGGATTTGGATATGGTGGAAGATTATTTGAGTGGAAAGCAACTTGGGGAACGCTAGAGATCAAGATTCTTGTGGTTGGAATGGAATATCTTGGTCTCAACACATGAGTAGGTGGTTCTCTCTCAGAAAATGTATGCTGGAAGTGTAGGCACGTTCTGATGGTTCTCCTTACGAATGAAGAGTGGGTGGAGGGGTATATATAGCCTCCACACAAAATCTAACCATTACACACAATTTACCAAACTCGGTGGGATCGAATAAGAAAACTCGGTCAGACCGATTCAGCTCAAAATGTGAATGTTAGGCTTTTCGGTGGGACCGACATGTCAACTCGGCGGGACCGATTTCATTAGGGTTAGTGTCGGTGTCAAAACCGGCGGATCTAGAGTAGGGGGTCCCAAACTGTGCATCTAGGCGGATGGTAACAGGAGATAAGGGACACGATGTTTTTACCCAGGTTCGGGCCCTCTCGATGGAGGTAATACCCTACTCCTGCTTGATTAATATTGATGATATGGGTAGTACAAGAGTAGATCTACCACGAGATCAGAGAGGCTAAACCCTAGAAGCTAGCCTATGGTATGATTGTTGTTCGTCCTACGGACTAAAACCCTTCGGTTTATATAGACACCGAATAGGGTTAGGGTTACACAGAGTCAGTTACAATGGTAGGAGATATACATATCCGTATCGCCAAGCTTGCCTTCCACGCCAAGGAAAGTCCTATCCGGACAAGGGTCGAAGTCTTCAGTCGTGTATCTTCATAGTCCAGGAGTCCGGCCAACGGTGATAGTTCGGCTATCCGGACACCCCCTAATCCAGACTCCTCAAGAGCCCCTAACCAGGCTTCAATGACGACGAGTCCGGCGCGCATATTGTCTTCGACATTGCAAGGCGGGTTCCTCCTCCGAATACTTCATAGAAGATTTTGAACACAATGATAGTGTCTGGCTCTGCAAAACAAGTTCCACATACTACCGTAGAGAGAATAATTTTTGCACACATCTCTGCCGACGATCCCGCCAAGCGTGACATCACACCACGGCCAAGCCTTTATTCGAATCGCTTTTCTTATTGTTCCACCTCAGCGCTGCGTTTAGCGAGGCGGTTTCCTTGGAACGCCTTACCAAAGCGGAGATCATGCCCCTTATTCCGGGATTCTCATCAATACGGACGGGTAACCCAATCGCGTTCGCTGGCACGCCTCCATCGGCGAGTCATAATCGACCACGGGAGGGCTCTTGGTATTCAACCTCTTTATAATGAGACCAAGGCCCTCTTCTTTTTCCACCTCCATCGAATTCGCCTCGCGCCGAAGTTCTAACACCTAAAGCTTCAGATTTAGGCGCTTGACCTTCGATGATGTCCGGCCCGACCAGCCCGCCGATGGATGTCTTCTTCCGTCACGAAGAAGATGTGCTAAAGCTGCGAGACGCCGTATCTAACCGGCGAGATTTCGCATAGGCTGCCTGCTCCAGGGAAGGTCATTCCCACTCCCGAGCCCGGCGAGAGCGTGGTGTTCGTGTCTCACTTCCTTCGGGGTTTAGGCTTCTCGACGGATCCCTTTGTGCGGGGGCTCATGTTTTATTATGGGCTGGATTTCCATGACTTGAATCCGGAGTCCATCCTCCATATCTCGTCATTCATTGTCGTATGTGAAGCCTTCCTCCATATTACCCCTCACTTTGGATTGTGGCTCAAGACCTTCAAGGTGGAGCCGAAGATGATCGAGGGGCAACAAGCAGAGTGCGGAGGGGTGGTCATAAGCAAGTGTGCTGATGCTCCGTGGACCGAGGGCTCTTTTCAAGAGCAGCTTGGTTTGTGGCAACAGGAGTGGTTTTATATCACCGCTCCCAGGGGCACCAAATGGGTGGCGCCACCCACCTTCCGCTCAGGTCCACCACAGCGGCTGGCATCATGGGTCAACCGGGGGCTCGACTGGGGGCCGTCCAAGGATGTTCCTCTGTTGCAGGGCCGTATTCGAGACCTCCAAGAAAGAGAGATCAATCTGGTCGTGGCGGCGCAGGTTATGCTGATTCGGCGCCTACGCCTCGCAAACGCCGCCTCCGTCTGTGGGAGTTTAATCCGGAGGGACCACGAGCTCTCCAACATGTTGTGGGCGCGACACCCAAGGAGATGTACAAACTGTTCTTTGGATCACAAGAAAAGTGTCCGGACTTGACCGAGGACGCAAGTCTAAGCTGCAATCACCCAGATACTCAAGTAAGTAACCCTGTAACCGGACAGGTTGTTCATTCATTTATCATATATATGCCCTTTAAGGGAGCCGCTTGAACAGGAGTGGATAGCCAAGGCAAAGTTGATAAGGTGTCCGCCCTCCCGAGACCACGCGGATCCCATGCCGACCAAGATGTTGAAGGCCGCGCCTTTTAAAGAAGGCGAAGGGGAGCAGGGAAGTAATTGCCTCCGCAAGGAGGCTTTCAAGGAAGAGGGATCAGGATCCTCCTCCAAGGGATAAGAGGACCGCTCAAGACCCGGAAGCCAAGGCCTCAAACGGGAAAGAAGTCTTCGTCGGAAAATCTGCGCCGGAAGTACCCCAGCCGCACTATTTCCCAAGGGATCAGCCTCCAATGAGCCGTAAGTAAAAACAAGGGGCCTGTGAATAAAGAACATCCCAGTATTTATTTCAAGATAACCAAATTGTACCTTGTAGTTCGGATCTCAGCCCTTCTCGTGAGCTCGTCTTGGGGATCTTCATCCGGAGATGATAGAGAGCTAAACGCCCACCTATCACGCCTTCGCGGCGAGGCGGGCGACCACTGAAGTGTCGCCACGGAGAGTTTCTCGAGTCCGCGGGGCGGACAGTCCGCGCCAACGGGCGTGCGGTCGGAGGAGTGAAGGACCTGCTCGGGCGAGCATATATCTCAGAAGATCACTGTGCCTAATGGCTATGGTAATTGAAAGAATTGCATCCGCGAGAGCGGATTGCATGAAGCCGCCGAAGTTTATCGACGGGTTTGAGGTACTAAAAAATGATGTACCTTCCGATCGTTATGCATATAGAATGCGCCCTGTATAGATAGTAGCCCCTGAGACTCGGTATGCTGTCACAACTGATAGTGTGTCGAGGATCATAATCTCAGTACTAACATGTCGACGTTCCTATGTAGGTGGCGCGGCGTACGGTGGCTAGCCGATCGATGAATTTGCCGAACTAAAGCGGCAACTTAACGAGGCGGATGCGACATCGCTACCGGTCAATAAACGGTTTGACGAGTCACAAGGTATGCGACTTCTCGCGGACACCGGTAAGGGAGCTTGACGCCCATGCGTTACTACTTGTATGCTTTGATGCGACGGTGCCGCTGTTGTGGAGAGGCTGCGGCGGAACTTGCCCGAGCTAAAGAGCAAGCCCGAAGAGTAATGCGGCGCTTTAAAGGCGGCCAAGAGCTGAAAGTCGAACGGGCCGCCATCGCCAAGCAAAGAGGAAATGGCCGACGGCCCTCAAATGAAGAATACTACCGACCGCTGCGAGGTTCTTGAAAAGAACGCCAAGCGGAACAAGAGGACCTGAAAAGGCCACCGCCGAATCCAAGGATGCCTGCTCCGCTATGAGAGCTGCCAAGGAGGAGCTGAGTCGCCGGGATATTGCGGCCGGAAAACCGTTTTCGCCGCGGAGGAAATATACGGATCCGGCGTATGCTCGCTGGACAAGCTGTGGAGTTCGGAGGATGCTTATCTAGACTTAGCGGCGAGCGATGCGGATGCGATTGAGCACTTCCGAGGCCGGCGTACTGTAAGGAAGAGCTATTTTGGTCGCAATTCCATAGTCCGGAGCGTCCTCTTCCGTTGACCGATCGGTTGGCCGAATGGGCCGAGCTGAATCGATTATCCGGACTTGCCATGAAGCATGTCATGACTCATTTGTGGCCAGGCGGACCTCAGCCGAAGAGTTATTTTGGCTTAGTGCAGCAGTTCCTTGGTGCCGTACCGCATATCGACGCAATGAAGCGGTCGGCGTGTATTGAGGGGCCGCGGATGGCTCTTGCCCGTGTCAAGGCATACTGGGCTGAGATGAAGGCCACCGATAATGCGTCCCCAGATTCGGATGGTAGCCGAGTACCAGTCGAGCGCTATTTTGAGGAAGTTCTTCCGGGCGCTCGTTTAATAGAGACGCAGTGCTCGAACGATGTTATGTTTGAATGATATGTATAATTTTATGAAACAACGTTTCAATTTAATGTAAGAGCTTTTTATACTTGTGCCTTCAAGTAGCAAACTACCTCATGTGCGGCCGCTGATGTATATATGTATATAACCTGAAAGATGGTAGTCTTGACTTCAGCCCCACGCATAGTGCGGGGTGTTTGCAAAGAAGTCGTGCTTTCGACTTAACCCAACGCCTTGGTCCTATAAAGGAGGTGGTAGCGAGCAAACTAGGCAACCGGACTATAATGCTTTATCACTTTCACTTAGCCATAGGAGTTCGATGGTGGGGCTACTATATAGCCCTCGGGGCACCGCACTCTCCGAATTCGGGTGCGATGTGCCTGACCGAAAACGGTCCTTCGTTAATGCAGAGAATTCTAAACATTCCGGTGAGTCACCGAGTGGTTGACCAGTCTCTCGCTATATCATGACAGTTAGTTTTCGGCTTTCTCTACTGAGGTGCTCGCCCGGCCGAACCGGGGCACAATCGAGTAGTTCTCCTGGTGTCGCGTTAGCCGATAGAACGGAACGTAAGGCAGCAAAACACAGGAACCGGCAAACCCAACATTTGACCAAAGACATGATTCGGAGCTGATGCATATAAGGCCTAACTGGAGACGCCGAACACTCCCTAAGGTATTCGGTCTTTTATAAAGCGGGCCGAACAATGCCCCTGGTGTCCAGGTACGTGCAAACTTCTGACGCGGCCGATGCCAAAACGCCAGCCTCCTCCTCGGTTATAATAAGAGACCGGGGGATGAGTAACAACAAGAGACAGTGAAAAATGTTTACGCAGGGTCTTAATCTGAAAAGAATCCTTGCAACGGGTCCTCGCTGCATGTCTCGCTGTGGTTCCGCAGTGCCGATCTCGGACGGTATAGCACGCGCTCATCTGTAAAAGAGAGGAACTTAGTTTGAAAAAGATCGCGCTAAAATGTAATTGGAAATAAAATAGAGTATGATCAAAAAAATGAGTAAAATTGAACTTTATTGTCTCTTGTTGTACATGCGTGGAGCCCTTTGTAAGGGGGGTACGCGGCTAGTAAGCATCATGTTTATTTATGCCGGACTCGCCTAACCGTGTCCGGGGTCTGAACGACCTGCTTTAGACACTTTTGGCCAGCAAGGCCGTATTAGTGTGAGGCTGTTAAGGCAGTCTCACATTATTTCCTTGAGGGACACGCGCAGCTTCCCTTTAACAAAATGATGCCTCGTGGACCGGGCATTTTAAGTTTAAGAGATGCATAATGTGGTATTGCGTTAAAGCGGTAAAGCTTCAAGTCCCATTAGTGCTTGATGGCTACTTTTAAATGGGGCGATGTGGAAGACCAACTTTTCCCGACGGAAGTTGTCGGGTGAGCCAACATAACTTCCAATGAGGGAGCCCGCATAATGGGCATATGTGCCCGGCATTATTCCTTGGAAGGAAGTGTTGCTATGGCTAATCCTGTTTGGGTTTATCCCCATGTTGCGGATTGTGTCCTGACATAGCAAGTTTAAATCGCTGCAGCTGTCCATTAGGACTTGCGTAAATTGAAGACCGTCGATTATAGGTTCTAGTATCAAGGCAGTCCATCCTGCGTTCCGGATACTTTCGGAGTAGTCCTGATGGTCGAAGGTAATTGGTTTTGACAACCAGTGTTGGGACTCCGCTGGGGTAGATTGTGCGGCGCGTAATTCAATGGGTGCCGCTCTGTTTTCCCCTTTTGTTACTTGAAGTAAGTTGACCTCTTGTGGGAAATTCTTTTGTTTTCCGGGGCTATGCTTGTGGTGCTCGTCATCATCCTCACTTGGTGTGTCGAGCCCCTTGTGTTCGGCGTTGAGTCTGCTGGACTGCTTGAAGACCCAACAATCTCTGTGGGTATGGTTTGCAGGCTTCCCGGGAGTACTGTGGATTTGGCATATCTTGTCCAAGATTTTGTTTAAGTTGGATAGCTCATCGCTATTGTCCTTAAGGGCAGTTTTTATTGTTTTGCCGTGAGCTTTTGAATCCGTGTTGATGCCGCGCTTTTTGGACCGTTCCTTAATCCGGCCTGGTCCTTGCTGCGCCGTGGTTTCCATTCCCATCCCGACTTCGATGTACTTGGGTCGCTGGTATCGCATCTTGCTAGCCAGCTATCCTCTCCGCCGCAAAGCGGGTCATGAGGCTTGTTAGTGCGGCCATTGTTCTTGGCTTTTCCTGGCCAAGGTGTCTCAAGCGAGCCATTCGCCTCGGACGTTGTGTTTAAAAGCTGCTAAGGCTTCGCGCTTGGACAGATCGACTATTTGGTTCTTTTGGTGAGGAACCTGCTCCAGAATTTTCGAGCTGACTCCCGGCTGTTGGGTTATGTGACTTAGACCGTCAAGGTCCGGAGGTCGGACATAGGTTCCCGAAATTGGCCCAAAAGCATCCTCAAGCTCTTCCCAACTACCAATGGTGTTTTCGGGAGGCTTTTAAGCCAATGCCGGGCTGGCCCTTTGAGCTTGAGGGTAGGTATTTTATGGCGTGAGATCATCTCCTCCGCCATGTGTATGTGGAGGATATAATCCTCAATCTGCATCTGTGGTCTGTCGTCCCGTCAGATGCCTCTATGTTTACGGGCTTGAATCCGCTGGAAATTCATGATCCAAAGACCTCATCGGTGAAACATAGAGGGTGCGCGGCGCCCCTGTATTTGGGTGTGCCGTGATGTTCGGATATTTGACGTGTTGTATTGCTCGCCAGAACTTGTTTCCTTGGCCCGTAGTTAGATCTAACTGGGCCATCCTATTGGTGCGAATCCTTATGCGGATCGCGTGCCGGCTTGTGTGCGGCGCCGCTTGCCGCTCTACATTTGCCATGTGGTCGTCCATCCGACCCGGCGGCCTCTTTGTTTTTTGATCGTGGGGGCTCTACGGCCTCCTCATCGAATTCCGGCAGTAGTTTGCGCTTTGGGTAGCTCTTTGCTTGGCATTGCCGCCATATTTGTCTGCAGTGTTGAGTAATTTACTCCACCTCATTCGGAGTCGCCTTCCGCTGTTCTCGAGCCTCTGTTTCGCTTTTTCAAGCTACGCGCAGAGCGAGGAGCTCTTTGTGGAGGTTCTTCGATCCAATGACGGTCCGGCGTGAGATCGTCCGGACTGTTGTCCTTGCCGGGACGGGTTGTTTGTCTAGGTTGGCCTGTTCGATGGTTGCTCAATGGCATGTTCGCTGTCGGCCGGCTCACCCTGCTCTATGGCTGGGTCCGTGGGGCGCTATCTTTGTCGAGGTGGGGTTTTGAGCGGCGCTACGCCGCTTGACCGCTTCCCGAGGGAATTGTCTTCGCAGCGCCTCGCCGCTCCTCGTTATCGCTTCCCTTAGGTGTGTCCACCATATATATATCGAAGTTGAGGTGGCAATCCGAGCCCATGTGGGCGCTGGTTCTGGTCGTCTCCGCGTCGCCGTCCATATCGTCGATGTCCTCGAGTCGAAGTCGAGCATGTCTGTTAAGTCATCGACAACGGCTACAAAGTGGGTGGTGGGTGGGCGTTGAATTTCTTTGTCGTCTGAATCCCAACCTTCCTGACCGTAGTTCGGCCAGGGCTCCCCTGACAAAGAAAGAGACTTTAATGAGTTCAGGATATCACCAAAGGGCGAGTGCTGAAAGATGTCCGCGGCGGTGAACTCCATAATCGGGCGCCTACCGGATTCGACCGGCGGGGCGCTGGAGGTTCGAGTCCGGAAAGGAGTCCGCACCGGGAGTCACGAGCTTTACAAAGGATAGGATGGTGTTCGCTCAATCGCCAGAGAGATTTCAGCCCCGAGGTGGTGTCCAACCAACCGCCCTCGATCGGCTAAACCGCCCGGATTAAGGGTCGGAGCAGCATCAAAAGCGACCTCCGTGGCAATCGTTCGGCGGTAGAGCTAGATCGCACCCATCGAGATAGTGCGCACGCCGGCTGTGGCTCAATCCGTCAAGATCAAGTCTCCGCGACATCGGCCGTATAGTTCAAGCTTCCAAATCTGACCTGATGGCCAGGGCGAAGCTTTCGATCTGCTCCAGATGGCCTAGCGAATTGGCCCGCAGCAAAGCCGCCGAATATTTAAGATCTGTCCAGGAGAAAAGTCTCACCGGACTGCGTCGTTGTTGATGATTGAAGGAGCCATCGGGCCTATAGGTGACGACACAGAGGAACTCTCAATGAAAGCACCAATGTCGGTGTCAAAACCGGCGGATCTCGGATAGGGGGTCCCGAACTGTGCGTCTAGGCGGATGGTAACAGGAGACAAGGTACACGATGTTTTAACCCAGGTTCGGGCCCTCTCGATGGAGGTAATACCCTACTCATGCTGGATTAATATTAATGATATGGGTAGTACAAGAGTAGATCTACCATGAGATCAGAGAGGCTAAACCCTAGAAGCTAGCCTATGGTATGATTGTTGTTCGTCCTATGGACTAAAACCCTTCAGTTTATATAGACACCGAATAGGGTTAGGGTTACACAGAGTCGTTTACAATGGTAGGAGATCTACATATCCGTATCGCCAAGCTTGCCTTCCACACCAAGGAAAGTCCTATCCGGACAAGGGTCAAAGTCTTCAATCTTGTATCTTCATAGTCCAGGAGTCCGACCAACGGTGATAGTTCGGCTATCCGGACACCACCTAATCCAGGACTCCCTCAGTTAGGGCATAACGTAATCTCGGTGAGACTGATTACACACTCGGTGGGACCGACTTTGGTAATAAGCTAACGAGAGAGTTGGTCAGGCAAACTCGATGGGACCGATTCACTCATCTTGGTGAGACTGAAACGTAACAAAAGGGAAATAGAGAGTTTGCATTGCGAACTCGGTGGGACCAATCGCTCATCTCGGTTGGACTGAAACGTTACGAAGAGAAACAGAGAGTTTGCAATCCCATCTCAGTGATACCGAGATCCCTATCGTTGAGACCGAAGTGAATAGGGTTTTTGGCAGTGGCTATGTCAAATGAACTCGGTGGCGCCGGATAGACCAAATCGGTAGAGCCGAGTTTGACTTTTGGTTTGGGACATATGTGGAAATGAGAAAGTGGTTGAGGGCTTTTGGACCATATCACTAAGCATTTTGAGCAAGCAAGCCATTAAGCAACACCTCATCCCCTTTTAATAGTATTGGTTTTTCCTATGGACTCAATGTGATCTTGGATCACTAAAATGAAAATGTAGAGTCTTGAGCTTGAGCCAATATGTGTCCTGAGCATTTTGAGGGGTCCATATTCCTAATCCATGCCATGCCAATCATTGAACTTTCTGAAATGATCATCTTGAAATAGCATTAGTTCAATCAGCTATATGTTGTTAGTAAATACCAAAACCACCCACGGATAGTTGCACTTTCAATCTCCCCCTTTTTGGTAATTGATGACAACATATAGATAAAAGCTTCGACAAATGATAATAATATTAAAATACATCGTCGCTTTGAGAAGTATGTGAAAGCAAGAGCTCCCCCTAAATTTGTGCATTATTTAAAATTTGCTTTTGAATGCAAATGCACAATCGATTAGGATCATGGGTTGCTCTTCCATGTCACATACATCTTGGTGGAGCGCTCAAAAAGATAGGAATTAAAACATGCACTCATCACCAAGAAAAGTGAATGATCATATAAGGGATATAAATGATAATATCATTCAATCAGACATTTAAAGTATGATATGATCAAACACATGACCATGCAAGTATCTCACACACAGACATAAAGAGTACCAAACGAGCACACACAAAAGTTTCAACCAAATAGGAAGAGAGATAAAAAAGCAACACTTCTGTCGAAGCCTATGATCTATACATTTCTCCCCCTTTGGCAACAAGTTACCAAAAAGTTCGAAAATGCATAGTGCTATGCGTCTCTCAGGCTTGGTCTTCGGGAGGTGGTGTAGAGAGGACTCCAAGGATGAAGGCATCCGTAGATGTTGCTGGTGCTGGTGGAGTGGCAACTGGAGGTGGCACTGAAGCTGTTGCTGCTGGTGCAGATGAAGTAGCTCTTGTATCTAGCACTAGCACTGCAGCTGACCTCTGACCTCTTGGCACTCGCTGAAAAGCATCTATAGATGCCTTCCCTTTCTTCTCCTCTACTTCCTCCTAGAGCTGCTCAACTGCAGTCTGTATCTCAGTTACTTTCAGTTCAAGATCATAAAACTTTATTTCAATAGTCCTCTCCAAGCTCTCCTGATTCTGAGTTAGGGTGGCCAAGCCCTTCTCAATCCTCAAAGTTGCTTGAATTAGATATGCCAGCTGATCTTGTTTGCTCTTCAAGAACACTTGAGATGCCTCCTCAACACTTGGCATCTTTGCAGCTTTTTCTGCCTTTGCCTTTGCTCTCTTCTCTTGTTCTTGCACTGAGGTGGGATCATCCTCATTCATCACAACTGTGTTATCTTAAAATTCTGGGTGCAAAAGTAAATGGTCCTTGTCCAATAAGTAAGTGCCTATGCCCATCTTGGAGTTGATGAGCACCTGAATGTGTGGAGCATACCCACAAGATCTCTTCTGGTCAGCAGCTGTCCTCTTGATTGTTTCCACAATCAGGCTCATGACCTTGAATTTCTAAGGAACATCAAATATCTGCAGCAAGTTGATTGAATGTCCTCTAATTATCTTGTGATCTCCAGATTTGGGTAACAAAGTATGCCTCAAGATTGTGTTGATTGTAGGTAGACCAGACAACAAGTAATGCACAGATCCAAACTTGTGTGTTTCCAAAGCTTTGTGTGGGATCTCCTTGTACATGTTTGCCATAGAGTTGTGGTCTTTCTTCTTCTTGGCATACACGTCCAAATCATCCTCATGCTCTTCCGGGGCTTTGATCAGCTTGGCCCATTCATCAACAGTTGACTGGTACCTTGTACCTTCAGACATCCATACTATTCTACCATCTGGATAGAAATGAGCAGTGGAGTAGAACTACATAATGAGCTCATCATTCCATTTGGTAAGCTTCTATCCAACAAACTTGTCAACTCCACAAGCTTTGAAGCTTTCATGCACTCATGGAAAATAATCTTCATTCTCATCAATGAATTCCGAATCAACCCACTTCATATCACAGACTATAGGTTTCTTGTCCAACAATATGATTGATAATCCCCAAGTGCAGGGAATCAGCGTAGCAATTCCCAAAGGTGGAAGTGATTAGTATGGAGTGTCGAACCCACAAGGATCTAAAGGTAAGATCAATATTCTCTCAAGTTCTATCTGCCACTTATACGACTCTACGTACACCGAACGTTTGCTAGTGGGTATGAAGAGGATAACTTTGCATGGTATCGGAGAGATAAAATATAAAAGTAGGTGATGTTATCATAAAGTTAGAATATATTACTAAATATTATAAATAGCGAGTGTGGAATAATGATGGGTCGATGTGCGGAATTATCCTAGGCAATCGTGAACAAGACCGGTAGTCGTCATTGCAATTTCATATGAGGGAGAGGCATAAGCTAACATACTTTATCTTCTTGGATCATATGCACTTACGATTGGAACTCCAGCAAGCATCTGCAACTACTAAAGACCATTAAGGTAAAACCCAACCATAGCATTAACATATCAAATCCCCTTTATCCCATACGCAACAACCCCCTTACTCGGGTTTATGCTTCTGTCACTCAAGCAACCCACTATAAGCGAATCATGAACATATTGCAACACCCTACAACGGGAATCCCTCACGCTTGCGTGACACGGAGGGCACAATAGGACAGCACCAAAATAAAACATACAACTCATACCAATCTAGATCATCAATCAACCCAAAGACAAAAGATATCTACTCAAAACATCATAGGATGGCAACACATCATTGGATCATAATATGCGGCATAAAGCATGATGTTCAAGTAGGGATTACAACGGTGTGCGGGAGAGTGGACTACGTAAAAGAGATGAGGATGGTGATGATGTTGATGAAGACGATCACCGCGGCGATGATTCCCCTCCCGATGGCACTTTGGCGCCATCGAGAGAGAGGAGGAGAGGTTCTCCGCCTTGTGCTTCCTCCTCCATGGCCTCCCCCCTGGATGGGGAGAGGTTCTCCCTCTGGATCTTGGCCTTCATGGCGATGATGGCCCCTCCGGGATCCTCCCCCATGGCCTCCGGTGATGATGGCCCCCTCCGGCAGGGTGCCAGAGAGGGCCTAGATTGATTTCTCGTGGCTACAGAGGCTTGCGGCGGTGGAACTTCCGATCTAGGTTATTTTCTGGAGGTTTGGGTATTTATAGGAGAGTTTGGCGTCGAGAACAAGTCAGGGGGCCCACGGGAAGTCCACGAGGCACAGGGGCATGCCCTCCACCCTCGTGGGGCCCACAGGCGTCCCTTCCGGTAACTCTTCGTTCCAGTATTTTGTATATTTTCCAAAAAAAATCTCCATTGATTTTCATCGCATTCCGAGAACTTTTATTTCTGCACAAAAACAACACCACGGTAGTTCTGCTGAAAATAACGTCAGTCCGGGTTAGTTCTAATCAAATCATACCAAAATCATATAAAACTATTGTAAACATGGCATGAATACTTCATAAATATAGATACGTTGGATACGTATCAATGGTCTCATAGAAATCTTGTTGTTCTTTGGTGTGGAACCTGTAATCCACAGCAGTCTTCCTCCTCATAGAATAGGGATCAGACTGTCTCCAAAGTCTCAGGCCTGCATCCTTCCTGATGCTCATATCCTCTGCCACTGGCTGAGTGTCATTGTGGTCTGGAATCTTTGGTTTTAGTTTCCTCAGCACTTGGGCTTCAGCATCTTCTTCAACTTCAGGCACTAGGGCCTTGTTCTTCTCTTTAGCTGGGATGTTCCTGGTGCTTCTCTTGGGCTTAGAAGGCTTCTGAGCTTGAGCATTAGCTTTGGGAGTAGTTTTGGGCTTTGATGGAGCAGCCCCTGACTTGATTGCATCCCCCATATGATCTCAAATGAAAAAGATCCAATTAAAGTATTGACATTGGCTACTAAAGGCAATGAGGTAAGTCAATCAAGTGCCAAATCTGAAGGGAGGAAGTTGAGAGTGCACATGGTAAAACAAAAATTGCCATTACTTCAAACAAAATCGCAGCCGGGGTGCCCACTTGGCTTACCGTATTGGCAAAAGAGGAAAGTGCAAAAGCTTAGTGCACAAGAACTTGAAAAGATGAACATGGCATGTGTTCGCAAAGGAAGTACTAGAAACAAGAATAATATGCAAGATTCCATTGCAATAAGTGCGGCAAAGGTGAAGAAGGAGAAGAGTGAAACCTTTGAACAACCAAGCCGAAGGTTTGCGCATCAGAATCTTCGGTTCAAACAACATCCATATTATTCAACTATGTAATTAATGCATATGCCATGGAATTCATACTCAGGTATGATTGGTTACCCTCCGTGGACTTATTTTGATCTATGGACGCAATATAACTTCTTACATCATGCAAGGGTTTTACCACATCATCATTCATTTGGTTGCTGATCCATATGGCCGATATATAATTATCGCCCTAAGCATATAAATGGCCGATGGAGTGTTGACATCATCCTTATAAACAACAAGGTACAAGTTATTTTTCGGCACGCTAGCTTTGACGAAAAACATGGGGGCATGTGTTGACGCTCGAAAATGGCATGATCACAAAGAGTGACTTGAGGCTATAATGAGATGAGGTTAAAATTATGAGTTCATGTCACCAATTGATGGCTCTCTTCAAGATGATCGAAATAGATATGAAGATGGTCCAAAACGGAGCTCAGTGCAAAAGATATGACAATCTTAGAGATGCTCGTATTGGCATCAGATCAAAGAATGGCATGAAACCTAATTAGGATTGCCTCGGATGAAAAAGTCTTCAACAGAAAAGTTCTTCTTCTCATCGAAACGGATAATTTTGATATAAAAATCGTCTTAATCCGAGGTCGTATGCAAAAGTTACAGTCAAAACTATGCACTACAGCACTGCATGGCCGGATCATCCGGACCGGGGTCTAGATCATCCGGCCGGGGGCCGAAAATTGACCCAAACAACAGAAGTTAAAGTTGAAGCCGGATGAGCTGGTTCAAGTCCCAGATGATCCGGGTAAAGGCCGGACAATCCGGGCAATCGTCCGGACGTCCGGACAAGTTTTTCTGCTGCAGACTTTAGAAAACGGCCCGAAACACCTTCAAGATGGCTTCAGATCGAAAAGTGTTCAACATGAATGTTGTGCATCTCGTCGAGGCAGTTGATTTGATTTAAAAAACGTCCAAATCCGATGTCCTATGTGGATTCTATAGCCAAAACAGTAAGCTGCTGTGAGAAAACTGGGCTAGGCCAGATCATCCGGGCCTAGAGCCGGACATCCGGGCCGGAAGTCGTGAGAAGTCTGAATTTGGCCAGATTTTGATGATTTGGATGACAAGACAAGTCCTTTTCTTTTATGGGAAGACCATCCGCCTCTTATATAGACAAGAGGTGACGGCCGGTTGAAAAACAACACACAATCGAACAAATCTATCTACATCTTTTACCTTTACTTTTCCTTCTCCCTTGTTCTTCTTCTTCCTCATTCTTCGTTCGTTCTTCTTCATTGTAGGGCCGCGAACCTCGAGGCCCTAGGGGCGGTCAGGCCGACCTAGGGAAGCCCATAGCCGCCGTGCGCCCTGACGGGGTCCCTCCCGGGCGTGTGGGGTTTCGGGTCCTCAAAAGCACCCGCCGGATTGCCTGCGTACCGCGCTTCCAGACGGGTCTCCTTCGACGTGAGCTACGGAGAATCACCCTCGACGATGGAGGTACACAGTGACGTGTTCGTGTGCGAACACAATGGCCTAAGCCAAATTGGTGAGACCGATTTCTACAACTCGGTCGGTCCGAGATGAGTTCGGCGGAAACCTAACCCTAAATTTTCGAATCAAACCTAACCTAAAGGAAGTTTTCTTTGGACATATTGATTTCATACGTGGTAATGATCATGGCAAAGCAATGTGCTAGGAATCGGAGTAAGAAATTAGCACAAAGGATCGAACTCATACCCTAGTTCGGCGGGAGTTCGCTACGACGACAACGGCAGGGCGGAATTCCATTGTCGGCAATGGAAACCAGCTGCGGGGGGTCGCTGGCGATGAGGAGATGATCCGGAGACCCGAGGCGGCAGAGCAGGACACGCGCGGGATGGAGTGTTTTGAAGGAATTTCCAAAATCTCACCCGTGGGTATATGTATCCTGACCCTGTCGGTGTGACCGAGTGGAACAACTCAGTGACACCGAGATGCAAAATCGTAAGCGGTTACTGCAACTCGGTGTGACCGAAAAGTTCAAATCGGTTGCACCGAGATTGAAAATCTAGATCAACTAAGTGAACTCGCCGTGACCGAAGTGGATGGATCGGTCATACCGAAATGCACAGAGAGGTTTTGGAAGTTTAAGTCTATGATGAATCAGGGACTCCGAGTGCTCCTCACTCAGAGTGGTTCGAATCTGACTTGATCAAACTTTGTGATGTAGCATGATTAGAGTTTTAGACGAGAAAAGCATAGATAGCTAGAGGAAGTTCTTAGGCATTCTTGTCCATCCACTTGGCAAAAGAGAAAGAGCCAATCAATCAAAACTACAAGTGGATGTCCTCGAATGAATTAAATATGCAATCAAAATGCTCACATAGTAAAATGGCAAATGAAATATGTGACAAAGCATGCACAAACACTCTAGCATCTATCAAGCAATTGGCGATGACTAGGTCATCTATATATGAGTATATTGACTTAGGAGTCAAATGAGAACATTTGATCATAGGTCATACTCATTGTTTAAGCACAAGTGGGGTTACCACTTTTACATAAAGCATTGTTGTGTTCACACCATTAGAGTTGCTTAGCTCAATTGATTAGAGTAAAGCTCCCCCTAGATGTGATATCCCCCCTAAGAGGGATGAACTAACTTTGGGTTTTGTCTATGATGACTTCATGTAGATGTTGAAAATTTGGATGCTCAAAGTTGATGTAGATCATTTGGAGCAATCCATTGGAGTGATTTGCACTTTAAATACCTACACGGGGTAGTCCCACAAGGAACAAACAAGGATATCCATAGACATAGAGTGATGTACACACAAGATAATGTCCATGAAATCATTATGTTACCTTGTCCCTTGTCTTGCCAACAAGAGGGTTTGTGACTCCTTGAACTAGTGCAAGATGTGGAAGTTGTTTGCACTTGTCCTCACCAAAATGATATGAGTGAAGTATGTTGGCGAAGTCACCCTCAAGAACTCTCTAGTTATTCTTCTTCGAGATCCACATCATCTTGATAGGAATCCTTGGAGTTGTAGTCATACTTGATGAAGTAGAACTTGATGTAGTCTTGGGAACCCACTTGACCAAGGCCTTAGGAGCTTATTCAAATGCATCAATCTCCTCTCGAAGCTTGTCCTTGCCCTTTTGCTTGTGGTCTTGTGGTGGAAGATCATCTTGAGCTTGTGTCCCTTGGAAAGAAGTAGGATCATACTTCTCTTGTTGATTCTTCCCACTCAACTCCATTGGCATTGAACTTTCGTTCAAAACCAACACCTTGATTCTTCCGGTGCCTTCCTTACTTGCGTACAATTTCCTCAAATTGCTTACTTCCGGCAAGGCTTTTGTAAACACCTTTCTCTATAATTCCCTTCAATAAGCTATTTTCTTGCTCAAGTGTAACTTGGCTAAGAGAATCATTAGCAGAATCAAGAGAACTACTAGAAGCAACAACATTGGATTTAACATGATTATTGTTACTACTAGAAGAAGAATCTTTCTTACTCTTGTTGCTAGATTTAACTTGTGGCATGTAAGTAGACAAGAGAAAACGCTTGGCAATGTAATAAGAACTTTTCTTGCGAAGATCATCATTGATTGCTTTGAAGAACCCATGCTCTTGCTCAAGGTTGAGCTTTTCAAAGCGTAACTTCTCATGAGTCTTTGAAAGTTCTCGATGATCTTCCAAGGTAGTTTCATGAGCTAACTTAAGAGTGGTTAGTTCTTTAGTTAGACGCTCAATCTCCTTCTTATCATCATCATTCATTTTATCTTGATTGACATGATTAATATCAAGTTCATCATAGTTTTCATCACTAGATTTGTCAACAAGTAAATCATCATCACTTAGCAAATCATCTTCATCACTATTAAAATCAACATACTCGGGGTGTGATACCTTTCGGCCTTTAGCCATGAAGCATCTCCCAATTCCTTCATTTGGTGAGTCAAATATGTCGTAGGAGTTGGTTGACACAAGTGCTAGTCCGGCAACACCTTCATCTTGAGTATATTCGGAGTCGGAGTGATAACTTCTTTCATAGTGATGGTCGGAGTCGGAGTCGAAGCCGGATACCCATTCACCAACATGAGCTTGATTTCTTCGTTTTGTGTAGCTCCTTGATGACTTGTCCTTCCTTTCCAAGTCCTTGCTTCTCCGAGAGGTTCTTCGTTCATAACGATCATCTCTACTCCTTCTCTCTCTTGGTGGTGATTCTTCTCTTCTACTTCTCCTTTTGGGTAAATCTTCCCTTCTTTTGTAGGGGGCCGTACACTCATTGGAGTAGTGTCCGGGTCTTCCGCAATTTTAGCAATTACGCTCACGACTCGAAGATCTTTTGTCATTGTAGGACCTTGACTTGGAACTTCTTTCCTTGCTTCTACTCTTGTAGAACTTGTTGAAGTTCTTCACCATTAGGCTCAATTCTTCATTGAAGGTTTGTTTCTCACTTGATGACGTAGGAGCATCACATGAGGCTCTGTAAGCACTACTTGACTTGTTGTGAAGCTCTTCCTTATCCTTGAGTGACATCTCATGAGCAACGGTTCTTCCAATGACTTCTGTTGGCTTGAGATCTTTGTAATTGGGCATCATTTGGATCAATGTGCACATGATATCATATTTTCCATCCAAGGCTCTTAGGATCTTCTTGATGATGAATCTATCGGTCATCTCTTCACTTCCTAAGCTAGCAATCTCATTTGTGATGAGAGCAAGCCTAGAGTACATTTCAGCGATACCTTCACCATCCTTCATTTTGAACTTGTCAAGTTGACTTTGAAACACATCCAATTTGGATTCCTTGACGGAGTCGGTACCTTCGTGCATATCAATCAAAGTATCCCAAATTTCCTTCGCATTCTCAAGACGGTTGATTTTGTTGAATTCTTCGGGTTGCAATACATTGAAGAGGATATCGCAAGCTTGAGCATTGTATTGCAGCATCTTCAACTCTTCCGCGGTAGCTTCACGGTTCAGTTCTCTCCCATCAAAGAATTCACCTTGCAAGCCAATACACACAATAGCCCAAATGGTAGGGTTATGTCCAAGAATATGCATTTTCATCTTATGCTTCCAACTAGCAAAATTAGTACCATCAAAGTAAGGACCTCTACGGTGGTAATTTCCCTCGCTAGACGCCATACTCTCCTAGGTTGTGAAACCAATGCTATGATCACCAAAAGCTATGGAAATCAAGGAAAATGGATACCACAGCTCTAATACCACTTGTAGGATCGAAAGTATGTCTAGAGGGGGGTGATTAGACTACTTGACCAAATAAAAATCTAGCCTTTTCCCAATTTTAAGTCTTGGCAGATTTTAGCAACTTTAGAACAAGCCAAGCAATCAACCTACACATGCAAGTCTAAGAGTATAGCAGCGGAATGTAAAACATTGCACATGAAGGTAAAGGGAGGAGTTTGGAGGGAGAAAACGCAATGTAGACGCGGAGATTTTTCCCGTGGTTCCGATAGGTGGTGCTATCTTACATCCACGTTGATGGAGACTTCAACCCACGAAGGGTAACGGTTGCGCGAGTCCATGGAGGGCTCTACCCACGAAGGGTCCACGAAGAAGCAACCTTGTATATCCCACCATGGCCATTGCCCATGAAGGACTTGCCTCACTAGGGTAGATATTCATGAAGTAGGCGATCTCCTTGCCCGTACAAACTCCTTGGTTCAACTCCACAATCTTGACAGAGGCTCCCAAGTGACACCTAACCAACCTAGGAGACACCACTCTCGAAAAGGTAATAGATGGTGTGTTGATGATGAACTCCTTGCTCTTGTGCTTCAAATGATAGTCTCCCCAAAACTCAACTCTCTCTCATGGATTTGGATATGGTGGAAAGATGATTTGAGTGGAACGCAACTTGGGGAAGGCTAGAGATCAAGATTCTTGAGGTTGGAATGGAATATCTTGGTCTCAACACATGAGTTGGTGGTTCTCTCAGAAAATGTATGCTGGAAGTGTAGGCACGTTATGATGGTTGTCCTCACGAATGAAGAGTGGGTGGAGGGGTATATATAGCCTCCACACAAAATCTAACCGTTACACACAATTTACCAAACTCGGTGGGACCGAATAAGAAAACTCGGTCAGACCGATTCAGTTCAAAAATGTGAACGTTAGGCTTTTCGGTGGGACCGACATGTCAACTCAGTGGGACTGATTTCATTAGGGTTAGGGCATAACGTAATCTCGGTGAGACCGATTACACAAACTTGGTGGTACCGACTTTGGTAAAAAGCTAACCAGAGAGTTGGTCAGGCAAACTCGGTGGGACCGATTCGCTCATCTCGGTGAAACCAAAACGTTACGTAAGGGAAATAGAGAGTTTGCATTGCAAACTCGGTGGGACCGATCGCTCATCTCGGTTGGACCGAAACGTTACGAAGGGAAACAGAGAGTTTGGAATCCCATCTCGGTGAGACCGAGATCCCTATCGGTGAGACCGAAGTGACTAGGGTTTCTGGCAGTGGCTATGTCAAATGAACTCGGTGGCGTCGGATAGATCAAATCGGTAGGGCCAAGGTTGACTTTTGGTTTGGGAAATATGTGGAAATGAGAAAGTGTTTGAGGGCTTTTGGAGCATATCACTAAGCATTTTGAGCAAGCAAGCCATTAAGCAACACCTCATCCCCTTTTAATAGTATTGGTTTTTCCTATGGACTCAATGTGATCTTGGATCACTAAAATGAAAATGTAGAGTCTTGAGCTTAAGCCAATATGTGTCCTTAGCATTTTGAGAGGTCCACATTCATAATCCATGCCATGCTAATCATTGAACTTTCTAAAATGATCATCTTAAAATAGCATTAGTTCAATGAGCTATATGTTGTTAGAAATTACCAAAACCACCCAGGGATAGTTGCACTTTCAGTATCCAATGGTGTTTGTTGAGTTGGCATAGATCGAGATTAGGATTTGTCACTCTGTGTATTGGAGAGGTATCTTTGGGCCCTCTCGGTAATGCTCATCACTATAAGCATTGAAAGCAATGTGACTAATGAGTTAGTTGTGGGATGATGCATTACGGAACGTGTAAAGAGACTTGCCGGTAACGAGATTGAACTAGGTATGATGATACCGACGATCGAATCTCGGGCAAGTAAAATACCGATGAGAAAGGGAATAACGTATATTGTTATGCGGTTTGACCAATAAAGATCTTCGTAGAATATGTAGGAGCCAATATGAGCATCCTGGTTCCGCTATTGGTTATTGATCGGAGATGTGTCTCGGTCATGTCTACATAGTTCTCGAACTCGTAGGGTCCGCACGCTTAACGTTCGATGACGATTTGTATTATGAGTTTAGGTGATTTGATGACCGAAGGTTGTTTGGAGTCCCGTATGAGATCTAGGACGTGACAAGGAGTCTCAAAATGGTCGAGACATAAAGATTCTTATATTGGAAGGTTATATTCAAACACCGGAATGGTTCGGGTCGTTTCGGATAAGTTTCGGAGTACCGGGTTACGGACCCCCCGGGAAGTTATTGGGCCTCATGGGCCTAGTGGTGGAAGAGAGGAGGCAGGCCAAGGAGTTGCGCCCCCCCTAGCTCAAACCAATTGGACTAGGGTTTGGGGGGGGGGGGGCAGCCCCCCCTTTTCCTTCTCTCCTCCTCCTCCTCCTCCTTCCCCCTTCTCCTTGTGGGAATAGGAAAGGGGGGCGAATCCTACTTGGAGTAGGACTCCCCCCCTTCGGTGCGCCACCCTTGGCCGGCCTCCTCCTCCCTCCCTCCTTTATATACGTGGGGAGGGGGCACCCTAGAACACACAAGTTGATCTTTTAGCCGTGTGCGGTGCCCCCCTCCACAGTTACACACCTCGGTCAAATCGTCGTAGTGCTTAGGCGAAGCCCTACGCCGGTGAACTTCATCATCACCATCACCATGCCGTCGTGCTAACGAAACTCTCCCACGGCCTCAACTGAATCAAGAGTTCGAGGGACGTCATCGAGCTGAACGTGTGCTGATCACGGAGGTGCCGTGGTATTTGGATAGGTTGGATCGCGAAGACGTTCGACTACAGCAACCACGTTACTAAACGCTTCCGCTTTAGATCTACGAGGGTACGTGGATACACTCTCCCCGCTCATTGCTATGCTTCTCCTAGATAGATCTTGCGTGATCGTAGGATTTTTTTTTTGAAATACTACATTCCCCAACAACTGGGCTGCCGTAGGGCTTCCCCGCGTGTGGAGCGTATACGTCATACTCCAGGGCCTTTCATGAATTTATTGGAGAACACCCAATTCTCACAGACTACACATTAACAGTCAAATTCATATAGGTGTGTTCGTTAGGAGATGCTCTGTAGGACAACATCTCTGCTTACTCAGATAAGCCACTTCGAACACATTAAGATAACTTTCAACCTGCCATGCGGATCAGGAGACTATTACATCTTCACGGAGTGAGATAATTGAAACAGGGTTACTCTCGTCTTAGCTGACCAACAGCTTGTCTCCCACTTCTACTTCACGGGATCTCGGATCACATAGAGTGGGTTACCACTATGGACAACTCATGCGGTGGGTCTCAAACCCATCTCCATCGATGCATTATCTATCACATTGCGTGATAAACCCTTTGTGAAGGGATCTGCCAAGTTTTTTGACGTTTGGATATAATCCAGCCTAATAACTCCGGAATTCCTCAATTTTCTGATAGGTTTTAGTCTCCACTTCACATGCCTTGAGGAATTCATATTATCCTTAGAATTGTTTATCTTGACGATCACAGTTTGATTATCACAGTTCATCAGGATAGGGGTATTGGTTTTTCAACCATAGGTAAGTCCATCAAGAGCTCACAAAGCCACTCTGATTCAACAGTGGCAGTGTCTAATGTTGTGAGTTCTGCTTCCATAGTTGACCTTGTTAAGATGGTCTGCTTGCAAGACTTTCAGGAAACAGCGCCACCACCAAGTGTAAAAACATAACCACTTGTGGCCTTAATCTCATCAGCATCCGATATCCAGCTTGAGTCACTATAACCTCCAATACCCTTGGATACCCGTGTAGTGAATCCCATAGCTCATGAAGGTTTTCAAGTAGCGCATAACTCTCTCAAGCGCATGCCAATGATCATCTCCCAGTTTTGACACAAACCAACTCAGCTTGCTCACAGCAAAAGAGATGTCAGGCCTCGTGGCACTCGCCAAATACATAAGCGAGCCAATAATCTGAGAATACCTCAGTTGATCTCTAGCAATCCGTCAATTCTTTCGAAGCAACAAACTAGCATCATATGGACTTGGAGAAGGCGTGCAGTCGCTATGCCCAAACCGACTCAAGATCTTTTCCACATAGTGAGACTGAAGCAGTGTAATCCCACCATTCTCATCTCTTAACAGCTTGATGTTTAAGATAACATCAGCTACTCCTAGATCCTTCATCTCAAAACAACGAGATAAGAAATCCTTAACCTCCTTGATTAGATCAAGTTTGGTTCCAAAGATCAGTATGCCATCGACATACAGACAAAGAATAACTCCTTCGCCCCCACCATGGCGATAGTACACACACTTGTCACCATCGTTTACTACAAAGCCGGCAACAGTTAATGTTCTTTCGAATTTCTCATGCCACTCCTTAGGAGCTTGTTTAAGGCCATATAAAGACTTTAATAACTTGCACACCTTTCCTTCATGACCAGGTACTACAAAACCATCTAGCTGATCCATGTAAATTTCCTCCTTCAACTCTCCATTGAGCAAAGCCGTCTTAACATCCATTTCATGAACGAGAAGACCATGTGAGGTAGCCAGTGATAGTAGCACCCGAATATTGGTCAGTCTAGCCACGGGTGAGTAAGTATCAAAGAAGTATTCACCTTCTTTCTGGGTATAACCCTTAGCCACAAGTCGTGCCTTGTACTTTTCAATCGTACCATCAGGTCTAAGCTTCTTCTTGAACACCCACTTACATCCTACAGGTTTGCACCCATAAGGACGGTCAATGATCTCCCAGGTTCCATTAGCTAAGAAGGAATCCATCTCGCTACGAACAGCTTCCTTCCAGTAGTGAGCATCAGTAGATGAATAGGCTTCTAAAATAGTTCTGGGTGTGTCATCCACGAGGTACACAATGAAATCATCACCAAAGGACTTTGCAGTCCTCTGTCTCTTACTCCTTATAGGAGTTTCATTGTCACCCTCAACAGGATTCTCAACGTGTTCCATCGCAATGGTTAGTTCACGCTAGATGGAGTAGGTATCTCCTAATTTGATGAAATCGACATATCCTTCATAGGAAATATGTCCTCAAATAAATTTGCATCATTCGACTCCATAATCGTACCAACATGCATCTCGGATACCTCAGATTTTATTATCAAAAATCTATGGTCAATGTTATGAAAAGCATAGCCCAGAAGAACACAATCCACAGTTTTTGTTCCAAGCTTGAGCTTCTTGGGAACTGGTATATTGACTTTAGCCAAACAACCCCAAGTACGTAGGTAAGAGAGGGTCAGCCTTTTCCTTTTCCATTCCTCAAATGGAGTGATGTCTGCTAGACTACGTCGGTGTTTCCCCAGAGAGGAAGGGATGATGCAGCACAGCGATGGTAGGTATTTCCCTCAGTGATGAGACCAAGGTTATCGAACCAGTAGGAGAACCAAGAAACACTACGTAAATAGCACCTGCACACAAATAGCAAATACTCGCAATCCGACTGTTAAAGGGGTTGTCAATCCCTTTCGGGTAACGGCGCCAGAAATTGACAAAAGGACAGGATAAAGTTGTAAGAAGTTGATAGATCGAACGCCAAATAAAATAAAGTGCAGCAAGGTATTTTTGTATTTTTGGTTTAATAGATCTAAAATTAAAAGCAAAGGAAAATAGATCGCAAAGGCAAATATAATAAAGAAGAGACCCGGGGGCCGTAGATTTCACTAGTGGCTTCTCTCGAGAAATGGCGGTGGAAACGACACCTATGGGATCACAAGAATCCCTACTACGGTTGGCAGGGCGCGGGGTCGTGAGAAGAGCGGGTCTAACATGAAGCACATGAATCGTTTACCCAGGTTCGGGCCGCAAAGGATGCGTAATACCCTAGTCCTGCTTTGGTGCATGTATTGAGTGTTCTTGTGTTCTTGAGCTAGCTACGGGGTGTAACTTGCCAAAAAGAGCCAAATCCCTCTCAAGTATGCCATGGGCCTCCTTTTACAGGCAAAAGCGGCTGCCACAGTGGCATACAGGACGTGGAAAGGTCTACAGTGCTGCGAGCTTATCGCCCGTATTACAGGAAAAGACACATTTAATGCATCGCTTAGGTCTCCCTTAGCTTTATCGGGGATGGGAACGAGGCCCATATCGTCCGTCGCCGCCTCGCGTTGCTTTGACATGCGCCCATGCCAGCGATGCATGTGGCGCCATGTAGGTAGGCAGGCAGCTGAGGTGGCGCGGTGGTAGGGTCTTCATGAAGATCTGCATGCCACCGCAGGTGCTTGCTGAGTTGGCGTAGGGGCTGCCCCTGTCGCCACACAGGTGCCTGCCCAGCTGGTTGAGCTAGCAGTTGCTTGGGGACGGCGGTGCAGTCTTGGTCAACACGGGCCTGGCTGTGGCCCCGCTGACGCCCTCGGCAAGGGCCTTGCCGGGGGCCTGGCAAGGGTCTTGCCGTGGTGTTGCGGTCGTCCCCGGCAAGGCGCTTGCTGGTGGTTTTGTGGATTCCCTCGGCTGGAATCCTACCAAGGGTCGCCGTCTTCTGGTCCTCATCTGATCTCACATGTTTATGATCTTGACAAAGATCTGCATGCCACCACGGAGGTGCCTCCCGAGCCCTGGTTCGAACGCAGTTGGTTGGGTCGGAACCCATGGGCTCAAGGGTGGCTCGCTCTGTTGGTATTGGGAAAGTTGCCCCGGCAAGGCTCTTGCCGGGGCCGTGGAGGCTGCTCCCGGCAGAGGCCTTGCCGGGGGAGTCCACCTCGCCCTCTTGCTCTTTGGTCTTGGCGTTGCCTTGTTTGTCTTGGGCTTCGGCTTTTCTTCGGCTTCCCTCCTCTGCCCTGCTTAGTGTGGCCATGGCGCGCGGCTCCGGCTTCCTGTGCACAAGTAAAGGGGTACAAAGGAGTGCCCCTACTTTCGTACACCGAAAGGAGCCGCCGGGCCTAGGCCACACATAAGCGCGACGCGTTGTTGGGCCAGGCCCAGAACGGTGCGCGGGGAGGCGGGGCGGATTTTTACCGCAGTAATTGTTTTGTCCGCTGCACTTCCCCACGACCCGCATTGAATGCGCGATGTGGAGGGGCGTGCGCGACATGGGGGTCATGCGTGGGGTGGTTCCCGCATGCATGCGTCACGTCAAAGTGAAGAGGCAGCTCGCGCCTTCCCCATAAAAAGAGGGAGGCGTGGAGGCGCGACTCATTTACTGAGTGGCCTCGGGTCGCAGTCTTCAAGGCGCCCACGCCCCACGATCACGGGGAGGGGTATGGTCGCCTCACCTGTCCCCTCGATTCTGCTTGCTCGCCACGCGTTCTCCATGCAGGTGGTAGGCGGTGGGGGCGGGAAACCGGGTCGTCGCTGATTGGGGCAGCGGGTCGGTTCTGATTCCCCGCACCTCCAATGGCTGGATTGGATGAATGGGGCGGCCAAGCCCCGGCCCCGCCCCTTTATAAGGAGGGGGAGGGGAATGTCATCCCACATTCTCTCTGCATCCATCCTCTTCCTCCTTCGCTCCTTTCTTGCACCCGCCATGGCGAGAGGGGGTGCTGGGCCTTCGACGGTGGCGGCGAGGGTCGCCACCCGATAGCGCGTTCTGCCTTCTCAGGAGCCCGCGGCGGCGGAGCCGGCCATGAGAGGAAGAGGGAGGGGGCGAGGCCGAGGTCGTCGCGGCGGTCGGGGGAGAGGGGGGCCAGGCGACGCGGTGGCCGTGCCTCCGCCAGCGATGCCTCCCGCGATGGAGGGCCACGTCGGGGACCAGCCCCGCGAGTTCTTCATCAGGCTACACCGGCCACCCCTTTTGCTCAGGAGATGGAGCTCGATCCGCCCCAGACCCTCAGGCTGCACATGAGGGGCTGCGGGAGCGGTGCCACGCGGGTCGACGTTGACTTCCCCGCTCCCCACGTCATGTACCTCCATCTTGGATGGAAGACGTTTGCTCGCATTCATAGCCTGACGGCGGGGCTCGTCCTCTACTTCAAGTTAATGGAGGGCGGCGTCAAGGTCTTCGGAGATCTTGGAACTCGCCTGAAGTGCTGCGTGGAGAGCTTGACGATGAAGATTCCTCCTCGAGCGGGAGTGACGAGGAGGACAGCGACAGCGACGACGAGGGAGTCGGGCGGCAGGATGCCGACCCCGACTTCGACTAACCGCACCGCCCCTCCCTCGGCCTCAGGCCCTGCCGAGGGCCTTCCTTGACAAGCTCTCCGTCGGGGCGCTCCCTGTCGTCTCCTTGGGCGGCTGGCGTAGGAGGGCCGGAGAAGGTGAAGAAGGCGGGTGGCGGCCGTCAAGTCGGAGTACGCGGGCACCGACGCCTTCGTCGCGTATTGCCGGCCCGCTGCCTCATCTTCCAGCTCCTTTCCTGGCACCAAGATGTTCTCTTGGTGCCTTCTGCTCCTCGCACCTCGCCTAGGTGCCCCTTTTGCCCTCCTGCTGTCTTATTCCACCTTCTGAGGAGAGGGGCAAGAAAGGGATTACGGACACCTTATCTCTTTTTAGTTTGTAAGCCTATGGGCACTTGTTAGATTTAAAAGTTGTAATCCCCTTGCTCGCGTTTTTTATTCCGTATGAACTGTACCTATATGGGATGTTTTTAATGAAAAAGGGTGCTTGTCGGGTTCTCTGTGCGTGAGCGAGGCCCATGCCAAGGAACGAGTCCTTATTATTTCTAAGATAAACATTGTCGCCCGGTAACAGGCCTTGCCGTCCCCCCACTTTAACCAACCATTCTCGCGCTCTTGGCTGAGGCAGGGCGAAGTAGAGTTAGGCCCCTTGCGTATTTCCTGGCCACCGCGTCTGCGACCCGGTTCTGTCCCAACGGCTTGGGTACAAGAAGAAGGGGGAGTATGGTAGTTTCGGAGCGAAACGAGGTATCATTTGTCCTAGTTCCATACGGAAATGCATAACAGGGGATGAAAGACTTATCTGAATCCGTAGCCCCCGGCAACCTTGGCTTGCCGTGGTTGGATCCTTGTGTCTTCAGCCCCCGACAGTCTTGGACTGCCGGGGCCGGAGCGCCAGTTTGTTCTCTTTTTCCCAAGCGGCTCAGCAGAAGTGTCCACGTGCCCTGCGAACCAAAGAGAACAGAAAGACGCACACTCGACCTCTAGGCTAGGGGTTAGTCGCCACTAAGCACTATCAACCCTAACCGAGGGAGAGACTTAACCTAGCATGCATGCTATAACTTAGGGCGCCAACGCTTCATTTATTTATGCTCAGGGTCTGCGCCTGGCTTGGTACAGAGGGTTACATGCCTTGTCGGCAAAGCTTCTACAAAAGGTGGCTTGCCGGGAGGCCCGGCAAGCCGCGCCTTATGGGTAAAACTTGCGAAGATGCTCGATGTTCCAGGAGTTGCTCACTCGGACAGCATCTTCGGTCTCCAGGCAGACTGCGCCGGGCCTGGTGACTCGTATTACCCGATAAGGGCCTTCCCACTTCGGCATTAACTTGTTGGTATTCTTGGCCGACTGAACGCGCCGAAGAACAAGGTCGCCTTCCTCAAAGCTCCGGGCATGAACCTTGTGGCTATGGTAGCGGCGCAAGGCTTGCTGGTAGCGTGCTACTCTCACAGCCGCCCGAAGACGATCTTCCTCAAGGAGCGTTGCGTCATCTTTCCGCAATTGCTCTTGCTCAAGCTCGTCATAAGCGAGCACTTGAGGTGACCCGTATATGAGTTCCATGGGGAGAACTGCTTCTGCCCCGTATACCAGGGCAAAGGGTGTCTGGCCGGTGGCTCGATTTGGCGTCGTCTTGATCGACCAAAGAACCGCCGGCAAGTCATCAATTCAGCGCCTTCCATTCTTGTGTAGCCTGTCAAAAGTCTTCGCTCTCAGGCCTCGCAACACTTCAGCATTTGCCCTCTCCTCCTGGTCGTTGCTCCGCGGGTGTGCCACGGAAGCAAAACAGACCTTGCTGCCAAGGTCTTGGATGTATTGCATGAAGGTGTGGCTTGTGAACTGCGTGCCATTGTTGGTGATGACTCTGTTTGGCACACCAAAACGGCAAACTAGCCCTTTGAAGAACTTGACGGCTGATGTGCGGTAACCTTCCTCACTGCCTCCACCTCCGGCCACTTTGTGAAATTGTCGATTGCGACGTACAAATACTCAAAGCCCCCGAAAGCGCGAGGGAAAGGGCCCAGTATGTCGAGCCCCCAGACCAAAAATGGCCAGGAGAGTGGGATTGTTTGAAGGGCTTGAGCTGGCTGATGAAGCTTCTTCGAATGGAACTGGCACGCTTCACACCTGGTTACTAGTGCTGTAGGGTGGTGGGCCAGAAAAAGCCTTGCCGGAATGCCTTGCCGGCAAGGGCCCTTGACCCTATGTGGGAGCCATATATGCCTCCATGTATCTCTGCCAACAGCTCCAGTCCTTCCTCCCGGGGATGCACTTCAATTTCACATCATTCGGTCTTTTTCTATATAGGACGTCATCGATGAACTGGTACAAGGCAGGCCGACGGGATACTTTTTCCGCTTCTTCCTGCTCCTCAGGAAGTTCCCCTGTCTGGAGGAAACAGACGATATGTTGTGCCCATGCCGGAGCCTGGGGCTCGACGGCAAGGACCAAAGGCATCTCTTCCGCCATGGGGGCAGCTGCCTCACGGCCGTAGCTTGGCGCCTGCGAGCCAGCTGCCATTTGGCAGGCTCAAAATCCGCGGCAACACCCTTGCCAGCGGCCTGTTGGGGTTCGGCGAGAAAGTACTTGTCAGAGCCTGATTTCCTCCGTTTGTTCTGCTCCGTTGATGGTTCGACGAATGGTTGAGTTAGCCGAAGCAAAAAGGTACCTGGTTCCACAGGTAGCTTGAATGCAGCGCGCTTTGACAGGTAGTCAGCGATGTCGTTCTCCGCTCGGGGAACGTGCTCCGCTTGTATACCATCGAAGCGCTCCTCCAGCTTCCTCACCTCATCTACGTAGGCCTCCATCAATGGACTCTGATAATCTTTGTTAACTTGTCTGATGACAAGCTGCGAATCACCCCTGACGATGAGCTTCTTCACCCCGAGGTTTGCCGCGATCCTGAGACCAGCAAGCAGCCCCTCGTACTCAGCAGTGTTGCTGGTGGACATCTCCCTGGGAAAGTGCATCTGGATTACATACTTGAGGTGCTCTCCGGTGCGTGCGACGAGCAGCACACCAGCACCGGCGCCTTGCAGCGAGAAAGCTCCGTCAAAGTACATAACCCAGTCGCGAGCTGTTTCCTTGCCGGGGAGAGTGGTCTCCTGGATCTCTTCATCAGGCGTTGAGGTACATTCTGCAATGAACTCCGCCAGGACTCTACTCTGGATTGTCGAAGTACTTTCAAACTTCAACCCAAAGCTTGATAACTCCAAGGCCCACTCCACAATCCTTCCGGTTGCGTCTGGGTTGTGCAGTATCCGTTGCAACGGGAGGCGGGTGACGACAGTGACCTCGTGGGCTTGGAAGTAATGACGCAGCTTCTCGAGGCCATAACGAGGCCAAAGAGCAATTTCTGCACACCGAAGTACCTTGACCTAGCCCCCTGCAAGAGGGAGCTGACAAAGTAAACCGGGTGCTGCATCATCTTCTTCTTCTGCACCACTTCACTTGGTTGCGCGGGCCCTGTCCCGATGGCGTCAGACTCTGCCAGAGGCCTTGCCTTGCCGGCACCAGGCCCTGCCAGGGGAATCTCTGACTTGCCATCCGCTGGTCTTGCCGTTGCCACCGCCTCCTCGTCGACCTCCCTCTGCGCCACTAGTGCGGCGCTGACCACTTGATTCATTGCCGCCAGATACAGCAGCAACGGCTCTTGTGGTTTAGGTGCAACCAGTATTGGCATAGAGGAAAGGTATTTCTTCAGATCCTGCAACGCTGCCTCGGCCTCTTGGGTCCACTCCATTGGGCCTGCCTTCTTCAAGATTTTGAAAAAGGGAAGGGTACGCTCAGTGCACTTGGAGATGAATCTGCTCATGGTGGCAACGTAGCCAGTGAGCCGGCGCACATCCTTGATCCACTTGGGTGCCACAATCTGCTCAATATCCTTGATCTTGTCCGGGTTTGCCTCGATCCCACGCTGCGACACAAAGAACCCGAGAAGTTTTCCAGACGGAACGCCAAAGACACACTTCTCAGGGTTCAGCTTGAGGTTGATCTTGTGTAGCTTGGCAAACGATTCTTCTAAGTCTTGTACAAGGGTCGCCTTGTCCTTGGTTTTGACCACTATGTCATCCATATAAGCTTCCATATTTCTATGTAGCTGGGGCTCAAAACCAATCTGGACCGCCCTTGCGAATGTCGAGCCAGCACTCTTCAACCCGAAAGGCATCCGTAAAAAGCAATACGTACCACATGGGGTGATAAATGCTGTCTTCTCTTCATCTTCTCTTGTCATGAAGATCTGGTGGTAGCCCGAGTAAGCGTCGAGGAATGACAACAGATCACACCCGACCGTGGAGTCAACAATCTGGTCGATGCACGGCAACGGGAAGGGGTCCTTAGGACAAGCCTTATTGATATCTGTGTAGTCAATACACAACCTCCACTTCCCATTCTCCTTACGCATCACCACCGGATTGGCCAACCACGTCGGATGGAGCACTCCTCTCACCAAACCTGCCGCTTCCAATTTCCTGATCTCCTCTATGATGAACTCTTGTCATTCCAAAGCTTGCTTCCTGACCTTCTGCATGACGAGTCGCGCATGGGGACAGACAGCAAGGTGGTTCTCAATCACTTCCCTGGGAACGCCGGGGATATTGGATGCTTGCCATGCAAACACGTCAACATTCGCCTGCAGGAAATTGACGAGCGCGCTTTCCTATATGCTGTCGAGGATGGAGCTTATGGTGAAAGCCCCTCCTGTGCCATCCTCCTTGACGGACACCCTCTTGGTCTCTGGTGGCCCACCTCTGGATTTCTTGCTCTTGCCAGTGGAGATCTCTGGCATGTCCTCGACGGTGGCACAACACTTCGAAGAGGTACGCTTGCCGGAGTGGGTGCGAGAGGTCTTGACGGGCTTCTTTTTCCCTCCCAGGGCTTCAGCGGCAGGAGCAAGTGTCCTGGCGGCAGCTGCTGCAACTGCTTCCCGGTAGAGTAGGTCAGCGCAGATCAGCGCATCCTTCTTGTCACAGGGGACGGTGATGATGGTCATCGGCCCAGGCATCTTTAGCGTGTTGTAGGCGTAATGCGACGCTGCCATGAACTTGGCTAGTGCCGGCGGCCGAGGATCCCGTTGTAGGACAAGGGGATCTCGGCTACGTCGAAGACAATCCTTTCCATCCTGTAATTCAACTCGCCTCCAAATGTCACGGGCAGCGTGAGCCTCCCCTTCGGCTGACTCCTTCCCGGATTGACCCCTTGAAATGTGCCCGTTTCCTCGAGGTCTCCATCAGGAATTTGCAGCCTCTTGATCACAACAGGCGAGATCAAGTTCAGACTGGCCCCGCCATCGACTAACATCTTATTCACCTTGAGGTTGCGTATCGTTGGTGAAACCAACAAAGGCAAGCACCCGACCGCAGTTGTGCGATCAGGGTGGTCCTCGGCGTCAAAGATGATAGGCATGCTGGACCACTTCAGTGGCTTCTGAGCGTCGAATGATGGCTCCGCTGCTGTGATCTCACGCGCCCACTGCTTGAGCTGGCGGTAAGAGGTATGCAGCGAGGCCCCACCATCGACGCACATGGCCTCTGTAGCCTTCTGGAACTCATGCTCGCCAAACTCGTCGTCCTCTTCATGATCATCATCTTCCTGCTTCTTGTCGCGGCCCCGAGCGGGCCTCTCTTACTAGTTATCCTTGCCGCGGCGACCTCCTTGGCTCCCACGCTTCTTGCCGGATCCCTCGGCACCATCCTGGCCCTTCTCCTTGTCCTGCCTCTTGTACTCAGCCGTTTGCTTCTCAGCGAGCAGCTCGACTTGCCGGCAATTTTGGAGGTCGTGGCCCTTGGTGCGGTGGATCTTGCAGTACTGCTTGTCGGAGCCCCCTGGCTTGTCGGTAGCCGCCAAGGCCCGGCAGGCGGCGCAACCGGCTATTTCTTTGCCGGGGTCGTCTGCCTTGGCCTTCTTGGCAGTGCCGGCGTCCTCGGATCCCTCGACGGCAAGCACGGTCTTATCCTTCGTTTCCTATTGCGGCGTCGGCCCTTCTTTGTCGGGGCGGCGGTGTCTTCGCCTGTGGAGTCGGTTTCCGCACCGACATCCTCGCCGGGGTACTTCCTTCCCTCTTTGGCCCGGGCGCATCTACCGGCCAGAACATAAAGTTCGGCCACATCCTTGACCTTGTTCATCGCCAGCTCTTCGCGCATCTTGAGGTTGCGCACGTTCTGATGGAACACGCTAATCATGGCGGCGAGATGAACATCGGGGATGTTGTACTGCACCCGGCTGAACCTCTGGATGTACTTGCGCAGGGTCTCCCCTTCGTTCTGGGGAATGATATGTAAATCACTAGCCTGGCCATGAGCTTGGTGGCCTCCGGTGAAGGCACCAACGAACTCATGGCACAAATCTGACCAAGAAGAAATGGAATCCGTCAGCAAGTGCATCAACCAAGACATGACGTTGGGCTTCAGTGCCAATGGGAAGTAATTGGCAAGCACCTTGTCGTCACGAGCTCCGGCAGCTTGCAACGCGATGGTGTAGATGCTGAGGAACTCTGACAGATGGGTCTTGCCGTTGTACTTCTCGTCGACGTCAGGCTTGAACGTGCGGTGGGACGGCCACTGGAACTGCCGCAGCTCACGGGTAAAGGCTGGGCAACCCACCTCGTAAGGTAGGCCGTCGGAGCCCCCCGATGCTGGGTGGTCCATAGCGGGTCCCGCCCTCTTATCCGACTGGTGGCGTGTATCGCGCCGGCGCTCGATGGTGGTTCGAGTGTCTTCATGGGCTCGCTCCCGAAGAACTTGGCGTTGGTCGCGGTGGGTCCGTGGGTCGGACGACGCTGTGGAAATGTTATCACATGCGTCGTCACGACGGACTGGCACCAGCGGCAGCTCGCGCGGGGGAGGAGAGTGCACTGTGGCTGCAACTCCCCGGTCCTTCCACCACTAGCGTACGGTAGCTCGACGTTGCGTCGGCCCGAGGGCCCTGCCGGCCGTGGCTCGTCTTTGTTGGTGACGGCGACAAGGCTCCGGATGGTGGCTCTCCACTCTTCGAGCTTCTCCGCGGCAGGAGGGAAGTCGAGGAGCAGTTGCGCGCGCGCCAAAGCTTCTGCTGGCGTGGGTGGTGGTGAAAGCCGTGTGGACCGTGGCGCGCTTCGACTTCTAACCACGTTAGAAGGAGCCCTCTCACGGCCCAGCGGTTGCGTGCCATTGTCGCCAGCGCTTCGACGGGCATGCTGGCCTCCCTCGTCCCGCGGATGATGCATAGGGCTCTTCCCACGACGGTGCCCAGGGTCACCGGCGTGGTGACGCTGCTCGTCGCACACAACATGGGAAGAGCGCGTCGTAGGCTCCGGGGTGGGCATCCTGGAGGTCGTCGCGCCACCCATGGGTGGCATGGCGGCGACCCTGGAGGGCCCCGTGCCACCTGCGGGGGGCCCAGCTCCGTCTCTGGATTTTGCGACGTGCGGCCCAGCTGTCTTGCATACGAACGATGCCGCTCAGCAGGCTCTGGCTGCCAGAGCGATGTTGGTGCTCGCGGGCCGCGGCTCGGGTTCTGTCGGCGACCGGCCCGCTGCTCGTCCGCACTGGCACGAGCCGCTCGGCTCCCGATGAGCCGATCGTTGTGATCGTCTTCTTCTTGGGAGCCATGGCGATGAAGAACCGCTAGGCTAACTACTCGATCAGATTCTCACGACTGCGCACCCCTACCTGGCGCGCCAAAGATGTCGGTGGACATGACACCTATGGGATCACAAGAATCCCTACTACGGTTGGCGGGGCGCGGGGTCGTGAGAAGAGTAGGTCTAACAGGAAGCACACGGATCGTTTACCCAGGTTCGGGCTGCAAAGGATGCGTAATATCCTAGTCCTGCTTTGGTGGATGTATTGAGTGTTTTTGTGTTCACGAGCTAGCTACGGGGTGTAACTTGCCCAAAAGAGCCGAATCCCTCTCCAGTATGCCATGGGCCTCCTTTTATAGGCAAAAGGGGCTGCCACAGTGGCATACAGGAGGTGGAAGGGTCTACATTGTTGCGAGCTTATCGCCCGTATTACAGGACAAGACACATTTAATGCATCGCTTAGGTGTCCCTTAGCTTTATCGGGTATGGGAACGAGGCCTGTCCCGTCCGTCGCCGCCTCGCCTTGCTTCGACACGCGCCCAGGCCAGTGATGCATGCGGCGCCATGTAGGCAGGTAGGCAGCTGAGGTGGCGCGGTGGTAGGGTCTTCATGAAGATCTGCAAGCCACCACACAGGTGCTTGCTGAGTTGGCGTAGGGGCCGCCCGTCGCCACCCAGGTGCCTGCCCAGCTGGTTGAGCTAGTAGCTGCTTGGGGACGGCGGTGGAGTCTTGGTCGACGCGGGGCTGGCTGTGGCCCCGCTGACGCCCTCGGCAAGGGTCTTGCCATGGCGTTGCAGTCGTCCCCGGCAAGGCGCTTGCCGGGGTCTTGTGGATTCCCTTGGCTGGAATCCCGCTGAGGGTCACCGTCTTCCGGTCCTCATCTTGACAAAGATCTGCATGCCACCACGGAGGTGCCTCCCGAGCCTTGGTTCCAACGCAGTTGGTTGGGTCGGAACCCTTGGGCTCAAGGGTTGATCGCCCTGTTGGTATTGGGAAAGTTGCCCCGGCAAGGCTCTTGCCGGGGCCGTGGAGGCTGCTCCCGGCTAGGGCCTTGCCGGAAGAGTCCACCTCGCCCTCTTGCTTTTTGGTCTTGGCGTTGCCTTGTTTGTCTTGGGCTTCAGCTTTTTTTCAGCTTCCCTCCTCTGCCCTGTTTAGTGTGGTCGTGGCGCGCGACTCCGACTGCCCGTGCACAAGTAAAGGGGTACAATGGAGTGCCCCTACTTTCGTACACCGATAAGGAAAATAGCAAACGGTGGGTAAAGGAATTACTCTTGGGCAATTGACAAAACTTCAAACAATCATGATGATATCCAGGCGATGATCAGTATATATGCATCACGTCCAAGATTAGTAGACCGACTCCTGCCTGCATGTACTACTATTATTCCACAAATCGACCGCTATCCAGCATGCATCTAGTGTATTAAGTTCATGGAAAAATGGAGTAATGCAATAAGAACGATGACATGATGTATACAAGATCTATTTATGTAGAAATAGACCCCATCTTGTTATCCTTAATAGCAACGATACATACGTGTCAGTTCCCCTTCTGTCACTGTGATCAAGCACCGTAAGATCGAACCCATTACAAAGCACCTCTTCCCATTGCAAGATAAATAGATCAAGTTGGCCAAACAAAACCCAAATATCAGAGAAGGAATACGAGGCTATGAGCAATCATCCATATAAGAGATCAAAGAAGACTCAAATCACTTTCATGGATAAAAACATAGATCTGATCATAAACTCAAAGTTCATCGGATCCCAACAAACACACTGCAAAAACAGTTACGTCATATGGATCTCCAAGAGACCGTTGTATTGAGAATCAAAAGAGAGAGAGAGGAAGCCATCTAGCTACTAACTACAGACCCATAGGTCTACAAAGAACTACTCACGCATCATCGGAGAGGCACCAATGGACATGATGAACCCCTCTGTGATGGTGTCTAGATTGGATCTAGTGGTTCTGGACCTTGCAGCGGCTGGAATTGATTTTCGTCGACTCCCTAGGGTTTCTGGAATGTTGGGGTATTTATAGAGCAAAGAGGCGGTTTGGGAGGCACCCAAGGTGGGCACAACCCACCAGGGCGCGCCTGGGCCTCCAAGCGTGCCCTGGTGGGTTGTGCTCCCCTCAGAGCACCCCAAGGCGCTTCTTCGGCCCACTGGATGTCTTCTGGTCCATAAAAATCCACAAAAAGTTTCACTGCGTTTGGACTCCGTTTGGTATTGATTTCTTGCGATGTAAAAAACATGCGAAAAACAGCAACTGGCACTTGGCACGATGTCAATAGGTTAGTACCAAAAAATGATATAAAATGATTATAAAACATCCAAGAATGATAATATAACAACATGGAACAATAAAAAATTATATTTACGTTGGATACGTATCAACATCCCCAAGCTTAATTCCTGCTCGTCCTCGAGTAGGTAAATAATAAAAACAGAATTTTTGATGTGGAATGCTGCCTAACATTTCATATCATATTCTTTTCTTTGTAGCATGGACATTTGGACTTTTATATGGTTCAAAGCAATAGTCTAGTTTTGACATGAGGACTTTAAACCTCAAGCATACCAACAAGCAACCATGTCTTTCAAAATATCAACGCTAAAATAAGTTACCCTAGCCCATCATGCTCAATCATTGATCCATTCGTGAAACACACTCGCATATTAGCTACACTCAATGCTCAAGTACGATCATAGTGCCCCCTAGTTGGTTCTTTATAAGAGAAGATGGAGACTCAAATTAAAAATAAAAATTGCATAAAGTAAAAGAAAGGCCCTTCGCGGAGGGAGGTAGGGATTTGTAGAGGTGCCAGAGCTCAAAGCGAAAAACATAGAGATAAAAGCATTTTGGGAGGCATGCTTTTCCTGTCAACGAGAATGATCGAGAAGTTCCCAATACTTTCCATGCTAGATATATCATAGGCGGTTCCCAAACAGAAATTAAAGTTTATTCCTTTTTCAACCATACTTTCACTTTCCATGGCTAGCCGTATCCACGGGTGCCTTCCATACCAACACTTCTCCAAGGAATTTATTATTTGACAAGTTAAATTAAATTCATTTTTATTTCAGGACTGGGCATCCCTAATACCTTTGCCTTACTCTCGTGTAATGACAAGTGAATAAACACTCATCGTGAGAATAACATATTTAGCATGGAAATATATTAGCCACCCCCTACCACTTCATGAGCAGTATGAGCACACAAAAGAGAAGTTTATTTTGAAAATTTGAGATGGCATATACAAATTTGCTTAGAACGGCAAAAGAATACCGCATATAGGTAGGCATCATGGACTCATGTGGCAAAACTGGTTTAAAGGATTTTGGATGCATAAGTAGTGATCATACTTAGTGCAAAATGAAGGCTAGCAAAATATTGAGAAGTGACCAACCACGAAGCGAATAATCTCATAAGCGAGCATTGAGCATAATTAACACCAAATAATGCACCACAAGTAGGATGTAATTTCAGTGCACAACTATTGACTTTCGTGCTTGTATAGGGAATCACAAACCTTAACACCGATATTCTTACTAAAGCATAATTACTCATCAACATGACTCACATATCACATCATCATATCTCAAAACTATTACAAGGAATCAAGTTTATTTTGTCCAATGATCTTCATGAAAGTTTTTATTATATCCTCCTTGGATATCTATCACATTGGAACTAATTTTCATGTGTTGCTTTTAATAAGCTCAAACAAATATAAGTGAAGATCATGAGCATAATATTTCTTTCTCTAAAATTAATTTAAGTGAAGCAAGAGAGAATTTATTAAAAAATTACTAACTCTCAAATAAATCTAACTAAAGCAAGAGAGCATTTCATCAAAAATACTAAAGCACACAGTGCTCAAAAAGATATAAGTGAAGCACTAGAGGAATTCCATAGCTCATAAAAAACAGTGAAGCCTAAGGAGCAATTCTAACAAGTCATGGCATAATTTTGGCTCTCTCAAATAAGTGTGTCTAGCAAGGATCCAAGACTTAAAACAAAAAGCAAAACAAGCAAATACTCCTATCATACAAGACGCTCCAAGCAAAACTCATAGTATGTGACGAATAAAAATATAGTGCCGAGTAAAATAGCGATGATCGTTAGAAGAAAGAGGGGATGCCACTCGGGGCATCCCCAGCACTACTGGAATCAGGATCTTTGCCATCCGCTAGCTGATGGCAAAGAAGGTCTTTGCCATATGCATACAGAAGGCTGACGGCAAAGAACAAGCGGATGGCAAAGAGATAGTTTGCTGTCAGCAATCTCTTTGCCGTCTGCTAGCGGACGACATAGAAGCTTTGTCGTCAGCTAGCTGACGGCAAAGAGGGAGGGTGGCCCACTGGCTGTCAACCCCTAACGGGGCCCCTCTTTGCCGTCCGCCAACTGACGGCAAAGAGCTTACGGACGGCAAAGCTTGAAATTAACTTAACGGTCGCGCCCCGCCATCGCCCTCGCTCTCTGTGTCTCTGCTCCCCCCCCCCCCCGTGCCACCCCGCGCCGTGGCCGCCGCATCCTCCCCACGCCGTCACTGCAGCACCCTCCCCGCGTCGTCGCCGCCCCCTCCCTGCCTCCCACCCCTCCCGAGCCTCCTGCAGCCTCCCCATCGAGCCATGGTCGACCCCCAGGAGTGCTGCCCGTCGCCACCCGCCTCGCCGCCGCCCCCCACGGTGAGCCCATGCCCTGTTTTTTCTATTTTTCTTTTCTGTTTAGTTTAGGTTATTTAGATTTAATCAGTTTAGGTCATTTAGTTCAAATAGTTTAGGTTATTTAGTTTAAATAGTTTTAGGTTAATTAGTTTAGGTTTAGGTTAATTAGTTTAGGTTTAATTATATTATATTAGTGTTAGGTGTGAGTTAAATAGTCATAATTAAAGGAAGTGAAAAAAGATGAAAAAATAAGAAGAAAAGTAGAATAAGTAGAAAGGGGAAGAAGAAGAAGAAGAAGAAGAAGAAGAAGAAGAAGAAGAAGAGAGGAGGAAGAGGATCGGAGTTCTGTTTTTTTCTTTTCTGTTTTAGATAATAGATATATTAGATATATAGTTAGCTAGATTAAATTATATTATATTATATTAGTGTTATGTTTTAGTTAAATAGTCATAGTTAAAGGAAGTGAAAAAAGATGAAAAAGAAGAAGAAAAGTAGAATAAGTAGAAAGGGGGAAGAAGAAGAAGAAGAAGAAGAAGAAAAAGAGGAAGAAGAAGAAGAAGAAGAAGAAGAAGAAGAAGAAGAAGAGGAGGAGGATAAGAAGAAGAAGAAAAAGAGGAGAAGATGACTAGGTTAGTTAGGTTAGTTTGATTTTCTAGGTTAGTTAGGTTAGTTATCTTTAGAATAGGTTAGTTAGGTTAGTTTCTAGGTTAGTTAGGTTAATTAGTGTGAGGGGTTTTGGTGATGTCATCTTGTTCTCCAAGAGATGATACTTGGCAAGATAACCAAATATGGCATATTTGTTAATATTCCAAAAGCTTGAAATATCGGAAAAGGGTTTTTGATGGATTTGACCAATATTTTGAACATGACCGTGTGTTGAAACTCTTATATATGGACAATAGATGTAAAATGAGCTTCCCTAAATTTTCTCAAATATTTTTGAAACACTAAAATAATTTTAACCTGTTAAAGACCTTCTGGCCTTAATAAAAAGCCTTTAATTAGTTAGTTAGTTATTTTTTAGGTTAATTACTTAGTTAATTAGTTAGTTAATTTTTTAGGTGTTATTTTCACCCACCAAATTTTTTATTATGTTTATGTTGTACTAATTTCGTTTACTCTTTGTCATTGCAGGTGTTGACACATGGTGGGCGCGGGTCGAGAGTGCTCCGAGCCTCCTTCTTCCTCGGCGCGTGCTCAGAGGGGTGGCTATACTCCACCCCAGCAGCTTCAGAGAACGCTCGTAGACAACATGGGGACACCGGCGGTCCCTTCTTCTTCGGCCAGGAGAGGTCGGGGGAAGACGAAGAGGGGATCTAGAGGTGGACGTGGTGGCGGGAGAGGTAGGAAGGTTGTTGTGCCTTCCTCGCCGCCACCCGAAGCTGATTCTCCGGACCACCAAAGTGCTCCGTATCAGGTGGAGCCGTCAGACTTGGACCCATCTCGGACTCCGGTCCATGAGCCTCGGGCTGACGAGCCTCGTGTTGCCGAGCCTTCGTCCCAGGAGACTCGGGCCCCAGAGTCTTCATCCCACGAGACTCCTATCCCAGAGTCTTCGTCCCAAGTGACTCCTGAGACTAGTGGCCATGCTGATGGTGAGGAGACCTGGTATGACGATAGTTTTAGCGAGGGAGAGCTGGTTGAGAAGGCCAAGAAGGTCTACCAGCGTGGTGGTACGAAGCTCCCGGCCGTGTCGGCGACCCGCGATCAGAGGTGGTTGATTCAACCTAACGGGGAGAAGTAAGTGCATTTACTCTTTTTAACCTTTGTCCTTCATGTTTCCTCAAATTAATATCTAATGTGTTGTCATACTGCAGGGGTTGGATATACCCCGATGGTGTCCGCAGGCCCAACCAACTCCTTGGTACTCTAGTCCGGCACCACTTCCCGGGGTGGGTCACGTTGCCGGGTTAGGGTCAGGCTCCACAGCTAGCAATGAGCTGGGAGTTGTACGTGGCTGGCCCGGCCCCGCCAGAGGAGAGGGTTGACGGTGTCGTGTGCGAGACGGTGGCCGACATTGTGAGGCAGCGGTTTTGGGTAATTTCTACTTTACAGAATTAAAAATCAACATTGCCTAGTGATTGCACTGATCAGTGTTGTCTTGTTCGATTTCAGACCTTCTACAGGGTTGCCGAGGAAAACGCGGCGGAGGCGGCTAGGGTTCTCTAAGCTGAGTGCAAGCGCCTACTTCAGAACTTATGGCACGAGGCTAGGGTGCAGGCTATTCGAGACTACTACGCCTTGACTAACATTAGGAGGGAGAAGAAGAAGTGCCGCCTAAAGTATCTGAGTAAGGAGAAGTGCATGAGGGTAATTACCTATTCTTAAGGCCTTGTACTTAGTTTCCTTGATTTCATTCGTAGGCGTAGCGCTTAAATTTCTCTTTGCCAAACTTAGGTGCCCCCGAGATGGTGTGCGGATATGATGGACTGTTGGGAGGTGTTGGTGGATGAGTGGTGCTCTCTTCAATGGCTAGCCGAACACAACAAGGCCAGGGATAAGCATTCCAAAATGCGAGGTGTGCCACACCATCAAGGGAGCTCCAACATGTTTGAGTACGGGGATCACTGGCTATGTGGTTTCAGCCCTTAACGATTCATGCAATTTCATTCTTCATGCTAGCTTCAGCCCTTAACTAATATGGTGTTCCTCTCTTTTAGACGAAACACAACAGAAGGAAGTGCCAACGCTATACAACCTCTATGCCATGGCCCATATGGCCCCGTTCAAGAAGGCCAAGGCATTCTCTGACGATGACCTCGATCATCCAGAGAGCTTCACCAACATCTCCTCCCACAACAAGCTCGTGAGGTACAGAGACTGGGGGAAGGCGACGAAAGGGGATGACTTCAACCCAAGCCAGAATCCTTTTGATACTGAGCTCGTGATGCTATCTGGTGATGGGAGGAAACATGGCTCGGTAGCCATTGGGGATGGACTGATACGTTGTCCTAGCAGTCTCCCGGAGATCAAGAAGTGTCACGCAAGGTCTCTTCCTGACATACCGCCTCGACCACGGCCAGTGGACCTCGACATCGAGCTCAGCGCCCAGGAGCTTCTGGTGGAGGCAAACAGGCAGGCCAAGGAGAGGGATACCGAGCTGGAGCAGATGACGGCTAGGATGCTGGAGGAGGAGAGGAACCGGAACGACACGTCTCACCGGGCCCTATACGAGCTCCTCGTGGTAAGTTTCTCCTGCTTATTAGCCAAATCATGCATGTAATGTTCGTTTCATTACTAACTAATATGACTGACTCGTGAAAGAAAAATGTGCAGTCCGTGTGCGATAAAAATGGTCAGACCCCTCCGTCGATGCCTCAGATTGGTATAGCGGACACGGCGGGTTTCATTTGAATGGTCATTAGTTACTAGTATTCACATTTCAGTTGCATCATGCTAACGAGACATTGCAAATGATCTTTGGTGCATCATGCCTCCCGACAAGCATTGACCGATCCTTCTCCGTCTTGCACTGGCGCAAGCCCGACCCCGAATGGTCCTTCTCCGTCTGACACTGGCGTAAACCCGACCGACCCTTCACCTCCGTGATGACGGTAACATTTCTCTAGTGTTTTGCCTACCAAATGCATAAAGACCTAGACTTAGCTTTATTTCCTCCAAAATGGTTACCATAATGACCTAGACTTAGCCAATCTTCCTACAAAATGACATAATTAGCTTACTTAGCTCCAAAATGATCTATACTTAACTAAATTATCTCTAATATGCTTAGTTACCTAGGTTAGCTAAATAAAGACCTATACTTAGCTTACTTATGTAAAAAATGGCATAATATGCTTAGTTAACTGAAAAATGGCATAATTAGTTAAGTTAGCTCCAAAATGACCCATTTTACCTAGGTTTGCTCCAAATATGATGCATTTTACCTAGGTTAGCTCCAAAATGAGCAAGTTTATCTATGTTAGCTCCAATATGATCCATTTTACCTATGTTAGCTCCAATGTGATCAATTTTAGGTAGGTTAGCTCCAAAATGATCCATTCTACCTATGTTACCTAAAAAATGGCATAATTACTACCTTAATTTCCTCCAAATTAACATAATAAGCTTAGTTAGCTAAAAATGGCATAATTACCTATGTAAGCTCTAAAATGACACAAATAAGAAATGAGAAGAAGAAAAACAAGGAAGAGGAGAAAAAGAAAGAATAGAAGAAGAAAGACAAGAAAAAGAAAGAATAAAAGAAGAAGAATGAGAAGGAAAAGGGTAAAAACCTTCTTCTTCTTCTAGTCTTCTTCTTCTTCTAGTCTTCTTCTTCTTTTAGTCGTCTTCTTATTCTTCTTCTAGTATTCTTCTTCTAGTCATCTTCTTCTAACTTGCTTACTCCCATTTTTGCAGATTTGATTCATTTCATGGAAGCTCGACTGATGGACTGCTAGTTTTAGTTTCTGTTTTGATTTTGTGTTGATAAACAATGTATGTTGAATAACTCCGTGAAACTATGTATGTATGTTGAGGAACTCCGTGAAAATATGTATGTATTGGACGTTTTAATACCCTATATATGTGTTTTGTTGCGTTGATGGACTGCTAGATGATGGATACATATGTTCTGTTGTGTTGATGGACTGCTAGATAATTTATGTCTTTTGAAAATGCAACGATATAACAAAAACATAGAAAACAGGGGCTATACAGGTTCTTTGCCGTCCGCTGGCGGACGGCAAAGAGCTTTGCCATCAGCCAGCGGACGGCAAACATGCCACATGGCAGCTACCTGTGCAACCTGGGGCACTGGCTGGCCTATTTGGTTATTTTGCCGTCTGCTGGCAGACGGCAAAGAGCGTTGCATCTTTGCCGTCCGCCAGCGGACGGCATAGCCTGACACGTGGCAGCACCTGGGAGCTGGGACGGCAAAGATGCAATTGCCTTTGTCGTCCGCCAGCGGACGGCAAAGCACGCCGTTAACCCCTTAATGGACCTAACATGGCACTTGTGCCGTCCGCTGGCAGAAGGCAAAGAGAATTTCATCTTTGTTGTCCGCCAGCTGACGGCAAAGAGCCCTTTGTCGTAGCCTATTCAGCCGGACCTGTTGCCGTCTGTTGGCTGACGGCAAAGGCCTTTGCCATCAGCCAGGCATGCCTTTGCCGTCAGCCATGGCTGACGGCAAAGCGTCTGATTCCTGTAGTGCAAGCTTTTTTGCTTGCTTCTCTTTGGATAATAGCTTGGGATGCCATGGGCATCCCCAAGCTTAGGCTCCTCTTACTCCTTATTCCTTCATCCATCGTAACATCACCCAAAACTTGAAAACTTCAATCACACAAAACTCAACAAAACCTTCGTGAGATCCGTTAGTATAAGAAAAAAATCACTACTATAAGTACTTAAGAAAACCAATTCATATTTTATTCTTGAATTTTATCTATTTTATTCCAACTTTTCTATGGCAAAAAATCTTCAAAGAAAACCATAGAATCATCAAAACAAGCATACAACGCAAAGAAAACAGAATCTGTCAAAAACGGAACAGTCTGTAGCAATCTGGATATTTCAAGTACTTCTGTAACTCCAAAAATTCTGAAAAGTTAGGACAACCTGAATAATTTGTATATTAATCTTCTGCAAAAAAATTGGTATTTTAGCACGCTTTTGTTAAAAATGAGAATTATTTTCGTGAGCGCGAAAGTTTCTATTTTTCAGCAAGATCAAATCAACTATCACCCAAGAAGATCCTAAAGACTTTGCTTGGCACAAACACTAACTAAAACACAAAAAACACAATCATAATAGTAGCATGATTATGCAAACACTCAAGAACGGAAAGCAAAAGTCAAAAAATAAATTTTATTCATTGGGTTGCCTCCCAACAAGCGCTATCGTTTTACGCCCCTAGCTAGGCATAAGATTTCAACAATGCTCACACAAAAGATAATAATTGAAACATAAAGAGAGAATCATGAAACATGTGACAAACACATTTAAGTCTAACATACATCCGATGCATAGGGATTTTATAAGTAAACAAATTATCAAGACAAGAAATATATAGCATATGTAAGGAAAAGAAAGAAACAATAGCAATCATAACATAACGACAGGTAAGTTAGTAACATGAAAATTTCTACAACCATATTTTCCTCTCTCATAATAATTACATGTACGATCATAATCAAATTCAACAATATAGCTACCATATAAAATTTTCTCTTCATGATCCACATGCATAAAAAAATTATAATCTTCCAAGATAGTGGGATTAACATCAATTAAAGTCATGACCTCTCCAAACCCACTTTTATAAAAAAAATCACAAGATTGAACACTCTCCAAATATGTGGAATTATTTTTATGTAGAGTTGACACTCTTCCGAACCCACTTTCAATATTATTGCAGACACGTTCATCATGAGGCTTAAATAAACTATCAAGATTATAAGAATCATTATCACCCCAATCATGATCATTGCAATAAGTAGTGGACATAGCAATATTAGCATCCCCAAGCTTGGGGTTTTGCATATTATTAGCACAATTGACATTAATAGAATTTATAGTAACATCATTGTAATCATGCTTTTCATCCAAAGAGCTATCATGAATCACTTTATAAATTCCTTCTTTTAACGCTTCATCACAATTTTTAGATTCATGAATCTCAATCAAAACTTCATAAACATAATCTAGTGAACTCAATTCACTATCAATTGGTTCATCATAATTGGATCTTTTGAAAAGATTAGCAAGTGGATGAGTATCCATGTCAATAGATTTTTAGCAAGCGAAGATGCAAGCAAATAAAAGGCACATGGTAACACAAGAAAACAAGAGATCTGACGAGAAAAAGGCAAACAAAAAAAGTAGGTGAATAAAACGGTAAATTTTTGTGATGTGGGGGAGATGAAAACAAGAGGCAAATGGCAAATAATGTAAATTGCAAGGAAATGAGATTTGTGATTAGGAACCTGGTAGATGTTGATGATGTCTCCCCGGCAACGGTGCTAGAAATTCCTTTTGATGTCTGCTAGACTACGTCGATATTTCCTTAAAACAGGAAGGGATGATGCAGCACAGCGACGATAGGTATTTCCCTCAGTGATGAGACCAAGGTTATCGAACCAGTAGGAGAACCAAGTAACACTACGTAAATAGCACCTGCACACAAATAAAAAATACTCGCAACCCGATGTGTTAAAGGGGTTGTCAATCCCTTTCAGGTAACGCCGCCAAAAATTGGCAAAAGGACGGGATAAAGTTGTTATAAGTTGATAGATCGAACGCCAAATAAAATAAAGTGCAGCAAGGTAATTTTTTTTGTATTTTTGGTTTAATAGATCTGAAATAAAAGTAAAGGAAAATAGATCACAAAGGCAAATATAATAAAGAAGAGACCCGGGGGCCGTAGATTTCACTAGTGGCTTCTCTCAAGAAAAATAGCAAACGGTGGGTAAACGAATTGCTGTTGGGCAATTGATAAAACTTCAAATAATCATGATGATATACAGGCAATGATCATTATATAGGCATCACGTCCAAGATTAGTAGACCGATTCCTGACTGCATCTACTAATATTACTCCACACATCGACCGCTATCCAGCATGCATCTAGTGTATTAAGTTCATGGAAAAACAGAGTAATGCAATAAGAATGATGACATGATATAGACACGATTTATTTATGTAGAAATAGACCCCATTTTGTTATCCTTAATAGCAACGATACATACGTGTCGGTTCCTCTTCTGTCACTGGGATCAAGCACCGTAAGATCGAACCCATTAGAAAGCACCTCTTCCCATTGCAAGATAAATAGATAAAGTTGGCCAAAAAAAATCCAAATATCAGAGAAGAAATACGAGGCTATAAGCAATCATGCATATAAGAGATCAAAGAAGACTCAAATAACTTTCATGGACAAAAACATAGATCTGATCATAAACTCAAAGTTCATCGGTTCCCAACAAACACACCGCAAAAAGAGTTACATCATATGGATCTCCAAGAGACCATTGTATCGATAATCAAAAGAGAGAGAGGAAGCCATCTAGCTAGTAACTATGGACCCGTAGGTCTACAAAGAACTACTCACACATCATCGGAGAGGCACCAATGGACATGATGAACCCCTCTGTGATGGTGTCTGATACGTCTCTAACGTATCTATAATTTTTGATTGCTCCATGCTATATTATCTACTCTTTTGGAGTATATTGAGCTTTATTTTCTACTTTTATATTATTTTTGGGACTAACCTATTAACCGGAGGCCCAGCCCAGAATTGCTGTTTTTTGCCTTTTTCAGTGTTTTGAAGAAACGGAATATCAAACAGAGTCCAAACGGAATGAAACCTTCGGGAACGTGATTTTCTCATCAGATAAGACCCAGGAGACTTGGACCCTCTGTCAAGAAAGCCACGAGGCGGTCACGAGGGTGGAGGGCCCCCCCCTAGGGCGCGCCCCCTGCCTCATGGGCCCCTCGAAGCTCCACCGACGTACTTCTTCCTCCTATATATACCTACGTACCCCCAAACGATCAGATATGGAGCCAAAAACCTAATTCCACCGCTGCAACTTTCTGTATCCACGAGATCCCATCTTGGGGCTTGTTCCCCAGCTCCGCCGGAGAGGGTCGTCATCACGGAGGGCTTCTACATCATCATAGCCTCTCCGATGAAGTGTGAGTAGTTTACCTCAGACCTTTGGGTCCATAGTTAGTATCTAGATGGCTTCTTCTCTCTTTTTGGATCTCAATAGAATGTTCTGCCCCTCTCTCGTGGAGATCTATTCGATGTAATCTTCTTTTTGCGGTGTGTTTGTTGAGAACGATGAATTTTGGGTTTATGATCAAGTCTATCTATGAACAATATTTGAATCTTCTCTGGATTCTTTTATGTATGATTGGTTATCTTTGCAAGTCTCTTTGAACTATCAGTTTGGTTTGGCCTACTAGATTGGTTTTTCTTGCAATGGGAGAAGTGCTTAGCTTTGGGTTCAATCTTGCGGTGTCCTTTCCCAGTGACAGAAGGGGCAGCAAGGCACGTATTGTATTGTTGCCATCGAGGATAACAAGATGGGGTTTTTATCATATTGCATGAAACTATCCCTCTACATCATGTCATCTTGCTTAAGGTGTTACTCTGTTTTTAACTTAATACTCTAGATGCATGCTGGATAGCGGTCGATGAGTGGAGTAATAGTAGTAGATGTAGGCAGGAGTCGGTCTACTTGTCTCGGACGTGATGCCTATATACATGATCATACCTAGATATTCTCATTACTATGCTCAATTCTGTCAATTGCTCAACAATAATTTGTTCACCCACCGTAGAATACTTATGCTCTTGAGAGAAGCCACTAGTGAAATCTATGGCCCCGGGGTCTATTCTCATCATATCAATCTCTATCACTTTATTATTGCTTTGCTTTTTTACTTTGCCTTTTACTTTTCACTTTGCATCTCTATATCAAAAATACCAAAAATATTATCTAGCATCTCTATCAGATCTCACTCTCGTAAGTGACCGTGAAGGGATTGACAACCCCTAATCGCGTTGGTTGCTTTGAGCTATTGTTTTGTGTAGGTACGAGGGACTCGCGTGTAGCATCCTACTGGATTTATACCTTGGTTCTCAAAAACTAAGGGAAATACTTACGCTACTTTGCTGCATCATCCTCTCCTCTTCGGGGAAATCCAACGCAGTGCTCAAGAGGTAGCAAGAAGAATTTCTGGAGCCGTTGCCGGGGAGTCTACGCAAAAGTCAACATACCAAGTACCCATCACAATCCCTATCTCTCGCATTACATTAGTTGCCATTTGCCTCTCGTTTTCCTCTCCCCCACTTCACCCTTGCCGTTTTATTCGCCCTCTCTTTTCTGTTTGCCTTTTTCTCGCTTGCCTTTTGTTTGCTCGTGTGTTGGATTGCTTGTTTGTCGGGATGGCCCAAGATACTACCAAATTGTGTGACTTCGCCAATACCAATAATAATGATTTCCTTAGCACTCCAATTGCTCCTCTTGCCAATACTGAATCTTGTGAAATCAACACTGTTTTGTTGAATCTTGTTATGGAAGATCAACTCGCCGGCCTTCCTAGTGAAGATGCCGCTACTCATCTGAATAGCTTCGTTGATTTATGTGATATGCAAAAGAAGAAACATGTCGATAGTGATATTGTTAAATTGAAGCTATTTCCTTTTTCGCTTAGAGATCGTGCTAAAGCTTGGTTTTCCTCTTTGCCTAAAAATAGTATTGATTCTTGGAACAAGTGCAAAGATGCTTTTATCTCTAAATAGTATTGATTCTTGGAACAAGTGCAAAGATGCTTTTATCTCTAAGTATTTTCCTCCCGCTAAGATCATCTCTCTTAGAAACGACATTATGAATTTTAAGAAACTTGGTCATGAATATGTTGCACAAGCTTGGGAGAGAATGAAATTAATGATACGTAATTGTCCTATTGATTATTTGAATTTGTGGATGATTATACAAAAAAATTATGCCGGATTGAATTTTGCTTCTAGAAATCTTTTAGATTCGGCCGCAGGAGGAACTTTTATGGAAATCACTTTAGGAGATGCTACTAAACTCCTAGATAATATTATGGTTAATTATTCTCAATGGCACACTGAAAGATCCACTAATAAAAAAGTGCATGTGATAGAAGAAATTAATGTTTTGAGTGGAAAGATGGATGAACTTATGAAATTATTTGCTACTAAGAGTGTTTCTTTTGATCCTAATGATATGCCTTTGTCTACTTTGATTGAGAATAATAATGAACCTATGGATGTGAATTCTGTTGGTAGGAATAATTTTGGTAACAACGCGAATATAGGGAATTTTAATCCTAGGCCTTATCCTAGTAATCCTTCTAATAATTATGGAAATTCCTACAACAACTCTTATGGAAATTTTAATAAGATGCCCTCTGAATTTTAGAATAGTGTTAAAGAGTATATGAATTCACAAAAGAATTTTAATGCTTTGCTTGAAGAGAAATTGCTTAAAGTTGATGGTTTGGCTAGGAACGTTGATAGAATTTCTCTTGAGGTTGATTCTTTAAAGCTTAGATCTACTCCTCCTAAGCATGATATCAATGAGTCTCTCAAATCCATGAGAATTTCCATTGATGAGTGCAAGGAAAGAACCGCTAGGATGCGTGCTACGAAAGATGCCTTTATTAAAGCGTGTTCTTCCAATTCCTATGAAAATCAAGATGAAGATCTAAAAGTTATTGATGTGTCTCTTATTAAATCTTTGTTTTGCAATATGAATCTTGATGAAACTGAATATGATCCACCTTTACCTAGAAGGCGTTCCAGAAATTCGGAGTATTTAGATCTTGATGATGAATTGATATAAGTGGGAATGAAAGAAATAAAACCCTAGATGTTGCTAAACCCACTATATTGGATTTCAAGGAATTTAATTATGAAAGTTGCTCTTTAATTGATTGTATTTCCTTGTTGCAATCCGTGCTAAATTCTCCTCATGCTTATAGTCAAAATAAAGCCTTTACCAAACATATCGTTGATGCCTTGATGCAATCTTATGAAGAAAAACTTGAGTTGAAAGTTTCTATCCCTAGAAAACATTATGATGAGTGGGAACCTACTATTAAAATTAAGATTAAAGATCATGAGTTCAATGTTTTGTGTGATTTGGGTGCTAGTGTCTCTATTATTCCCAAAACTTTGTGTGATTTGCTAGATTTCCGTGATTTTGATGATTGCTCTCTAAACTTGCATCTTGCGGATTCCACTATAAAGAAACCTATGGGAAGAATTAATGATGTTCTTATTGTTGCAAATAGGAATTATGTGCCCGTAGATTTTATCGTTCTTGATATAGATTGCAATCCTTCTTGCCCTATTATTCTTGGTAGACCTTTCCTTAGAACGATTGGTGCAATTATTGATATGAAGGAAGGGAATATTAGATTTCAATTTCCATTAAAAAGGGCATGGAACACTTCCCTAGAAATAAAATAAAATTACCATATGAATCTATCATGAGAGCCACTTATGGATTGCCTACCAAAGATGGCAATACCTAGATCTATCCTCGCTTTTATGCCTAGCTAGGGGCATTAAACGATAGCGCTTGTTGGTAGGCAACCCAATTTTATTTTTAGTTTTTTTGTTTTTTCTTCTGTTTAGGAATAAATAATCCATCTACCTTCTGTTTATATGTGGTTTTATGTTTTAGTTAGTGTTTGTGCCAAGTTAAACCTATAGGAACTTCTTGGATGATAGTTATTTGATCTTGCTGTAATTTCCAGAAACTTTGCGCTCAGTGCCCGAATTGTTAACAATCACCAGAACGTGATAAAATACTGATTCCAATTGCTGATGATCAATAAACAAATTTTCTAGGTCGTCCTATTTTGTTAGATTTTTTGGAGTTCCATAAGTTTGCGCTAGTTACATATTACTACAGACTGTTCTGTTTTTGACAGATTCTGTTTTTCGTGTGTTGTTTGCTTATTTTGATGAATCTATGGCTAGTAAAATAGTTTATAATCCATAGAGAAGTTGGAATACAGTAGGTTTAACACCAATATAAATAAATAATGAGTTCATTACAGTACCTTGAAGTGGTCTTTTGTTTTCTTTCGCTAACGGAGCTCACGAGATTTCTATTGAGTTTTGTGTTGTGAAGTTTTCAAGTTTTGGGTGAAATCTTTTTGATGGATTATGGAACAAGGAGTGGTAAGAGCCTAAGATTGGGGATGCCCACGGCACCCCCAAGATAATCCAAGGACACCAAAAAGTCAAAGATTGGGGATGCCCCGGAAGGCATCCCCTCTTTCGTCTACTTCCATCGGTAATTTTACTTGGAGCTATATTTTTATTCACCACATGATATGTGTTTTGCTTGGAGCGTCTTGTGTTATTTGTGTCTTTGTTTGTTAGTGTGCCACAATCATCCTTTCTGTACACACCTTTTGAGAGAGCCATACATGAATTGGAATTTGATAGAATACTCTATGTGCTTCACTTATATCTTTTGAGCTTTATAATTTTGCTCTAGTGCTTCACTTGTATCTTTTGAGCTTTATAGTTTTGCTCTATGTGCTTCACTTAGATCTTTTAGAGCACGGTGGTGGATTTGTTTTATAGAAACTATTGATCTCTCATGCTTCACTTAGATTATTTTGAGAGTCATTAATAGCATGGTAATTTGCTTAACATTAATATACTTGGTATTCAAGAGATGTGAAACTTTCTTTTGAGTGCGTTGAATACTAAGATAAGTTTGATGCTTGTTAATTGTTTTGAGATATGAAGATGGTGATATTAGAGTCATGCTAGTTGAGTAGTTGTGAATTTAAAGAATACTTATGTTGAAGTTTGTGATTCCCGTAGCATGCACGTATGGTGAACCGTTATGTGATGAACTCGGAGCATGATTTATTTATTGATTGTCTTCCTTATGAGTGGCGGTCGGGAACGAGCGATGGTCTTTTCCTACCAATCTATCCCCCTAGGAGCATGCGCGTAATACTTTGCTTTGATAACTTCTAGATTTTTGCAATAAGTATATGAGTTCTTATGACTAATGTTGAGTCCATGGATTATACGCACTTTCCCCATCCTTCCACCGTTGCTAGCCTCTCTAATACCGCGCACCCTTCGCTGGTATCATACACCCACCATATACCTTCCTCAAAACAGCCACCATACCTACCTATCATGGCATTTCCATAGCCATTCCGAGATATATTGCCATGCAACTTTCCACCGTTCCGTTTATTATGACACGCTCCATCATTGTCATATTGCTAGCATGATCATGTAGTTGACATCGTATTTGTGGCAAAGCCACTGTTCATAATTCTTTCATACATGTCACTCTTGATTCGTTGCGTATCCCGGTACACCGCCGGAGGCATTCATATAGAGTCATATTTTCTTCGAAGTATTGAGTTGTAATTGTTGAGTTGTAAGAAAAATAAAAAGTGTGATGATCATCATTTTTATAGCACTGTCCCAAGTGAGGAAAGGATGATGGAGACTATGATTCCCCCACAAGTCGGGATGACACTCCGGACGAAAAAAAGAAAAAAGAAAAAAAGAGAAAAGAGGCCATAAAAAAAAGGCCCAAATAAAAAAATGAGAGAAAAAGAGAGAAGGGACAATGTTACTATCCTTTTACCACACTTGTGCTTCAATGTAGCACCATGATCTTCACGATAGAGAGTCTCTCATTTTGTCACTTTCATATACTAGTGGGAATTTTTCATTATAGAACTTGGCTTGTATATTCCAATGACGGGCTTCCTCAAAATGCCCTAGGTCTTCGTGAGCAAGAAAGTTGGATGCACACCCACTTAGAGTCTTTTGTTGAGCTTTCATATACTTATAGCTCTAGTGCATCCGTTGCATGGCAATCCCTACTCACTCACATTGATATCTATTGATGGGCATCTCCATAGCCCGTTGATACGCCTAGTTGATGTGAGACTATCTTCTCCCTTTTTGTCTTCTCCACAACCACCATTCTATTCCACATATAGTGCTATGTCCATGGCTCACGCTCATGTATTGCGTGAAGATCGAAAATTTTTTGAAAATGTTAAAGTATGAAACAATTGCTTGGCTTGTCATCGGGGTTGTGCATGATTTAAATACTTTGTGTGGTGAAGATAGAGCATAGCCAAACTATATGATTTTGTAGGGATAACTTTCTTTGGCCATGTTTTTTTGAAAGACATAATTGCTTTGTTAGTATGCTTGAAGTATTATTGTTTTTATGTCAATATGAACTTTTGTCTTGAATCTTTTGGATCTGAATGTTCGTACCACAATGAAGAAGATTTACATTGAAATTATGCCAAGTAGCACTCCAAATCAAAAATTCTCTTTTTATCATTTACCTACTCGAGGACGAGCAGGAATTAAGCTTGGGGATGCCTGATACGTCTCCAACGTATCTATAATTTTTGATTGCTCCATGCTATAATATCTACTGTTTTGGACTATATTGGGCTTTATTTTCCACTTTTATATTATTTTTGGGACTAACCTATTAACCGGAGGCCCAGCCCAGAATTGCTGTTTTTTTTGCCTTTTTCAGTGTTTCGAAGAAACGGAATATCAAACGGAGTCCAAACGGAATGAAACCTTCGGGAACATGATTTTCTCATCGATAAGACCCAGGAGACTTGGACCCTCCGTCAAGAAAGCCACGAGGCGGTCACGAGGTGGAGGCGCCCCCTGCCTCGTGGGCCCCTCGAAGCTCCACCGACGTACTTCTTCCTCCTATATATACGTACGTACCCCCAAACAATCAGATACGGAGCCAAAAACCTAATTCCACCGCTGCAACTTTCTGTATCCACGAGATCCCATCTTGGGGCCTGTTCCGGAGCTCTGCCGGAGAGGACCGTCATCACGGAGGGCTTCTACATCATCATAGCCTCTCCGATGAAGTGTCAGTAGTTTACCTCAGACCTTCGGGTCCATAGTTAGTAGCTAGATGGCTTCTTCTCTCTTTTTGGATCTCAATACAATGTTCTCCCCCTCTCTCGTGGATATCTATTCGATGTAATCTTCTTTTTGCGGTGTGTTTGTTGAGATCGATGAATTGTGGGTTTATGATCAAGTCTATCTATGAACAATATTTGAATCTTCTCTAAATTCTTTTATGTAGGATTGGTTATCTTTGCAAGTCTCTTCGAATTATCAGTTTGGTTTGGCCTACTAGATTGGTTTTTCTTGCAATGGGAGAAGTGCTTAGCTTTGGGTTCAATCTTGCGGTGTCCTTTCCCAGTGACAGAAGGGGCAGCAAGGCACGTATTGTATTGTTGCCATCGAGGATAAAAAGATGGGGTTTTATCATATTGCATGAAACTATCCCTCTACATCATGTCATCTTGCTTAAGGCGTTACTCTGTTTTTAACTTAATACTCTAGATGCATGCTGGATAGCGGTCGATGAGTGGAGTAATAGTAGTAGATGCAGGAAGGAGTTGGTCTACTTGTCTCGGACATGATGCCTATATACATGATCATACCTATATATTCTCATAACTATGCTCAATTCTGTCAATTGCTCAACAGTAATTTGTTCACCCACCGTAGAATACTTATGCTTTTGAGAGAAGCCACTAGTGAAATCTATGGCCCCGGGGTCTATTCTCATCATATCAATCTCTATTTACTTTATTATTGCTTTGCTTTTTTACTTTGCCTTTTACTTTTCACTTTGCATATCTATATCAAAAATACCAAAAATATTATCTAGCATCTCTATCAGATCTCACTCTCGTAAGTGACCGTGAAGGGATTGACAACCCCTAATCGCGTTGGTTGCGTTGTGGTATTGTTTTGTGTAGGTACGAGGGACTCGCGTGTAGCCTCCTACTGGATTGATACCTTGGTTCTCAAAAACTGAGGGAAATACTTACGCTACTTTGCTGCATCATCCTCTCTCTTCGGGGAAATCCAACGCAGTGCTCAAGAGGTAGCAGTGTCTAGATTGGATCTGGTGGTTCTTGAACTTGCGGCGGCTGGAATTGATTTTCGTTGACTCCCTAGGGTTTTTGGAATATTGGGGTATTTATAGAGCAAAGAGGCGGTCCCGGAGGCACCCGAGGTGGCCTCATGGGTTGTGCTCCCCTTGGAGCACCCCTAGGCGCTTCTTCGGCCCACTGGATGTCTTCTGGTCCATAAAAAATCCACAAAAAGTTTCGCTGCGTTTGGACTTCATTTGGTACTGATTTCCTGCGGCGTAAAAAACATGCAAAAAACAGCAACTGACACTTTGCACTATGTCAATAGGTTAGTTCCAAAAAATGATATAAAATGACTATAAAATGATCATAAAACATCCAATAATGATAATATAACAGCATGGAACAAAAAAAATTATAGATACGTTGGAGAAGTATCATGGAGTCATGGTCTTATGCTTTGTGGGAACTTGGTTTAGGACATGACACATAGTCATTAGCGCCTCCCCCCACTATTCCTTGGACAGACCCGATGTGTCTAACATGGCGTTAACCAAATCAGTTAGAGTTCAGTTCTTTCTTCCAGCCACCCCATTCTACTGAGGTGTGTAGGGAGGCGTCCTCTCATGGATTATACCATGTTCCGCACAAAACAAATCAAATTCATTAGAAAATACTCTCCACCATGCTCAGACCTTAGTCGTTTAATTTTTTGATCAAGTTGGTTCTCTGCTTCAGCTTTATAGTTTTTGAAGAAAGTTAAAGTCTCATCTTTTGATTTCAGAAGATACACATAACAATATCTAGTGGAGTCATCAATCAACATCATGAAGTATCTCTTTGCACCTTTTTTCAACACGCCATTCATCTCACAAAGATTGGAATGTATAAGCTCTAGTGGCGCCAAGTCTGTTGCCTCTGCAGTCTTATGGGACTTGCGAGGTTGCTTAGCTTGCACACATACTTGGCACTTGGAGCCTTTGACAGTAGGGATTTGGAATTAAATTCATATTGGCTAGCCACGTCATGCAACCAAAGTTAATATGACAAAGTCATGAATGCCAAATATCAGACTCATTATTGTGGCAAACATTATTAATATCTTTAGTGCAAATATCTGACAAAGATAGGCGGAACAAGCCTCCACACTCATAGCCTCTTCCAACAAATTGTCCACACTTGGAAATTACAACGCTATTGGACTCAAAAACCAACTTAAAACCATCTCGACATAAACGGGAACCGCTGAAGAGATTCTTATTGATGGACGGCACATGATGAACGTTCTTCAGACGCACGGTCTTCCCCGAAGTAAACTTCAGATCGACCGTACCGACACCTCGAACGATGGCATGTGACCCGTTCCCCATCAGCACGGGAGAAGTCCCTGTGAACCGGTAAGAAGAAAACATGGAGACGTCAGCACATACATGTACATTGGCACCGGTGTCAACTAACCGATCAGGAGATTGGAATACTGAAACGATCGTAGGAATAATATCGTACCCAGATTCCTTCATATCAGTATCACCGATGACAACATTAGTGAACTTGCCGCTCTTCTCATGTTCGCGCTCCTCAAAGCGGTTAGGACACTTCGGAGCCCAATGATTAGGATCACCGCAGACATGGCAAAGTCCCTCCCCCTTCTTATGAGAATTCTTCTTGAAGTTGGTAGGATGTGACGGCTTGTTCTTTGCATCAAACTTGCCTTTGCCCTGAGTTTTGTTCTTGTTGTTTTTGAACTTGTTAGGCTGGAAGTTCTTCTTTTGTACCATGTGGGCACTAGAAGCTCCCTCAGCAACTCGAGCACGTGTGTCTTTTGCTCTCGCCTTCTCTTCAACATCAAGAGTACCAATGATATCCGAAACGGAAAACTCCTGACTCTTGTGTTTCAGGGAAGTAGAAAAATTGTTCCACGAAGGTGGAAGCTTGGCAATGATGCCTCCGGCAACAAATTTTCCTGACAACACACACTTAAACTACTCAAGTTCTTTTGCGAGTGACTGTATCTCATGAGCTTGCTGGACAATAGAGCGCTCATCAGTCATCTTATAGTCATGGAATTTCTCCATGACGTATAGCTCGCTGCCGGCTTCTGAGGTCCCAAACTTAGCCTCGAGCGCAGCCCACATGTCCTTGCCGTTGTAAAACGAAATATAAAAATCCACAATGGAATCGTCAAGAACACTCAGAAGGCCGCCTTTAAAGAGGGTATCAATCCTCTCAAAAGCTTCCTGTTGTGCAGGATTAAGATCGCCCTCAGGCTTACCCTTGGTGGCGTCATAGCACTACATGGTTTGGAACCAGTAAACTTCTCTCGTGCGCCACCTCTTATATTGCACCCCCTTAAAGGTAGGCGGCTTCAGATGCACAGCAAAACCACTCGAAGTAAATATTCTATAATCAGGTTTTTAGATTGTTGAATATATGAGCAAGTTACTACGAGATTTAATCCGAAAAAGCACAAAATAAATCATGACGGCTATAACAGAGATTAAACTAATCATGTGGACTAGCATAGTAGATGAACAGATCGAATCTAGGGCACAGACTAGAAACATGAATTCTACCACGATCTCAAACAGGAAGGACAGAAACACATACGGTGCAACGGGACCAGCACCGTTGGCGTTGAGGTTGTCGCCCATGTCATTGAGGAAGATGTTGCCGATGTCGGGGAAGAAGTCGTCGCTGCCAGCAGTCACGCGAGTGCGCTCCCCAAAAACATGATCGCCTCTCTCCCATACAGGATCACAAGAGGCGGGGTTCCTGAGGCCTGATGTCCCTTCTCGCGGTGCATGCCGAAAGGAGGGATGGAGAAGACTTGTGTGGCGGCGCAATGATCTGGAACGGTGGTGCGAAACCATGCGATGCGGCGGCAGCAAGGGTAGACGTCTACCTGACTATATAATACGGGCCAGGGTAGGTCGTGGAGAAAACCCACGTCCAAGTAACAGCCCCACGATCCAAAAGAATCAAAAACGGCTGAGTAGCGCGCGTGTAGGTCTCCTCTTCTCATGCTCATACAAGTGGTAAAAGAACTCGCCTTATAAAGAGGTGCAAGTCTCTCTCAACTTCTAGGATGAGACTAAAGTTTAGTTTCATTCACACCACTTACATGTGTGCATGAATGAGCCAAGAGAATTTCAGAATTTTAGTTGGGCTTTGGACGAAAGGCCCACTAGCAAATTCCAACACTACCATGGAGTGGAAATGGCTTACAGAACCACCTAAATAAGCAGTAGCGCGTGCGGTAGTAGAGAACGGAAGTACCGCTCAAGCTTATGGAATTTAAAAAAAAGTTATGCTACACTTATGGAATAATCATACGTCACTAAACTTATGTCAAAAAGTGGCAAAATCTGGTTGGAAAAGGGGTTGTGGTGGGTTCCCACGGCAAAGCGCAAGTTTCCATCCGTAAGCATCCAAGATATAGCTGGGTTCCTTCGTGTTACAGGCAAATCTTTAGGATTGTGGTTTAACGGATGACTTGACATGAATTGATTGAGAAGCACCAGGTCCCACACCTGAAGTCAAGGAGCAATGCTAGAGTTAGAAAGTAAAGTCTGCAGCCCGACGGATGGCTGGCTCTCGCTCTGGTGACTCGCCCTCGCCCTTGGCGGCGCTTGCGTCGGCCGGCGGGCCCGATGCCCTGGCCGTCCTCGGTGAGCCCTCGGCGCCCCTGCCGCCTCCGCAGTCGCCGGTCTCGCCCTCTCGCGCCCAGTCCACTGCGCCACTCGCCGCCCCGCCCCGGATCCGGTAGGCTGACCTAGCCGAAGACGACACCGGCTATCCCCCCACCTGCCCCTCTGCCTCCCGTCCGACCCGCTCCTCCCCGGCCCCTCGGCGAGCCGCGCCGCCTGCGTGGCCGGCAGCTCAGCCTCCCAGCGAGGCTAGGCTGCCGGCTCGCGGCGGCCATTGCGCTCTGCCCCGGTGCCCGGGCCGCAAGGCTCGTGCCTGCGGGGAGCTGGTGCCCGACGCCGTCGACAGCGCCCCTAGGGCGTGGTTGGCCGATCTGAGGTGGGCATGGCCAGAGCCTCATGGCGTCAATCTCCGGCTGGGTCCTCCGTCACGCCAGCGCCGCCCCCGCGGCTGGTGCGCCGTGCTGACTCCCCCGCCATGCCATTCATGCGTTTCTCCCCCTTCCGCCCCTTCACTGCGGCCTTCGGCTCTTCCTCGCTCAGTCTCCATCCTCTGACCCCCCCCCCCCAGCTGGCCCCGGTCGGGCCATCCCAGCGTCTGCTCTCCGTTAGCGGCGGCGGTGGCGGTGACCGCCCGTGGAGGGGAAACCCTCCGGGCAACCTGCCCGCGCTCCCTCCTGGGCCATGCCGATCGCGAGCGTGGCCTCTTGGGCCCTGCCGATCGCGAACATGGCCTCCTGGGCCCGTGCCCTGGCCCAGCGGTCCACTGTGCTGGCTGGGCCGCCCCCCTGCCACATGGGAATGCCCAGTTCGGTTGGGCCGCTCCTGTGCCCTAGGCCCAATATGGCCACCACTGGCATCTGGCCTCCATACGGGCTCCCACTCGCCTCGATCCCCCTCCCCGCCACTACCACCTCGCTCGCCCGCATCCCCTCGAGTCCTCCTCCCTCTGCGCCGTCCCCGCAGGCCGTCTCGCTGCCCTGCTCCTCTCCCCCACCCCCTCCTCCCCCTCCCCTCCCGGCCCGCCCGGCCATGCCGAGGGAATGGGATGACGAGGAAGCCCGTCGGAAGCGCCGATACGACAACCGCCCCCGCCCCTCACCGGACGCGGTCCGCCGTGGGGAGGAGCTCCGACGGGAGCTTCGCGAGCTGCGTGATGGGCACCGGGACAACCGTCGTTGTAAGTGCATCTAGTGCCCCTTAGTGATTTTGGTGTATTGAAGACTTATAGGTTAAGGATCTAATGCGTTTGTGAGTGTACACAGGTCTATAAGTCTATGAGGAGTTTGATATTTACAGAGAAAGTCGACCCCTAAAAATGAAGTTCTTCGACTGAAGACTTTCTGAAGACTTTGAAAGTGAAGAAATTGGTGTGACCTTGAAGACTTGGTATTCATTTGAGGAACATGAAGCGTGAAGATTTTTGTTTTCGTAGTTTCATTTTCTCTTTCTTGAGTCATAGGAAACACCGTACTGTTAAAGGGGCTCGAGGAAATACTAAGGAAAAATTTCCATGTGATGCTCAACTCAAAATCCTACACCTACCAATCCCTTCGAGTGAAGCCTTTTGGAAAACTCATACAGTTCAGTCAGTTTCTTGATGGATGAGACAAAGCTCTTCCGTCACTTTGAGAATTTGTTCGACCGAGGAGTTAGGAATTCGCCAAAGTCTTGGATTGCCTACATGAGAGGAACATGATAGCCCCGAGGAATTTGAGATTCAAATTTCCGACCGTTCTTTGTCTTCTTGCCACTGTCCCAAAATATCTTATCCACCTAACGGTCATATCATTGAAGGGCATTTATGTCTTATCATGTCGGGCTGCTCCCTAGGCTATAAATAGCCGCCCCCTACAACCACTAGCTGGTTGGCTACTCCAAGAGAAACTTGACACTTGTCATTTGGGAGCAACCCATCCTCCGAGGACTTTGAGCGAAAATCATCGAGTGAGGAAAAACCCAAAAACCAAACCCCTACAAACCCAAAGTGATTGAGCATCACAGAAGAGATTGATCCTGCGTGGATCCAATGCTTGTTACCTTTGAAGACTGTGCTTCTTCCAGACAGTTAGGCGTCATGGTCTAGAGCATCCAAGAGGAATTGTGGATCGCCGAGTGACCAAGTCTGTGAAGGTTTGGAAGTCGCCTGAAGACTTACCACGAGTGATTGGACGAGGTCTGTGTGACCTTAGTTCAAGGAGAATACAATGAGGACTTGGTGTCCTGAGCTGCGTGCTCAGCGACTGGGTGTCCGGGACTGTGTGTCCTTGAGTTTAAATACTCAGCCGCTCCAACCAGACGCATAACCGAGACAGAGTTGGAACTGGTCTACCAAATCATTGTCTTCACCAACCTTACTGGTTCTATCTCCTCAACCCTTTCATTTCCTCATTCTTGTGTTGAGTGTTTATTCATATCTGTGTTTGAAGACTTTGATCAAGACTTTCTCAATTTCCTCAGTTCAATTTCTTGATCTGTTTGTCTTCATCTTGAGCTATCCTGTGTTTACGCTTTTCTATACTCTTTGTTTGTCTTCATTTCATCATGATGACCATGCCCGCGATTCTGTTATGCTTACTTACGAGTACTTATTCCGCTGCAAGTAGTTCTTAGCTAAGGAATTTCCTCACCGCAAATTCCTCGGTGAAGAATTCATAAAATCGCCTATTCACCCCCTCTAGTCGATATAACGCACTTTCAATTGGTATCGAGCAAGGTACTCCTTGTTACGTGTGATTTTGGTTTAACCACCAAGAGTTTTAGTTATGTCGACCGTAGGTATGATCAAGGTCTCAGCGGGTGTCCTACCTTTGATGGGACGGACTACCCTCTTGGAAGAACAAGATGCGAATGCATCTTGAAGCAATTGACAACGATCTACGGTATGTTGTGGAAAATGGTGTTCCCTCACCACACCTTCTCTGAATCTGCTGATGTGAAGAGATTCAAGCAACTCGATTCTCAAGCGAAGAATATCATATGTGGCCATCGAGCAAAGGTCAATATGGAAGAGTGAGTGCTTTGGAAACTGCCAAGCTCATCTGGGACAAGCTGTCCAAAGTAAATGAAGGAGTCTCAACTCAGTGTGACTCCCGAGTTGATGTTCTTCGAAATCTCTTCAACCGCTTCAAAGGACTCGACAACGAAAATGTTCAACAAACCTTCGATCGCCTCACTGACATCTCAAATGAGCTTCAAGCACTTGACGCCACTAACATCACCGACCATGAGGTGGTGAAGAAATTGTTAAGATCGCTTGATTCCTCATTTGATACTCCGCACCGATGATACAAGAGCGTCTGACTACAAGTCACTTGATCCAGTGATATCCTCGAGAGGCTAAATACTCATGAGTTCCACTTGCAAAAGAGAGATCTCTATGGTTCTAGCTATGAAAAACACGTGCCACGAAGGCCAAGGCTGTGTCTGAAATCTGAGTGTGAAGACTACGGTCCTTGGAGATCTGAAGAATTAGGCCAGAGCTAGCATCGCTCGTGAAGAAATTCGAAAGTTCTCAAGGCGTGGTCGCTTTGGAAAATCCTCAAGAAGCGATGATTCCTCATCCGATGACTATAAGAAGACTTTGTCACAAATGCAAGAAACCTAGTCACTACATCCAAGATTGTCCTCGATGGGAAAAGGAATTAAAGAAGAAGAAACACAAGGATTACAGTTCTGATGACGCGAAGAAGAAGAAGAAATCATCGAAATTTTCATCATCAAAATCCTCAAAGCCTTCTTCTCACAAGAAGAGCAGCTCCAAAAAGGCTCGGGCATTCATTGGAAAGGAAATAGACTCGAAGCTGAATCGAGGAACATGAGGAAGAGGAGGCATCAGAAGAATCTGAGTCAGTGTGGCGAGTCTAGCTCTACGCTCTTGCTTTCGTCGACAAGTCCATCTTCAACTCTGAAGAAAATGACCTCACCAACAAAGCTGATGAAGATAGTGATGACTACGCTCCCACCTATTGCTTCATGGCAAAGGGTGCCAAGGTACTCAAATATACCTCCTCTGAATCTAGTGAAAATGAATCTGATGAAGATCTAAAGCCCAGTTACTCAAAACTTGCTAAGATTGCTGTAAAACAACAAAGGGCTTTTGAAAAGGTTCAAAACATGCTAGATAAGAGTGATGATATGTTAGGTGAAGAAATGGATCGCACTAAAGCCCCGATTGAAAATCTTGAGAGACTTGATCTAGGTTTGACAACCTTCAAGGTCATCATAACACTCTCTTATCGATCATGAGAAACTTTCTTATGAATTTCTTCAAAGAAAGCAAGATCTTGAGAAGCTAAAAGTGAATTATGAAGATCTTCGAAGGAGTGCGATTCATTACTTGCTCAACAAATCAGCGCTTCTCAAGAAGAATTTGTTCCTCCATGCTTAAAGTGCATTGAGCGTGAATCGCTAATTCTTCACCAATGTTCAAATGCTTCAACTGTTACAAATTCTTCACCTGCCTCTGCTATCACTAATTCCTCATCCGAGGACATTGCTAGTATCACTTGACGATGCAGGGTGAAGGAATTGTACATGACAGGCATGTACAAAAGCCTCAAAGGGCATCGACTCTTTGTGATGTGCTTAAAAGCAGATCCTCAACAGAACCCTAGGAAAGAGGGTATTGCCTTTGAGAGGAAACTCAATCTGATGGAACATATTGGAAGCTTTGGCGGTATCCCAAAACCTCATGGGTTGCTGCAAAGGGACCTCCAGATTGATCCATCTAACTTATCTGGCTTTACATGCGAATCTCCTCATTCTTCTCGATGAGTCATTTGACTCCAACTATAAACTGTTCAAAAATCAGAATGGTGAAGTATTTGCTAGATATGTTGGCACTAACTGCAGGAACTGTTCCCCTATGAAGAAAATCTGGGTTCCCAAGAAGTGCCTTGAAAGTCTTCAGGTGAATGTCCTCATGACACCATCTGTGAAGAATAGGAACCCCAGATCAAATTCTTCATATGGATCCAAGTCCTCATACGGACCAAATTCCTCACGTGGATCAAATTCCTCAAAAGGATCAAAGTCCTCATATGATTATCATCAAGCTAACAACTCTGTTTCGCAGGGTAAAGCTAAGGGCTATGAATATGTGAATTATTCTTCAAACCAATATGATCATAAGTCCTCGAAGAATTTCTCTGCTTATTCATATGCTTATCCTAACCCCTCTTATGTGAAATGAAATGGATTGGCCTCTATGCCACCATTCTCATATGGTGCTCGCAGAGTGATGAACTCTTTGCCACCCCTTCAGATGTGGGTGGTGAAGAAAAGAACTAACCTCTTCTGCAGGGTCAGGTCTCCGGGCGTGCATTGAGCGTCTGAAGAATTAGTCAGGGGCACGACAAAAATGCCTGAAAGGACGCAGGCTAATCATGATGAAATGAACTTTCATTTCACACGTCCTCATATTGCTTATCTATTAATATTGACTGATGAAATTCATCTGATGAACTTGATATCATATTCTTCACTGATGAAGTATATGAGATCGTAAGTTGTACTAATTCATCTGCAGGATGATCAACCCAAAGCCACTGAGTGGGTTCTCGATAGTGGATGTACAAATCACATGACTGGTGACAAAAATCTATTGATGGATGCTCCCTTATCACCGTCACATCTGAAGCATATCATCTTTGCTGACAAAGGCAAAAGTCACGTATTGGGTCTTGGCAAGGTTGCGATCTCTAAGGACATACACATGGACAAAGTCATGCTTGTTGAGTCCTTAGGATACAACCTCATGTCAGTCTCAATGCTTTGTGATCTTGATATGGTTGTTATCTTCGGCAAGTATCGTTGTGTTGTGATTATGGAAGCTGACAATTCCAAAGTCTTTGAAGGCTTTAGGAGAGGAGACTTGTATATTGTTGATTTCTCTACAGGACCACAACCAGCCGTGTGTCTACTTGCAAAAGCTTCAGAAGGCTGGCTATGGCATCGGCGACTTGGTCACGCAGGCATGAGGAATTTGCATACGCTTGCAAAGAAGAAGCATGTCATTGGCATTGAGAATGTCAAATTCCTCAATGATCACTTGTGCGGTGCCTGTGAAGCTGGAAAAATGACCAAGGCCAAGCATCCAGCGAAGACTATCATGACCACTACTCGTCCCTTCGAATTGCTTCACATGGACCTCTTTGGTCCTAATCATTACTCAGTTGTCGTTAATGATGCATCTCTATATGGCTTTGTTATTGTTGATGATTACTCTCGTTACACATGGGTACACATTGTTACTTACAAAAATCAAGTGCAGGAAGTCTTCAAACGATTTTCCTCGAGGGCTTCAACTAACTTTGGTGTGAAGATCAAACACATCAGGAGTGACAATGGAACTGAGTTCAAGAATTCCGGTCTTGATGCCTATCTTGATGAACTTGGTATTACTCATGAGTTATCTGCTCCCTATACTCCTCAGCAGAATGGCGTCGTGGAGCGCAAGAACAGAACTCTTGTTGAGATGGCTCGCACTATGCTTGATGAATACAAAACGCCTAATCATTTTTGGATTGATGCAATTGATACTGCGTGCCACATCATCAACAGAGTATATCTTCACAAGTTCTTCAAGAAGACTGCCTATGAACTCCTCACTGACAAGAAACCCAATGTAAGTTATTTTAAAGTCTTCGGTGCTAAATGCTGGATTAGAGATCCTCATCACAATTCTAAATTTGCATCGAAAGCACATGAAGGTTTTATGCTTGGTTACGGAAAGGACTCGCACACCTACAGAGTCTTCAACATCGCTCTTCACAAGATTGTTGACACTGTAGATGTGCGGTTCGATGAAACTAATGGCTCACAAAGAGAGCACCTACCTTCTGTGTTAGATGAACCAGCACCTGAGGAATCTATCAAGTTCAAGGCATCTGAGGATGTCATTCCTACTGAAGAATCTGCTAAAGAATTCATTCCTGTACGCGAAGAACAACGAGCTGATGCACCTGAAGATAATGCTGAGGACAATGGTGTTGAGGAAAATGATCAAATTCCTCGACGACAAACAGCTCATCCTCGCGTTGCAAAAGAAGTGCAAGTTGACAAGATGATCGATGACATTGAAGCGCCAGGTCCTCTCACACGCTCAAAAGCTTCACATTTATCTAACTTTTGTGGGCACTATGCTTTTGTCTCTATCACAGAGCCCACTAAGGTAGATGAAGCATTTCGGAACTGAGTGGATTCAGGCCATGCAAGAAGAATTACATCGATTCGAGCTCAACAATGTCAGGAACTGGTCAAACGTCCAGATCCTCGCAAGCATAATATCATTGGCACAAAGTGGATCTACCGCAACAAGCAAGATGAAAATGGCCTTGTGGTGAGGAATAAGGCACGACTAGTAGCTCAAGGCTACACCCAGTTGAAGGAATTGATTTGATGAAACCTTTGCACTGTTGCTAGACTTGAGTCTATTAGCATATTACTACGCCTATGCTAACCATCACAATATCACTTTATATCAAATGGATGTGAAAAGTGCATTCCTCAATGGTAAGCTTGAGGAAGAAGTATATGTTGCTCAACCCCGGGTTTTGAAGATCCAAAGAATCCCGCAAAGTCTTGAGACTCAAAAAGGCTCTCTATGGTCTCAAACAAGCCCCACGGCGTGGTATGATACATTGAAGGAATTCTTCGTGAAGAATGGCTTCACACCAGTTCACTCGACCCTACTCTCTTTACTAAATCATATGATGGTGAACTGTTTGTGTGCCAAATATATGTTGATGATATTATCTTTGGCTATCTTGACCAACGTTATAGTGATGAATTTGCCTATATGATGAGTGAAGAATATCAAATGTCTATGATGGGGAGTTGAAATTCTTCTTAGGTCTTCAAATTAAATCAACAACACAATGGCATATTCATATCTCGGAGAAATACCTCAAAGATGTCTGAAGAAATTTGGCATGCAAGATTGCAAAGGTGTCAAAATTCCTATGCCCACAAATGGCCATCTATGCCTTGATGAAAATGGTATTGACTTGATCACAAGGTATACCGCTCCATGATTGGTTCTTTATTGTACTTATGTGCATCTAGGCGGATATAATGTTTAGTGTTTGCATGTGTGCCCGATTTCAAGCTACACGAAGGAATCACACCATAAGGCTGTGAAGCATATTCTTGATATCTAGCTCACACACCAACACTAGGATTATGGTACCCCAAGGGCTCTACTTTTGATCTCATTAGATATTCGACTCGACTATCTTTGGTGATCGTGTGGACCGCAAGTCAACATCTGGTACTTGTCATTTCCTCGGACGATCTTTGGTGCATTGGTCCTCGAAGAAACAGAACTGCGTATCGCTTCTCTTGTGGAAGCTGAATACATTGCTGCTGGCTCGTGTTGTGCTCAATTGCTGTGGATGAAGCAGACTCTCAAGGACTACGGCATCAACGTGAAGAAGGTGCCTCTCTACTGTGACAATGAGAGTGCCATCAAGATTGCTCACAACCCAGTTCAGCACTCGAAGACAAAGCACATTCAAATTCGTCATCATTTTCTTCGTGATCATGTGTTAAAGGGCGACATCTCCATCGAGCATGTGAAGACTGAAGAACAGCTAGCCGATATCTTCACTAAGCCCTTGCATGAGAAGAGATTTAGCAAGTTGCGGTGTGAGCTAAATATCTTAGAATCTTCGAATGTTCTTTGAAAAGGACACACATCCTGACACTTATGCAAAATTGATGACTTAGATGTGAAACACATGAAGAAACGTTTTTCTTCAATCCATGAAGAATAACATTCTAAGTGTGAAGAAATTAATGAAGAATTTGATTCTCAGAACCCTACGACAAATGTACGCGGTGTCTGAAATCATTATTCTTATACGGTGGGTCACGCCACCACCAAAGTTGAAAATCTTCAATTTAAGTTTTTCTTCAGTATTGAAATTCTTCAGTTTTTCAAATTCTTCAACTTTGCAAAATCTTCACTGTTTTCGTCGTTTTTCTTCATTGGCAATACATATATATATGGGTTTATGTCCTCTACAGCATTCCTTATGGCTATTTCTTCAAGTCGCTTTTTCTGCTAAGTGAATGTGATCGGACCCTTCCCCCTCTATGCTATACTCAACCTAATCTATTCACAAATTCTTCATGTGCGTTCTATTTGAAACTCGTTCAAAATCTTCACTCTGTCCTTGTCAGCTGAAGAAATTGCGAACGAAACTTTAAAACTGATCTTATCCAAACTTTTGGTTTTGCCGCTCAAACCGTTCCGCATCCCACGATGCATTATTTTACTCACCCACGATCGTACACAATCTCCACTACACAGTACATGGGTGACACATGTCGTGAGAAGGAGAATGGTCAGGGGCACGTTCGTCCTAAATCTTCGGGAGAACAGTTTTTCACTGCCTCTATAAATACCCCTCTCTCCATCCTCACTTCTTTTACTCCGCTCGACCTCTCTCTCCCGTTCGAGCTCCTCAAACCCTAGCGCTGCCGCTACTCCATCGTCGCCGGTGAGGAAGATCTTCACTGCCTCGACCTCGTCGCCGACGTACTCACGCCGACTGCGGAAATCCTCACTCCGCCGCCGCCGTAGCTGTCTTCCTCCGCCAAGTTAGGGCGTGGAAGATCTGAACAGACGAGCTTCACATCTACAACACCCAGTTAAATCGTGTTCTTCATTTAGGGTAAATAAAGTTACTTTTACTACCCTCGTTGATCCAAATCTTACACTACAAAATCTTCAAAGATGTTTTATTCTTCAAATCCTCACACACAAACACCTCACAAGTTATATGCTCTTGATTCGTTTCTCTAAGCAATCATTTTCTTCAAGATTCCTCAATTGTGTGGATCCTCGATCTGTACAACTCTGGAACCTAAGACAAAGAACGCTTAGTGAAATTCTTCAAAACTCATCTGGTCAAAATCCTCAAAACTTGTTCTTTTGAAAAACCTTACGAGAACATATGACCTCTCCAAATTCCTCGCAACTATACTCTGTTCACAGGTACTCATGTCCGCTGCTGAATCACTAGGTTCTCATCAACTTAACTCATTTGCAGCGTTCCTCGAAGAAAAGTTGCATACTTATTCAGAGAATTCGTTTGTTCAAATTCCTCAGTGAAGAATATGGCAAAAGGAAAGAAGCCACCAGAAAGGAGGAAAGAGGCCTGAGGTCATGACCGCGTTTGAAATCCCTGAGGAAATATATGCTGATTATTGCACACCTGATGAAGCCGAGTTCGGCAAAGAGAACAAAAATCAGCGCAAGGTGCGGATCCAAAGGATTGAACGGAGATGGGCACGGGAATGGAGGGAGTACAGATATGTAACTCCAAAGTACATGAAGAAATTCGCACTCAATCCTCCATGCCCAAGAGCTCCATTGGCACCTGGCCAAGAAGCTGACCCCACCAGCATCAAGCGTGGTTAGGACTTTCCTGAAGAATGGGCCAAGCGCCAAGCCAAATTGGCAAGACAAGCCAATGAGGCAGTGAGGAAATTCAATGAGGACTCTGCTACTGCTGCTGCCCCTGAGGCCTCTGTTAAGCCAAGAAAATCTATGCCAAAGAAGCCCGCTCACAAGCCAAGTGCTTCACCAACAGTGCCCTCACGGCCAAGTTCTTCAGCATTGCCCTCACGACCAATTCCTCATGCTGCTCCTGCTCCTCCCAAATCCTGAGCAGTTCCGACAAAGTCCTCAGCACCTGTGCATCTGGCCATGTGCCAAAGGACTGCAGGCTTCTCCATTGCCTCTGGTGTCTCAGCAAGTTCCTCAGCTGCACCAAAGTCTTCATCTGGCCCGACTCTGCTGAAGACTAAAGCCACAGCTGGACGAGGTCCTCGGCCAAGTCCCAAGAAGAAACAGGTTGCTTTCCAAGAGCCACCTGAAGATGATGAGGCTGATGATGATGAACTTGCGGAAATCATCAGAGATCGCCAAGAAAGGGCCGCTAGAGCCAAAGGCACATCTGTGCCTCTGCTGTTGGATCCGAGGAAAATCCTCGATTATATTGATCTCTAGCACAAGGATCCAAATACCCCTTTGCCTGATTTTCATCTGACCCCTGGACAAAGTCATATGTTGACTCATTTCATCACAGAAGAGAAATGGAAGTTTGAAAAGGCAAGAGAGATCAAGAAAGCTCAATACAGAAAGGAGAAGTTCCTGAAGAAAAACGTTGTCAAAATGACACCTGAGGAACTTCTCAAGGTCGAATGAAATCAAGCCCTCGGCAAAAACTTGATGCTTATTATGCTGATTGGCAAGGAGCCAAGGTCGATTAACAACTTTGACGAAGAAGTTCTAAATGTTGCTTCCCCAACGCAACATGAAATTCCTCAAGCCGGAGCCTCAGCTCAGCCAAGCGAAGAACATGCCAAGACCGCCGATGAAGTTCAACTCTTGAAGAAAATGCAGTTCGAGGCTGATGATCCCATTCCAGCCGCTGAAAAATTGCCGGGGCATCCACTAGTGGTGCGCCTGAAGAAACTGAACAAGTCAGGGCAACTGCATCAGTTGCACCTGAGGAAAATCATCCAGATTCCTCAGCTCCTCCTGTGCCAACACCCACTCCAATTCTTCCATCGCCTCGATGTGAAGAAGACCAAGGCTGCGAGCGAGCTCTTGTGAAGAAACGGAAAGCATCGGCTGCGTCAAATTCTTCGGCTGCGAAGAAAATGAAGCCAATGACGAGCTTCTTTGAAAATCCAATTGATGTTGTTCCAATTTCCTCAATTCCATCAAAGGACCTTGTTCCTTTTGATGAAGATTATGTGATCCCAAGCGGATCTGATGACGAAAATCATTCTGCTGCTTCGTCAGAGCAGATTGATGAAGAAATTGAAGTGGAAGCAATCCCTTCAACCCCATTCATTTCCTCACCTATGCCTCGGTTCACAGGTGAAGAGGCGGTGTTGAGGAACTTGAAGAAGATGTGGATATTGGAAGCACAACGCCCGGTGATGAGCGATGACTTTTGGGAAAGTCGGCATCCAAATTCTCCACTCTTCACCCCAATCCAACAGATACCTCGGTCCATGCTCCAACTGTTCAAATGGGCTCTGAAGAAACTCATCCCACTTCATCATCACGAAGATATTCCAGCCACTAGCGCCGATGAACTCCTTCTTCTGATCCTCGGTACACTGTTGAGGAACAAGAAATTCCTCGACTGAAGAACCTGAGATTGCGATTCGAGAGGTCGTGATGCAACTCATGACACTCCTTTGCTAAAGCCAAGGATCCCTTCTCAACAAAGCAAAAGTTCAAGGCTGAAGACTTCTTGGTGAGCATGTATTCTTCACTGATTACAATCCATATGATTCTGCTCGCATAAGGAAGAGGCGTTTCTGGACTGCCAGCCAAGCCAATTTCTATTCCTCAGTGCTTTTCAATAAAGACAAAGTCTTCGATCATGCTCATATTCCTCATGTGGACATGGAGTCTCTGCCAGGCTTTGAGCCAGTCCTCAGTGTTCTTCACGACGCAGACTTGAATTTCTGCACCGATATCTCGTGGATGGAATGAAGAACTTATTCTTCAATTCTATGCAACGCTGCACATCACCGGAGACGCCAAGACGTGAACTCATGGGTATTAGATCGATGTCCGAAAATACTCACTACAAGGCACCAACAACTGAATTGCCGTGCTCTACCACTCGATCCTCCACTTGGCGGTGCTCGTTGTATCTACAACGAACCGAACTTTCAAATCACTATATGCAAGTCTTGATGAAGCCTTTGAAGCCAAGGCAGGCCCCAAGAACCAAATTCCTCGTCAAGGAATTATTGTATGTGCCTCGGACTGTCTAACGGATTCTGACGAAGACAATGAGTCCTATCAAAGGCCACGACTCGAATGATGAAGAAGTCGTTGGCATCATGAAGAATATGCTTTTCAACATCATCCATGGCGTTCACGTCAACTTTCATGATTTCTTCATGGGGACTCTGGCAAACATTGCTATGTCACCATTTGAGCTGAAGCCTTATGCGCCTTGGATAATGAGATTCATCACGACAAGGTCTTCACTCAACTACAAGGCTGATACTCTGAACCACTGCAGCTACTTGCCCCCGATTGAAGTCCTCAAACGGAAATTTATCTCAGCTGATGACAAGGGCAAGGCCACTGCTGTGATCGATGAAGGCATTCGTCCAATGGATGGACAGTTTCACAAAGCTGCATCCTACTCCACCAATGATGACTCTGCCACACATGACTCTGCCGCAAATACCTCAGTCAAGCAAAGTCCTCAAGCTACTGCACCCAGGGTGATGACTGATCGTGAGTTACTCCTCAGTCTTCATTAGAAGGTTGATCGCAATCATAAATGGGTCAAGCGTCGGTTTGGTTCAATTCTTCACAACATGACCTCAACACACAATGCAAAGAAGAAAACCACTACTACCTCCATGAAACCTTCAAACGCACTGGGCTGTTCTTTCACATGTCTACAAAGTCGGAAGAACTGGCGACAATGGGACTCAAGGAAGAATTTGACTGGTCTGCACCTCCTCCGAAGAAATACAAGAAGGTCAAAGTTCCTTCCTTGGTGGCCAGCTCCTATTCTTCCTCGCGCGACACTGATGAAAATGAAGACTTGGACGACACCGCGGCAGGCCCTCCTACAACAACCGACCCCAACAACGCTGGCGCTCCTTCTTCAACTTGAAATTCTTCAGGGGCGTTAGTCCTCAGTTTCGATCCTTTTGGTCATTCGATGACAAAGGGGGAGAAATTTGAGTTAGTCTTCAAGCGGGTCTATATTATTGCCCATATACAGCAATTTATTTTTGTTAAGTTACAACTCTTGTTCTTCTGAAACTTTTATTGGATCGAGTTGTAATCTTAAACCCGATGGTGCTTTGATACTTTTGATGCACTGTGCTCTAGCACTATGCTCTGATTCTCTTGAGCTTCTTGAGCTCTGATACTCTTGATGCTGAATTACGTCAAGCACCATATCTCATCATGCATTTCAAATTCTTCATGTTATATGTCAAATGCGTGTATGAATTACAAGATATAGGGGGAGATCTCCATGATTCAACTCTTCAAATGTGCATTGCCTCAAAAGCAAATTCCTCACTATGCACATCTTCAGGGGGAGTTCTTCTATATCTTGCAATCAAATTCCTCATTATCAGTATTTACACTTCATATGTTTATCCCCGTTGAAAACTTAACCTATATTGTCATCAACCACCAAAAAGGGGGAGATTGTAAGTGCATCTAATGCCCCTTAGTGATTATGGTGTATTGAAGACTTATAGGTTAAGGATCTAATGCGTTTGTGAGTGTACACATGTCTATAAGTCTATGAGGAGTTTGATATTTACAGAGAAAGTCGACCCCTAAAATGAAGTTCTTTGATCAAGACTTTGATATTTTGAAGACTTTACAAGACTTTGAAAGTGAAGAAATTGGTGTGACCTTGAAGACTTGGTATTCATTTGAGGAACATGAAGCGGAAGATTTTTGTTTTCGTAGTTTTATTTTCTCTTTCTTGAGTCATAGGAAACACCGTCTTCGTTAAAGCGGGTCGAGGAAATACTAAGGAAAAATTTCCATGTGATGCTCAACTCAAAATCCTACACCTACCAATCCTTGAGTGAAGCCTTTGGAAAACTCATACAGTTCATCAATTTCTTGATGTGATGAGACGAAGCTCTTACGTCGCCGAGAATTTATTCGGACCGAGGAGTTAGGAATTCGCCATCGGGATTGCCTACACATGAGGAACATGATAGCCCGAGGAATTTGAGATTCAAATTTCCGACCGTTGTTGTGATCTTGCGCCACCTGTCCCAATATATCTTATCCACCTAACGGTCATATCATTGAAGGGCATTTATGTCTTATCATGTCGGGCTGCTCCTAGGCTATAAATAGCCGCCCCTACAACCACTAGCTGGTTGGCTGCTCAGAGAGAAACTTGACACTTGTCATTTGAGAGCAACCCATCCTCCGAGGACTTTGGCGAAAATCATCGAGTGAGGAAAACCCAAAACCAAACCCCTACAAACCCAAAGTGATTGAGCATGATGAAGAGATTGATCCTGCATGGATCCGGCGCTTGTTACCTTTGAAGACTGTGCTTCTTCCGACGGTTAGGCGTCATGGTCTAGAGCATCCAAGAGGAATTGTGGATCGCCGAGTGACCAAGTCTGTGAAGGTTTGGAAGTCGCTGAAGACTTGCCACGAGTGGTTGGACGAGTCATGTGACCTTAGTTCAAGGAGAATCTGGTGAGGACTTGGTGTCTGAGCTGCGTGCTCGATGGATCGGGTGTCCGGACTGTGTGTCCTTGAGTTTAAATACTCAGCCGCTCCAACCAGGCGTACAAGCGAGACAGCAGTTGGAACTGGTCTACCAAATCATTGTCTTCACCAACCTTCTGGTTCTATCTCCTCAACCCTTTCATTTCATCATTCTTGTGTTGAGTGTTTATTCATATCTGTGTTTGAAGACTTTGATGAAGACTTTCTCAATTTCCTCAGTTCAATTTCTTGATCTGTTTGTCTTCATCTTGAGCTATCCTGTGTTTACGCTTTTACGTACTCTTTGTTTGTCTTCATTTCATCATGATGACCATGCCGCGATTCTGTTATGCTTACTTACGAGTACTTATTCCGCTGCAAGTAGTTCTTCGCTAAGGAATTTCCTCACCGGCAAATTCCTCAGTGAAGAATTCATAAAAATCGCCTATTCACCCCCCCTCTAGGCGATATAACGCACTTTCAGTCGTTCCCCGGGTCGCTCGGACAGCCAATGTCACTCCCGCTCGCCTCCGGGTGCCGCTGCCGATTGGCGCAGGCGCCGCCGCTCGCCCTCCCCGGTTCCTTGCCGCGGCTGATCCCTTTTGTCGTCGCGCCCTTCCCGCCTCCCGTCTCCGCGTCCTCCATCCCAGCAGCCCCCCACCGCGGTCCGGAAGTACGTTCCGCCTCATGCTGCCGCTGCGGCCCCTCCCGCGGCCGCTACGGGCGGTGCTCCGGCCTGCGGCCGCCAAGGCCAAGCCAAAAAGAAGAAGCGTCGTGGTTAGGGCAGCGGCATCTTGGCTACTCCCACCCAGCTTGCTCCGGGCTCTTTGACTGCTCCGGGACCGGTGTCCGGTCTTACCCGCCCTCCGTGCTTCAACTGCGGTGTGGCGGGTCATTCCCAAGTCTCCTGCGTCAACCCCTAGTGCTGCTATATGTGCAAGGACCCGGGCCACCCCGCCCTTCTGTGCCCGGATCGCCCCATGCTGGCTGAGATCATGATTACGGTCATGGCATCGAGGGGTTGGGCTTCTTCCATCTTGAGATCCCCAACATCCCGCCCCCACCCCCTCACGCCAGGCGGTCGTCATGGTGGTGGACGGGGTGGCCTCCCTGGAGATGATCGAGGCCGAGCTCAACCACTTACATCGGCGCCAATGGGAGTGGGTGGTTACCCCTACCTCCGGCAACGTATTCACTATGATCTTCCCCGACGCCATCAGCTATGACTACGCCACTCGCAGTGGCCAGATCACCCTCGCCCTCCACCAGCTCGTCGTGGACATCACTGAGCCGATCCTCGACCCGAAGGCAGTGGCCGTCCTGGACACGGCCTGGATCCTGGTGGGTGGACTCCCAGACATTGCTCAGTCTGAGGTTGTCATCCGCCAGATGTCCTGGATCCTGGGCAAGGTGGTGGTCGTGGACGAGCTCTCCCTCCGCAAAGAGGAGGTGGTCTGGGTCAAGGTCAAGTGCCTGGACTCCTCCAAGCTGCGGGCCTCCATCTGGGTGTTCTTAAACGACCAGGGCTTTGACCTCCGGATCGCCCCAGAGCCTCCCAACCACGTGGGCCGCCCTCGCTTCTCCGATGACGGGCCTCCTTGTGGCAACCCCGGGACCGACAGAGGCTACCACAGCCCTCACCACCCCCGCTCCCACCGCTCCGATGACGACGCGGGCTCCGACGAATCACACTCCCGCTCGCCCTCACCGTCACCTCCTCCACTCGCTACTGGGTCCCAGGGCCGTCAGGCGGCGCCTGCCCCCCTCCCCACCTCTCCGCTGCACCGGGATGACTCCCCTGACCCGGGCGGCGACACCATGGAGGGGAGCGACGCATCGAGCATCGGCTTGACCGTCTTCCCGGCCTCCTCGGCATGCTCCCCTGCCGACGTCTCCCTCGTCATGTCGGCCTTGGGGGTGTCTCCGGCCCTCCCCGGGACCTCCTGGTCCCCTCCGCTGTCACCCTCCCCCCGGTCCGGGCGGTTCCCATGGGTGACGTCGTGGCCTCAGAGGAGGAACTAGCTACCGCCGACCCCCTAGGCCATCCAGCTTCGGCCATGGCGGGCTCGCCGATGCCCCCTCGCCCTACCGACATTGCCTGGGTCGGCAGCACGGGTCCCCCCCTCCTGGCCGCCCCCGACCCCTCCCTCCCGACTCTAACACCGCTCTGGTACTCCGGCCCTCGTCTCCCCGGCTTCATCCTCGCCCCTCGACTGCAACGGGCCGGCTCTCCAGCTCATCCCTATGGCGGCTCCTAACGCAGATGGGGAGAAGCGGGTGACCACCCCGGTGGCCTCCCAGCCCCCCCTTCGCGGATGCAGCCTACTCCCGACGCGGCCGGTCGGTCTCCTCCCCGGTGATAGCCTCCCGCCGGAGCGCTCGGCTCTACGCAGCGCATCCTGACGGTAGTCTGGTTCTGCCCATCCCAGCTTGGGCGGAGCTTCGGGCTGCAGCCCGGAACCTGGAGCCAGGTACCCCTTCTGCCCCCCCCCCCCCCACCTTTGCTTCTACTTGCTCGTTCTCTGCTCTCGAGTCGATCCCGCTTGGTCACCTATCGAAGGTTGCGACTGATTCCACGATCATCTTCAGGGGGGAGGCGCCCCCCCCCTTAGTCCAAATCGAGGCCATCAAGGCTCGCGAGATTCTCGACGGTAGGCTTGCGGAAGCATGCGTGGCTCTGCTTACGCCTCCCGCTCCCTCCCCCTTTGTGGTGGACACCTCCCCGACGCCCCCCAGACGAACTGGTGGACTCCTCCCTCTGGCTGCGGCCGAGCTTCGTGGTTGCACCCGCTCTCGCACCGCAGCCCTCCGCGCCCAAAGCGCGTCTCGTGTCCTGGGGTCAAGTAGTGTCACGCCCAATATGCGACCCTATCCAAAAGGAAATCGACGGTCCCACCAAGGATAGACCCGCATATTGAAACGCTTTTGCAAGGTGGATATCATTACATCAACATTACATAATAGATGGGGATACATACATAAGGCACAAAGGCCACAAGAATACATCAACATCGTATACAAGATCAACATCCGACTACGGATGAAACATAAACAGAAACTCAAACGACATCCACCCTGCTAGCCCAGGCTGCCGACCTGGAACCTATCCCCTGATCGAAGAAGCAGATGAAGAACTCCAATACAAGCAAACATCGCTCTCACGGCATGATCATCGCAAACCTGTACCTGCAACTGGTGGTGTAGTAATCTGTGAGCCACGAGGACTCAGCAATCCCATTACCATGGGTATCAAGACTAGCAAAGCTTAATGGGTAAGGAAGAGGCAAAGTGGTGAGGTTGCAGCAGCGACTAAGCATATATGGTGGCTAACATACGCAAATGAGAGCGAGAAGAGAAACAAAGGAACGGTCGTCAACTAGTAATGATCAAGAAGTGATCCTGAACTCCTACCTACGTCAAACATAACCCAGAAACCGTGTTCTCCTCTCGATCAACCCCGAAAAGAGACACTCACGGTTACGCACACGGTTGGTGTATTTTAGAAGAGTTTGCTTTAAGTTTACTACAAACGGATATTAACAAATTCCCATCTGCCACATAACCGTGGGCACGGCTCTCGAAAGTTTATACCCTGCAGGGGTGTCCCAACTTAGCCCATGATAAGCTCTCGCGATCAATGAAGGATATTCCTTCTCCACGGGAAGACCCGATCAGTCTCGGAATCCCGGCTACAAGACATTTCAACAGCAATAAAACTAGACCAGCAAAGCCGCCCGGATGTGCCGACAAATCCCGATAGGAGTCGCACGTACCTCGTTCTCAGGGCACACCGGATAGGTCAGCCTACGAGTAAAACCAGCCCTCGATTTGCCCGTGGTGGCCCCAGATCTGCTGCTTTGGACCAACACTCGAAGGAGCACCGCCCGGGGGGCTAAAATAAAGATGACCCTTGGGCTCCGAAACCCAAGGGAAATAAAGGGCATAGGTGAGGCAAATGGTAAAACCAATGTTGGGCCTTCTTGGAGGAGTCTTATTCAAAGCGAACTGTCAAGGGGTCCCATAAATCACCCGACCAAGTTAGGGACGCAAAATCCGGGAACATAATACCGATATGACGGAAACTAGGCGGCAAGAGTGGAACAAAACACCAGGCATAAGGCCGAGCCTTCCACCCTTTACCAAGTATATAGATGCATTAATTAAATAAGATATATTGTGATATCCCAACAAGTAAACATGTTCCAACAAGGAACAACATCTCCATGTTCCAACAAGGAACAAACTTCATCTTCACCTGCAACTAACAACGCTATAAGAGGGGCTGAGCAAAGCGAGAACATAGCCAAACAACGGTTTGCTAGGAAGGGTGCAAAAGGTTAGAGGCTGACATGGCAATTTGGGAGGCTTGAGCAACAAGAGATAGGTAGCGCAGCATAGCGATAGAACGAAGCAACTAGCATAGCAATGATAGTAATGAGATCCAAGGTGACGGTCATCTTGCCTGAAATCCCGCTAGGAAGAAGAACGAGTCCATGAAGAAGATGAAGCCACGAAGACGAACCAAGCGTAGACGAACGAATCCTCACGATCGCAACGAAACAGGAACTAACAAGAAGAAGCACACAACATAGTAAACACACCACACATGAACAAGACATGATGCACAACAAGCATGATGCATAACAAAACTACATGAAGCTACTCATGGCAAGAGATGATGCAAACAAGAACAACACATCAAGGCAAGTTTAAATGAGGCCGGGAACAACATAGAACAATTCCGGTAAGTCCTCATATGCAAATTTCGAAATTGGTCCAGATCTGAATACTTTATGTTCAAGTTGTTAAACAGAAAGTTAAGGTGCACCACGATGATCGTCACGAAATTCTAGTCAAGTTACATATAAAGTTCATTAAATTCGGAGCTACGGCCTAGCAGATATGAGCACAACAAGTTAAACATGGCATTGATGCAAAATGCATACAAACATCAAGAAAACACCTCAAAACAAAGAAGCAACATGATAATATGAAACTACATGCAAAATCAAGCAAGTTTCATATAGAGCACACTCAAAACGGAGCAACGGTTCAACACATACACTCTATACAAGTCATAGCAACAATCTGTCCAAAACAGCAACTAGGCATATTACAAGCATCAAAACAACATGCTACAGGACCTCAACGTAATAAAAAAAGGCATGGGCATGATGTACAGGTAAAGGATGACAAAACATGAACACTGAGCTATCTCCAGAAATCACTAGAACATGCTCAAACACACATGTCAAGATTGCAAATAATAACAATTTCGGCTTTAGCAGAAATAACATCAGGTTGCAATGTTTAGAGCTATCAAACAACATGTTACAGGAACTTATCATGGCAAACAAAGGCATGGCATGAATCTACTAATTGCATAGAACAAAAGTCCCTTACTGACCATAAGCTAAAAAGGACCAGAAGATATGATAGCACCCATGTAAACATAGCAAGTTATATAACAGATTCATACATGGCAGGAACAACAATAAGTAGGCATGTTGGTGAGCTTGAACCACTCACCACAGAGCAATACATGGCATGGCAAGGCAACCAACAGTAAGAAGACATGGCATAGAAGCTATACATGGCAAGAACAACATCATAGCAAACACGGATCAACTACAACAACCTTGGCAAAATTGAATAACATGTAAACAACCTGCCAGGAAACATTTTATAGCAAAAGTAGAGCTCGATTGACTCAAGCTATGGCACTCCATAATTGCAAAAAAGGGTATATATAGATAGAGCATAACCATATGTTCAAAACATCCTTACTGAAGTATCTCAAAATAAGCATGGATCTCTCGGTAGCATCAAGTTTACATGGCATAAAAATATCAGCAAAACAGGGGCTGAAATCAGCAACATCATGAAGCCTAGTTTGCATGCTTGTGCTAGTCACCACAGAGATCACAAAAATACATAGCATACACCCCTGTAAAGATGGCATGGCATATTACAAAACACATGTAGGACTCAAGTTCATAGGGTGCACACATCAATCATGGCAAAAATGACAAAAGTGCATGTTCTGATAAGAATCTGAAACTAACATCACATAGCCCTCTTCTAACAGCATTTCGGGCATCAAGATGAGCTCAAATGAACATGATGCAATGAGATGAAATGATGTGCTCATCGAGGCGAATAATTTGACATATTACACGCCCAAAACGGAGCAAAGGATGCAGAGTTATGATGCGATGGAAATGCATGATTATGTCAAAACTTGGGGCTTAGCGAAAAGCGGAGGGGGGGAAGTCAACCTTATGCACGCACAGAATCGAGGTTCGCCGGAGCTAGCTTGGATCTCGCCGGAGATGAGGACGGGGTGCTTGAGGAGGGCGGGAGGACGGATCCAGCCGCCCACGGCCGAATCCGCCGGGCGGCGCGGTGGAGGGAGCCGCGGCTCTGGGCGGCGGAGGCGGGCGGCGCGCGGGTGCGACCGAGGCGGCGGCGGCGGGGCGGCCACCGGCGAGGAGGGCGAGGCGGCAGGGCGGGGCCGAGGCGGCGGACGGCGAGCGAGGCAAGGGCGGCGCTGGGAGATGGCTGCGGGCGGCGCGCGCCACCGGGCGAAGAGCTCCGACGGCGGGCGGGGTCCGCCGGCGGCGCGGGCGGCGCGCGGATCGGCGGCGGCGGCGCGAGGCAGAGCGGTGGCGCAACGGGCGGCGCGGCGCGGCGAGCGGCTGCCCGGCCCCCGGATGGGCTACGCGGCGGCGCTGGATAGGGGCGACACGCGGCGGCGTCCGATTGGCTGAGGCGGCGCCGGCTGGACGTGTCCGGCCCGGACGGACATGTCCGGCGGGCGAGAGGGGAGAAACTAGGGTTTCGGGGGGATTGATCCGCGAATTTCGAGGGAGAGGGCATATTTATAGGTAGAGGGAGCTAGGAGACTCCAAATGAGGTGCGGTTTTCGGCCACACGATCGTGATCGAACGACCGAGAGCATGGAGGGGTCCTTGGTGGGTTTTGGGCCACTTTGGAAGGGTGTTGGGCTGCAAAGAGAAGGAGGCTTTTGCGGTTACCCGGTTAACCGTTGGAGTACCAAACGACCTCCAAATGGCACGAAACTTGACAGGCGGTCTACCGGTGCTATACCAAGGCCGCTTGGCAAACCTCGGTCCATTCCGAGACCGTTTAACACCCGCACACGAAAAGAGGTAAAAGGGGGCGCCGGGAGACATAGGAGTGCCGGATTGCAAAACGGACAACGGGGAAAATGCTCGGATGCATGAGACAAACACGTATGCAAAATGAGATGCACATGATGACATGATATGAAATGCAGATGATGACATGGCAAAGTGCAACACGCAAGCACATGACATGGCAACGAAGGAGAATAAATGGAAGACACCTGGCGCATCGAATCCGGGGCGTTACAACACTCCTCCACTAACAAGAGATCTTGTCCCGAGATCTTAGGACCGAGACGGAAGGGGAAAAGGGAAGAGGTGAAACAAGAACTCAAGAGAAGAAGCAAAGAATCGAGAGCACTCGAGAAGAAGAGAGGAACGACGAGAATGACGAGAATCGAAAGCTCACAGAATCAGATAGGCTATGAACCACTCTGGTTCAAACGAGATAAGAAACGAATAAGACAGAAAGGATTTAGGCAGCACTCCGGTTGAAAATGGGAAGAATAGAACAAGAACTTCACAAGATGGGATGGCACTTGACGAGATGAACAACGCAAAGCCTCCGGAAGAATTGAAGAATGGAATGAAAAGAATTTAGAAGGAGGGTTTGAACTGAAGTTGTTGAGAAAATCAACAACGAAAGAATAAGATTGTTGTGGACTTATGGAAAACATCTGAAAATTATAAGGTGATAATCGACCACAAGCGGAAAAGATTGAATAGCTGAGAAGAACGAAGAGATGCAAAACTCCACTTCAAAAGAATACGGAGAATTAATTGCACTTCGAGACGCGAGAAGAAAAGATACTTGAACTCCGCCAACAAAATCTTGATGAACTCTTGAAGAAAGAAATAAATCATGAAGAACCACCATGAAGAACTCCGGTAATAAAAGGGATGATGAGATATATTGAAGGAAGAAAGAATAAGATTAAACCTTGCGGTGATTTAGATGGAGGTTCCGACGAAAAGGCCGAGGAAATTGAACTCCAGAAAAGAAAAGATGAAAACACTTAGAAGCAAGAGATTATTCCCCATGAACAATCTCCGAAGAAAAGAATTAATCAACTCGGTGAAAGAAGAATAAGAATTATGTTATGCTTATCCTTCATCAATTAAATTGATGAGAAGCAATGGATTGCATATCACTTGTCCACATTGGGAAAAGATTAAGGGGAGATATACCACCAAATTTGGGGAGGTCTTCCTGAGCCACCGGTAGGATTAAAAGAATGAATGAATTGAATATGATGAAAAACCGAAAAGAAATCTTCAACGAACCACCGTGAAAATGAAAATGACCAAAGAGAAGAGAACGGATCGCCGGAAAGAATTAGAAAAGCATGAAGATACTTGAGGGAATTTAGAGAAAAGAGATCGAAGAGATCTCGAACTGATTAACGAATGCTTGAACGCAGCACCGGAAGAATATTGAGACGAACGAAGGGGCACGGATATAGAATAATTGGAAAACGACTTTGAAAACTTGGAACGAAGAAATCTTCCAAAAAGATGGCCTCCGGATGATTGAGACGGAAAGTAACTCCTGAAATACTCCGGATGGATGAAAAGAATTTGCATGACTGGAAACAATTAGATAGGATCACATCGAGCTAGCACCATGAATCTCCGGGGGAACGGACAAGATTTAAGAGAAACTCTACTTCGGTCTTCAAGGACGACGATAAACACCACCAAAATTACTAAGATACTCCGGAAGAATGGAAAGCAAAGAGGTTGAGCCAACAATGAAAAGAATTTGAAAGAGATCTTGGAGAAGGCATGTGACTGATGGGATCCATTCTTACGTCACAAATGAAAAGAATTGAGAAAAATTCCGGGGGAATTAGAAGAGTCAGGTAAGATCCTGGGAAAGACCTGTGGGTTAGGGCCCACTAAAAGAAAACACCATTGGAAAGGATTGTTGAAGAGATAGATGATGCACCGGAATGATTGAAATATTTGAATGAGGTGCCAACCTCGAATTAATTCAAACACAGACGAGTCTCCTGAGATGTCTTCCGAACTCCGGAATGATAAACTGGCGAGAGGCGAACGAGCAAAGAGAACACTTCGAGGAAAAGAATATGATCGACAACGAAAAACTTGAATTGAGTCCACCGGAGAAGAAAAGAGATGAAGAATGACGAACAAGATGAGAATTCACCGGTTGAAATAATTGAGGGAAGACTGAAGAGGCTCCACACGAATGAAATTGATGGTCGAAACAGACTCAGACTCCGGGAATAAGAGGGTGGGAGGGCGGGAAAACAAAGGCAACTTGGAAGGGGAAACTGACGAATAACTTGAAAAGACAACACCGGTTGAAATCATTGAGGAGAGAGAGCAAAAACTTCGCATGAGTAGGATGGATACTCAATCACGGGCTCCGGTTCCGAGAGGAAGAAGGGAGGGTGGGTGGGAAAATAAGACAACTGAGGATTGAATTTGCAAAGATGAAGGGGTCGAGTCGACTTGACGAGAAATGCACCGGACGAAAAGAGCTGAGGAACAACTACCGGAAAAACCAACTGCGTGAACCTAAAGAAAAATTTGAAGGGGAAGAGGAGTAGTTCAAAACACCTACGTCAGGATTTCTCACCAGAGCGACGAAGGGGCTGAGGAATAAAAAGAAATCCTACTCTCCGATATAACTAGACTCCGAAAATAATTTTCTTCTAGACTCAACATCGGCCAAACTACATGATCAATCAAGGGGGCTCCTAGGGTCGGTCGAGGCTCTGATACCAACTTGTCACGCCCAATATGCGACCCTATCCAAAAGGAACTCGACGGTCCCACCAAGGATAGACCCGCATATTGAAACGCTTTTGCAAGGTGGATATCATTACATCAACATTACATAATAGATGGGGATACATACATAAGGCACAAAGGCCACAAGAATACATCAACATCGTATACAAGATCAACATCCGACTACGGATGAAACATAAACAAACTCAAACGACATCCACCACTGCTAGCCAGGCTGCCGACCGGAACCTATCCCCGATCAAGAAGCGGATGAAGAACTCCAATACAAGCAAACATCGCTCTCACGGCATGATCAGCGCAAACCTGTACCTGCAATCGGTGGTGTAGTAATCAGTGAACCACGAGGACTCAAAGAATCCCATTACCATGGGTATCAAGACTAGCAAAGCTTAATGGGTAAGGAAGAGGCAAAGTGGTGAGGTTGCAGCAGCGACTAAGCATATATGGTGGCTAACATACGCAAATGAGAGCGAGAAGAGAAACAAAGGAACGGTCGTCAACTAGTAATGATCAAGAAGTGATCCTGAACTCCTACCTCGTCAAACATAACCCGAAACCGTGTTCTCCTCTCGATCAACCCGAAAAGAGACACTCACGGTTACGCATACGGTTGGTGTATTTTAGAAGAGTTTGCTTTAAGTTTACTACAACCGATATTAACAAATTCTCATCGCCACATAACCGTGGCACGGCTCTCGAAAGTTTATACCTGCAGGGTGTCCCAACTTAGCCCATGATAAGCTCTCGTGATCAATGAAGGATATTCCTTCTCCACGGAAGACCCGATCAGTCTCGGAATCCGGCTACAAGACATTTCGACAGAATAAAACTAGACCAGCAAAGCCGCCGGATGTGCCGACAAATCCCGATAGGAGTCGCACGTACCTCGTTCTCGGGGCACACCGGATAGGTCAGCCTACGAGTAAAACCAGCCCTCGAGTTGCCCGTGGTGGCCCCGCATCTGCCGTTTGGACCAACACTCGAAGGAGCACCGGCCGGGGGCTAAATAAGATGACCCTTGGGCTCCGAAACCCAAGGGAAATAAAAGGGCATAGGTGAGGCAAATGGTAAAACCAATGTTGGGCCTTCTTGGAGGAGTCTTATTCAAAGCGAACTGTCAAGGGGTCCCATAAATCACCCGACCGCGTTAGGGACGCAAAATCCGGGAACATAATACCGATATGACGGAAACTAGGGCGGCAAGAGTGGAACAAAACACCAGGCATAAGGCCGAGCCTTCCACCCTTTACCAAGTATATAGATGCATTAATTAAATAAGATATATTGTGATATCCCAACAAGTAAACATGTTCCAACAAGGAACAACATCTCCATGTTCCAACAAGGAACAAACTTCATCTTCACCTGCAACTAACAACGCTATAAGAGGGCTGAGCAAAGCGAGAACATAGCCAAACAACGGTTTGCTAGGAAGGGTGCAAAAGGTTAGAGGCTGACATGGCAATTTGGGAGGCTTGAGCAACAAGAGATAGGTAGCACAGCATAGCGATAGAACGAAGCAACTAGCATAGCAATGATAGTAATGAGATCCAAGGTGACGGTCATCTTGCCTGAAATCCCGCTAGGAAGAAGAACGAGTCCATGAAGAAGATGAAGCCACGAAGATTTAACCAAGCGTGAGCGAACGAATCCTCACGATCGCAACGAAACAGGAACTAACAAGAAGAAGCACACAACATAGTAAACACACCACACATGAACAAGACATGATGCACAACAAGCATGATGCATAACAAAACTACATGAAGCTACTCATGGCAAGAGATGATGCAAACAAGAACAACACATCAAGGCAAGTTTAAATGAGGCCGGGAACAACATAGAACAATTCCGGTAAGTCCTCATATGCAAATTTCGAAATTGGTCCAGATCTGAATACTTTATGTTCAAGTTGTTAAACAGCAAGTTAAGGTGCACCACGATGATCGTCACGAAATTCTAGTCAAGTTACATATAAAGTTCATTAAATTCGGAGCTACGGCCTAGCAGATATGAGCACAACAAGTTAAACATGGCATTGATGCAAAATGCATACAAACATCAAGCAAACACCTCAAAACAAAGATGCAACATGATAATATGAAACTACATGCAAAATCAAGCAAGTTTCATATAGAGCACACTCAAAACGGAGCAACGGTTCAACACATACACTCTATACAAGTCATAGCAACAATCTGTCCAAAACAGCAACTAGGCATATTACAAGCATCAAAACAACATGCTACAGGACCTCAACGTAATAAAAAAAGGCATGGGCATGATGTACAGGTAAAGGATGACAAAACATGAACACTGAGCTATCTCCAGAAATCACTAGAACATGCTCAAACACACATGTCAAGATTGCAAATAATAACAATTTCAGGCTTTAGCAGAAATAACATCAGGTTGCAATGTTTAGAGCTATCAAACAACATGTTACAGGAACTTATCATGGCAAACAAAGGCATGGCATGAATCTACTAATTGCATAGAACAAAAGTCCCTTACTGACCATAAGCTAAAAAGGACCAGAAGATATGATAGCACCCATGTAAACATAGCAAGTTATATAACAGATTCATACATGGCAGGAACAACAATAAGTAGGCATGTTGGTGAGCTTGAACCACTCACCACAGAGCAATACATGGCATGGCAAGGCAACCAACAGTAAGAAGACATGGCATAGAAGCTATACATGGCAAGAACAACATCATAGCAAACACAGATCAACTACAACAACCTTGGCAAAATTGAATAACATGTAAACAACCTGCCAGGAAACATTTTATAGCAAAAGTAGAGCTCGATTGACTCAAGCTATGGCACTCCATAATTGCAAACAAGGGCATGGATTGATAGAGCATAACCACATGTTAAAACCATCCTTACTGAAGTATCTCAAAATAAGCATGGATCTCTCGGTAGCATCAAGTTTACATGGCATAAAAATATCAGCAAAACAGGGGCTGAAATCAGCAACATCATGAAGCCGAGTTTGCATGCTTGTGCTAGTCACCACAGAGATCACAAAAATACATGGCATACACCCCTGTAAAGATGACATGGCATATTACAAAACACATGTAGGACTCAAGTTCATAGGGTGCACACATCAATCATGGCAAAAATGACAAAAGTGCATTTTCTGATAAGAATCTGAAACTAACATCACATAGCCCTCTTCTAACAGCATTACGGGCATCAAGATGAGCTCAAATGAACATGATGCAATGAGATGAAATGATGTACTCATCGAGAAGAACAATTTGACATATTACACGCCCAAAACAGAGCTACGGATGCATAGTTATGATGCGATGAAAATGCATGATTATGTCAAAAACTTCGGGGACTTAGCAGAAAACGGAGGGGGGGGGGAAGTCAACCTTGTCTGCACGGAAATCAAGGTTCACCGGAGCTGGCTTGGATCTCGCCGGAGATGAGGACGGGGTTGCCGGAGGAGGGCCGGGGAGGACGGATCCAGCTGGCCCACGGCCGGATCCGGCCGGGGCGGCGCGGTGGAGGGAGCCGGCGGCTACGGGCGGCGGAGGCGGGCGATGCGGCGGCGGCGAGGGCGGCGGCGCGGCGGCGGGGCCGGCCACCGGCGAGCGAGGGCGAGGCGGGCGGGCCGGAGGCGGCGGACGGCGAGCGAGGCAAGGGCGGCGCCGGGAGATGGCTGCTGGCCGGGGCGCGAACCACCGGCGAAGAGCTCCGGACGGGCGGCGGGTCCGCCCGGGCGGGCGGCGGCGCGGATCGGCGGCGGTGGCGCGAGGCAGGGCGGTGGCGCAACTGGCGGCGGCGGGCGCGAGCGGGCCTGCTGGGCCCGGATGGGCTCCGCGAACATGGCGGCGCTGGACAGCGGCGGGGACACGCGGCGGCGTCCGATTAGGAGGCGGCGCCGGCTGGACGTGTCCGGCCCGGACGGACATGTACGGCGGGCGAGAGGGGAGAAACTAGGGTTTCGGGGGGATTCATCCGCGAATTTCGGGGGAGAGGGCATATTTATAGGTAGAGGGAGCTAGGAGACTCCAAATGAGGTGCGGTTTTCGTCCACGCGATCGTGATCGAACGACCGAGAGCATGGAGGGGTCCTTGGTGGGTTTTGGGCCACTTTGGAAGGGGTGTTAGGCTGCAAAGAGAAGGAGGCTTTTGCGGTTACCCGGTTAACCGTTTGAGTACCAAACGACCTCCAAATGGCACGAAACTTGACAGGCGGTCTACCGGTGCTATACCAAGGCCGCTTGGCAAACCTCGGTCCATTACGAGACTGTTTAACGCCCGCACACGAAAAGAGGTAAAAGGGGGCGCCGGGAGACATAGGAGTGCCGGATTGCAAAACGGACAACGGGGAAAATGCTCGGATGCATGAGACGAACACGTATGCAAAATGAGATGCACATGATGACATGATATGAAATGCAGATGATGACATGGCAAAGTGCAACACGCAAGCACATGACATGGCAACGACGGCGAATAAATGGAAGACACCTGGCGCATCGAATCCGGGGCGTTACAAGTAGCCCCCCAATGGTGCCTTAATGCGCGCCTTCTTCTGGAACATCCGCGGCTTCGGCCATGATGGCCGTTGCCGCCAACTCGTGGAATACATACGTGATGAACACATTGACATTGTCGCCATCCAAGAGACCATGCATTCTGAATTCTCTCTCCCGGAGCTCGATCGGTTGAGCTCCCACCTCTTTTCCTAGCATTGGCTCCCTTCTAGTGGGAGCATCGGCCATTTTGGTGGCATCCTTTTAGGTGTCAAGGATGCCACCTTCGAGGTGGGTAGCATGGACCAGGGGCGATTCTTTGTTAGCATGGAACTCTACGAACGATCGCTTAACTTCAAGTGGGAGGTCATCATAGTCTATGGCCCGGCAGACCATAGTAGGTCTGCTTCCTTCCTCGATGAGCTCCACCGGAAGATTTCGGTTGCCTCTCTTCTGGTGGTGGTTGGAGGTGATTTTAACCTCCTCCGCTTCGCGGAGGACAAGAGCAATGCGAACTTAAACTTTGCATGGATGCAATTGTTTAATGACTGCATTGCGGATCTTGGCCTTCGCGAGATAGATAGGATCGGTGCCAGATTTACCTGGACCAATCGTCAGGCTTCCCCGACCTAGTCTGTCCTGGACAGGGTCCTAGTTTCCCTGGAAAGGGACCTCCGCTGCCCTTTAGCTTCCCTCCGTGCCATCACCCGGATTGGCTCCAACCACGTGCCCCTCCTCCTATCCTCCGCGGACGAGTGGCCGCCAATCCTCCCCCCTCCCCGATTCTGGTTTGAGACATTCTGGCTGTCCCAAACCGGTTTCGTGGAGGCTGTTGGCACCCGCTGAGTAGAGGCCCGTGCGCACCCCCATCCGCGCCCTCCCTCGGCCATTGACTCGTGGAACTTTTGTGCCAAGCGTGGCCGGCAGTTCATGAAGGGATGGGGTGCCAACCTGGGGCGTGACCTCCGCGAGCGTAAGAAGGCCTTGTTGACCACCATCCAGGCCCTAGACTTGCGTGCTGACTCAATCAGCCTCTCTCCTGACGAGTGGCTCTCTCGCTACGACTTAGAAGACCAGCTCTCCGTCATCTACACTGATGAGGAGGCCTATTGGCGTATCCGCGGTGCCCAGAAATGGGTTTCGAAGGGCGAAGCAAACACGACCTACTTTTAGGCCATCGCGAACGGTCGGCGCCGACGCAACACCATCCCCCTCATCTGGGATGGCGCGTCCCTCCTGCAGGACCCCCATGACATTCGGGCCCATGTCGACAGATTCTATAGGTCCTTGTTCTCTGCCGCTCCTAGGAGCGGCCTCTCCCTGGCCCCAGACTGCTGGAATGGCCCCCAGCTGGTCTCTGATGCGGAGAACGCGACCCTTATTGCCCCCTTCTCCGAAGGCGAGGTCTGGGCTGCCATTCAGGGCATGAACCCCACCTCTGCTCTGGGTCCTGATGGCCTTCCGGTGAAATTCTTCCAGGCCTTCTGGAATGTGATTAAACCGGAGATCATGGCCATCTTCGACGAGTTCTATGTTGGGTCCATCGACCTCGGACGCCTCAACTATGGGATCATCTTGCTCATCCTGAAGGTGTCGGGTGCCTCCAACATCCGCCAGTTTCGTCCAATCACGGTCATCAACGTGATTTTCTGAATTCTGGCAAAAGGGTAGGGTTGCCCTTCTTGCTGACCACGTTACCCACCCCAACCAGTCTGCCTTCATTCAAGGGCGCTATATCCTGGATGGGGTGCTTGTCCTTCATGAAGTCCTCCATGAGGTTCGATCTAAACACCTCAAGGCGGTTTTACTGAAGATCGATTTCCATAAGGCCTATGACACTGTTAGTTGGCCCTTCCTTCGGGAAGTTTTGCTCCGAAAAGGCTTTGACGACCGTTGGATCACCAGAGTAATGCAGATGGTTTCTTGCGGTCGCACCGCCGTGAACATCAATAGGGAGATCGGCCCTTACTTCCCCACTGTTTGTGGGGTTAGACAAGGCGATCCCTTCTCCCCCTTCCTATTCAATATGGTGGTGGACGCGCTCGCCGCCATCCTGGATAAGGCGAAGGCGGCCGGCCATATTCACGGGATCACCCTCCACCTGGCCGGCAGCTCCGGGATCTCCCTCCTCCAGTATGGCGATGACACCATCATCATGGTCGAAGGCTCGGAGACGGACATCTCCAATCTTAAGTTCCTTCTCCTCTGCTTCCAACAAATGTCTGGCCTTAAGATTAACTTCGACAAGAGTGATGTGATAGTGATGGGCTACTCCTCGGCCGAGTCCCTTGCCATTGCCAACCGGCTTAACTGCCGCCTCGTCACCTTTCCCACGACCTACTTGGGAATGCCCATTAGTGACTCTCGGCTCACCGTCGCGGACCTGCACCCGACCGTGACCAAGCTCCAAATGCGCATCGATCCATGGCAGGGTAGATGGTTGTCAAAGGAGGCTCGGACTATTCTCGTTAATTCTTCCCTCTCCAGCCTCCTCTTGTTCCTCATGAGCTTCTACAGCCTTCATGAAACTCTGCACCATGAGATCGCCAAAGTCCAGTCCCGCTTCTATTGGGCAAGTGACAACAATAAGCAGAAGTACCATATGGTCAGCTGGCCTGACATTTGCAAGCCCAGGGAACAAGGAGGCCTCGGTATCATGTGCTCTAAGTGCATGAGTATCGCCCTTCTATCCCGCTGGCTCTGGAGCATCTCGCAAGGTCATGGTGGCCTCTAGCTTGACATCATCCGGAACAACTACCTGCGTGGACATCCCCTTGCCTTCTGTCAGAGATCTGGAGGCTCCTAGTTCTGGCAGTCGGTCATTTAGCTTCTCCCTGTCCTTCGCATCGGGACCTCCATCTCGGTGGGGTCTGGAATGGCGACTTTGTTCTGGTTTGACCAGTGGGCTGGAGACACCCCCTTCGCCGTGCGCTTCCCTGACCTCTTCTCCATCGCTGTCGACCCCTTGATCTCAGTTGACAGAGCCCTTATTGACTTAGGGCACCTTCCTTTCCGGAGGCCTTTTGGCCCCCCGAAGTCCGTCGCTTGGCGTGAGTTACTGGACTGCGTGGCTCTCCACGAGCCTGTGGTGGACGGTGGCTCGGATCAGGTGAGATGGCGGCTCAAGCCATCGGGCCAATTCTCCATCAAGTCTCTCTACCAGGCCATCGCCCCCTCCTCCGCCCCTCCCCCCCCCCCCCTTACGATGGTGTGGTCCATCCGCCTGCCTCTGAAAATCTGGATCTTCATGTGGCAATGGATTCGCGGTTGGATCCCGTCTGGGGTCGAGGTTCGCAAGCGCAATGGCCCGGGTACTGGCCTTTGCCCGCTTTGTGGTATCCCCGAAGACTCGAATCATATCTTCTTCTCCTGTGTGCCTGCTCAATTCGTGTGGAGCTTCTTCCGTGACGTGGTGGGTGGAAATTGGTGCCACACCAACTTCCCCGACCTGTATGCCGAGCTCCAGAACTCCCCCTTGACCTCTCGCCACATTAGGTGGCTTGAGATTGGGGTTATCACTTGGACCCTCTGGACGATCCGCAATAAGCTTGTGATCTAGCGCACTCCTCTACGACGGGCTACTGATGCTCTCTTCAAAATGCCTGGTTTCTTGCAGCTTTGGCCCTCAGGACCGCGACACCATCTCCACCTTCATCCCCGATCTTCGCTCGATGGCCGTCCGTCTGTCTCCGGCGCCCCCGCCGGAACCTGACGAGGCGCTTGTCTGGCTCTCCGACGCTTTTCTTTTAGTTATTTTGGGCTTGTTGAGATGTGCCCTCAACAGAACCTTTGTACTTCTCTATGAGACTTGGGTGTGTGTGTTTGAACTAGTCCTTGTATGTGTGCTCTCTGGTGGTTTGCTTTATTTATAAAGGGGGCGAAAGCCTTTTTCGGTAATGCTAGAGTTACAGTCATTTTTTACGTGATACATCATACGGGCTGATGTGGAGCAAATCAGTTGGTTCAGGATCAACGGTGGGCTGATGTTGAGCAAATCAGGGGCAATGCTAGACTTATGTAAGGAAGCTACATACGTTTACGTAATAGCTCATAGGGGTAGGGTGTGTGTGTGTGCGTTCATAGGAGTGAGTATATGCGTGTATGTATGAGCGCTTGCGTCTGTATTGATGTTCAAAAAAACCATCGTGAAAGATTATGATTGGTTTTTAGGGGAGGCTAGGGCCCATCCCCTGAAAATCATAGGGGATATTTAGATTAGTTTGGCATGTTTCGTAAGCTTACGTAGGCTCTTCGTAAGTTTAGCATTTTCGAGCAAATCAATTGATTTATGATTAGCGGGTCTCCCCCAATGAACTTTAGAGGGAGGGAGGGGGGCGTAAAACTTACATAGGTTAATCGTACATTTAGGATTAAAGCCCAATCACCTCCCCTCCCCCTCGGGCGACGCGACGAAGCCGCCATTAAAGCCCAATCCCCAGCTTCCCACCCACCCCCACATCTCGCTGAGCTCTCCCACCCCCAATCCACATCTAAGAGTACCCATGGCTAGAGCGCGACGCCGCGGCGTGCGGGTTCGCCGGCTTGCGCCGGTGGCGCGGCTAGCGGAGCCAAGGGCGCTTCCTTCCCCTGTAGTGGCGCCGCTGCCCGAGATCGACCCGCACTAGCCGGAGGCTTGCCGCGAGATGCGGCGGGTGGTGCTGGAGCGCTTCCCCAACCGCGACGAGTGGGGGGAGATTCACCTTCACATCCTCCGCCACGTGAACTTCGTTGAGCGCGCGCGCTTCATCGGCGACGACGGCTGCGAGGATCTGGAGCTTCTATTCTGGGCGATTCAGGAGGCGGAATCACCGGATCCGCGGCAGGCCGCCCGCTGGGAGAACTTCAGGACGGCGAATCCCTCAAGGCTCAACATCCGCCTGCCGTCGTGAGAGGTCATCGCCAACATCCCGCCGGAGTTCCTCCCACCGGGGACCATCTGGCCTCCGCGTCGTCAGTAGATCGACTGCCCCGACTGGTTCAGACACAACGACGACCCATCGAACCCCCGCATTGGCCTGGTGAGTTCGGTATGCATCTTCGCGTTGATTCCATTCATAGGGCTAGGTTGAGGGATTTTCGTTTGCGCCGTCGGGAGACACGAGATTTTGCTGGTTTGAGTACTCGTACGGCTGATCAGGATTTGAGGATGAAATCGAGGGCTCTCCCTCTTGGTACTAGTAGTAACGAAGGATATGTGGCTGCTTATGCAGCAGGTGAGACCTTGTCGGAGTTGAGCTCCGGCGAGGGGCTCGGCCATGGTTTGAATTCCAGCCCGAAACCTGGGACGGCGACTACCTGTCGTTCCCCCCGTGGGAATCCAGCGTTGTCTGGCCCCACACTCAGTTTACGTGTTGTTGAGGGGAAAGCGGGTAGGGCGAGGGGATTACGTAAAGACGAATCCCTAGAAAATGTGGAGGAGCACTTTGTCCAACTTTGGCTTATTCCCCCCCCCCTCGCCTCCGCCCCCCACGAACCCTACCTAGCAGCCGCAAGACCCCTCAAAAACTGGATTCCTTTGTTGGATCCGGAGAGATCTAGTTGAGAACAAATCCTTCTCGGCCGCTGATTGTTTTTCTGCATCCCGCCGGCTATTTGACCCACCTCCAAAACAAATCAAAGTAGCTCACGAGGGGATTGGACCTGGGTCGATCTCCTTTGCGGGGGCTGTTAAGCGAGGGGTGAAGATGGCAGATCGCCGGACAGGAGGGAGCAGCAATCCTGCTGCTGGTCAATCCAAGGGCCCCGGGCAGAAAACCGTTGTGTTCGCCGGGCAGAAGCCAGCTGCGCCTGTGGCAAAGGAACAAGTCCCTGCCCCCAAGCCTGCCAGATCCACAGCTTCGACTGCTGGTTCGGCCCAGGTACAATCATCCCAATCTGTAGAGGTCGAAGTGGAACAAGTTCTTGATCCTAGGTATAAGGACATGATTTGCTTTAATTGTGGTGGACCTGGGCACTATGTTGGAAATTGTGTGAAGCCGAAAGCCTGTTTTATCTGCCAGCAAAACCATAACGTGAACAATTGTGTGGCTTGGTCTAAGATTCAACCTACTTCTGCCTTTTTTGGTAGTGGAGCTCAAGGCCTTGGTTTCTACCATGTGGATGTCCTAGTTGCAAACGAATCTAAGTGGTTAAACTTCTAGAACTGTGCAGTGGTGAATATCCTAAAAGGAGAAGTGAATTGTGCTAAACTGATGGAACTTTTGTCTGCTACTTTCTACAAGTCTAAGCATTGGCCTTGGAAAATTAGAGGGCTCTCCAGCAAGACCTTCCTGGTCAGATTCCCTCCATGGAAGAATGTGGAAGACCTCATTAAACTGCCTGGTTTTTCTTTACCACAGGATGTCAATGTAACATTAACTAAATGGAAGGGTGGATGTGAACCTTTTGGAGAGCTAATTGAAGCCTGGGTACTGATTGAGGGGATTCCCCCAAAGTGGTGCACTTGGAAAGTGTTTGCCCAAATTGCTTCCCTATTTGGGGTACTTACAGATGTGGATTGGAATGGAATGTTCAGAACCTTTTTTGAGAATGTCATAATCAAAATAGCCTGCAGAGATCCAACCAAGATTCCTTTTGAGAGACTGATTGAGATGAAAAAGAAATTGTTTCTACTTGGTTTCACTGTTGAGGGCTTTGAACAAGTAGGTGGGGTTGACTCTGTCATTGATGTAGATGAGGATGAAGATGGTAATGAGGAGGATGAGAGAGCTGAGGAAGAAAATGGTGGAAAAGATAATGGATCTCATGGAGAACATGCTGCGGATGGGTCAGATGGAGGTGATTTAGCCATTGATGAATTAGATAAAGCTAACTTCTTAACTAAACATGGATCTACAACAAGTATGGTGGTCAGAAGATGGTGGATACACCTGTGGAATATGGAAATGATCTTGATCAGGAGAAATTCATCCTGGAATGTGCTTTGGCTGTTGTTGACCTTAGGGGTGCATCTTCTGATGGACATGAATCTAAGGCTGGATATGTTGGTATCCTTACAGAACAGAACAAAAATGTTGATGAGGAGGAGAAGAGGAATGAAGGAGTGGTTATCCACAAAACCCCTTCTCCCTCTGGGAAGTGTGTTACTCACATAACTCCTGAGAAGAATGGTGATAGTATGGAATATTGTGAGGATCTGTTAAGATCAGTGGATGTTTATGACTCTGAAGATGAAGGACCAAAAGAAGAAGAATTGGGGGTTCTCCCTCCTGAAGCTATCCAAATCCTATAAAATGAGACCTGGAGGAGGTCCCTGCTGGAATCACTTAACCAGACCCAAAGTGAGGAAACCATCCATGAGAAGAAAACAAGATGGGGCCATGTGCTAGCTCAAAGGCCTGCTACCAGAGGCCATGGTAATGTTAACATCATGGAAAAGGCTGCTGCATACAAGAGGAAGAAGAACTTGGAGATACCACAAACTTTCAAAGGTAAATCATTCTCTACTATGGATAAATCCATCCTTACTAATCAAATGAGCCAAATGAACTTGATAATTGGGGGGATGATATTCAAAAGAATCTTGCTATTGATGAGATGATAGCTGTGGAGAAATAGAGATGTTTGGTGTTTGCCAATAATAACCCCGAAATTGTCCTTCCTGACAATCTTGACATTGATTCTAGTGAGTTAGTTAGTACACCTGATGGTGTCTTCCCCCTGAAGCCAGTGGGCACTGCTGATGCTACTAGGGAAACACTTGTTGTTCTAACTAAAGTTAAGCCTTGTGGCTTATCCCATCCTTTCAAAATTAATTAATGATAGGTCTTATTTGGAATATTAGAGGTCTAGGGCAACATGGGAAGATACAGTGCCTTTGTGATACTATTGCTAAATCTGATCCTGACTTTATTGGTTTTCAAGAAACAAAGAAGGAGAATATTTCTGAGGGTTTCCTCAAAGCTATTGATAAATTTGACAATTTTGTATGGCATTTCCTGCCAGCTGAAAATACTGCTGGGAGGATCCTTGTGGGTTTTAAGAAGATGATTTTTGAGGTAGTTGGTTTTATTAACTAAAGATTTTCCATTATTGCTACTGTTAAAAATAAATCTGATGGCTTTGTTTGGCAGATGGTATTAGTGTATGGGTCTGCCTACCCTGAACTTCAAATGGATTTTGTAGCTGAATTGCATGATATTCTATCAAATGCTTCCTATCCTATCATGATCTGTGGTTATTTTAACCTGATTAGGAATGACAAAGAGAAAAGTAGTGTCTTAGTAAATCAACAAACTGCATTTCTGTTTAATGATTGGATCAACAGATGGGCCTTGATGGAGATTTCTGTCTCTAATAGGGTGTTCACCTGGTCTAATAACCAGATCTCCCCTGTGTTTGTTGTACTAGATAGAGTGTTCATTTCTGTGGACTGGGACACCCATTTCCCCTTTTCCACCTTGTCAGCCTTGCCCAGGTTGGGGAGTGATCATACTCCTCTGGTCCTGGACACTAGTGCTAGAGCCCCAACCAATCCCAAACCTTTTAGGTTTGAGAAATGGTGGCTCTCCCAACCAAACTTCCATCAAATGGTCACAGAAACTTGGAACTCTGTGTCTTCTTCCAAATCCTCAGCTGATAATTGGATGCTTAAGACTAGAGTGCTTAGAAAGAAAACTAAAGGGTAGAATATTAATAGAGAGGTTGCTTTGAAGAAAAAAAAGAGGGCACTCCTTCTAGAGTTTGACATCCTTGATGTCACGTCTGAAACCCAACAATTATCTGTGTCTGACTATGACAGAATGAAGGAGATTAAGAAAGAATTAGATGAAGTGTGGAAAAAAGAGGAGACTGCTCTTTGGCAGAGATCCAGGGACAGTAAAATTTTAGAGGGGGATAGGAATAATGCTTATTTCCAATCCCTGGCTAACCACAAACATAGGAAAAACCATCTTTCTGAATTAAATAGTCCTACTGGTGTGGTCACTTCGACCAAGGAGATGCTTGAGGTTGCAACCTCTTTTTATAAAGAGTTGTTTGCTTTTGAACCTAAACCTGACATCCATTTGGATGCTGACTTTTGGTCTGAAGATGGAATGGTTAGTAATGCTGAGAGGGAGCAGCTTGAGAAACCTTTTTCTGAAGAGGAAATTAAACAAGCTGTGATGAGCTCTTATGCTAGTGGTGCTCCTGACCCTGATGGGTTATCCTTTTTATTTTACCAAACCTTTTGGGATCTGATTAAAAAAGATTTTATGTGGATGGTTAGAGACTTTGGGATTGGTAAGCTTGATATATATAAGTTGAATCATGCCATTATTACTATTATTCCTAAAATTCCTATGGCTAAAGATATGAAGAACTTTAGGCCTATCAGCCTAAGCAATTGTGTTGTTAAAATTTTCTCCAAAGCTATGACTACTAGGGTCTCCCCCTTATGTGACAAGCTTATCTCCTCTAACTAAACTACATTTATTAAGGGTAGATTCATTCTGGAAAGTGTGGTTATGGCTCATGAGGTCATTCATGAAATTCATAGGTCTGGGTCTGTTGGGTTGGTTCTTAAACTAGACTATGAGAAAGCATATGATAGGGTTAGCTGGGAATTTTTAGAAGAAATGCTTCTATCTAGAGGCTTTGGTAATAAATGGGTGGAGTGGGTGTTGTCTACCATCCACCAAGGGACTTTTCAGGTTAGGATCAATGATTCTAATGGTTCCCAGTTCTCTGGGGGAAAGGATTGAAACAGGGTGACCCTCACTCACCCCTTTTGTTCAATTTGGTAGTTGATGTTTTTTTTCTAAAATGCTTCATAAGGCTGCCAGTAATGGTTTAATATGTGGTCTGCTACCCCATGCCTTCCCAGGTGGGGTAGTCAGCCTACAATATGCTGATGATACCATTCTATTCTTGGATAACTCACTAGATTATGCCAAGAATTTGAAATGGATTCTCTCCTGCTTTGAAAATCTTTCTGGCTTGAAGATTAATTTTCATAAAAGTGATCTACATGCTATTAACATTTCTGAGCAATTATCTAATGATTTTGCTCAGGTTTTCTGCTGCCAGCTTGGGGATTTCCCCTTCAAATATTTAGGTGTTCCCTTCACTTTAAAAAACTTTGGAGGGAGGACCTCCAACCCATTATTGATAGGATTATCAAGAACATTTTTGGATGGTTGGGGAGATTTCTCTCATATAGGGGAAAACTGATCCTGCTTACTACCTGCATTGCCAGCATTCCTTCTTATCTAATGTCCATTGTGAAATTTCCCAAGTGGGCTACTGATATGATCACTTCTCACATGTCTCACTTCTTCTGGGGGAATATGGGTGACAACCATAAATATCACCTTACTAACTGGGGATTGATCTCTAGCAGGAAAGAGTTTGGGGGTATGGGGGTTCCCAACCTCAGAGAATTCAACATGGCCCTCTTGGCCTCTTGGGGGAAAAGGTTTTATGATGACAGGGATAGTGACGAGAAGAAAATAATGACTTACAAGTATAACACTTCCAGCCCCAATTTCTTTAATACTAGGGTAACCCTATGATACGTCTCCAACGTATCTATAATTTTTTATTGCTCCATGCTACTTTATCTACTGTTTTGGACTATATTGGGCTTTATTTTCCACTTTTATATTATTTTGGGACTAACCTATTAACCGGAGGCCCAGCCCGAATTGCTGTTTTTTGCCTATTTCAAAGTGTTTCAAGAAACAGAATATCAAACGGAGTCCAAACAGAATGAAACCTTGAAACGTGATTTTCTCACCGAACGTGATCCAGAGACTTGGACCCTACTCCAAGAAGTAACAGAGGCGGTCACGAGGTGGGCGCGCCCCCTAGGGCGCGCCCGCCTCGTGGGCCCCCTGTTGCTCCACCGACGTACTCCTTCCTCCTATATATACCTACGTACCCCCAAACGATCAGAACAGGAGCCAAAAACCTAATTCCACCGCCGCAACTTCCTGTATCCACGAGATCCCATCTTGGGGCCTGTTCCGGAGCTCCGCCGGAGGGGGCATCCACCACGGAGGGCTTCTACATCAACACCATAGCCTCTCCGATGAAGTGTGAGTAGTTTACTTCAGACCTTCGGGTCCATAGCTAGTAGCTAGATGGCTTCTTCTCTCTTTTTGGATCTCAATACAATGTTCTCCCCCTCTCTCGTGGAGATCTATTCGATGTAATCTTCTTTTTGCGGTGTGTTTGTTGAGACCGATGAATTGTGGGTTTATGATCCAGCTTATCTATGAATAATATTTGAATCTTCTCTGAATTCTTTTATGTATGATTGAGTTATCTTTGCAAGTCTCTTCGAATTATCTGTTTGGTTTGGCCAACTAGATTGGTAGTTCTTGCAATGGGAGAAGTGCATAGCTTTGGGTTCAATCTTGCGGTGTCCTTACCCAAAGGATGTAAAGGGTTGCAAGGCACGTGTTGTATTGTTGCCATCGAGGATAACAAGATGGGGTATTTATCATATTGCATGAATTTATTCCTCTACATCATGTCATCTTGCTTAAGGCGTTACTCTGCTTTTTAACTTAATACTCTAGATGCATGCTGGATAGCGGTCGATGAGTGGAGTAATAGTAGTAGATGCGAATCGTTTCGGTCTACTTGTATCGGACGTGATGCCTATATACATGATCATACCTAGATAAACTCATAACTATGCTCAATTCATCAATTGCTCAACAGAATTTGTTCACCCACCGTAGAATACTTATGCTCTTGAGAGAAGCCACTAGTGAAACCTATGGCCCCCGGGTCTATTCTCATCATATCAATCTCCATCACTTTATTACTTGCTTTGTTTTTTACTTTGCCTTTTACTTTTCACTTTGCATCTATATACCAAAATATAAAAATATTATCTATCATCTCTATCGATCTCACTCTAAGTGACTGTGAAGGATTGACAACCCCTAATCGCGTTGGTTGCGAGTAGCTATCGTTTTGTGCAGGTACGAGGGACTTGTGCGTGGCCTCCTACTGGATTGATACCTTGGTTCTCAAAAACTGAGGGAAATACTTACGCTACTTTACTGCATCACCCTTTCCTCTTCAAGGGAAAACCAACGCAGTGCTCAAGAGGTAGCAAGAAGGATTTCTGGCACCGTTGCCGGGGAGTCTACGCAAAAGTCAACATACCAAGTACCCATCACAATCCCTATCTCTCGCATTACATTATTTGCCATTTGCCTCTCGTTTTCCTCTCCCTCACTTCACCCTTGCCTTTTTATTCGCCCTCTCTTTCCCAATCTCCTCCTCTTTTTCCCGTTGCCTTTTCCTCGTCCGCTTGTTTGCTCGTGTGTTGGATTGCTTGTCGCGATGGCTCAAGATGCTACCAAATTGTGTGACTTCACCAATACCAATAATAATGATTTCCTTAGCACTCCGGTTGCTCCTCTTGCCAACACTGAATCTTGTGAAAACAATACTGCTTTGTTGAATCTTGTCATGAAAGATCAATTCGCCGGCCTTCCTAGTGAAGATGCCGCTACTCATCTGAATAGCTTCGTTGATTTATGTGATATGCAAAAGAAAAAAGATGTCGATAATGATGTCGTTAAATTAAAGCTATTTCCTTTTTCGCTTAGAGATCGTGCTAAAGCGTGGTTTTCATCTTTTCCTAAAAATAGCATTGACTCTTGGAACAAGTGCAAAGATGCTTTTATCTCTAAGTATTTTCCTCCCGCTAAGATTATCTCTCTTAGGAACGATATTATGAATTTTAAGCAACCTGATCATGAACATGTTGCACAAGCTTGGGAGAGAATGAAATTAATGATATGTAATTGTCCTACTCATGGTTTGAACTTGTGGATGATTATACAAAAAATTTATGCCGTATTGAATTTTGCTTCTAGAAATCTTTTAGATTCGGCCGCGGGAGGCACTTTTATGGAAATCACTCTAGGAGATGCTACTAAAATTCTAGATAATATTATGGTTAATTATTATCAATGGCATACTGAAAGATCTACTAATAAAAAAGTTCATGCGATAGAAGAAATCAATGTTTTGAGTGGAAAGATGGATGAACTTATGAAATTATTTGCTACTAAGAGTGTTTCTTCTGATCCTAATGATATGCCTTTGTCTACTTTGATTGAGAATAATAATGAATCTATGGATGTGAATTTTGTTGGTAGGAATAATTTTGGTAACAACGCGTATAGAGGGAATTTTAATCCTAGGCCTTATCCTAGTAATCCTTCTAATAATTATGGAAATTCCTACAACAACTCTTATGGAAATTTTAATAAGATGCCCTCTGAATATGAGAGTAGTGTTAAAGAATTTATGAATTCGCAAAAGAATTTTAGTGCTTTGCTTGAGGAGAAAATGCTTAAAGTTGATGATTTGGCTAGGAACGTTGATAGAATTTCTCTTGAAATTGATTCTTTAAAGCTTAGATCTATTCCTCCTAAGCATGATATCAATGAGTCTCTCAAATCTATGAGAATTTGCATTGATGAGTGCAAAGAAAGAACCGCTAGAATGTGTGCTTCCAAAGATGCCTTTGTTAAAGCGTGTTCTTCCAATTCCTATGAAAATCAAGATGAAGATCTAAAAGTTATTGATGTGTCCCCTATTAAATCTTTTTTTTGCAATATGAATCTTGATGAAACTGAATATGATCTTCCTTTACCTAGAAGGCGTTCTAAGAATTCGGAGTTTTTAGATCTTGATGATAAAATTGATAAAAGTGGGATTGAAAGAAATAAAAACCTAGATGTTGCTAAACCCACTATATTGGATCTCAAGGAATTTAATTATGAAAATTTATCTTTAATTGATTGTATTTCCTTGTTGCAATCCATGCTAAAATCTCCTCATGCTTATAGTCAAAATAAGGCCTTTACCGAACACATTGTTGATGCCTTGATGCAATCTTATGAAGAAAAACTTGAGTTGAAAGTCTCTATCCCTAGAAAGCTCAATGATGAGTGGGAACCAACTATTAAAATTAAAATTAAAGATCATTAGTTTAATGCTTTGTGTGATTTGGGTGCTAGTGTCTCCACTATCCCCAAAACTTTGTGTGATTTGCTAGATTTCCGTGACTTTGATGATTGCTCTCTAAACTTGCATCTTGCGGATTCCACTATTAAAAAGCCTATGGGAAGAATTAATGATGTTCTTATTGTTGCAAATAGGAATTATGTGCCCGTAGATTTTATCGTTCTTGATATAGATTGCAATCCTTCATGTCCTATTATTCTTGGTAGACCTTTCCTTAGAACGATTAGTGCAATTATTGATATGAAGGAAGGGAATATTAGATTCCAATTTCCATTAAAGAAAGGCATGTAACACTTTCCTAGAAATAAAATAAAATTACCATATGAATCTATTATAAGAGCCACTTATGGATTGCCTACCAAAGATGGCAATACCTAGATCTATCATTGCTTTTATGCCTAGCTAGGGGCGTTAAACGATAGCGCTTGTTGGGAGGCAACCCAATTTTATTTTTGGTTTTTTTACTTTTTGGTTCTGGTTAGGAATAAATAATCCATCTAGCCTCTGTTTAGATGTGGTTTTATGTTTTAATTAGTGTTTGTGCCAAGCTAGACCTATTGGATCTTCTTGGATGATAGTTATTTGATCTTGCTGTAATTTCCAGAAACTTTGCGCTCAGTGATAGAATTATTTAAAATCACCAGAACGTGATAAAATACTGATTCCAATTGCTGCTGATCAATAAACAAAATTTCCAGGTCGTCTAATTTTGGTAGATTTTTTTGAGTTCCATAAGTTTGTGTTAGTTACAGATTACTACATATTGTTCTGTTTTTGACAGATTCTTTTTATCGTTTGTTGTTTGCTTATTTTGATGAATCTATGCCTAGTAAAATAGTTTATAATCCATAGAGAAGTTGGAATATAGTAGGTTTAACACCAATATAAATAAAGAATGAGTTCATTACAGTACTTTAAAGTAGTCTTTTGTTTTCTTTCTCTAACGGAGCTCACGAGATTTCTATTGAGTTTTGTGTTGTGAAGTTTTCAAGTTTTGGGTGAATTCTTTTGATGGATTATGAAACAAGGAGTGGCAAGAGCCTAAGCTTGGGTATGCCCATGGCACCCCCAAGATAATCCAAGGACACTAAAAATTCAAAGCTTGGGGATGCCCCAGAAGGCATCCCCTCTTTCGTCCACTTCCATCGGTAATTTACTTGGAGCTATATTTTTATTCACCACATGATAAGTGGTTTGCTTGGAGCGTCTTGTATTATTTGCGTCTTTGCTTATTATTTTACCACAATCGTCCTTGCTGTACACACCTTTTGAGAGAGCCATACATGAATTGGAATTTGATAGAATACTCTATGTGCTTCACTTATATCTTTTGAGCTTGATAGTTTTGCCCATAGTGCTTCACTTATATATTTTGGGCGTGATAGTTTTTGCTCTAGTGCTTCACTTAGATCTTTTAGAGCACGGTGGTGGATTTGTTTTAAAGAAACTATTGATCTCTCATGCTTCACTTAGATTATTTTGAGAGTCATTAATAGCATGGTAATTTGCTTAACATTAATATACTTGGTATTCAAGATATGTGAAACTTTCTTTTGAGTGCGTTGAATACTAAGATAAGTTTGATGCTTGATAATTGTTTTGAGATATGAAGATGGTGATATTAGAGTCATGCTAGTTGAGTAGTTGTGAATTTAAAGAATACTTATGTTGAAGTTTGTGATTCCCGTAGCATGCACGTATGGTGAACCGTTATGTGATGAACTCGGAGCATGATTTATTTATTGATTGTCTTCCTTATGAGTGGCGGTCGGGAACGAGCGATGGTCTTTTCCTACCAATCTATCCCCCTAGGAGCATGCGCGTAATACTTTGCTTTGATAACTTCTAGATTTTTGCAATAAGTATATGAGTTCTTTATGACTAATGATGAGTCCATGGATTATACACACTTTTTCCATCCTTCCACCATTGCTAGCCTCTCTAATACCGCGCACTTTTCGCTGGCATCATACACCTACCATATACCTTCCTCAAAACAGCCACCATACCTACCTATCATGGCATTTCCATAGCCATTCCGAGATATATCGCCATGCAACTTTCCACCGTTCCGTTTATTATGGCACGCTCCATCATTGTCATATTGCTAGCATGATCATGTAGTTGACATCGTATTTGTGGCAAAGCCACCATTCATAATTCTTTCATACATGTCACTCATGAATCATTGCATATCCCGGTACACCGCCGGAGGCATACATATAGAGTCATACTTTGTTCTAAGAATCGAGTTGTAATTGTTGAGTTGTAAGTAAATAAAAGTGTGATGATCATCATTATTAGAGCATTGTCCCAGTGAGGAAAGGATGATGGAGACTATGATTCCCCCACAAGTCGGGATGAGACTCCGGACGAAAAAAAAGAGAAAAATGAAAGAAAAAAAGAGGCCATAAAAAAAGAGAAGAGGCCCAAATAAAAAATGAGAGAAAAAGAGAGAAGGAACAATGTTACTATCCTTCTACCACACTTGTGCTTCAAAGTAGCACCAAGATCTTCATGATAGAGAGTCTCTCATTTTGTCACTTTCATATACTAGTGGGAATTTTTCATTATAGAACTTGGCTTGTATATTCCAATGATGGGCTTCCTCAAATGCCTAGGTCTTCGTGAGCAAGCGAGTTGGATGCACACCCACTTAGTTTCTTTTGTTGAGCTTTCATATACTTATAGCTCTAGTGCATCCGTTGCATGGCAATCCCTACTCACTCACATTGATATCTATTGATGGGCATCTCCATAGCCCATTGATACGCCTAGTTGATGTGAGACTATCTTCCCTCTTTTTGTCTTCTCCACAACCACCATTCTATTCCACATATAGTGCTATATCCATGGCTCATGCTCATGTATTGCGTGAAGATTGAAAAAGTTTTGAAAACGTTAAAGTATGAAACAATTGCTTGGCTTGTCATTGGGGTTGTGCATGATTTAAATATTTTGTGTGGGGAAGATGGAGCATAGCCAGCCTATATGATTTTGTAGGGATAACTTTCTTTGGCCATGTTATTTTGAGAAGACATAATTGCTTAGTTAGTATGCTTGAAGTATTATTATTTTTATGCCAATTTGAACTTTTGTCTTGAATCTTTCAGATCTGAATATTCATACCACAATTAAGAGGATTTACATTGAAATTATGCCAAAGTATCACTCCGCATTAAAAATTCTCTTTTTATCATTTACCTACTCGAGGACGAGCAGGAATTAAGCTTGGGGATGCCTGATACGTCTCCAACGTATCTATAATTTTTTATTGCTCCATGCTACTTTATCTACTGTTTTGGACTATATTGGGCTTTATTTTCCACTTTTATATTATTTTGGGACTAACCTATTAACGGAGGCCAAGCCCGAATTGTTGTTTTTGCCTATTTCAGTGTTTGAAGACACGGGATATCAAACGAGTCCAAACGGAATGAAACCTTCGAAACGTGATTTTCTCACGAACGTCATCCAGAGACTTGGACCCTACTCCAAGAAGTAACAGAGGCGGTCATGAGGTGGGGTGCCCCCCTAGGGCGCCCCCTGCCTCGTGGGCCCCTGTTGCTCCACCGACGTACTCCTTCCTCCTATATATACCTCGCACCCCAAGCGATCGAACAGGGCCAAAACCTAATTCCACCGCCGCAACTTCCTGTATCCACGAGATCCCATCTTGGGGCCTGTTCCGGAGTTCATGGAGGGGCATCCACCATGGAGGGCTTCTACATCAACACCATAGCCTCTCCGATGAAGCGTGAGTGTTTACTTCAGACCTTCGGGTCCATAGCTAGTAGCTAGATGGCTTCTTCTCTCTTTTTGGATCTCAATACAATGTTCTCCCTCTCTCTCGTGGAGATCTATTCGATGTAATCTTCTTTTTGCGGTGTTTTTGTTGAGACCGATGAATTGTGGGTTTATGATCCAGCTTATCTATGAATATTGAATCTTCTCTGAATTCTTTTATGTATGATTGAGTTATCTTTGCAAGTCTCTTCGAATTATCTGTTTGGTTTGGCCAACTAGATTGGTAGTTCTTGCAATGGGAGAAGTGCATAGCTTTGGGTTCAATCTTGCGGTGTCCTTACCCAGTGACAGAAAGGGTTGCAAGGCACGTATTGTATTGTTGCCATCGAGGATAGTAAGATGGGGTATTTATCATATTGCATGAATTTATTACTCTACATCATGTCATCTTGCTTAAGGCGTTACTCTGTTTTTAACTTAATACTCTAGATGCATGCTGGATAGCGGTCGATGAGTGGAGTAATAGTAGTAGATGCAGAATCGTTTCGGTCTACTTGTATCGGACGTGATGCCTATATACATGATCATACCTAGATAAACTCATAACTATGCTCAATTATGTCAATTGCTCAACAGTAATTTGTTCACCCACCGTAGAATACTTATGCTCTTGAGAGAAGCCACTAGTGAAACCTATGGCCCCCGGGTCTATTCTCATCATATCAATCTCCATCACTTTATTACTTGCTTTGTTTTTTACTTTGCCTTTTACTTTTCACTTTGCATCTATATACCAAAAATATAAAAAATATTATCTATCATCTCTATCAGATCTCACTCTCGTAAGTGACCGTGAAGGGATTGACAACCCCTAATCGCGTTGGTTGCGAGTAGCTATCGTTTTGTACAAGTACGAGGGACTTGTGTGTGGCCTCCTACTGGATTGATACCTTGGTTCTCAAAAACTGAGGGAAATACTTACGCTACTTTACTGCATCACCCTTTCCTTTTCAAGAGAAAACCAACGCAGTGCTCAAGAGGTAGCACCCTAGGGTCTCCATTTATGAAAATCCTATCATGGGCTCTAGCAGCTTCAAAAAAAATTATAGATCGATTCCTGGTGATGGTAAGAGCATTGCCTTCTGGCATGACACCTGGGTTGGGGATTGTTCTCTTAAAACTACTTTTTAGGACTTATACACCATTTGCCAACAACAAGACTCTACCCTTGCACAGGTCTGGGTGGATGGTGAATTATGCTTGACTTTTAGAAGATGTGTTGGGGAAAGTACTTTAGCTAGATGGAAGGAGCTCACTAAGGTTGTTGAACCAGTGTGTCTGTCTGGTTCTCCAGATCAGCATGTTTGGATGCTGGATTCGTCTAGCAAATACTCTGTCAAATCCTTTTATAAGCTGATAAACTTTGAAGGATTTACATTTGTAATTAAAGATGATATCTAGAAAATTAAAGTTCCACCTAATATCCATGTGTTTCTCTGGCTGATATACTATAATAAGAGCTTAACCAGATATAATCTTGCCAAGCGCAGGCATGTGGAAGACATGTCCTGTGTCTTTTGCAGTGAACCTGAAACTATCTAGCATTTATTCTTTGATTGTATTGTTGCTAGATACATCTGGGATCTGGTAGCTGATAGCTTTAATGTTACTGTGCCTGATTCATTTGATCTGCTGGCTTCCTTCTGGAAGAGGAGAAAAAATTCTGAAGCATTAAATATTGTTAATGCTGCTACCTTGTGGAGCTTATGGCGTTTCTGAAATGATTTTGTTTTTCAGGAGCGAAAATGACGAAGTATACGATGTGTCCTGGACATGTTGGGGGCAACGATCCGACAATGGAAAATACTGTGTTCAGAGGCTCAGGGTGCGCTTCTTCTCCGATGTTTAAGGCTGTTGGACCACACAGGAGGGGAATTGCTTAGGATTGCCTGGCGCTGATACTGCGGTCGGGGGCATCGCTGAGTTATGCTCTGCTAGCTTGCATGTCTTGGCTTTGATCCTTTAAAAAGTAGGTTGGCATGTTGCATCCCTGGCTATATATTTCTGCTAGACCCGCCCAAAAAGACTTGTAATAGGGCAGTTTAATCTCTGCTTTCTATCTGTGGCAGCTACTCTGATTGCCGCCGAGCGCTGTTAGCAGTTCATGTTGGTTGACGTTTTGCCTTGGCTTTATATAAAGTTGGGGTGGGGGAAACCCCTTTTGGTTTAAAAAAACATTTAAGGCCTCTTTGATTCACAGGATTCTGAAAACACGGGAATAGGAAAAACATAGGATTGTAATGTCATGCTCATCTCCATCCTATAGGATTTTGGGTTGTTTGATTGCATCATAGGAAAAACAAAGGATTCCTTCAAAGAGGTTTGAGTTGATGCTAGAAATCCTATTGAAAGTAGTACAAAGAAATCCTTAAGAAAAATTCCTGTAGGATTCAATCCTTTGAATCAAACAGCCAACATAGGAAAAAATCCTAAGGCTTATGATCCTTCAAAATTCCTATGTAAATCCTTTGAATCAAAGGAGCCCTTAGGATTAGTGAAAGGGGAGGGGGGTAAATTAGAGGATGGACACATACGTGCGCAAGGTGCAGGCTGGATACTTGCTGCATGTAAGTTTACTATTTCCGATACTATAAACGCGTGCAGACCGCAACTCATGATGCATCGTTCTCAAACAATCTCCAATACACAAGAAGGTTTCTGAGTCAGCTAGCGAAATGGCTTTCGCGCTTAATGCGTCTTGCTACCCTTCGTCTTTCTCGTCGCTGCTCCCGAGGCGGATGGCAGTAGTGGTGATGATACCAAGGCGGAGGAATGTTCTGCCTGTCATTAGGAAAGTTGCAGTGGCTCCGCCCGCCCCGGCGCCGGCGAAGCCAGCAGCCGTGAGGAGCCGGCCCGTGTCGGTCACCATGGCCAAGCTCATGGCTAAGGGCAAGGTGCGTGCTTATGTGTGTGCATGTGTTGTACATTGCATGTAACGGACGTGTGGACTCTGACCGGATATTGGGGTCGATGTGCCCTGAGTAGACAGCGCTCATTCCGTATATCACCGCCGGTGATCCTGACCTGACCACAACGGCGGAGGCGCTGCGTCTCCTGGATGCGTGTGGCGCCGACGTCATTGAGCTTGGCGTGCCGTGCTCCGACCCCTACGTGGACGGTCCGATCATCCAGGCTTCGAGTGCGAGGGCTCTGGCGGGCGGTGCCACAATGGACGGCGTGCTGGCGATGCTCAAGGAGGTGACGCCGGAGCTGTCGTGCCCTGTGGTGCTCTTCTCGTACTACAGGCCTATCTTGTGTCGAGGGTTGGCCGAAATCAAAGAAGCCGGTGTACACGGTAGGTAACCTTTTCTCTTTGTTTGATGATTATATTCACAATTTGGCATGCAGGTACAGGGGCTACTACTGATCCAGTTTCTCTTGATCTTATGTACATCTCCTTCCCAGGTCTTATAGTGCCTGATCTCCCTTATGTAGCCGCGCATGCATTATGGAGTGAAGCCAAGAAGAACAACCTCGAGCTGGTATTTCCATTATGTGTCATTCATCAGCAAGCTAGCATTTTCAAATTCCTTACACTATAGACATCGCACTACCAGAAAGTAGGAAAGCTCTATCAATCTGATATACAATCGATGTATTCAGGTGCTGCTCACAACACCAGCCATACCAGAAGAAAGAATGAAGGAAATCACGAAAGCTTCGGAAGGTTTCATTTACCTGGTAGATTTCAGCACATGCAATCCACCCCGTTCATTCGAAGTTACCAGCTCCTAACACTGCATTCTCCAACTTAACCGTATTACGCAGGTGAGCGTCAATGGAGTTACAGGTCCCCGTGAAAACGTGAACCTTCGGGTTGAGTCCCTCATTCAAGAGATAAAAAAGGTACGTATGTAATTTGAAAGAAGAAAAAAAAAAGATTACCGTAATATTCTTCTGTATTACTATTAGTTTATACACGTGATCTAGTGTCCAAGAAATGAAGAGTCTAGATGGCTGCTCAGTAATTCTCAGTCATTGACAACGGGTTTGTGCTGTTTGCAGGTTACTGACAAACCCGTTGCTGTTGGCTTTGGCATATCAAAACCTGAACACGTAAAGCAGGTAAAAATGGTCAATATTTAAATTGTGTCCCAAGAGCTGACAAGATCCACAGCTGTAATTACAAACATCAATGCACATGGACAGATTGCAAGATGGGGTGCGGATGGGGTGATCATTGGCAGTGCGATGGTGAGGCAGTTGGGTGAAGCAGCTTCGCCCAGAGAAGGATTGAAAAGGCTAGAGGCATATGCCAGGAGCATGAAGAATGCACTACCATGATGAAGTGTGTGGATGGACACAGCACCAGTAATAAATTGATCGGAAGCCCAGTAATAAAGCTACTCCGACTAGATCGTCAATATGTTATCAGCATGTGGAGTTAGAAATCGGAGTACTACCGTGTTTCCAGTTCAGCGAGTAGATCGTCATTGTATCATTAGCCTTTGGCCGGCCGGTGATGGTCCTGAGTAACTAGTTCACCGGTTACAGCAAGTTGGAATAAGCCGTGTATATACAAAAATGTGCTCAGGACCATCCTTTGGTCCTTGGTCCTTGGTCATTGACAAGTACCACGTCCCTGACTTCGTCATTTCCACTTGGCTCCTATTCGACTCGGTCCAATCTTGGTGGGCAAGTACTTGCGACGACGGCTATCCGCACAGACAAGCCAAGGCATCCCTCACCATGCTTGTTTCATGGACAATTGAACAAAACGCGCGAGTTTTCAGGCATAAGTGTGCCCCTCCGACAGTGCTGCTTTCCTCCATCGCCACCGAGGCTAACCTTTGGATCATCGCCGGTGCTAAAAAACTAGGGTCTTTGTTATTGCGCGAGTAATCCGCATGCCGTGTACTCAGGTTATTTGTAACTAACTCTATTCTCTTTTATTTAATGGATGAGGCAAAGCTTTTGTCTCCGTTTCAAAAAAAATATGCTTGAATCCATGACTCGGCAAATAAAACAAGATGTGCTCATGCTCATCGGGACATCGTTCTACGTTTCCAGCTATCTTTTTTTTGCAAGAATAAAAGAGTTTTATTCCATGAGAATAGGGTTACAATCGAGGGTCAATAGTTAGATAGTGTTGTTCACCTATTTCATCCTACCCAACTCCCTTCGCCAATTGTACTACACGGGCGCTTAACTATCATCTATGTTTAATACACGGAACTGCAACCGTTTAAAGGAAATTTCGTAAGAGAATTTACCTTTTTTTTATCATGGATAGATTATTGTGAGTGGGACAACATAGGTGCTGTCCGGGTTTGTGTTGCAAACATGGTACTCCTTCCGTCCTTCTTGTCTTAAATTTGTCTACATATGGATGTATCTATTCACATTTTAGTGTTAGATACATTCGTATCTAGATAAATCTAAGACAAGAATTTTAAGACGGGGGAGTACATTAATTCGCAAGAAATACTTATTTTCAGATAATTGAAAATGACAACAAAAAAGAACTATGGTAAAAATACAAAAACAAATACTGATAGCCCTTTGTTGACACTGTTTGAAAGTCCACTTCTCACAGATAATTGCACCGGTGTGAGATGTCATAAGGGAAAAATGTTTTCCCCCCACAAATAAATGAGTAGTAATGCTACACTTACGTGGTTGTTACGGATTCGAAGGACTGTAATTAGGTGGCAGTTATTGATTAGAAATTAGGAGGGAGGCGGGGCCCATCCCTCATGAAATTTGGGGGAAAGATTAATTAGCGTTGAGGATCCCGTGAGATACCGTAATCACCCATGTGTTTACTCACTCCTTCCATCTATATAGGGCCTAATGTGTTTTTCGAGACTAACTTTGACCAAATATTAAAGCAATAATATATGACATGCAACTTACAGAAAGCACACCGTTATATTCGTATGTGAAAGGAGCTTTCAATGATATAATTTTCACATTGTGCATGTCATGTACTATTAACCTTGTCAATAGTCAAAGGCGGTCTTAAAAAACGGGCCCTATATAGATGGAAGGAGGGAGTAGGATAATTGCAAATAAATTATCCGTGGGCAACATGTCGTCAAACATGTCATTAGAAATAAATATTCTTTAGTGAGTGTCATCGTGCATTGTTGCCTTCAGCAATCAGGAATGGTAAAGCTACTATGTGATCTAAAACCATCATGTATTGTCATTCAATACAATAAAATTAACTATCAGACTAATATATATTTTTACCTTCTCTCTTTCTTTTTCACCGAATTATTACTTTTACCTAGGAGCATGCATATAACTAGGCTCTTACTTGAGAGCCTACTCCCATCGTTTTTCATGTCTCCCCTCCACGTAGGCTATAAACCTAATATTGTACTTGCTCTAAACTACCTATTTCCAAGGTGATGATATATTCTTGATTTTTTTCTGAAAAGGAGGATGACCCCCGCCTCTGCATCGATCGATGTATGCAGCCATATCATTAAAAAAAATGTAACAAAGTCCTAAGGTCCGGAGAAGCTCATAAACTGAGCAGTAATCGAAAGAAAATAAGTCTGAAAAACGCGATATATTCTTGATTTGAACCGTTTGTCCCAATTTATTCCTATTAGACCTTCGTAACACTCGCTACCAAAACTATTTTAATAATAGTACTTTCACAACTGTTGTTCATTCTTTGCGAGAAAAATGTAGTGTGTTTTTTGCTTGCATGAATTTTTTTTCTCGGTAAAGGGCGCTTTTTAAGTGTTTCAGAGACCCAACATGCTTTTTTGCATTATAGGCTATTTCATAAACTAATTTAAAAGACGTTTTTATTAACTTAAAATGTAGCACTAATTAAATACAAAGCATAATGAACATACTACATCCGACCTCTGCATGAATAAAATGCATATTACCATTAATCGGGTTCTTATACAATCAAGTCTAGTTAGAAAATATCGATTCGGGAGCACTTGAGCATGGAACACTCTGTAGATAGATAACCTTATTCGAATATATACATGCATGGGAACTATAATTGAAGGAAACAATATATAACTTGGTGTGTCAGACTGTCAATAATCCATCTTGCATGTCCATAGGTCTTGCTTGGGCTACATATATAAATAAACGCATCGATGGAGAAGCTAGGCCTCACAGCCAATTATAATTGAAGGAAACAGTATCATTACTTGGTACTCCATATGCTACATGTGCATCGATCTTGGGCTATAAATGAACGCACCGATGGAGAAGCTAAGCCTCACAGCCAGTAAGAACTAAGAACAATAGTAGCATTGTTGCCATGGCTCACGTACATGTAGACGAGATGCTCCACGAAGCAGCAGCGGCAGCTCCACGATCTCTCTTGATTGCGACTGCGGTGCTCTTCTCCCTTGTGGTTGTGCCGCTCCTGCTCCGCATTATTACCAAGCAGGGAGCGGCAAGCGACGCCAAGCTGCTGAGCCTGCTCCCATCTCCCCCGACGAGGCTCCCCATCATCGGGCACCTGCACCTAATGGGCGATCTTCCCTACGTCTCCCTCGCCGGCCTGGCCGCCAAGTACGGCCCGGAACTCATGCTGGTACACCTCGGTGCCGTGCCCACCGCCGTCGTGTCCTCGCCGCGCACTGCCGAGGCCGTCCTGCGCACCCACGACCACATCTTCGCGTCGCGACCGCGGTCGATGGTCTTCGACATCATCATGTACGGGCAGACGGACTCGTGCTTTGCGCCCTACGGCGAGCACTTCCGGAAGGCCAGGAAGCTCGTGACGGTGCACATGCTCAACGCCAGGAAGATACGGTCCCAGCGCCCGGCCCGGGAGGAGGAGGTCCGGCTAGTGATTGGAAAGATCGCCAAGGCCGCGGCCGCGCGCGAGGCCGTAGACATGAGCGAGCTCCTGCACTCGTACGTCAACGACCTCGTTTGCCGTGCTGTGTCGGGCAAGTTCTCCCAGGAGGAGGGGCGGAACAAGCTGTTCCGTGAGCTCACCGACATCAACGCGGCGCTCCTGGGAGGGTTCAACATCCTCGATTACTTCCCGAGCCTGGGGAGGTTCGAGTTGGTCTGCAAGGTGGCGTGCGCCAAGGCCCGACGGGTGAGGAAGCGGTGGGACCTGCTCCTCGACAAGCTAATTGACGACCATGCAGCAAGGATGGTAAGCCGTGAGGATGAGGCCCAGCCGGAGCAAGAAGAAGACAAAGACTTCATCGACGTATCCCTATCTCTTCAGCAGGAGTATGGTCTCACCAGGGACCATATCAAGGCCATCTTGATAGTAAGTGCACCATTTGCATTTGCCATCTCTATTTCATATCTACTTTTACTTGCTGTGGTAGCTCAATATCCACGTCTGGTACATGCAATCCCAGGACATGTTTGAGGCCGGCACGGACACCTCGTATATGACGCTGGAGTTTGCCATGGCGGAGCTCATACGGAAGCCACACCTTATGAAGAAGCTGCAGGAAGAGGTAAGGAGGAATGTAACCAACGGGCAAGAGATGGTCGCCGAAGACGATCTCCCCAACATGACCTACCTCAAGGCTGTCATCAAGGAGACACTCCGGCTGCACCCGCCGGTACCTCTCATGATTCCACACTTCTCCCTAGACGCCTGCACCGTTGATGGCTACACGATCCCAGCAAACACTCGTGTCGTTATCAACGCCTGGGCACTCGGCAGGCACAGTAGCTATTGGGAAAATGAAAATGAATTCCAACCTGAGAGATTTATGAATGGAGCCGGCGTTGATCTGAAGCCAAATGAGTTCCATTACTTGCCATTCGGGTTTGGACGAAGAATGTGCCCTGGGGTTCACTCGGCATCAGCAACGGTCGAGACAATGCTGGCAAACCTCATGTACCGATTCGATTGGAAGCTTCCACCCGGATTGAAGGAAGAAAACATAGATATGACTGAGGTGTTTGGAATAACAGTTTCAAGAAAGGAAAAGCTCATCTTAGTCCCCGTGGCCGCATGAGTGCATGTAGCGTGCAGCTCAAAAGGTTGAGCCATCATGGTATTTGGTGCGCCCATATATGAATGTATTCAGAACTTCTTTTTATTTCAAAAATAAGGTTGAAATCCTTGACCTCTTGTAATGCGCACAACTAGACAAATAAACGTGAATTGTTTTTTTTTTTGTGTGTTGTCGCATTTGTTATCTAAGTCATCAGCACTGGTTGACAAACAAACAATGTTGATGACTTAGGTAACAATGCTTGAAAATAAATGAATATCGATTATTTCACTACTGGAATTCTCGTATACGCTGGGTGTCAGGCTCTTCGCCGAGAACTAAAGCACGGGCACTCGGCAAACTCACAGACGTCAAGAGTACCTCTTGGCAGCAAGCACATCGCGGCAAACACATGATATTGCCGAGAGTAGTACTTGGCAAAAGGGTCACACTCGTCAAATCCTATTTCCCAAGAGCCAAGCAGCTGTCGCAAAGCAAACTTTTGCCATGTGGCTCATCCGGCGGATAATGGCACGGTCACAGTGGTACTTCTTTGCTGAGAGCAGCACTAGGTAAAGATTTGGCAAAGATTATTCCCACCTCACCTACCGAAAAGCAGAAGGACCTGTTCAAATAGTCAGATAGTCCAGATGCAGTAAGCTTCGATCTTCATTACAGTCCTGTTAAGGAGATGGACCATCATTTTGAATCTTCACCTATCCCGGGCAGAGAAGATTCACAGTGACAGACCATCTTCCTAATGATGGATGCCGACGCTTTTTATTAAGTCAATTATTATCATTATTAAGCCATCTACCTAATCTTCACATGTTCCGCTTGTAAACCTAGTCTCTGGGTATCGAGAGGGACCGTGTCCGGTTTGTGCAGGAAGTGCAGGTCCGGTTGTTCTCTTGACCTCGAAAATTCTCGTGCTCTCAAAGGAGGTCATCGCATGACACGTGCCAGGCCCCCGCATTTTTTGGACCCACGTGCAATATTTGAGACATTTATTGCTTGGCTAGGGTTTCATCACCGTAAATTGCACATCTGCAAGGTGGCACATGAAGTCATGCCCAGAAGCGGCATGAAAAATCCTATGTGATGTCCTTGCGACATGCGTAGGCCTTGTGCAGACGAGGGAGGGGCATGCCCTGCCACCGGGGGGCGAAAGTACCTCGGTGGCATGCCTAATACAACCGTTTAAATCCTTGTAATACGATGCCGGAATTCCTCGTGAGTTGGCACGGTGTCATCACATGGCCCTTGTAGGGTGTGGTAAAAGTTTAGGTGTGTTTCGAATAGGCCCCCTGAGTTCGCTTGTAAACTGCACAATCTCCGAGCTAGTCTCTTGCTATCGAGAGGGAACGTGTCCAGTTTGTGCAAGAAGTGAGGGTCATGTTGCTCCGTTGGCCTCGAAACTTCTCGCGCTCTCAAAGGAGGCCATCGCATGATAGGTGCCAGGCCCCCGCATTTTTCGGACCCGTGTGCAATATTTGGGACATTTATTGCTCTACTAGAGTTTTTCATCGTTGAAAATTGTAGATCTGCAAGGCGGCACATGAAATCATGCCTCAAAGTAGCATGGAAAATCCTATGTGATGTCCTTGCGACGTGTGTAGGCCTTGTGCAGACGAGGGAGGGGCTTGCCCTGCCATCGGGGGGCGAAAGTACCTCGATGGCATATGCCTGGTGCAACCGTTTAAATCCTCGGAAAATCGTACGATGCTGGAATTCTTCGAGAGCTGGCCCGGCGTCATCACATGGATCCTGTAGGGTGTGGTATAAGTTTGTGCGCGTTTTGAATAAGCCTCCCTTGAGTCTGCTTGTAAACCGCACCATCTCCGAGCTGGTCTCTCGGTATCAACAGGGATTGAATCCAGTTTGTGCAAGAAGTGTGGGTCCTATTGCTCCGTTGGCCTCAAAACTTCTCTTGCTCTCAAAGAAGACCAGCGCATGACACGTGGCAGGCACCCTCATTTTTCGTGACCCGCATGCAATATTTTGAGACATTTTGATGTTAACTGGGGCCCAATCTTTTGAAGAGAGAGAGAGATAGCTAAGATTTTTTTAGGATACCAACCGTACAGGGAGAACCGTACACGACTGATATCCACGGCAATCGCTGAACCAACTCCACGGTGTTATCGACCGACCCAGCGGCACGATCGACCTATCCACGAAGAATTTTTCCTGCAAGCAAATCGAAGAACATGCAAGAAAATAATAGTCAAGCAATCCAAAAATTGTGAATGTGCTAGTTGAAATAAATCTTACAAGATGGGGTTTCGATAGGATGTCTTCACACTCACACTAGCCACTACTAGCGAAGACAAACGAAAGTAGCAATAGCTAAACTTCTCTACAACGGTGTTGGGACATGCCACTAGTAGAAAAAGGGTCAAACGTGAAGCACATTAGTGCCGGTTTGTATTAGAGCCGGCACAAATGTATACATTAGTGCCGGTTCCAACGGCTAGCCTTTAGCACCGGTTCGTGGCTAACCTTTAGCACCGGTTCGTGCCACGAACCGGTACTAATGAGGTGGTGGCAGGATGTTGTCGGTCTGGGCCCCTCCAAGGCACCTTTAGTACCGGTTCGTGCCACGAACCGGTACTATAGGTCCTCCTGCATATAAACCCTTCGTCCAGCTCGCTCTGTTCTTCCCCCTTTCCCCTCTCCTCTCCTCTCTGTTCTTCCTCTTCTCCCCTCGAGCTCATCACACATTTTGCCCAAAATTTGTCAAGATTTGAAGGCCCCATCAATTCAAGTGATCACAAAGGTTAGCAACTTTGTCCTTTCATCTCTCATTGCTAGATTAGCTCTTGCATTGGTTTATATAGTTATTAATTTGTGAGTTTAGTAATTTGGGAGGAAATATATATATGTGCTAGTATTTGATTTATATGCAATATGAGGTCAAAATAACACTTAGTTTGCATATGTAGGTGTGGTTTACTTAGTGCCTTCTAAATCTCTGTCGTAACCACCGTCGATCGCCTCAAGACTGTCCTGTCACGGCACCACCTTGTGGTGAGCCTCTTGTTCATGAAATTTTATATAAAAAGTTGATGTTTGTGTGATTTGGATATATAGTTACTCGTATAATAATTATCTTACCCGACGTTGTTTGTTATACATAGTGCCATGGTTTTGATATCCGTCCCCGTCAGCCCTCGTCCTTGTTATGATTCGGATGTGGTATATTCTCTTTTAAAACTATTTGTTGCATTTCGTGTTTATGACAAATTATGCCCATCAAGTTGACATAGATATTTTTATCTAGGAGGTATGTGAACCGGAAATTCCAACCGACCCTATTGTCGAGAGGTTAAATTTAGTTGAAAGAGAAAACGAGTACTTGAAAGAAAAATTGAAAGAGAATATACCACATCCGAATTATAACAAGGACCTCCTATAGATGCATAGATCCTTTGTACGGACGTAGATGCGGGGACCTCCTATAGGCCGCTTATTGCAAGGCGCTAGTTTTGGAATCGAACCCAAGATCTCTACATGCACCCGCTATGCGCTAGCCACTCCGCCAGGCTAGCTATTTGTGAAAGGGTGGGAGCGCCAACGTAAAAAAACCAAACATAAGCAGCAAAAAAAAAACAAATTCACAAAATTCCATAAAAACTTGTGGGCGTTGGATCGAACACAAGTCCTCCCGCCATGAAAGAGCGTCCATAGCCACTGTATAACTGAGATTTAGTGCGTAAAGTGGCAGCCCGGTATATATGAACTATAATACGTGGTAGATTAAAACCTTTTTACAAAAATGCCAAACAAGATTTTTTTTAAAGGAAATACTTTTTGAAACGAAAACATTATTTGGGACACTCAAAAAAGTTAAAAAAATGGAACAAAATATTAAATACGAATTTGAATAACATGAAGAGTTTTCGAAATTCCAGAACAGCTTTGAATTTGTGAACAACAATTGGAACATTTTTTTGAAATTCCCATACATTTTTGCATTTGCAAACAAAATTTAAACATGTGAACAGTTTTTGTATTTGTGAACAAATTTTGGAAATGGGAACTTTGTTTCAAACAAAATGTTTTTGATTTTGTGAATAAAACATTAAAAGGTGAACAGTTTCTGAAACGATGCGAACAATTTTTGAAAGCACAAACAATTTTTGAATGTTGAGAACAAATTTTGAAATGGAGAACAAATTTGGAAGCTCGAACAATTTTTGAAAGCACGAACAAATTTTGAATGTTGAGAACAAATTTTGAAATGAAGAACAAATTTGGAAGCTCGAACAATTTTTGAATGTTGAGAACAAATTTTGAAATGGAGAACAAATTTGGAAGCTCGAACAATTTTTGAAAGCACGAACAATTTTTGAATGTTGAGAACAAATTTTGAAATGGAGAACAAATTTGGAAGCTCGAACAATTTTTGAAAGCACGAACAATTTTTAAATGTTGAGAACAAATTTTGAAATGGAGAACAAATTTGGAAGCGCGAACAATTTTTGAAAGCATGAACCATTTTTGAATGTTGATAACAAATTTTGAAATGGAGAACAAATTTAGAAGCGCGGACAATTTTTTAAAGCACGAACAATTTTTTAATGTTGAGAACAAATTTTGAAATGAAGAACAAATTTAGAAGCGCGGACAATTTTTTAAAGCACGAACAATTTTTGAATGTTGAGAACAAATTTTGAAATAGAGAACAAATTTAGAAGCACGAATTTGAAATGGGAAGATTTTTTTTAAAACTCCCAAACATAATTTGAAATGTGAACAAAAAGAAAACAAAAAGAGAAGAAAAAGGAATTGAAAGATGAAATAAGGAAACAGAAAAACGAAGAAAGAAAAGAAAAAAACAGGAAAAACAACAAAGAAAAAGCAAACAGAAAAAACCAGTGAAAACCCGGTTCAAGAACCTTCTAGAAGGTTCCCAAAACCGTTCAGGAACCCTCCAGAAGGTTCCCAAAACCGGAAGCTGCAGTGCCAGCGCTATCTGCTAACTGGGCCGGCCCATCTTGATCGCTATCGATGGCTCTCTGTGCAAAGCCTCGACAAGTCGACGCAGCGAGCGTCCAATAGGATTTTCCGTAGATGCGTAGCCCGTCGGATGTCCTGTTGGTGCTCGCCAGCTCATGTGCCTATGGGCCGCGCACGCACGGTAACTGCACCAGGGATGGCCCATAGTTTCCCGTCTGCGTTGCGTGCGCTGGCCGCAATAAAAAATCAGGAACTCCTATGCGTCGCATTTTGCGGTGAGTAGCCGCCCGACGCACATAGAAGCAGCGAACTGGGTCGGGCCAGCACCGGGAGCGCACCTGAAAAATCTGAAAATAATGCGCTCGATCAAGTTCGAACACACGACCGCACATACTATATGCGGGCTAGTAACCAGCGTTGCTAAAGAGGCTTGTTTTTCAATTCCTAGCTCGGGGCTTTAATAAGGCAGTATTGTTAGATCGAACGTCTTATGAAAATTCAAATACGATTTATTAAGGAAGTAAATAGTTTTTGGAACGCGAAGTATTCAAAAAAAATCAAACAAAATTTTCGAAAATAGAACATCTCTTGATTTTGTTATTTTTCTAAAAAATGGAAATATGTTTCGACATCGCGAATAAAAGTGGAAACACTTGAAACCCCAAACAAAAATTGAAAACATGAACATTTTTTCAGAAGTGAATAAAATTTGAAAATACAAAAAAAAATCGAATCTGTGAACAAAATTTGAAAATACGAAATTTTTTGAATCTATGAACAATTTTTTGAAAAGAAACCAAATTGTTGACAAATGCGAACATTTTCTACAAATACAAAAAAAAATTCAACGACATTTTTATATTTGTGAAAAAATTTGAAAATGGCAACATTTTTAAATTCTTCAACACTTTCTGTAAAGTGCGAACATTTTTTGATTTTGTGAACAATGTTTCAAAAAATGAGAACGATGTTTGATTGGGAATTTTTTTTCATATGCTGAATAATTTTCAAAAAGAAGAAGCGTTTTAGAATTTTGAACAATATTTGAATTCTCGAACTTTTTCCAAAATAGAAATAAAAAAGGAAATTAAAGAAAACAAAACAAAAACGAAACAGATAAAACAGAAAAGAAAACTTAAAAAAGAAACAGAAACAGAAAATAAAAGGAAAATAAAAACCCGGCTTTAGGAACCTTCTAGAAACGGATAAAAACCGGCTGGGAAACTTCTAGAAACTTCCGAAAACCGCAACTGCCTAAAGCGGGAGATGGCCCACTTTATCGCGCCCCGGTGCGATCGATCGACTGCTTGACGCAGACAGCGTCAAATAGGGTTTTCCCGAGCACAGGGCGCAGCCTCGAGTCGGGAGGAGCCTAGTTGGGCCGGCCCACGGGTGGGCGACGCTACAGCCCATTTTTCTGTTCTTTTCTTTTACGTTTTCTGGTTTCGTTTTTTTTTGTACTATATTACAAAAAAACTAAATACACATTTGGAATATGTTGAATAAGTACTTGAAAAATGTTGAAACAAGTATTTAAAAAATATTATCAAGCATTCAAAAAAATGTTGAACAAGTATTTGAAAAAATGTTGAACAAGTATTTAAAAAAGGTTAATATAGTATTCGGGGAAATGTTGAAAAAGTATTTCGAAAATGTCAATCAATTATTCGAAAAATGTTGAACAAGTATTTAAAAATGTTGATCAAGCATCCGTAAAATGTTGAACAAGTATTTCAAAAATGTTGAACATGTAGTTAAAAATGTTAATCGAGCATTTGGAAAATGTTGAACATCTATTTGAAAAATGTTGAACATGAATTTGAAAAATGCTGAACAAGTATTTAAAAAATGTTGAACAAGAATTTGCAAAATGTTGATCATGTATATAAAAATGTTGAATAAGTGGTTGAAAAATGTTGAACAATTATTTAAAAGTTTTGAACAAGTAGTTGAAAAAAATGATCATGTACTGTATATAAGAATTTAGAATGAAAAACTAAAAGAAACAAAGAAAAACCAAAAAAATGAAACTGAAACAAAAAATGAAGAATAAAAAGGAAAGCCAAACAAAAAATGGAGAAGAGAAAGAAAATCAAAATGAAGGAACAAAATGAAAAAATGAGAAAAAAACAGAAAACGGAAAAGGCGTTGGAACACAAGAAACAGAAAAATCAAAGAAAAAAGAAGGAAAATATGTAAAACCCGACGCTTTTCTTTCTTATTATGTCATGTCTTACATTTTTTTTGAGGGGTAGAACTAGTCTTTATTCATCAAAATCCACAACATGTGGGATACGGTTTAGATCATGGGATTGGCCAAACCAGAAATGGCGTCCCGGATCTAGAGACAAAGAAAATCCACAACATGTGGGATACGGTTTAGATCATGGGATTGGCCAAACCAGAAATGGCGTCCCGGATCTAGAGACAAAGAAAATTTAGCTAAACTATGAGCTTCTACATTCACTTCCCTACGTTCGAAAGTAAAAAGACATTGAAATTGTTCTGTTTGAAGGTGAATCTCGCTGATGATTGCACCATATCTCCCCCGTGCATCCTTGTTGATATCTGAGATAACCTGTCTTGAGTCTGACGCCACAATGAAGTTGTGTAGATGCAAGTCTTCGGCTAGCGCCAGTGCCTCACGGCATGCGATCGCTTCAAGGGTGGCTGGATCTTCAAGACCTTGGATCACCAATGATGAACTTGCTAAGAAATTCCCTTGTCTATCTCTGCAGACTGCCGCAGCTGAACCTCTTCTACCCGAGCGAACTCCCGCGTCCACATGGATCTTTGCAAAACCCGGTGGGGGTATTCTTGGTGATCGTCTTGGCCCTCTTGCGGAAGGTGCATGCGCTGCTGGGCGACTTTCCTTGCACATGTCAAGCTCAGATATAAATCTTTTGATAAACAGATGAGTCGCATGTGGTGAATGGAAGATGCCCTCATGTATTGCTTTACGCCTAGAGGACCATACTGCCCATAACGTTACAGCGATGAGCACGAACTGATGGTGCTGCAGGGTTTCCATGAGTGTGAAAAGCCATTGCTTTGCGTTCGGTTCCGCTGTGCTTATCAGGTGCTGCGCTAACTCCTCATCCACCAGTGCCCATGTGCATCTCGCGACAGTGCAATTGATAAGCGAATGCCTCCATGAGTCCTCTGACCCGCATAGTCCACAACACGTAGACTCCGTCATTTTTCTGTGGGAGCGCACGTCTTCTGTTGGAAGTGAGTGCTTCGACAGGCGCCAAAGAAACATTCTTATCTTGGAGGGGACAGGTGTCTTCCATAAGGTTTTCCAGGAGCCTTCTTCCGCCAACATGTTCGAAGGACCAGGTCGTTCTTCAAGCCATGCCTCCCTTCGTTGGATCGTTGAAACCAACATCCTGTAGGCCGACTTGACCGAGAAACTTCCACTACTTTCAAAGTGCCACGACCAAAAGTCGCTTATGTTTCGCGTGCAAATCGGGATCTGGACAATAGCCTGTATATCCATTGGCATGAAAACTTGTTGGAGCTTTTGCATGTCCCATGACGCGTTTGTGGAGTTGATCAATTCAGACACCAGTACAGGCGGGCTGGGCATCAAGCTTCCATAGGGCCTCAGCATATGATCACGAGGTATCCAATTATCCATCCAAATGTCAGTTGTTGCACCATTGCCGACTCTTCTAATCAGACCTTGCTTCAAGACATCCCGGCCTTCTACTACAGCTCTCCATATCTGGCTCGGATGTGAACCCAAAGGCGCATGTAATATGGAATTGTTAGGGTAGTAAACACTTTTTAAAATCCTTGCACTGAGGGAGTCCTGGTTCTGTAGCAGCCGCCATGCCTGCTTAGCTAGCAGTGCTAAGTTCAAAATCTCAATGTCTTTGAAACCCAGACCCCCCATACCTTTGGGTTGTGTCATGGTTTTCCAAGATACCCAATGTGGCTTCCTTTTTCCCTCCTTGCTTCCCCACCAGAATTTCCTTATCAACATGTTCAAGTGTTCACACAAGCCTCTAGGTAATTTAAAGCATGACATCGAATAAACAGGGACAGCTTGAGCCACAGCTTTAACTAGCACTTCCTTCCCTGCCATTGACATGGTGTTCTCAAACCAGCCTTGGATTTTACTCCAGAGGCGATCCTTTAGATATTTGAAAGCTCCGTTTTTGGACCTACCAACGTCAGAGGGCATCCCCAGATACTTCTCGTTGAGGGTCTCATTTGGGTCATTCCTTGTGCTTTCAGGCACTCCCTTGCTGAAATAAATGGAAGATTTAGCATAATTCACGCGTTGCCCCGTGGCTTGACAATATATGTCCAAGAGCTGGTTCACCTCATTGCCACCCACACTATTTGCCTTGAAAAAGAGCAGGCTGTCATCAGCGAATAAAAGATGGTTCACTTGTGGTGCGGAAGCTGCCACTTGTAGACCACTTAAGTTGGATGACTCTCTCTTAGATTTCAACAGGCACGAAAGGCCCTCTGCTGCTAGCAAGAACAAGTACGGGGAAATAGGATCACCTTGTCTGATTCCTCGTGATGGCGTAAATTCTTCAAGCTTTGTCCCATTGAACATAACAGAAATTTTAACCGTGGTTACCAAGCTCATAACGATACTCACCCATCTTTCCGCAAAACCGAGCTTTAACATGATCGCTTTCAGATAGGGCCACTCCACCCGATCATACGCTTTCATCATGTCAAGTTTTAGTGCGCACGATTGGTGTTTCTTGGCCTTGTTTCTCTTCATGAAGTGCAAACACTCGTAAGCTTGTTCCAGGGAGGTTGATCACGGATGTCATGTCTTACATAGTGTACATGAACTCAAGATAGCGCAGTGGTTAGCGGCAACAGAATACCGACAATTGGCACAACTTCGCTCCACTGGGCCGGCCTATTAGCATCGTTCTTTCTGCACTGTAGTGTGGTGTTGTGTACTATTCTCTGAGTTTTCCGGGGTTCTTTTATTAGTTTGTTTTGTTAGTTTTACATAAGAAAAATAACAATGTAACAACGGTTTATTGTGGCAGAGATGTTTGAAGAAAGTCATACTGGTCTGGTCCATTAGCAGCGTTCTTTCTACACTATAGTGTGGTGTTGCATCTTGTTGTCTGATTTTTCTGGGATCTTTTTATTAGTATGTTTTATTGGTTTTATGAAAAAAGAGAACATTGTAACGATGGTTTATTGTGGAGGAGATGTTTCAAGAAAGTCATACCGGTCGAATCAGAGGCATCCCAGGAGAGAACGCTCCCCGCTAGCCACTACACTACATAAGCTTCAGTGTCGAAATAAGCAGCGCAGAGTATAAGAACAAGCCAAACTAGATTTACACACAATTTTTTGCTCGCGTTTTTTGAAAATATATGCACTATTGGGCTGGACTCATACTGTTGCGTTCGACGCTAGACGTAAACCATACGACCGCTTAATGCTATAAATAGTTATCGCGGCAACAGAATACCGACGATTGGCACAGCTTCGCTCCACTGGGCCGGCCTATTAGCATCGTTCTTTCTGCACTGTAGTGTGGTGTTGTGTACTGTTCTCTGAGTTTTCCCGGGTTCTTTTATTGGTTTGTTTTATTAGTATATATATATATATATATAACACTGTAACAACGGTTTATTGTGGCAGAGATGTTTGAAGAAAGTCATACTGGTCCGGTCCGTTAGCAGCGTTCTTTCTACACTGTAGTATGGTGTTGCGTGTTGTTGTCTGATTTTTCCGGGTTCTTTTTATTAGTTTGTTTTATTGATTTTATGAAAAAAGAAAACACTGTAACGATGGTTTATTGTGGAGGAGATGTTTCAAGAAAGTCATGCCGGTCGAACCAGAGGCATCCCAGGAGAGAACGCTCCCGCTAGCCACTGCACTACATAAGCTTCAGTGTTGAAATAAGCAGCGCAGAGTATAAGAACAAGCCAAACTAGATTTACACACAATTTTTTGCTCGCATTTTTTGAAAATATATGCGCTGTTGGGCCGGCCTCATACTGTTGCGTTCGACGCTAGACGTAAACCGTACGACCGCTTAATGCGATAAATAGTTATTGCGGCGAAAGAATACCGACGATTGGCACAGCTTCGCTCCACTAGGCTGGCCTATTAGCATCGTTCTTTCTGCACTGTAGTGGGTGCTGTGTACTGTTCTCTGAGTTTTCCCGGGTTCTTTTATTAGTTTGTTTTAGTAGTTTTATATAAAAAAATAACACTGTAACAACGGTTTATTGTGGTAGAGATGTTTGAAGAAAGTCATACTGGTCCGGTCCATTAGCAGCGTTCTTTCTACACTATAGTGTGGTGTTGCGTGTTGTTGTCTGATTTTTCCGGGTTCTTTTTATTAGTTTTTTTATTGGTTTTATAAAAAAAGAAAACACAGTAACGATGGTTTATTGTGGTGGCGATGTTTCAAGGAAGTCATACCGGTCGAACCAGAGGCATCCCAGGAGAGAACGCTCCCCGCTAGCCACTACACTACATAAGCATCAGTGTCGAAATAAGCAGCGCAGAGTATAAGAACAAGCTAAACTAGATTTAAACTTTTCTTAAAATTTGAATGTGATACATTTTGAACTAAGTAAATAAGTTTTTGAAATGTGAACATTTTCAAATTTGTGAACAAACTTGTTGAAACTCAAACATTTTATTAAAACGCAATTATACTTTGGGAATCTCCAACATTATTCAAGACCGAGAACATTTTTAGATCTGTTAACATTTTCTAAAGGGCAAAAATTACAAAATGTGAACAACATTTGAAAACACAACCATTTTTTAATCTATGAAAATTTTTAGGAAAAAGGGAACCTTTTCTGAAATTTTCAACAAACTTTTAAAACCCAAACATTTTTTGAAAGTTGAAAAAAATATTTCAGCTATTAATAAAATTAGAAAAACATACATTTTGGATCTGAAAATAAATTTTGAAAATGGACCATCTTTTTGAACTCCGAACAAAAGTTGACAAACGAACATATCTAAGAAATAAGAACATTTTTTTTGAAAATGGAAGCAAATTTTTAAGGTGAAGAGAATTTTAAAATTATGACCATTTTATGAATTTTCAACATTTATTAAAAGATGTGAACACATTCGAAAATTCCGAACTTTATTCTGAAAATGTGATCAATGTTATAATAAATGATTTTTTAAAAAACGTGAACAAAAATTTGAAGTTCTGATTTTTTTTATAAATATCACAAATTTAAATTTATGAAAAACAGAAACTGAACAAAAAAAGGATAGAAAGAATAAAGAAGAAACCGGAAAAAATAAAAAGATAAAACGAAAAAAAACTGGAAAACAAGTATTGTAGGGGATAAGGAGTATATATTCTTTTAAAGTGGGCATTTGCATCTATTGTCGCTCGGGTCGTCACCGGTGCTTATCAGCGGCAGTTTGCCGCATTAAAATAGGAAATCCGGCTGGCTACTCCCGCTGTTCTAAAAAAACAAGTTGAGGGGTTGGTCAGCCCAGCTAGTGCATAAAAGGAATGGTTTGGAGCATCGATATTGTTTTCTTTTTGGCATATTTTACATGAATGTCATCTGGTAATGAAATTATGCAAGCTATAAAATTACGCAAATGTTAACGCCCACACGTATGGCAGAAGCAACATGGCTCAAACGCCTTCAGTACCATTCATTTTGTCACATCAAAACAGATGACATCAGTAGGGATCTTTTTGGTTTTCGGCTTAAAAATGTTTTATCTCCTAACTGAAAAGTCTAATTAAAAATATGTTTTCATCATTAAATCTATCTCAACGAGATCTTCAAAACTAGATCCGATGTTGATATGTTTTGATGATTTTTTTTTCCAAAAGTGGCCACGATGTTATACTGTAGTTGCCATAGTGTTACACTAAAGTTGCCATGTGGCAATTTTAGTTTATAGAGCATCACAATTTTAGCATTTTGACAATGGCAATTCCAGTACTTTGACCATAAAAATTATTTTTTGTATGAACCATGGCAATTTTAAGTGCATGTATCATGGAAATTTTAGTTTATTGTTCATGGCAAGTCTAGTTTTTTAATTCCCCGGTTTATAATATGTCAAAATTTACTTTTACATGTATAAGAAAAAAGCTGAAACATATTATGGCAACTTCAGTGTAAACACCATGGCAATTCATGTGCAATAGACATGGCAACTTTTAAAAGTCGTGGAAACATATTGATATGAGATCTAGTTTCGAAGATCTCCTCGCGATGGATTTAATAGTGAAACGGATCTTCAATCGGATTTTTCATCAAAGAGATAAAACTGTTCAAAAACCGGAAATTCAAAAAAAACGCACGTGCATGCATGTGGTGACGTCGCATAGTCTATGTGTTATAGAGCTTGTGGGCGGGTGTCGCTGCCACCACACTTGTGGGCGTTATCAGCATCATAAAATTATGCAAGCTATGAAATTACGCAAATAGAAATTCGATTTTTTTAATTGCTCTGATTTTTTTTACCATTCACCCGAGCTCATGTGAGCTCGCGATTAGAACATCACTTTCATAGTTTTGTCATACTTTTTTCATTTTCCATTTTTCAATTATACTTTTGTTTTTTAATGCCTCCCTTTTTATATACATTCCAAAAAATCTCAGAAAAATACATTAATTATACTAGTTTGAATAAAATGTAAGTGGGTCTATAAATTGTTTTCATTAAAAGTATTCAATGCATTTTTAGAAAAGGTTCATCATGCATCTTAAAAATGTTAAGCACTTGTTTAAAAAAATTCATAGTGTATTTTAGATTTTTTATCATGCTTAAAGAATAAATCAAATCATTTAAAAGTGATCTCCTTCTATTTTACAAAGACTTGTCTAGTACTTAAAAAAGTGTAGTGTATATTTCATAAATGTTCATCATATATTTAATAATATTTAGCGTATTTAAACAATCATCATGTACTATTTCATAGTCGCCCATCTTGTGTAAATAAATATACACTGGGTTAGGAAAAATCCATCATGTATTTTAGAAACAATTGTTCAGGTATTTGAAAAATGTTTAAGTATTCGAAAAATATTGAGCGTGTATACACGATGGACATTTCCAAAGTAATGAAGAACATTTCACGTTTTAATACTCAATGAACAGTTTGTAGATTTATGTCACACATTTTTTCTACAAAAATAATATGTTTTAGTAAAGCAATGAGACACATACTACATGAAGAGGAAATTGTAGATACACGGTAAACATTTCATAATATATTCTGAAAAAATTATAATCTGCGCTGAATGTATTTTTGAAATATGCAATCTGGCTTTTTAAAGTACAAAGCAAAAAATACGCCTTGAAAGATGGTTTCCCGAAAATTATTATGAACCTTTTCAAATATACGACAAAGTCATTTTAATGAAAACTATGAATATTTTGTTGTTTATGATGAATAGAAGAATGAAACAGAGGAAAAGAAAAAACAACAAAAAAGGAAAAAGGTGGAAAATACACGCTCGTAATCCAAAAAAGAAAGAAAAAGTCATTGCTGAAAAGAAACCAAAACGAAAAAAAAACAGCTAGAAATTAAAAAAAACGGGTAGGCTACAAATAAAAATAATAACAAACCATAAGAAGAATGAAAAGAAAAATGGCTCAAAACCACTTAAAAACACCGGGAACCCCCTCGCTCGCAACTAGGGTGGCCCATCTTGATTCGCTTGGAGCAGACACAAAGCTCTTTGTCACTCTCGGTATAGTTGCTATGCGTGAAAACTCCCAGAAAATTAGGATTATGAAAAACTGCGAAAAATAAATTATAGCTTGACAAAATGTTCGAATTTTTTAGGAAGTACACACAATGTAACCTAGCCCTCACCCATCTATATAAGGGGAGGGAGGGGCCTCCCAAGTCGGCGACCAACAGAGATCCTATCTCTCCCACCTCTTCATTAGACCTCAGACAGATCCAACTCATGTATACATCATACGGGGCCATATCAATACAATCAGACATATAGGATGTAGGGTATTACTTCAGCATGGAGGCCTGAACCTGGGTAAATCTGTGTCCTGGTTGTACCCCAATATGATCCTCTATGTGCTCCTCCCCATGAGGAACCCTATGCAGGGATATGATGGATTTCCACTCCATCACCGGTGATGGTGCCATTGTTGGGTACTGTAGTAGAAAACAAAAATATTCATCCTACGATCAACCAGGAACACTATGAAGATGCAATAACGGTTTAGATCGGATCGTTACCAAATCCGATTTGCAGTGGAAGAAGACGAGTCGATGTAGATCGTACTTGAAGTCCCTCGAACCATTCATGAATGATCCCTCGAATGGAAGACCGAAAGCACGGCCTCTCCACAGTTTGCAATCGAACGGTCTTCACGATCTGGCAGCAATTCATTGACCAGAGCTAATCGTCACCAGAAAATTAGAGGGAGAATATTAGAACCACACTGGGCTTCTAATTATGAGGATTGAGAGGATCTAGATCTATCGCTAATTGGATCAACTAGAACTAGAACTAGAGAACTAGAGGATGCTCCAAAACTTGTGTATCTAAAAGTGCCCAAAACCTCTAGTATATATAGGTTGGAGGAGATGGCAGGGGGTGCCACAAAGGTGGGAAGGTCCCCCCCCCCTGTTTTCCCTCCAAGAGGAGGGGGAGTCCCCCTCCAATTTGGCCTCCCCTTCCTTCTCCAAGAAGAAAGGGGGGCGCCACCTCTTATTGGTCCCAATTGGCCCAATATCCTTTCCACCACTTGCTAAGGACCGTTGATATTAAATTAAATATAAAAGCCTCCTAACTATTATTATAGCCTTTAATTATTAATTTGGCATTTCCGGAAACATTTTCCACCTATATATTATTTATCGGTATTACCCGGCAAACCCCGAAACCCTTCCAGTGACCCCGAAACGCTTCCGGTTCCTCGAAACTATTTCGATTATCAATGAAACTATTTAATAATATTTCCTCGTTACTCTTTTCCTACTAACACTCAACAGATCATGATTAACATAAGCTTGTGACCCTGTAGATTTGACAAAACATAGACATGAACTAAAACCCCTTTTGTTCAATGATCGATAGCGGAACCATTGACATCCATATCGATCCTTATGAGTACATGAATGACATTCGCGTGAACCTTTGGTTATCATCATCTATTCTCTTTGCTTCGTGATACTTTACAAAACTCAAAGTGAGATATTTTAGTATCCTCTTGAGTAATATACATGCTCACAATATCGGTCTCCTCATTACCGTTTTTGTTCTTCTTTCTCGTTGACATGTTTCGACCTCCCCGTGACCTAGTCACCTATGTCTGTCCAGACGATGATGGATGTCATCACACCGAGAGGGCCCTAAGAATATATCTCCATCGTCGGAGGAGCAAATCCCATTCTTGAGCTATCTAGTCCCTTGTCAAACTTTCTGATGGACCTGTAAGTTGTTATTATGATCACCGTGTTACAGATGGCATTTGAGCAACCCCAAAGTTCATTGTATGGTAAGAAGTGACTATGATACTCTCATGGTCTAAGGAACTCAATCACACGTTAACTCTCTGTGTTATAACAATTGACTTCTGACGATTGTATCTCAAAGTATGACAAAAAAAGTTTGGGTCGATTCAATATGATCGTTCTTCTAACGTCATATTCTCAAAGTTGTTTTAGGACTATTGTTACACTTAAACTAGTCTTAGAGGCGAGGCTAGGAATCATATTTTTAGCGTTTATCATTCCACACGTGCATATGAGTTTTCCAGTGAATCGCACATTCTAGGATCATAGCAGTTATAGCATAGAATATAAACTCTTAATTATAAACATGGAAACATATTAATACAATATTATTGCCTCTAGGGCATATTCCCAAAAGACTCCCACTTGTACTAGAGTCAATAATCTAGTGACATAGTTTCTTTAACACTTATGGCTATCCAATGTTGCTCGTGGTAGAGGCTTCGTCATCGGGTGTGACACATTCAAATCCATGTGAATCTTGAGTACTTTCACAAACTCCTTACCGACATACTGTCGAATAATGTGATACTTGCGCTCGACATTTCTAGTCTTTATGTGGGATTTTGGTTTCTTTGCTTGAGTAGCGGCACCACCATTATCACAATATAGTGCCCTTGGGTTCATCACTTGGGACCACGCTGACTTCTTCAAGAAACTTCTGGATCCAGACTGCATCCTTCGAAACTTCTGAAGATGCAATTTATTTTGCTTCCACCATAGAATCCCCAACAGTGTTCTTCTTGAAACATTTCCAAACTACTACCCGTTGAGATTTTTAGTCATCTATATCAGTCATGAAGCTAGCGTCCACGTAATCATTTACAACAAGCTCCTCATCTCCTCCATATACGAGGAGCATGTCCTTTGTCCTTCTGAGGTACTTAAGAATCATTTTAACAGCTGCCTAGTGAGCCACTCCGGGATCACTTTGGTACCTGCTACTGACACTTAGCGCATAAGAAACATCTGATCTTGTACATATCATAACATACATTATGGATCCAATTGTTGAGGCATATGGAACTCCACTCATCTACACACACTCGTCAACTGTCTTAGGACATTGATTCTTGCTAAATGTTGTGCCATGTGACATTGGGAGAAAACCTTTCTTTGCATTCTCCATTTTAAACCTCTTTAAAACCTTGTCTATATACGTGCTCTGACTTAGCGCAATTAGACGTCTTAATCTATCTCTATAGATCTTTATGCCCAATATATAAGCTGCTTCGCCTAAGTCTTTCATTCAAAACACACTCTTCAATGAATCTTTTATTGTGCTAAGAAACTTTACATAATTTCCAATCAACAATATGTCATCTACATATAGATTAAAAATGCTATAGAGCTCCCACTAAACTTCTTGTATACACAAGCTTCTTCATCATTTTTACTAAAGCCAAACTCTTTAACAACTTCATCAAAAAGTTGATTCCAGTTCCTTGATGTCTGCTACAAACCATAGATAGACCTTTAAAGCTTGCACACCTTTCGGGCATCCATAGGATCGACAAAACCTTCTGGTTGTATCATATATACATCCTCTTTGAGATTTCCATTTAAGAAAGCCATATCTCGTAGTCAAAATATGCAGCAATTGCCATCATAATCCGCACAAGCTTTAGCATTGCTACTGGTGAGAAATTTTTCATCATAATCGAGCTCCCTCAACCCGTGAAAACCCTTTCACAACTAGCCTTGCTTTATAGATAGTAGGATTACCATCCGCGGCCGTTTTTCTCTTGAAGATCCATTTACATTGTATGGGTTTCACACCCTCTAGAGGATCAACCAAATTCCAAACTTGATTATCCATTTCGGATTACATGGCCTTAAGCCATTCTTTTGAGCTGGGTGCCTCCATTGCTTCTCTGTATTGCTTAGGTACATCTTCCTCTAAGATGAATATTTCATTATGAAACCATTCAGGAAGTTTGGTAACTCTTCCTGACCTATGCAGTTCAGTTACAGGCTTAATTGGAGTTTCTACAACTGGTGTAGTAACTTTTGGTTCAGTTGTGCGGACAACTTCTGGAACAAATTCCGGTTCGTTAGTCCAGCTTACTTTCGCCGAAGATTCAGTAATCTCGTCAAGTTACACTATCCTTCCACTTACTTCTTTAGCGATAAACTCCTTCTTGAGAAAATGTCCATTCTTTGCGACAAACACTTTGTCCTAGGAATTTTGATAGAAAGAATACCCAATTGTTTCTTTTGGATAACCTACAAAGTAGCATATGTCTAATTTGGGATCGAGCATTCCATAACTCATATGGTGTCATAACGACAGACTTTTTAGACGGTGCTCTATTTAGTGTATGTGTTGTTTCAAGTGCATATGCCCCAAAACAATAAAATCAGATCGATAAGTTGTGAAATAATTCCACAATTATTCAGATGTTTGCTAAACTCATGACTCAAATATTCTTCTTCATGATCGAAGAACCTTTTATCTTTTGTTCATGATGATTCCTAACTTCGTTCTGAATTTTTTGAACCTTTTCAAATGTTTTAGACTTATGTTTCATCAAATAAATCATATCTACTCAAATCATAAGTGAAGTCTACAAAGTATAAGTATTCACCATGCCCTAGTGTGCTTATCGAACCACATACATCACTATGTATTTGTCAATTGATTCAAAATCAAAAGTGTCAATACTCCATCTTTACGAAGCTCTTGCATATGTTGCTTTCCGATATGACCAAGATAGCACTGCGACATTAAGTGATATTATCAGTCTTCTAATTAAGATGTTTTGCATTAATGTTATAGACATATTTTACATTAAAGATCCATAATGAATAATCCGCTGAAAATAGGGGCAAATCCATCAAAACATATTCTTATAATAAATTGAATAACCATTGTTTTTAGACTTATAAGAACAACCGCCGCTTATCAAACATGATCTAGAGATAATGTTCTTACACAACTTTGAAACGAAATAAAAACTACTAAGTTCTTGGATAAATCGTGAATGTAAACTTAAAGACAAGATTCAGACGGCTTGAGCAGTGACCCCATCACCATTCTTGACTCGCATCACGACTTCATTTCTTTTCAGCTTGCGAACTTTCTGCAGCGCCTTGCATCGCATTGCAAATGTAAGCAATCGATCGGTATCAAATACCCATGACTTACAGGAATTTAACAAGTAGAATAACATTAACTTTGTATATATTTTATACCTTTACCGGAAGAGCCATTCTTCTTCTTATCCGCCAAGTATTTTTTGCAGTTGTGCTTCCAATGTCCCTTCTATTTGCAATAGAAACATTCAGTCTCCTTAGTAGCTCCGCCCTTGTTCCTCTTTTGAGACACGGTCACACCGGCGCTAGGAGATTTATTCTTGTACTTTCCCTGCTTCTTCTTGAAACTGGCGATCTTATTGACCATCAACACTTGTTTGTTCTTCTGCATTCTAGCTTCCGCGGTTTTGAGCATAGTGAACAACTCGTTTGCACATTTCTCCATCCCATTCATGTTGTAATTCATGATAAAACCATCGTAAGATGGTGGGAGTGAAGCAAGTAAAATATATGTGTTGAGTGTTGGAGGAATTCCAAATTCCAGAGAAGCCAGTCTATCAACATAGCCAACAAGTTTTACTATATGCTCACTCATTGAGGAATGTACTGCCATCTTGCATTCAATCAAGCCTTGGTTATCTCAAAACGTTCGGTCATTGCCTGCTTCTTGTACAGAGCATCCAACGACCCAATTATAAATTGAGTACTAGATCTTTCAAAATGTTAATGTAGTTAAGGATTCATGCAATTCAACATGACGCACTAGGCTGACTCATAGTCATCACTCCAAGTAGTGAAAGCAACTACAATTTCCTATGACACACCTGGTGCAGGAGGATCACCTAGGGGCTGATCCGGCACATACTCTTTCTTAGCATTTCTGAGAACAAGTCTCAGGTTCTGAATCCAATCCTCATAGTTTCCACCATTTGCAGCCAACTTTTCTTTCTCTAACATAGGGGCTAAGTTGAACATATTGCGAGCCACAGATCTATAATGATAAACACAAGATTCACTTAGACATTGTTCATAATTAAAATGCACTAGTGTTTAAACAAACTTTAATATAAAGTGCAATCCCACTCAAATCAATATCTCTCATAATTGAAACTGAGTGATTCAAGACCCTGATGTTATTCACAGCCATTGATGTGGACATCACTGATGATGTGAACTTTAATGGGTAGGAAAAATTGTTGATCATGTCTCCATATGACTCTTGTTCATCTTTCGATGCTTCGTGCTCCGAGCTCAAAACGACTCAGCTAGAACTTCAAGATAATCAAGTATTTCTGATGTGAGGTCTAACCTTCACCCACCTTACACCTCACAATCTGTTTGTACTCATGTGGACATGATGTACTTTGAACAGCTACGTGTTGTAGACGGTTGCTACACTGGGAAGAGCACTTATAACTTGATATTTTCTGTGAGAGATCACCCTAATAGAAATGACTATATCGCAATCAAAAGGGTGCAATCAAAAAGGGGTAAACATCTCAGGCAACTCATAATAGCATGATATGGTATAGCCCTGGGCAACGGAGATGTCTTCACGATCCTTCATTGTCTTCACAAAAATTTCCAAAAAACGACGTTGTCGCACCAATTTAAAAACTGTTGTTATGGCAAGTGAAGCCACCTTGCTTTGGGGTTATCCGTAGCACGTCTGTCACATCCGTCGGTAAAAATAACGAGGTTGACCCGCAAGTCATTAAAGCAACAATCCCTTGGCTCCAGCTATAGTGTCGTACTGTGACGCGCAGGTCCCTTAACATTACATCATATAACCATCTCATACATGAACTTATTATCATGATGAAGGCTAAACCACATCGAATGTATCTTGAAAAACCAAGTTAGACGTCCTCTAATCGGTCTGAAAAAATTATAATTAAGTGGTTTCTGGATAACTCTAGCTACCTAAGTTCACCAAAGAAGGCAATAATTCCTGTTGCTAGATTAACTTTTGGGGTGTGTGAGGGAAGAGACTTGATTAAAAATCTCTATCCCCACACTAAGCTTCGACAATATGGGTGACCTACTAGGAGATCGAACATCTTCATCACCCTCTCGTGTTTGCGATAGTTCACTATTCTTGACTGTGATGACGCCCAAAAACTGTTAGCAGATCATCGACAGCCATAGCCGATTGATTGTCAGAACTTTGTGCAAAGCTACATCATGTCATCAATGAGGTGAACCGAAGAAACGCTCGAGGGAATCATATAGCAAGAACATCAAACCCTCAAATCCACATGTGATCTAGATCAAACCTGCATCTACTCATAGAACCGCTCATGATGCCACCGTTAGGTAACGTAGTAGAAAACAGAAAAAATTCACCCTACGATCAACTAGGGACACTATGAAGATGCAATAACGGTTTAGATCCAATCGTTACCAACTATGATTTGCTGCGGAAGAAGATGGGCCGGTGTAGATCGTACTCGTAGTCCCTTGAACCGTCCACGGACGATCCCTCGAATGGAAGATCGAAATCACAACCTCTCCATAGTTTGCAACCATACGGTCTTCATGATCTGGTAGCGCTTCGCCGTCCTGAGCTAATCATCACCGGAGAATTAGAGGGATAAGATTAGAACCACATTGGCCTTCTAATTATGAGGATCAGAGAGGATCTAGATCTAGCTCTTTGGATCAACTAGAACTAGAACTAAAGAACACTAGAGGAGGCTCCAAAAATTGTGTATCTAAAAGTGCCCAAAACCTCTAGTATATAGGTTGGAGGAGAAGGGAGGGGCGCCACAAAGGGGGGAAGGCCCCCCCTTGCGCTGGCCAAGAGGAGGGGCAATCCCCCTCCAATTCGGCCTCCCTTTCCTTCTACAAGAAGAAAGGGGGACGCCACCTCCTATTGGGCCCAAATGGCCCAATATCCTTTCCATCACTTGGCCTTTTAAGACCCATTGATATTTAATTAAATATAAAAGCCTCCTAACTATTATTATAGACTTTTATTATTAACTTAACATCTCCAGAAACATTTTCCACCTATATGTTATTAACATGCCGGAATATAAAAGCCCTTTCGGTGACCCCGAAATGCTTTCGGTCCTATCACTATTTATACTATTAATAAAACTATTTCATAAATGTTTCCTCATTACTCATGTTCTCCTAAAACTCATCAGATCGTGATTACCTTGACCTTGTGACCCTGTAGGTCCAGTAAAACATAGACATGAACAAAAACCTCTTTCGATCAATGACCGATAGGGGAACCATGGGCATCCATATTGATCCCTATGACTACACGAATGACATTCTAGTGAACCTTTGGTTATCATGTTCTATTCCCATTATGTCGTGATACTTTACAAGACCCGAGGTGAGATATATCAGTATCCTCTTGAGTCATACACATGCTCACTATACCGGTCTCCTCGTTACCTGTTTTGTTCTTCTTTCTCGTTGATATGTCCGGCATCCCCGTGACCAGTCACCTATGTCTGGCCAGACAATGATGAATCTCGTCACACTGAGAGGGCCCTAAGAATATCTCTCCATCGTCGGAGGAGGAAATCCCACTCTTGAGCTACCTAGTCCTTTGTCAAACTTTTCGATGAACCTGTAGTTGTCGTTATGATCACCGTGTTACAAATGACGTTTGAGAAACCCCAAAGTTCATCGTACGGTAAGAAGTGACTACGATACTCTCATGGTCTAAGGAACTAAATCACATGTTAACTCTCCGTGTTATAACAATTGACTTCTGATGGTTGCATCTCAAAGTATAACAAACAAGTTTGGGTTGATTCAATATGATCGTTCTTCTAACGTCATTTTCTCAAAGTTGTTTTAGGACTATCGTTACACTAGACAATATCCTATGATCCAAAAAACATGATCACCAACAACGCTTGAGCTAGTATTAGAGGCGAGACTAGGAATCATATTTTTACCGTTTATCATTCCACACGTGCATATGAGTTTTCCACTGAATCGCACATTCAAGGATCATAGCAGTTATAGCATAGAATATAAACTCTTAATTACTAAACTATCGGCGTTCTGGGAACGGGGGTACCCAGACTTGTCTGCCTACGACCCACGGCGTGGCTCCATCGATGGTCTAGTACGGCCCACCTTCAGCATCAACAACACAAGACCCTCGCGAGGGGCCAAGCCTCGCAACGACATCAAGACCTCTAGAAGGAGCTGCCTCCTCAGGCTGGCTCCTGAGGAGCGGAGATCTCTATGCAAGATGTCAACTCATGAGGCTCGGATGATGCAAGCCATGACGACCAAGGCCAGGCGGGCGCCAGCGGGCACGGTATAGCAGTTTCCTCTTTGGTCCTAAAGAGGCAAGCGTAGGCGCGGAGTCCCGAGGAATCAGCCAAAGGTTTCCATTTCCATGCAATAAGACCAAGACCGCCAGGACGACAGGGCAGAGGTCATCACCGAGCCCACCACGGCGTCACGACCAGAAGCTTTGCAGGCGAGACCACCTTTCGTCAGGATAAGATGTACTAGTTGTCTCCCCTCGAATTTGGCCATTGTGGGATCCCTTCCCGCCTCCATTTTGGGGGAAGAGGACCGAGGCCACTATAAATATAGCTTAGCCACCACCATGGAAGGGGACAGATCATTCGGACCATCCTCTCCCTCACCAGCACAAGAATACACCTCCTGTGGTTGTTCTTCCATTGTACTAGTTCATCGTCAGCCCACCTCGAGGCCAATCCACCACAAAGCAGGAGTAGGGTTTTACACCGCAAGGTGGCCCGAACCTGGGTATTCTCCCATTTCCTTCCTGTTCATCGAGCTAGGCTGTGAGATTGACGAGTAGGTAGACTGGGGAGGTTGAGTTCTCCGGACGGACCCCAGAGTTCGAATCTATCCAGGGTCTGCGGAGCCCGAAATCCGACATAAAAATAGAAATATAATAATATAATATTATTGCCTCTAGGGCATATTTCCAATAATGGCAATGATGAACAATAGCTATTTGTGTCGAATAACATGAATCTAGCTATATGATCAAGTAAAAAAGCATATGAAAATAAAGAACATGCCTCTAGCCATGTAATGTAGTAAAGTGATGGTAGCGCATAGAGATATACTCAGGATAGACATGGAAATTTCATGATAAGTAAATATGGTGGTTTCTTTGAGAAGATGTTGGGCGTATTTGTAGGGGAACAAGAGGAAGTCCTCCCAAAGTTTTAGATGTACCACCGGAGTATGCACCAAGTCCCAATGTGAGAGTGAGCAATGTGCGACACCGAAGATGCTAGCAATATAAGATGAAACAAAAGTGCAAAAGCTTCAAACTCACATTAATCATAAAGAACTCAAACACTACACAAGAGAGTTGCGGTATCATATTGCATAAGACTCAAAAGTTAAGTGCCCTGAGGGGGTTAGGTTGTGGGGGGGGGGGGGGTGGTTACCCGATGCGCATCAAGGATCAACCAAAGTCGTTGGGTTCATTAGAAAAAGCCTCTACAACATTCTAGCTCTATCAAGCCACCACTAAAGTCCCTAATTTTACAATTTAGGTGAAAGAAAGGCAACAGTTCAGAGGGCTCCTTTATTGTTGTTGACAGAAAGAGAGTATAATAGTGTCTTTCATAGGATAACCAGATTTCTCAAGCTAGCTAAAACTGATACAAAATAAGCATGTCAAAACAGCGGGACACGCGATTGCATGAAAACTGTAAGATAGAGAACATCGCACAAGTCTTTACGCATGCAAAAATAACCTCCCTACGCTTAGAACTTTGGAATATTAATCTCAAACAAATTATGAAACTAAAAGACCAAGTGCAATTATTAAAACAGAGCGTGAGAAGTGGTTACCTCCCGAAGCTTAACATTAAGCTAGGGTGATACACTTTTACCGTTTAGGCATTGATGACCTCTCCTTCAATGGACATGGACCTATGCTTCAATAAATTTTCCTTGTTGTGGTCGGTCGCTGCCTTCAGGGAGAGCCTGCTAGAATGAAACTAAAATGAAAATAAAGTATTATTGTGCTTTTGAAGTTTTCTAATTTTTTGTAGCATAAAGGGTTAGCTCACAAGTGATAAAAACATCAGTCACATAAAGATCGATTCGTCAACCTAAGCACCATGCTTAAGTTGACAAACTAAATATTTAAGTTTCGGACCTCCTAGATACTAAGTGGAGATTGAATGAGACAAGATATAAAACACAAGCGTGCAACCTTCTATGTGCCTAAAATAGAGGTCCCGCTTAAGGCGGGAAACTCGCCACTACAACTACTTTATTTATCAAGGTTCAAGATGAAAGACAATAACATGCACTTGTGGTTAAAGCTTGTTGAATTGTAGCAAATGAGCGGCTTGTGCGGGTCTTTATACATTTAGTACCACATCGTATGTGGTATCACATAAGATCCAAGACTATGAAAATAACACACGAAATTAAAAGAAACAACTTGACGAATAGAGTTTTGTATGCAATAAGTTAAGAAAATAAAATTAAACATAAAGTGCTACTGAGAAATACAAGCCAGGTAGCTTCGAAGGCAATTAGTGAAAATTAGATCTCAAATGAATAGTTAAAAAGTTACCCGCTGACCTTGGACCAGAAATAGACAAAATATTGGGTTTAATGGCTTGGTACGAGCGCGAGTATGCCCGGTTGCGGTCGTGCCCATCTTGTGTTTTGGTCTCCCGGTATTTAGCATCACCCTCTAGTACGAGTTTTGGTATGAGCGTGTGTGGTCATTTGCTTCAATTCATAGGGTGTTGCCATTCCAATAATATATAATGTGTGGTCATTTGCTTTGTTTCATGCCCATCTTATTTTCAGTCGGTCCATTTACTTTGTTGGTTCTTCTAGTGGTGCTGCCACTCCAATAATATATAATGGTTATTTGTAGTGTTGTTTATTTTTCTTAGTGTCATATGCTTCCACGGAGTTCGAAGCAACGCTTGACTACAAAAGGCTGTCAACTACTTAGCCCTACACCACCTTCCTTTGTACCCCAAGGAAGATTACCACCATTCATCTCTGGTATGTCTCTTACATAATCAGATGATTTCCCTTTTTCTCTTACCTATGCTAAATTGTTTTAGCAGAAGAAATATATGTCTTCCTGCACAACAGTCTGTATAGGATCTACTTGCATTTTGTAATTAAGAGAAATATATCAAGATTTGTACTATGAAAAAACTGATGGGGTATATAGTGTTAGGGTACGTAATGGGCCTAATGGGTCTAGGCTGGCGGTATAGAGCGTTAGTCTTATGGTTAATTAGAGATAAGGGTCACTTGCTTAGGGGTCAAGTAAGTCTTGCTTGGGAGTCAGGTAAACCTCTCTATATAAAGAGAGGAGATGTATCAATCTAATCAAGCAAGAATTAAGAAGGAAATCCCTTTCCTCTTGCCCGGCCATGGGCAAAAGGCACCCGGCCGGCCCTCTCGCGCCCTTCTTCTAGCAGCCACATAACAATCTGGTATCAACCTTTTTGGGTTCGATTATGTCCAGCCCTCTACCGAGTTTTTCCCACCCGCCGCCGCCGCACACCTACCCGCCTCCACCAGCGTCTTCATCGGCGCTGCTGCCCCACACAAAGAAGCGCTGGCATTGGGCGCACAAGCGCCCTCGGGGCATTGCACCTTCTGCCCCGGCGCCGTCCGCCCTCGTCCTCACCCCGGAGCAGATGACAGCCGCAATCCTGGAATTACGGCAGGCCGTGGCGGGCATCAGGGCCTTCCTCGTTGGGCCCTATGCGCCCCAGCCGCATCCCCAGCAGCCACCTCCTCCGCCACCACACCAACCACAACTACCCCCGCCGCCGCCGCCCTCGACCGTGACCACGACGCCGGTCATCTCGTACCAGTATGGGATGCCCTACGATGGGACTGCGACGACCTCGTTCCCATCAGCACCCCCGCCGTCCCAGGGCGTCCCCATCCAGCAGATCAAGTTCCCGCTGTCGCCGTCACCGCTTTCGTCTTGGATCGCTACCCGGTACGTGTCGGCGGTGGTGAGGCTGCAGACTGTTGCGCGCGGCCTCCTAGCGCGTCGGCGTGTGCGGGAGATGCGTGGTCTGCAGTTGCCGCTCCTCCAAGTTGCCCTTCACCGCGTAAAGGACCTCGATCTCGTCCGCTGCATCGGGGATCTTGGGAATGCGATTTCCCCCACGGGCGGCGGGCATGCTGTTTTCCTCGCGGGCAGCGACCTCAAAGTCTGCGACATCGGCGGTTGGGAGGGCGCACCCCTCCTCGTCATTCTCCATCGCAAGCCCTCCACTCTTCTCCGTGCGGTGCAGACCAATAGTCGTCCGGCGGGGAGAAGGCATGGTGTCACCGACAGGAGCGCACTGCGTAGCACCACTGCATTCCCCCGCCGGCCGCCGCGAGGCCGCCTCTGCTGGTCGCTCTTGCGACCATTTCCAGGTGGCCATATACATGCACTCCTTTTGTCCAGATGGTGTCCATGGGATCCAGGTGGCGGTACACGTGCATGTCCAACGTGCGGATGGTGTCCACTTTTTGTTAAGGGGTCCAAAATAAAGCGTCCCAGTCCATTTCAGGTTGAGAGTAATAAAACAAGTCGAGACATAAAAGGCTTGTTTTTAGGTGTTAGGTTTGTGTTGCGTCGAGTCATCGTTATAAGTTGGTTAGGCTGCATCTCGAGGAAAAGCTGCATGTCCAGGTGGAGTGTAGTGTTAGAGTTCGTAATGGGCCTAATGGGCCTGGGCTGGCGGTATAGCCCGTAAGTCTTCTGGTTAATTAGAGATAAGGGTCGCTTGCTTAGGGGTCAAGTAAGCCTTGCTTGGGAGTCAAGTAAACCTCTCTATATAAACAGAGGAGATGTATCAATCTAATCAAGCAAGAATTAAGAAGGAAATCCCTTCCCTCTTGCCTGGCCGTGGACAAAAGGCCCCTGGCCGGCCCTCTCGCGCCCTCCTTCTAGCAGCCATAACAGGTATATAGAAACATAGATTTCCCCCTTTTGTATACACACCTCTCGAAACAGGCTCTCGCCCTGCTTTATATATAAAGCAATAACATCAAGGTTACACGGCCGAACGATACAATGTGGTGAGGTAGTCCTTTGGGACAACAGATCCCTAGATAACAGGCCAACATAAATGCACGCGACTATGCTGCCGACAAACTAGCACAGGACAACCTGATTACAATGCCATGGCACAAACTAGGACCCCTAGCCTCCACGACAACACCCTCAAGAGGGGAACGCAAGCATCGCCGTTTCCGTGCCTGAGGTGGACAAGGGTTTTCACCCGGAGACTTTGGCACGAAGAGGAGAACAACGACGATGTCTTCAAGAAGATAACGACACCCGCAGATGTCGTTGTCGCCGGTGCCAAAGCACGGAGCTTTAGCTCGGCAGCTCACCAGTGCCACCACGGGGCACCCAGAACAGTCACGGCGCGAACTGGCCTCCGGATCCGGATCCGGATCTGGGCAACTGAAAGAGAGCCTGAACCACCCTCCGCTATACCCCTCGCCGCCCAAGTGACCGAGAAGCGTAGCCACCACTGCCGGCATGGAGCCTGCCAAAAAGCCACCATACAGACCATCATCTGGGGGCCCCACCCCGGCATCCATGTCTCGAGTCACTGCCAGCCATCACCATCGCAATGCACAAACCACGGTTGGAAGAGCAGAAGACACATCCTTCTGCTCCTAGCCCAGCATGAGTCACCATGCCTGGGTGGTCGCCTCCACAGTAGGAGGTGTCCACGCCTGCGTCCTGATGACCCACAAGTATAGGGGATCTATCATAGTCCTTTCGATAAGTAAGAGTGTCGAACCCAACGAGGAGCAGAAGGAAATGATAACCGGTTTTCAGCAAGGTATTCTCTACAAGCACTGAAATTATAGGTAACAGATAGTTTTGTGATAGGATAATTGGTAACGAGCAACAAGTAACAAAAGTAAATAAAGTGTAGCAAGGTGGCCCAATCCTTTTTGTAGCAAAGGACAAGCCTGGACAAACTCTTATATAGAGAAAAGTGCTCCCGAGGACACATGGGAATGATCGTCAAGCTAGTTTTCATCACGTTCATATGATTCGCGTTCGGTACTTTGATAATTTGATATGTGGGTGCACCGGTGCTTGGGTGCTGTTCTTACTTGAACAAGCATCCCACTTATGATTAACCTCTATTGCAAGCATCCGCAACTACAACAAAAGTATTAAGGTAAACCTAACCATAGCATGAAACATATGGATCCAAATCAGCCCTTACGAAGCAACGCATAAACTAGGGTTTAAGCTTCATCACTCTAGCAACCCATCATCTACTTATTATTTCCCAATGCCTTCCTCTAGGCCCAAATAATGGTGAAGTGTTATGTAGTCGACGTTCACATAACACCACTGGAGGATAGACAACATACATCTCATCAAAATATCGAACGAATACCAAATTCACATGACTACTAATAGCAAGACTTCTCCCATGTCCTCAGGAACAAACGTAACTACTCACAAAGCATATTCATGTTCATAATCAGAGGGCTATTAATATGCATATAGGATCTGAACATATGATCTTCCACCAAATAACCAACTAGCATCAACTACAACGAGTAATCAACACTACTAGCAACCTACTCGTACCAATCCTGGACTTGGAGACAAGAATTGGATACAAGAGATGAACTAGGGTTTTGAGAAGAGATGGTGCTGGTGAAGATGTTGATGGAGATTGCCCTCTCCCGATGGAGGAGCATTGGTGATGACGATGGCGATGATTTCCCCCTCCCGGAGGGAAGTGTTCCCGGCAGAACATCTCTGGTGGAGCCCTAGATTGGTTCCGCCAAGGTTCCGCCTCGTGGAGGCGGAGTCTCATCCCAAAAGGTTGCTTATGATTTTTTCCTCGACGAAAGACCTCATATAGCACAAGATGGCCACCGGAGAGCCAACAGGGGGCCCACGAGGCAGGGGGGCGCGCCCCCCACCCTCGTGGCAGGTGGGTCCCCCTCTGGCGTACTTCTTTCGCTCAATATTTTTTATTATTTCCAAAAGTGACTTTCGTGGAGTTTCAGGACTTTTGGAGTTGTGCAGAATAGGTCTCTAATATTTGCTCCTTTTCCACCTGAAATTCCAAATTGCAGCATTCTCCTCCTTATGTAAACCTTGTAAAATAAGAGAGAATAGGCATAAGTATTGTGACATAACGTGTAATAACAGCACATAATGCAATAAATATTGATATAAAAGCATGATGCAAAATGGACGTATCAATTCCCCCAAGCTTAGACCTCGCTTGTCCTCAAGCGGAGCCGATAACGAGAAATATGTCCACATGTTTAGAGGTAGAGGTGTCGATAAAATAAAATACGGACATGAGGGCATCATGATTATTCTCATAACAGCAACATATATAGATATTGTCATATGATTTCTTATGCTCAAGTAATAACCTATTCACAATGCAAACGTATGAATCAGAAACTTTATTGAGAACTAACAAACTATAATCTCAGTCATTGAAGCAATTGCAATTTATCATAACATCAGAAAGAGTATATGTCAGAGCTTTCTAGCAAGTCCACATACTCAACTATCATTTAGTCTTTCATAATTGCTAACACTCACGCGATACTTGTGGTTACGGAGTTTTAATCGGACACAGAGAAAGATAGGGGCTTATAGTTTCGCCTCCCAACCTTTTACCTCAAGGGTAATGTCAATAATAATAACTCATGCTCCCCTATATCCAATTAGATATATCTATCAGGATCTTTCCAACATACTGTGCTTGCCAAAGGATAAAATGTAAAAGGGAAAGGTGAAGATCACCATGACTCTTGCATAAGGTAGAAGATAATAATAAAAGATAGGCCCTTCGCAGAGGGAAGCAGAGGTTGCCATGCGCTTTTATGGTTGGATGCACAAAATCTTAATGCGAAAGAACGTCACTTTATATTGCCCCTTGTGATATGAACCTTTATTATGCAGTCCGTCGCTTTTATTTCTTCCACCTCACAAGATTGTATAAAGCTTATTTTCTCCCACACTAATAAGTCATACATATTTAGAGAGCAATTTTTATTGCTTTGCACCGATGACAACTTACTTGAAGGATCTTACTCAATCCATAGGTAGGTATGGTGGACTCTCATGGCAAAACTGGTTTAAGGGTTTTTGGAAGCACAAGTAGTATCTCTACTTGGTGCTAAGAATTTGGCTAGCATGAGGGGGAAAGGCAAGCTCAACATGTTGGATGATCCATGACAATATACTTTATTTCAGATATAAGAAAACATAACCCATTACGTTGTCTTCCTTGTCCAACATCAACTCTTTAGCATGTCATATTTTAATGAGTGCTCCCAATCATAAAAGATGTCCATGATAGTATATTTATATGTGAAATATCTATTTATTTATTACTTCCTATTAATTGCAACGATGACCAAAGCTACGTTTGCCAACTCCCAACAATTTTTAATCATCATACTCTTTCTATGTGAAGTCATTACTCTCAATAAGATCAATATGATCTCTTTGTTTCTTTTTATACTTTTTCTCTTTTCTTTTATTCACTCAAGATCATGGCAAAATAATCAAGCCCTTGACTCAACACTAATCTTTATTATTTAGCTCACGGACTCGATTACATAGAGAGATCATAAAGCAAAACTCAAAACTAGATCATGCCATAAACTTTATTCTACTAAATTAAGATACTACTAATAGGATCGAACTAAGAAAAACGGTAAAGATAGGAGTGTGGTGGTGATACGATACCGGGCATCTCCCCCAAGCTTGGCAGTTGCCAAGGGGAGTGCCCATACCCATGTTATTATGTCTCCTTCTTTGGTGAAGAGGATGGTGGTGATGATGGATAGTCGCACATCGAGCGTAAGAGGTCCTCCAGCTTGCGGATAATGCCCTTGAGTGCAACAATATGCTCCTTCAACAAAATATTTTCACGTGTGAGATACTTGTTCTGTATACGAGCTAACTCAATCATCTTGAAATCTTCGATCTCAGTTGGGGTAAGAAGATTATGATCAAGTTGAAGGATGTCTTCTGCTGCCGGAGCTTGATCCTCCGTGGCCTTCTTGATCCCTTCATCCTTGTTGACCTCCATGGGTTCTTCCCTCTTTAGCTCTATCTTCATTAGCCAAGCATCGTTGTCACCATTATTGGAGGAGGGGGACGACATGATGCCTGGCCTTGATAACCCTGATAGAAAACAGCTCGAAACAAGAACAGAGGATATTTGCGTGATACAGGAGTCAAAACCTTCGGGAGAATATATAATGAATTTTTACCGACCAAAATACGTATCGTGCAAGAAAACGGAGTCCGGAAGGCACACGAGGTGCCCACGAGGTAGGGGGCGCGCCCAGTAGGGTAGGGCGCGCCCTCCACCCTCGTGGAGGACACGTGTCCTTCCCGGACTGCTTCTTGTTTTTCTATTTTTCTAAATATTCCAAAACGGAGAAATATTGCCTTAAAACTGTTTTGGAGTCGGTTTACTTACCGTACCACATACACATGCCTATTCCTTTTCGAAGTCTGAAACGTTCCGGAAAGTGTCCCTTATGTATTCCTCCGGGGTTACGGTTTCAATAACATTGGTTTCAACATTTATGGGATTACCTAAGATATAATGTTTAATTCTTTGACCGTTCACCACCTTCGGATTTGTGCCTTCGAAGTTGTTGATTTTTATGGCACCAGAACGATAGACCTCCTCGATAACGTAAGGGCCTTCCCATTTAGAGAGAAGTTTTCCTGCAAAAAATCTTAGACGAGAGTTGTATAGCAATACATAATCACCTACATTAAACTCACGCTTTTGTATTCTTTTATCATGCCATCTTTTAACCTTTTCTTTAAACAACTTGGCATTTTCATAAGCTTGGGTTCTCCATTCATCAAGTGAGCTAATATCAAATAACCTCTTCTCACCGGCAAGTTTGAAATCATAGTTGAGCTCTTTAATAGCCCAATATGCCTTATGTTCTAGTTCAAGAGGTAAGTGACATGCTTTTCCATAAACCATTTTATACGGAGACATACCCATAGGATTTTTATATGCAGTTCTATAGGCCCATAATGCATCATCAAGTTTCTTGGACCAATTCTTCCTAGACCTATTAACAGTCTTTTGCAAAATTAATTTGAGCTCTATATTACTCAATTCTACTTGACCACTAGACTGTGGATGATAAGGAGATGCAATTCTATGATTAACATCATACTTAGCAAGCATTTTACGGAAAGCACCATGAATAAAATGTGAACCACCATCAATCATTAAATATCTAGGGACTCCAAACCTTGGAAAAATAACTTCTTTAAGCATCTTAATAGAGGTGTTATGATCAGCACTACTAGTTGGAATAGCTTCTACCCACTTAGTAACGTAATCAACATCAACTAAAATATGTGTATATCCATTAGAGGCAGGAAAAGGTCCCATATAATCAAAGCCCCAAACATCAAATGGTTCAATAACAAGTGAATAATTCATAGGCATTTCTTGACGTCTACTAATATTAACAATTCTTTGACATTCATCACAAGATAAGACAAACTTACGGGCATCCTTGAAGAGAGTAGGCCAATAAAAACCGTATTGCAATACCTTATGTGCAGTTCTATCTCCAGCGTGGTGTCCTCCATAAGCTTCGGAGTGACACTTGCGTAGGATCTGTTCCTGTTCATGCTCAGGTACACAACGTCTAATAACACCATCTACTCCTTCTTTATAAAGATGTGGGTCATCCCAAAAGTAATGTCTCAAGTCATAGAAAAAAAATTTCTTTTGCTGGTATGTGAAACTAGGTGGTATAAATTTAGCCACAATATAATTAGCATAATCAGCATACCATGGAGCAGTGTGAGAAGTACTTATGACATTTAATTGTTCATCAGGAAAACTATCAACAATAGGTAGTGGGTCATCAAGAACATTTTCTAACCTAGATAGGTTGTCTGCAACGAGGTTCTCAGCTCCCTTTCTATCAACAATATGCAAATCAAATTCTTGTAGCAAGAGAACCCATCTAATGAGTCTAGGTTTAGAATCTTTATTTTCCATAAGATATTTAATAGCAGCATGATCAGTGTGAATAGTTACTTTAGAATCAACAATATAAGGTCTGAACTTATCACAAGCAAATACAACTGCTAAAAATTCTTTTTCAGTAGTAGCATAATTTCTTTGAGCATTGTCTAGAGTCTTACTAGCATATTGAATAACATTTAATTTCTTATCAACTCTTTGCCCTAGAACAACACCTACAGCATAATCACTAGCATCACACATAATTTCAAAGGGTAAATTCAATCAATGGCTGGACAATAGGTGCGAGATCAATGCTTTCTTAAGTATTTCAAATGCTTCTACACAATCATCATCAAAGACAAATGGTATATCTTTTGTAATAAATTAGTCGAGGCGAGAAATTTTGAGAAGTCCTTAATGAACCTCCTATAAAAACCGGCATGACCAAGGAAACTTCTTATACCTTTGATGTCCTTGGGACATGGCATCTTTTCAATAGCGTCAACCTTGGCTTTATCAACTTCAATACCTCTTTCAGAAACTTTATGCCCCAAGACAATACCTTCATTAACCATAAAGTGGTACTTTCCCCAATTCAAGACAAGATTAGTTTCTTCACATCTCTGCAAAACTCGATCAAGGTTGCTCAAGCAATCATCAAAAGAGGATCTATAGACGGAAAAGTCGTCCATGAAAACCTCACAACTCTTTTCACAAAAGTCAGAGAATATAGCCATCATGCATCTTTGAAAGGTAGGGGGTGCATTACATAAACCAAAAGGCATACGTCTATAAGCAAAAGTACCAAAAGGGAAATTAAAAGTAGTCTTTGATTGATCATTGGCTGACACAGGTATTTGAGAGAAACCAGAATAACCATCTAGAAAGCAAAAGTGTGTATGTTTGCATAATCTTTCTAGCATTTGATCGATAAAAGGTAAGGGGTAATGATCCTTTTTAGTAGCCTTATTTAATTTTCGGAAATCAATTACCATCCTATAACCTATAATAATTCTTTGCGGAATCAATTCATCTTTATCATTAGGAACGACGGTAATACCTCCCTTCTTAGGGACACAATGGACAGGACTTACCCACTGACTATCAGCAACGAGATAAATTATACCTGCCTCCAGAAGCTTTAGTATTTCTTTTCTTACCACTTCTTTCATCTTAGGATTCAGCCTTCGTTGATGATCACGGACTGGTTTGGCATCTTTCTCCAAGTTCTAATATTGCTTTTATGAACCACAGTTGAAGCTTTAGCATGATCCTTCATCCTAACGGGGAAAGGTGGTTTCTCAACATAAGAAGTAGGAACAACAGGATCATTATAAGTGATAGTCTTTTCTTCAACTCTAGTAGGTGCAGCTACTTTTACTTATATGGGAGGATGATATTTAAACCACTTCTCCTTGGGGAGATCAACATAAGTAGCAAAAGATTCACAGAAAGAAGCTACTATCTCAGAGTCAAGTCCATATTTAGTGCTAAATTTACGGAAAACGTCGGTATCCATAAAAGATTTAACACAATCAAACTTAGGTGTCATACCTGACTCCTTACCTTCGTCGAGATCCCAATCTTCAGAGTTGCGTTTAATTCTATCCAATAAATTCCATTTGAATTCAATAGTCTTCATCATAAAAGAGCCATCACAAGAAGTATCGAGCATGGATTGATTATTACGAGAAAGCCAAGCATAAAAACTTTGGAGAATTATTTCTCTTGGAAGCTCATGATTGGGGCATGAATATAACATTGATTTAAGCCTCCCCCAAGCTTGAGCGATGCTTTCTCCTTCGCGAGGCCAAAAATTATATATATAATTGCGATCACGATGAACAAGATGCATAGGATAAAACTTCTGATGAAATTCCAATCTCAATCGTTTGTAGTTCCATGACCCCGTATCATCACATAGCCTATACCATGTCGATGCATCTCCCTTCAAAGATAAAGGGAAGACCTTCTTATTAACAACATCATCGGGTATACCTGCAAGCTTAAATAATCCACAAACTTCATCCACATAGATTAGGTGCTCATCAGGATGCTTTGTTCCATCTCCTGCAAAAGAATTAGCTAGCAGTATTTCTATCATACTCGAAGGAACTTCAAAGGGAACATTTTCATTTTCAGTAGGTTCAGTAGGTTGAGGAGCAATTCTTTGATCTACTGGTCGGGGTGAAGATACCCCGAACAAGCCCCTCAGAGAATTACTTTCCATAGTAACAAGTGACAGTAAATTTCAGCACACTATATAAATTTTTCCTTACCAAATTCCACCTACCAAAGGCGCTTCACTCCCCGGCAACGGCGCCATAAAAGACTCTTGATGACCCACAAGTATAGGGGATCTATCGTAGTCCTTCCGATAAGTAAGAGTGTCGAACCCAACGAGGAGCAGAAGGAAATGATAAGCGATTTTCAGCAAGGTATTCTCTGCAAGCACTGAAATTATAGGTAACAGATAGTTTTGTGATAGGATAATTGGTAATGAGCAACAAGTAACAAAAGTAAATAAAGTGCAGCAAGGTGTCCCAATCCTTTTTGTAGCAAAGGACAAGCCTGGACAAACTCTTATATAGAGAAAAGCGCTCCCGAGGACGCATGGGAATTATCATCAAGCTAGTTTTTATCACGTTCATATGATTCGCGTTCGGTACTTTGATAATTTGATATGTGGGTGGACCGGTGCTTGGGTGCTGTTCTTACTTGAACAAGCATCCCACTTATGATTAACCTCTATTGCAAGCATCCGCAACTACAACAAAAGTATTAAGGTAAACCTAACCATAGCATGAAACATACGGTTCCAAATCAGCCCCTTACGAAGCAACACATAAACTAGTGTTTAAGCTTCTGTCACTGTAGCAACCCATCATCTACTTATTACTTCCCAATGCCTTCCTCTAGGCCCAAATAATGGTGTAGTGTTATGTAGTCGACGTTCACATAACACCACTAGAGGATAGACAACATACATCTCATCAAAATATCGAACGAATACCAAATTCACATGACTACTAATAGCAAGACTTCTCCCATGTCCTCAGGAACAAACATAACTACTCACAAAGCATATTCATGTGCATAATCAGAGGGGTATTAATATGCATATATGATATGAATATATGATCTTCCACCAAATAAACCAACTAGCATCAACTACAAGGAGTAATCAACACTACTAACAACCTACTAGTACCAATCCCGGACTTGGATACAAGAATTGGATACAAGAGATGAACTAGGGTTTTGAGAAGAGATGGTGCTGGTGAAGATGTTGATGGAGATTGCCCTCTCCCAATGAGAGGAGCGTTGGTGATGACGATGGCGATGATTTCCCCCTCCCGGAGGGAAGTGCCCTGGCAGAACAGCTCTGCCGGAGCCCTAGATTGGTTCCGCCAAGGTTCCGCCTCGTGGCAACGGAGTCTCGTCCCGAAAGGTTGCTTATGATTTTTTCCTCGACGAAAGACCTCATATAGCAGAAGATGGCCACGGAGAGCCAGCAGGGGCCCACGAGGCGGGAGCTCGCCAGGTGGTAGGCGCGCCCCACCCTCGTGGCTAGGTGGGTCCCCTCGGCATTTCTTCCGCTCAATATTTTTATTATTTCCAAAAGTGACTTTCGTGGAGTTTCGGACTTTTGGAGTTGTGCAAATATGTCTCTAATATTTGCTCCTTTTCCACCCTGAATTCCAAATGCCGGCATTCTCCCTCCTTATGTAAACCTTGTAAAATAAGAGAGAATAGGCATAAGTATTGTGACATAATGTGTAATAACAGCCCATAATGCAATATTGATGCAAAATGGACGTATCACGTCCCCAGCCAGCCCCTGTGGACCAGGGGGACACGGCCTAGTAGCTGCTAACGGCCACCGCCGAGCAAGCCCCAACACTAGTCCCAACCTTGGTCAAGACGAGCTCAAACCCCGCCACACCCGCGGCCACCGGCGTTGCTCCGACCAACGACACAACGACAACCCAGGCGCCAACTCGGACCGACGACACAGCGGAGCAACACGATAGAAAGGCACAAGCACGACGGCAAGCACCACCGCAGACTAGGTCGGCCCTCTACCTGTGTGCCGCGGACCGCCATCCTCCACCTCACTCCAGATCCACGCTACCTGCCTGCCAGAAGACTGCCGCAGCCCAGACCGACCGCTGCCGACCAAGGCAATAACCCCGCCCTGTCGCCGCACGAGAAGCCCCAAGCCGCACCACCCGTGCCCCCGGATGGACCACTCCATCCGCAAATGCCACTGGACTAGCACACCGTGGCATGCCCCCACGCCAACCCCCTCTAGCAGCCAAGGCCACCAGCGACGGCCGACCGACGCCGCCTCGGCCCGCGCCGCCAGCACGCAGCCCACTGGAGGAGCCCCCGATCTGGATCTGGATCGAGCAGTCAACCACCGCCTCCCTGCGCACGCATGCCCCGCCTGAACCGTAGCCGTCCACGCCTCCGCACCAGGAGCCACCGCCGGGCGCAGCCGCGCCGCGACGCCTAGCTGCGTGCCTCTACCCGATGTGGCCGTCCCGCGCCAGCCCACAACGCAGGGAAGGGAAAAGTGGCCTCTGGCCACCAACGCCGCCGGGCTTTGCCCGGCGGGAGGGAAGGGGCGGAGGAGGGTTGGGCGGCGGCGCAAGCCCACACAGCCACAAGCCAAAGAGCGGGCTGGGCGAGACAAAAGGGTTTCCTTGTATACACATCTCAACTTTAATACAAGTTCATTTACAATCTCAGAGTAGGAACAATCATTTCACATATATTTGTGGTCGGACTTTGTCCAAAGTGTTAATTCGGTTGCAGCTTGTCCAACTAATAATAATTAAAAGCTCAAAATCATTAGTTGCCTATGGTATTTGCAAACTGAAATAACAATGCTACAATTAAATTTATATTCAAGTGGAAATCATTTTAGTATTTGGTTCATAAGGTGTAACAAAACATTATCACATTTGTACACAATCGCTAAACACAAAAATAAATAACATGTGAAATGCAAGGTGCTGCACTTGGGACCTGGGTATGCGGCGTCCAATGGGCCAGATAAAATGAGAGGCGTCGCAAGCATGGTCTCCACACTTTCAAGCGATCTCGAGAGATCTAAATTAGTGCTCCTTTAAAATCTAATATACGTGCTCCTTCCAGATTGCCTTGGTAGGAGATGCTCCTTATTAGTGCCTTAAATCTATCTCATATTGCTTGAATTTGATGTTGTGGTTCTCATTCGGTAGTCTGCACATGATTCAGGTTCTCCTTTCCTCTATTTGTTTGTATTTTTGTGGTGTTGTGCAAATCACGAGGTTCAAGTATTAATATCCAAATATACTATTGAATCGGACGTGGTGTTTTTGAGCTTGAGCTCAAATGAGCTCGGGTGAGCAGTAAAATTCACAAAAAATGAATAAAAATTGAAAAAAAATCTGATTTTATTTCGGTGAAAACATTGACAAAAGTTCTCAATGCTCATAAAATTTCATCATAAAATAACATTCGTGAAAGTTATTGCAAAATATACAAAAATGATGCTCCAAAAGTGTTATTTTGGAAAACATTTCGGAGTGCTGATTTTTTTTGCCACGACTTTCACAAATGTCATTTTGTGATAAATTTTTGCAAACACTGAGAACTTTTGTCAATGTTTGCACCAAATTAACTAAATTTTGTATATTTTGTAATTGCATGTCAGTGCCAAGGCACCTTTTGACTATTTGACATAAAACTACCATTGTATATTTGAACGTACATCTCAGAAGGTAGAGAGAACTACGTCAGGGGACACCGCGACCGCAGTGGGAGTAGGAAACGGTTTGGACGACGTCCTGCAACCGAGGCGTGTGATGCTACAACCAAGGCGCACGCGGTGTTAACGTCGGGGAGCACGGCGACAGCATACGCAGCGTGGTGCTGGGGCACAGACGAGGGTCACCCAACCGCAGCAGAAGGCCAGATCGGACGGCTCGGTAGCCCACCGATCGAGACCTGGCGCCGGTGGGCCGACGCCTAGCGTCGCCCGTCAACACGACGCGGCGCACGGACACATGCCGGCAGCGGGGATGGCCGGGTGCGATGGAGTATGCTGCCTTGCAGCCGTCGCTCGTGATTCGTCAGCAGCAGGGGCGGAGGTCTGGCCTAGCGCCGCGTAGACCAAACACTACAGAGCCACACAGGGTCCCGCTTGTTAGACTGTATATGGATACGTAGACTTGTGTATACGTGTTGTACTTGTACTTGTACCCTTTGATACTTATATATAATGAGATAGCCGCACCCCCTAAGGGTGTCGAGTAGTTGCCCCAATATTCTAGTCTTACATGGTATCAGACTAGGGTTCCGTCTTCCGCTCCACCCTTTGCCGCCGCCGCCTCGCCGCCTCTGCCGATCGCTGCCGCCGCTTAGCCCGATGGCCTCACAAGACTCCGCCGCCGCCTCGGCTTCCTCTCCTATTTGCGCCTGTCGCTCCCTCGTCGCTTCTTCCTCGCATCCTCGCTCGCCATGGCTTGGCGGCGGCCGTGCCGCCGCCGCCGAAAGCCATCTGCATGGCGCAGGCGGCGAGGAGCGAGGCGGGCCGAACCTGCCCCACCGCCGATCGCCACTGGTGGCGCCGCCGACCTTCGCCTTGGCGCCGCCCCCTCTCACGGCGCTGCGCCATCCGCCTACTGGGCGGCTCCCAACCCTCACGGAGCCCTCCGCCCTACTATGGCGCTACCCCAACCTACGCTCCGTGGTACGGCGCCCTGCACCAACCTAACCCATCGCGCCACGCCGCCGATGCCTTCTACGGCGATGCCCCGCCGTCACAGATAAGCGCCACACCCTATGGCGCGGCCTACACGCGCCAGCGCCCGCCGTGTCTTGGTGGCCACGCTGGTCCGTCGATGCCCTTCCGGTCCACAGCTACGAGGCGCCCTTGGCCTCGCTCCCCATGATGGGCGAACATGGGTCCCCATGCGGGTTATGCTCGGCGCCATCGCCGTTCTACTTCTCGCATCTTCTTCCTGAAGCTTACACCGACAACTACCTATCTGGCGGGCGCGGTGCTACCTCTCCCACGGAGTCGCTACTTGAGGGCTATGTTGATGGCTCTATCCGTGTCCGCCCCGTATCACCCAGCTCATCATGTGGGTGGCCCAAGACCAGCGATACTTTCGCCATCCAGTCCTCGCCGACTCGGAGCGTGTCGTCGCTTGTCATCTTCGCCGTGACATCCCGGGAGGCTTGGTCTGCACTTCGCAACAGTTTTGCCTCTTAGTCTCAGGCGCGTGCTCACTCTATCCGCACTGAGTTGGGGGAGACCAAGCTTGGAGGCCTCACCATCACGGAGTACTTCAACAAGATGTCAGGACTTGCAGACACGCTGGCCTCCATTGGCAGCCCCTTGGAGATGAGGACTTCCACTCATGTGCTCAATGGCCTCGATGATGACTATGACAATCTCATTGAGAACGTCCATGGGCGCGAGGCGCCTCTCTCGCCACGGGAACTGTATGCGCGGCTCCTTGGTCGCGAACAGCGCATCAAAGCGCGTCGATCTACTCCGAGTTTTGCCTCTGCTAACGCCGCAACCCGTGGCAAATCGCAGAAGCCGTCGCTCCCTGCCAAGCCGGCGGGCACATCTCAGCCCTCACGGGGCGCCGCGCCGTCCATCACAGGGGGGTCGCGGCCGGTGGCTTGCTGCGCCAGTTGTGGTGCTCAGCAGGCGTGCCAGCTGTGTGGGATTGAGTGCCACGTAGCTTCTCGCTGTCATCGCCGCTACAAGCAAGATTTCCTTGGCCTCGACAACAATGGCAAGGGGAATGAAAAATAGGCGGCCGCTGCGGTGGTGGGTCATGAGCACGGGCGTACTCCATCCTACTCGATTGATCCCTCGTGGTACATGGACACGGGAGCTACCAACCACCTCACCAACGACATGAGCAAGCTCTCGGTCCAGGAGCCATATCGCGGTCATGATCAGGTGCACACCGCTAACGGAGCAGGTATCGCATCTCCCATGTTGGTCGTGCATCCTTCTTGCACACAATTCACGAAAACTGCATTTGTCTAACATCCTTCAGATTCCCACTGCTTCGCGTAGTTTGTTGTCTGTTCCACAACTTACTCGTGACAATAATGTCCTTGCTGAATTTCACCCTTTTCATTTCTTTATCAAGGCTCGGGACACGAGGCCGTTCTGCTTAGCAGTCGTCTTCGCCGTGGCTTGTATGCACTTGACGCGCCAACCGCACCTCCCATGCAGTTTTCTCCTCAGGCGTTCAGTGGTGTTCGTGTCCCGCCTACACATTGGCACGCGCGACTTGGTCATCCTGCCGCTCCCATAGTCCGTCATGTGTTGCATCGTCATGAGCTACCAGTTGTGTCAAATAAAACTGCTGAAACTATTTGTGATGCCTGTCAGCAGGGCAAGAGTCACCAACTCCCGTTTTTAGAGTCTAGTCGTGTTGTGAAACATCCTCTTGAGCTTATTTTTTCCGATGTATGGGGTCATGCCCAAACGTCTGTTAGTGGCCATAATTATTATGTCAGTTTTATTGATGCTTACATCGGTTTACTGGCTCTATCTTATTAAGAAAAATTTGATGTGTTTGATGTGTTTATCCAGTTTCAAGCACATGTTGAGCGTCTCCTTCGCCAAAAATTATTCATGTCCAAAGCGACTGGGGGGTGAATACCACAACCTCAACCCATTCTTTAACAAGCTTGGGATTACACACCGTGTGTCTTGCCCTCATCGCATCGCAGAATGGGACCGCCGAACGTAAGCATCGTCACCTTGTAGAAACGGCATCACTTTGTTGGCTCATGCCTCCGTACCTTTTAGGTTACGGGTGATGCTTTCTCCACCGCCTATTTTTGATCAATAGGCTTCCTTCACGACTCTGAATATGAAAACCCCACTTGAACTCTTGCTCAATGAAATCCCAGACTACACCTTTCTCAAAGTCTTGGTGTGCTGTTGGCCTCATTTATGTCCATATAATAAACATAAGCTAGAGTTTCGGTCGAAAAAGTGCGTTTTTCTTGGGTATAGTTCCCTTCACAAAGGGTACAAATGCCTACATGTTCCCACCAATCGCGTTTACATTTCTCGTGACGTTGTTTTTGATGAGAATGTGTTTCCCTTCCGTGCACTTCCGAATACCTCTATCACTCTTATGCCAGACGCTTCTTCCACTACACCTCTGCCTGATCAATTTGTGGATGTTGCATATGCTCCTGCGTTGCTCCCTAACCATGCTGCAGGTGTTGGCCGTGGCGCTCGTCTCGAGCTTCTTGAAGAACAAGCACCGGCGCGTCCGGAGGACGATCGCGTGCATGGGGCATGCATATCGGGCGGCACACCACAACCCGCAAGAGCTGCGCCCGCGGCTGCCGCGCGGGCATTCGCCCGACCCCACTCCGCGAGCGGCGTCCTCGCCCGCTCCTGGGCCAGCCACGCCAGGCTCGCCGAGCCGGCTTCGGCTCCCGATGGGCAGCCACCCAGTGCTCGCCGCTTCTTGGCCTTCAGCAGCTCGGCGTGGGCACGGGCGGCGTGGCGTGTCGGGCGCCACACCGCCCGCCTCCCGACGCCTGATGGCTCCGGCGCGAGCCTGGCGACTTCGGTCGCCTTCTTCGTCGCTTTGCATCATGCCCTATGTCGTCACCACAACTGTTGCTCCTCGACATCGCACGCGCAATGACCGGTGTTTTTCAGCCTAAGATCCGGACCGATGGGACTGTTGCGTGGCTCGCCGTGTGCATGGCTCATGCTACTGCGGATCCCACTGCTGAGCCTCGGCACTTTCAGGCTGCACTAGGCATTCCCCACTGGCGTGCCGCGATGGAACAGGAGTTTCAAGCATTGTCAAGAATGACACCGCAGCTTGTTCCTCCAGTGTCCGGAGTCAATATCATTGACTCTAAATGGGTGTTTAAAGTTAAGCGGCATGTTGATGGCTCCATTGAGCGTTACAAGGCAAGGTTAGTGGCTAAGGGCTTCAAACAGAGTTATGGTCTTGACTATGAAGACACGCCGATCCGGCTTATCAAGCCTACTACCATTAAATCGCTACTATCCCTTGTCATTACTCGAGGATGGTTTCTCCGTCGCTTGATGTACGTAATGCTTTTTGCATGGAGTTACGGAGGAGGAGGTTTATATGCGTCGACCACCAGGGTTTGTGGATCCTGCACGTCCTAATCATCTCTGTCGTCTTTTAAGGCGCTCTATGGTCTTAAGCAGGCTCCCGTGCTCGACATGCACGTCTTGGTTCGGTTTTACAGCACTTGGGTTCATTCCTTCTCTGTGACACATCACCGTTCCTTCTTCAACGCCTCGAGGTTACAATGTATTTACTGGTCTATGTTGATGATATTATTCTCATCAGTTCTTCAGATCTCATGCGCGAACCGCCTTGTGGCTGCATTGAGTGGTGATTTTGTTTGTTATGATTTGGCGCTCTGCACTTCTTCCTTGGTCCGAGGTGTCATGGTCTTCTGCTGGAGTCACTCTTACTCGTAAGAAGTACGCCTGGATTTGTTGCGTCGTCTTTGGTATGCTGCAGTGTAAACTGTCGCTACTCCTATGTCGGCCATTGATCGGTTGTCCGCTTTTGATTGTGACCCTCTCTCTCTCGATGTCGCCATCGAGTACCGCAGCTTCTTTGGAGGCCCGCAGATCTTACTATCACTAGACCAGATGTCTCTTATGCATCAATCGTGTTCTGCATCGGTTTCTTCGTGCGCCCACGACATCCCATTGGTCCGGCTGTGAAGCGCATTCTCGCGATATATATGCCTCACTTCATCTCATGGTTTGCTTCTCCAGCGTCGCCGCCTTATGAGATCTCGGCCTTCTCGATCTTGGTGGGCTGGTAGTCCCGATGACCGGCGATCCACGGCGGGGTATGCAGTGTTTCTTGGTCCCAACTTGATTGCTCGGAATGCTCGCAAGCGAGCTACGGTGTCTCGCAGCAGACCTGAAGCCGAGTACAAAGCGATTCTTGATCGACAACCGAGATCATTTGGGTTCGATCTTTCTTTGAGGAGTTGCGAGTTCCTTGATTCACTCTCCAAAGCTTTGGTGTGATAACATTGGTGCTACGTACTTATCATCTAACCCGGTGTTTCATGCTCGAACAAAACATATTGAGGTTGACTATCACTTTGTTCGAGAACGTGTTGCATGTAAGCTGCTTAGCATCAAGTTCATATCATCAAAGGATCAACTTGTCGACATCTTCACGAAGCCTCTTCCACAACCACGCTTTGTAGGCTGCGGCGCAATCTTAACTTAGTTTGTACTTGAGGCCACGATTAAGATTGAGGAGGTGTTAGATCAGATATGGATACGTAGACTTGTGTATACGTGTTGTACTTGTACTTGTACCCTTTGGTACTTATATATAATGAGATAGCCGCACACCCCTAAGGGTGTCGGCGATGCTAATATTCTAGTCTTACACGCTTTCAAGGCTACGTGTAGACATGTATCTGACGCCTCTTCCTGCAATCACATGCGCGCCCTGCTCCATTGCGGGCCCATGCGCCCCTTCGTCCACGGGACACGCGCCTTCCCCATGGCAGCTTCCCGTCGCTATTCCCTAGGCTGCGGCGCGCGTCTCCCATCCCGCGGAGGCGTTCAGCTATCCCTACAGACCATCGGATCTCTATCGACTCTATCGCACGGTGCAGATCGGCTGCAGGAGGCTCCGGTGGTTGGTCGGTGGGCCCACAGGCCTTTCGGGAAACACGTCAGGCCATGTGCGGAGCACCTCGGCAGCAGGAAAAAATCGAAGCCGAGCCGAGAGGGAAGGGTGAACCATGGGCATGAAGTTTGAGCCCAAAGGAAATTTTATTGCTATATACTGTATGATTTTAATAAGGCTGGTCATAGTGAGGAGTAACTTATAGTAATGTCATGCGTCATCCGTATGACACTAGTTTAAGGATATAAAGAAAGAAAGTCTAGGAGCTTATGAAAACATCATTAGACTAGTCACAGTGGGAGTAACTTCAGCAGTAACATAGAGTCCAACTCAGTAAATTTGCATATGTGGCAATGAGTTAATGAGAAGAGAGATAGTTTGAGTAACTTAGCTAGTTACTCATACTATGAGTAACATCACACATACTAATACAATATGAGTCTATAAACTAATAAATGAAGCTTTGCATGACACCACACTTATGTTACTACTCCCTCCATCCGGGTCTATTAGACTAGCCACAATGGGTAGTAACATAGACTAGTAACATGCCCATGTTACTAGTCTATGTTACTACCTCTATAGTGGAGAGTAACATATGTGTGGTAACATGGAGCACTTCATTTGTTAGGCTATAGACACATCTTGCCTTGATATGTGTGATGTTACTCATACTAGTAGTAACTAGCTATGTTACCACTTTCATCTCTTTCTTCATTTATTGCATGCCACATCATCTATTTAACCTAAATATGTGTGATGTTACTACCTATGTTACTCCCATTGTGGGTAGTCTTACGCCTCACCCTCACAACATCACAAGCATGTCCTTTTTTATAAGGCCTCGCTTTGGAAAAGTGCATGCATGCAACCACTTCATTGATTGCATTGAAAGTCATTGTTGTTGATGCCATGACTAGGGAATTAATACACTACATGTGTGATTTTTCATTGGTTGCATACATGTGAGAGAGTGCATTGGGAGTGAAATAAAAGAATTAATGTGAGCAAATTACTATGTGTCTTGGTCCAAGAGAAGTTGTCTTTAGGCCTAATAAACCCGGACGGAGGGAGTACCTAGTAACATAGTCTAGGGATATGTATATGTTACTAGTGTATGTTACTCTCCATTGTGTCTAGTTTAGGGAGATTAATAGGAGGTCTCAAATGTTCAACTGTACTTTTCCTTTAAAGGCGGAGTTGCTAATAGCGACATCGATAGGTTAGCCAAGTACTCACATTCACTCGATGAGGGGCGACACGGGTGGTTGGTCCAACCCCATGATCCCTCTTGTATCCACAACATGTGAATTTTGAGCAATAAAACTTGGTGATATCCTAAAAGAAAAACTCCAGGGCTGACCTGCAAACCGGACACCGCATCCATCCGCAGATAGGAGGACTTGTCATGGAGACGGATGCGGGAGCCGTCCATCCAACGCTATTTGCATACATTTCAAACATTATTTCAACAAAGCGGATGGAATTCATGCAAACAAGAGTATATTCATGTAAACTGGAGCACATTCATTACGTTTGGACATTTTTCACTAAAAAGGGAAACCCGACCTAAACATAGACTACAACGGTGTTCGTCTTCCAAGTCCTTATTTCTGCTCGGCGATCGCACCCTCCAGTCGTTGTCTCCATGAGCGCCGACGACAAGACCTGTGAAGTGAAGGTGCGGCCTCCGGCAAGGAATAGTAGAACATGGGAGACGGGCCAGCCCACATGGAACACATTCCCCTACCGCCTCCCTGATGAAAATATGCCCTAGAGGCAATAATAAAGTTATTGTTTTACATTTCCTTATTCATGATAAAGTTTTATTATTCATGATAGAATTGTATTGATAAAAAACTTAAATACATGTGTGAATACATAAAAAAATACTATGTCCCTAGTAAGCCTCTACTAGACTAGCTCGTTAATCAAAGATGGTTAAGGTTTCCTAACCATAGACATGTGTTGTCATTTGATAACGGGATCACATCATTAGGAGAATGATGTGATGGACAAGACCCATCCGTTAGCTTAGCATATGATCGTTCAGTTTATTGCTATTGCTTTCTTAATAACAAATACATATTCCTTCGACTATGAGATTATGCAACTCTCGGATACCGGAGGAATACCTTGCGTCCTGTCAAACGTCACAACGTAACTGGGTGATCATAAAGATGCTCTACAGGTACCTCCGAAGGTGTTTGTTGAGTTGGCATAGATCGAGATTAGGATTTGTCACTCCGAGTATCGGAGAGGTATCTCTGGGCCCTCTCGGTAATACACATCATACGAAGCCTTACAAGCAAAGTAACTAAGGAGTTAGTTGCAAGATTATGTATTACGAAACGATTAAAGAGACTTGCCGGTAACGAGATTGAACTAGTTATGAAGATACCAACGATCGAATCTCGGGCAAGTAACATACCGATGGACAAAGGGAATTACGTATGTTGTCATAAGGTTCGACCAATAAAGATCTTCGTAAAATATGTAGGAGCCAATATAGGCATCCAGGTTCCGCTATTGGTTATTGATCGGAGAGGTGTCTCGGTCATGTCTACATAGTTCTCGAACCCGTAGGGTCCGCACGCTTAACGTTCATTGACGATATAGTGTTATATGAGTTATATGATTTGGTGACCGGATGTTGTTCGGAGTCGCAGATGAGATCACGGACATGACGAGGAGCTCCGGAATGGTCCGGAGGTAAAGATTGACTTATAGGACGTTACTATTCGGACACCGGAAGAGTTTCGGGAGGTACCGGGTGGTCATCGGATCACCGGAAGGGGTTCCGTGAAGCCCCGGGAGGATAGTGGGCCTATTGGGCCATTAGAGGGGAGCACACCAGCCCACAAGGGGCTGGCGCAGCCCCCTATGGCAGCCGACCTATCGGAGAAAGGAAGGAAGGGGATTCGGCCTCCCCCTTCCTTCCATCTCCCCGCTTTTCCTTTTCCCCTCCGGCAAATATAGTAAGGGGGCGCAGCTAGGGAGGGAACCCTAGGAGGACTCGGCCTCCTCAGGGCGCCTCCTTGGCTGCTCCCACTCCCCCCCACCTATATATATGTGGGAGGGGGCGCCACACATAACCCACGGCAATTGCTTAGCCGTGTGCGGCTCCCCCTCCACAGTTTTGTCCCTCGGTCATATTTTTGTAGTGTTTAGGCAAATCCCCGCGGAGATAGCATCACCACCACCGTCACCATGCCGTCGTGCTGCCGGAACTCATCCACTACTTTGCCGTCTTGCTGGATCAAGAAGGCGAGTATGTCACCGTGCTGATAGTGTGCTGAATGCAGAGGTGCCATACGTTCGGTACTCGATCGGTTTGATTGCGAAGAAGTTCGACTACATCAACCGCGTTAACAGACGCTTCCGCTTAAGGTCTACGAGGGTACGTAGACACACTCTCCCTTGTTGCTATGCATTTCGATGGATAGATCTTGCGTGTGCGTAGAATTTTCTTTGTTTTCCATGCAACATTTCCCAACAGTGGCATCCGAGCCAGGTCTATGCGTAGATGATATGCATGAGTAGAACACAAAGAGTTGTGGGTGGTGATATTCATACTGCTTACCACCAACGTTTTATTTTGATTCGGCGGTATTGTGGGATGAAGCGGCCCGGACCAACCTTATATGTCCACGCACATGAGACTGGTTCCATCGACTGACATACAACTTGTTTTGCATAAAGGTGGCTGGCGGGTGTCTGTTTCTCCTACTTTAGTTGAATCAAATTTGACTATGGCCGGTCCTTGAAGGAGGTTAAAACAGCAAACTTGATGAATCACCGTTGTGGTTTTTGTGTAGTTAAGGACGGTTCTTGCTAGAAGCCTGTAGCAGCGATGTAAAAATTGCAACAACAAAGTAGAGGACGTCTAACTTGTTTTTGCACGATATGTTGTGATGTGATATGGTCAAGATATGATGTGATATATGTTGATGTATGAGATGATCATGTTTTGTAATATCGATAACCGGCAGGAGCCTTAGGGTTGTCTCTTAATTATTGTATGAAATGCAAACGCCGTGTAATTGCTTTACTCTATCACTTGTTGTAGAAGCAATAGTTGGTGAGACGACCCCGACGCAACGATGGAGGTAAAGGTGTCGAGCCGGTGATGATGGAGATCATGACGATGCTTTGGAGATGGAGATCAAAAGCACAAGATGATTATGGCCATATCATGTCACATATTTTGATTGCATGTGATGTTTATCCTTTATGCATCTTATTTTGCTTAGAACGGCGGTAGCATTATAAGATGATCCCTTCACTAAATTTCAAGATAAAAGTGTTCTCCCCGAGTATGCACCATTTCCAAATTTCATCGTTTCGAAGCACCTCATGATGATCGGGTGTGATAGACTCTACGTTCACATACAACGGGTGTAAGACAGTTTTGCACATGTAGAATGCTTGGGTTAAACTTGACGAACCTAGCATGTACAGACATGGTCTTGGAACACTGGAGACCGAAAGGTCAAACGTGAGTCATATAGTAGATATGATCGACATAGAGATGTTCACCATTGATGACAACCCCATCTCACATGATGATCGGACATGGGTTAGTTGATTTGGATCATGTATCACTTAGATAACTTGAGGGATGTTTATTTAAGTGGGAGTTCATTAGTAATTTGATTAAACGAACTTAAATTTATCATGAAGTTAGTCTTAATAGTGTTGCATATCTATGTTGTAGATCAATGGCCCGAGCTAGCGTTCCCCTGAATTTTATTGTGTTCCTAGAGAAAGCTAAGTTGAAAGATGATGGTAGCAACTATACAGGCTGGGTCCGTAACTTGAGGATTATCCTCATTGCTGCATAGAAGAATTATGTCCTTGATGCACCGCTATGTGATAGACCTACTGCAGGAGCTACTGCAGATGTTATGAACGTCTGGCAGGCTCGATCCAATGACTACTCGATAGTTCAGTGTGCCATGCTTTGCGACCTAGAACTGGGACTTCAAAGACGTTTTGAACGTCATGGAACATATGAGATGTTTCAAGAGTTAAAGTTAATATTTCAAGCAAATGTCCGGATTGAGAGATATGAAGTCTCCAACAAGTTCTATAGCTGCAAGATGGAGGAGAATAGTTCTGTCAGTGAATACATACTCAAAATGTCTGTGTATCATAACCACTTGACTCAGCTGGGAGTTGATCTTCCAGTTGATACTGTTATTGACATAGTTCTTCAATCACTGCCACCAAGCTACAAAGGCTTCATGATGAACTATAATATGCAAGGGGTGAATAAAACGATTCCTGAGCTCTTCACAATTCTTAAGGCCGCGGAGGTAGAAATCAAGAAGGAGCATCAAGTGTTAATGGTTAAGAAGACCACTAGTTTCAAGAAAAAAGGCAAGGAAAAGAAAGGGAACTTCAAGAAGAATGGCCAGCAAGTTGCCACTCCCGGGAAGAAGCCCAAAGCTGGACCCAAGCCTGAAACTGAGTGCTTCTACTGCAAGGGGAATGGTCACTGGAAGTGAAACTGCCCCAAATACTTGGCGGATAAGAAGGATGGCAAAGTGAACAAAGTTATATTTGATATATGTGTTATTGATGTGTACCTTACTAATGCTCGTAGTAGCGCCTGTGTATTTGATGCTGGTTCGGTTGCACATATTTTTAACTCGGAACAGGAGTTGTGGAATAAACGAAGACTGGCTAAGGACGAGGTGACGATGCTCGTCGGGAATGGTTCCAAGGTCGATGTGATCGCCGTCGGCACGCTACCTCTACATCTACCTCCGGGATCAGTTTTAGACCTCAATAATTGTTATTTGGTGACAACATTGAGCATGGACATTATATCTTGATCTTGTTTATTGCGAGATGGTTATTCATTTAAATCAGAGAATAGTGGTTGTTCTGTTTATATGAGTAATATATTTTATGGTCATGCACCCTTGATGAATAGTCTTTCTTGTTGAATCTCGATCGTAGTGATACACATATTCATAATATTGATGCCAAAGGGACCATCATGATTGGCCGCCCCATGGAGGTGGATGAGGCATCGCTGGCGGGTCTCGGGCCGGTGAGGATGCGCTTCGCTTGCCGCTCTTTAGCCAAGCTCCGTGGCTACGTCCAGATCTGGTTTAACAGTGAGGGGTACACCATTAGGATGGAAGCTGAGGCAGACGATCCTCAAGGTGCTATGCCCCCTCCCCTTCCCCCCACAAGCTTGGACAAGGGTCCGGATGGCAAGGACAAGGATCATGACATGAGCTTGGGCGATGACTCGATTGATACGGCGTCGTGGGACAAGCTGGGCCTCAAGGACAAGGACACGACGGCCGTCGCTCCTACAAGGGGGGGGGGGTGCGACTGACATGGGGGAGCGCCAGGTTGGTGTGGGCAGCAACGAGACGGCCTTTAATCAGTATGGCTCCAACATGTCGCTCGGCTTCGACGCAGACAAAGGCGTCTCGGCCTCCTGTGACTTGGGGGCCGGTCGATGCTCATCTCTACGGTGGTCGCTGGCGTGGGTGGGGTGCGCGTGCTCGAGGTGCGCTCTCCTCCACCTTCGTCAGCGGTGGGCGGCGTCAGTTGTGGGAAGCGGATCCCCAAGAAGAAGGCGGGGCACAAGACTCCTCCGGTGGCGCGGGCGAGCCCCTCGTCGGCGTGTGCGGGCATGCCCCTCTCGCACCGGCGTGGTGATGGCGCTGGCTTCCCCTGGAGGTCAGGCTGGCGGGACTATGGCGACCGCTCCTTCCTCCTCCTCGGATGCGCTCCGGGCGGCGGTGACCAAGACGGCGCCCATCTCCACTGCTGATACGTCTCCGTCATATCTACTTTTCCAAACACTTTTGCCCTTGTTTTGGACTCTAACTTGCATGATTTGAATGGAACTAACCGGACCGACGCTGTTTTCAAAGCAGACTTTCCATGGTGTTATTTATGTGTGAAACAAAAGTTCTCGGAATGACCTGAAACTCCACGGAACTTATTTTTGGAAAATATTAAAAATATTGGCGAAAGAATCAAGGCCAGGGGGCCCACCACCTGTCCACGAGGGTGGGGGCGTGCCTGCCACCCTGGGTGCGCCCCCTGCCTCGTGCGCCCCCTGGAGCTCCACGGACCTCAACTCCAACTCCATATATTCATGTTCGGGGAGAAAAAAAATTAGAGAGAAGGATTCATCATGTTTTACGATACGGAGCCGCCGCCAAGCCCTAAAACCTCTCGGGAGGGCTGATCTGGAGTCTGTTCGAGGCTCCGGAGAGGGGAATCCGTCGCCATCGTCATCATCAACCATCCTCCATCACCAATTTCATGATGCTCACCGCCGTGCGTGAGTAATTCCATCGTAGGCTTGCTGGACGGTGATGTGTTGGATGAGATTTATCATGTAATCGAGTTAGCTTTGTTAGGGTTTGATCCCTAGTATCCACTATGTTCTGAGATTGATGTTGCTATGACTTTGCTATGCTTAATGCTTGTCACTAGGGCCCGAGTGCCATGATTTCAGATCTGAACCTATTATGTTTTCATGAATATATGTGAGTTCTTGATCCTATCTTGCAAGTCTATAGTCACCTACTATGTGTTATGATCCGTCAACCCCGAAGTGACAATAACCGGGACCACTCCTGGTGATGACCATAGTTTGAGGAGTTCATGTATTCACTATGTGTTAATGATTTGGTCTGGTACTCTATTAATAGGAGGCCTTAATATCGCTTAGTTTCCATTAGGACCCCGCTGCCACGGGAGGGTAGGACAAAAGATGTCATGCAAGTTCTTTTCCATAAGCATGTATGACTATATTCGGAGTACATGCCTATATTACATTGATGAATTGGAGCTAGTTCTGTGTCACCCCATGTTATGATTGTTACATGATGAACCGCATCCGGCATAATTCTCCATTATCGATCCAATGCCTACGAGCTTTTCACATATTGTTATTCGCTTATTTACTTTTCCGTTACTCTTTGTTACAATCACTACAAAACCCAAAATATTACTTTTGCTACCGTTATCATTACTTCCATATTACTTTGCTACTAAATACTTTGCTGCAGATACTAAGTTATCCAGGTGTGGTTGAATTGACAACTCAACTGCTAATACTTGAGAATATTCTTTGGCTCCCTTGTGTCGAATCAATAAATTTGGGTTGAATACTCTACCCTCGAAAACTGCTTGCGATCCCTATACTTGTGGGTTATCAAGACTATTTTCTGGCGCCGTTGCCGGGGAGCATAGCTCTATTCTTTGAGTCACTTGGGATTTATATCTGCTGGTCACTATGAGGAACTTGAAAGATGAGAAAAACAATTTATCCCTCAACTACGAGGGGAGGTAAGGAACTGCCATCTGGCTCGGCACTTGATTCACCTTCTGTTTTGAGTAAGCTTGCGACACCTAAACCTGCTTCAGGTATTAATTCTGATATGTCGCATGTTATTGATGATGCCACTTCTGCTATGCATGATACTTATGATGAAACTACTTCTATGCTTGATACTACTGTGCCACTTGGTGAATTTCTTGACGGACAACTTGCTAGGGCTAGAGAGAATGAAATTATTGAAACTAATAATATTGATGAGAGTGATGATGAAGGCTCTCCCAATAAATATGAATTACCTGTTGTGCCTGAGGGCTATGTTATGGATGAAGAAACTAAAAGAGACTTTCTTGCTTGCAATGATAGAAGTGATCTTAAGAAATTATTAGCTAAGCTTAAACAAAAAACTCTGAATGCTAGAATGAAGTATGATCCCGCTTATGCTACTTCACCTATCTTTGTTACTGATAAGGATTATGAATTCTCTGTTGATCCTGATATAATTACTTTGGTTGAATCTGATCCTTTTTATGGCTATGAATCTGAAACTATTGTGGCACATCTTACTAAATTAAATGATATAGCCACCTTGTTCACTAATGATGAGAGAACCCGCTACTTTTATATCCTTAAAATATTTCCGTTCTCATTAAAGGGTGATGCTAAGATATGGTTTAATTCCCTTGATCCTGGTTGTGTGCGTAGTCCCCAGGATATGATTTATTACTTCTCTGCTAAATATTTCCCTGCTCATAAGAAACAAGCTGCTTTAAGGGATATATACAATTTTGTGCAAATTGAAGAAGAGAGTCTCCCACAAGCTTGGGGGAGGCTTCTCCAATTACTTAATGCTTTGCCTGATCATCCTCTTAAGAAAAATGAAATACTTGATATCTTTTATAATGGACTAACCGATGCTTCCAGAGACCACCTGGATAGTTGTGTTGGTAATATTTTCAGGGAAAGAACACCGGATGAAGCTGAAATTCTATTGAATAATATATTGACAAATGAAAATAATTGGACACTTCCCGAACCAACTCTTAAACCAACTCCGAAGAAAAGGGGTGTTCTATTTCTCAGTCCTGAAGATATGCAAGAGGCAAAGAAATCTATGAAAGAAAAAGGTATTAAAGCTGAAGATGTTAAGAATTTACCTCCTATTGAAGAAATACATGGTCTTAATTTACCGCATGTTGAAGAAATATATGATCCTAATCCGTTACCTATTGAAGAAACTCATGGTCTTGATAACCCGACGCAGGTAGTAAAGGTAAATTCTCTCTATAGATTTGATGAAGGTGATATTCCTCGTTATAAGTCTGCTAGACAATGCTTAGATGAGTTTGACAATTTTATTGTTAAACAAGAAAACTTCAATTCTTATATTGGTAGACAATTAAAATACAATTTCGATACGCTTGAACACTTGGGTGATTATATATCTAGAGTTAAAGGTGAACTTAAACTCATTAGTAAACATGCTTCTATGGTTACCACTCAAGTAGAACAAGTACTTAAAGCTCAAAATGATTTGCTCAATGAACTGAAGAGCAAGAATAATGATTATGCTGTTAGAGTGGCTACTAGAACTGGTAAAATGACTCAGGAACCTTTGTATCCTGAAGGCCATCCTAAGAGAATTGAGCAGGATTCTCAAAGAAATAATGTTGTCACCTAGTCCTTCTAAGAAGAAGAAAAAGAAAAATGATAGGACTTTGCATGCTTCTAGTGAACCTATTGCTGAAACACCTGAGAATCCTAATGATATTTCTATTTCTAATGTTGAAACACAATCTGGTAACGAACGTGAAACTAGTGATAATGTTAATGATGATGTTCATGTCGATGCTGAACCTAGCAATGATAATGATGTAGAAATTGAACCTGTTGTTGATCTTGATAACCCACAATCAAGGAATCAATGTTATGATAAAAGAGACTTTGTTGCTAGGAAACACGGTAAAGAAAGAGAAGCATGGGTTCAGAAACCCATGCCTTTTCCTCCCAAACCATCCAATAAAAAGGATGATGAAGATTTTGAGCGCTTTGATGAAATGATTAGACCTATCTTTTTGTGTATGCGATTAACTGATATGCTCAAAATGAATCCTTATGCTAAGTATATGAAAGAGATTGTTACTAATAAGAGAAAGATACCGAAAGCTGAAATTTCCACCATGCTTGCTAATTATACTTCTAAGGGCGGAATACCAAAGAAACTAGGAGATCCAGGAGTACCCACTACACCATGCTCCATTAAAAGAAACTATGTTAAAACTGCTTTATGCGATCTTGGAGCCGGTGTTAGTGTTATGCCTCTCTCTTTATATCATAGACTTGATTTGAATAAGTTGACACCTACTAAAATGTCTCTGCAAATGGCTGATAAATCAACTGCTATACCTGTCGGTAATTGTGAGGATGTGCCTGTTGTGGTTGCAAACGTTACTATTTTAACGGACTTTGTTATTCTTGATATTCCCGAGGACGATAGTATGTCTATTATTCTTGGAAGACCCTTTTTGAATACTGCAGGGGCTGTTATTGATTGCAACAAAGGCAATGTCACTTTTCATGTTAATGGTAATGAGCATACGGTACACTTTCCAAAGAAACAACCTCAAGTTCATAGTATCAATTCTATTGGAAAAATTCCACCGATTATTTTTGGAGGTTTTGAATTTCCTCTTCCTGCTGTCAAAAAGAAATATGATATTCTTATTATTGAGGATGTGCATATTCCTGTTGAGGTAACATAGTGTTATTCGAAATTTCTCCGGTTCCATGTTATTCGGAATGAGTTTGTTAACAAGACTTGATCAACCTTGTTAGTGGATTCCTTTTGAAGAGCATGGGGTGGATGAAATTAGAAAGCACAACCTTCTGTAACCTCTCTCTACTTTTTTTATTTAGTTGAAATAAATTAAAAATAGTATTTTTTGTCTGTTTTCTGAATTATCTGTGCAATAAAAAAATACCCCGAAAATAAAAGTTCTCCAAATGCCCTGCAATTTAATATGATTTTTTCTGGAATATTTGAGAATATCTGGTACTGAGAACACAGCAGGGGAGCAAGCACCTGGCCACGAGGGTCCAGGGCACGCCCACCCCTACAGGGCACGCCCCCTGCCTCGTGGGCCCATGGTGGCTCCCCTCCACTTATGCCAGCCACCACACACTTCTTCTTCCTCCCAAAAAAACCACCATCCAGCTCAAGCACGAGTTCTAGCTCATTTTGCTGCGATTTTCGATCTCCTTGCTCAAAGCACCTCTCACAAAACTATTTTGGGGGATTGTTCCTTGGTATGTGACTCCTCCATTGGTCCAATTAGTTTTTGTTCTAGTACTTTATTCATTGCAAATTTGTGCTGCCTAGGTGACCATGTTCTTGAGCTTGCATGTCAAATTAATATGGTTCCAAGTAGTTCTAATGCATGATATAGGCTCTAGGCACTTGTAGGAGTAGTTGCTATCAATTTTGTTGAGCTTGGTTCACTTTTATTTGAAGTTACTAAAAATTTCAGAAATTTTTCTGAGGAAGAAATATGTTTAGGAAAATGTACCAAGGTGGTTCTTCAAGGAAGCAAGGACCCATGCTTGCAATGCGTGATGCTGATGATGAGCCACCAAGGAACGCTCCTGTGCGGCCTTGTGAATGGCCTTCAGAGGACTTCATGGATCGAGCAGGAATTAAGGAAGAATTTAACGCATATTTGCGTAACGCTGATCTTGTGAGCTTCGAGGCAGAAAGGTGCCGTCAGTACCACTATCTCACTAGTTCCTTTGTGAGGAGGTTTGAATTTTCATCTTCACGCAATTCTCAACCCGTCCTGTTTGATCTTTATGAAAATTATTATACTATGGACTTAGAGGATTTTACCACTGCTTGCAAACTTCCACAATGGGGTAGTACTAGTGAACCTCACAAATCTGAATTTAGAGATTTTCTTGCTAGTATAACTGTGGGGGAATCTAGAGACATAGCATGAGCTACCATAGGGAGCATTCATTTTCCTGCTATACATTATTTTGCTCTCTTTATAGGTAGGTTCATAAATGGTAAAGATGAAGCATGTCATATGTGTGTCCCTGACCTCAGTGTTCTTAGGAGTATTGTGTTAGGAGATAAATCTTATAATTTGGGAGCCATTGTTGCACGTAGGTTGCATCATAATAGATTTAATGGAGATTTCTTTGGTGGAATTATGCAACCCGCTTAGCTAATTTTCTTGGTGTAACCATACGCGATGATGATATTGAATTACCTCCTACTTACCTAGACTTTAATGCTATGGTTCACCATCAGGTTGTCGAGAGGAATGAACCACCTCTCCAAGATCGATTAATCTTTGACAAAGGCCACGCCAAATGTTGTTCTTCCTGCCCCTACTCTCTTTGACTTTCAGGCAAAGGGGAGACATTTTATAACCAGGGAGGAGGCAAATGAGTACGAAAGGAGGACGAGGGCAGCTCGCCTCCAAGCTGTAGCCCACGATGTAATAGCTGCTGCATCTCAGTATGACCCCAGTTACAACTTTGGATATCTGCCAGGACATCCGTGGCAATAGACCAACTTAGGCCAAAAGCCTAAGCTTGGGGGAGTAAGTATTTCTCACCGACATTACATTCATGTTTACACACTCATTGCTAGATGTCGGTGCTCATACTCTTTCACTGTAATATCCATGCTAGTTTATTTTCCTTTTTTTATGCTTTCTTCTTTTGTGTTTAATAAACCTTAAGAAAAACAAAAAAAATTAGTAGTAGCTTTTAGTTAGTTTACTTTTCTTGTTGTAGTAATAATTAAAAGAAAACCCAAAAATATTTCCCGTTCTTCTTTTGCTTGTTGGCAGATTTCCCATGTAAATAGTTCTATTTCTTTTCTTTTCCTTGGGGGGTCGATAGGAGAAGACCATAATTAAAATGTTGAAGTGGCTCTTATATGCATTATTGTTGATTTAACCAAGAGCCCATATTGCCTTGTCTTCTCCTGTTTATTGAATGCTCGCAGATTCCAGCTTAGTCCAATGCACGTGCACTATTATTATTATTCACATCGTTCGGTCATGCAAGTGAAAGGCAATAATGACGATATATGATGGACTAATTGAGATGAGAGAAGCTGGTATGAACTCGACCTTTTTTGTTTTTGTAAATATGATTAGTTCATCGTTCCTGATTCAGCCTATTATGAATAAACATGTTTGCAATGAAAATTAGAGATCATAGTTGCTCGTGCCATGCTTGATTAGCTATGAGTTATAATGGTTTACCTTGCGTGCCAACATGCTATTAAAATGGTTGTGATGTGGTATAGTGGGGTGGTATCCTCCTTTGAATGATTTAAGTGACTCGACTTGGCACATGTTCACACATGTAGTTGAAACAAATCAACATAAGCCTTCATGATATTTATGTTCATGGTGCATTATATCCTACTCATGCTTGCACTCAATGTCTATTAATTTTAATGCATGTTCATGACTGTTGTCGCTCTCTAGTTGGTCGCTTCCAGCCTTTTGCTAGCCTTCACTTGTACTAAGCGGAATACTTGCTTGTGCATCCAATCCCTTAAAACCCCAAAGTTATTCCATATGAGTCCACTATACCTTCCTATATGCGGTATCTACCTGCCGTTCCAAGTAAATTTGTATGTGCCAAACTCTAAACCTTCAAAAGAAATTCTGTTTTGTATACTCGAATAGCTCATGTATCAACTAGGGTTGTCCGTATCTTCCATGCTAGGCGGGTTATTCTCAAGAGGAGTGGACTCCGCTCCTCACTCACGAGAAAATGGCTGGTCACCGGGATGCCCAGTCCCATGCTTTATGCAAATTAAATCAAAATAATTGCAAACAAAACTCCCCCTGGGACTGTTGTTAGTTGGAGGCACTCGTTGTTTTGAGCAAGCCATGGATTGATGCTTGTGGTGGAGGGGGAGTATAAACTTTACCATTCTGTTTGGGAACCGCCTATAATGTGTGTAGCATGGAAGATATCGCCATCTCTTGGTTGTTATGTTGACAATGAAAGTATGCCGCTCAAAATATTATTTATCTCTATTTCAAAAACCGAGCTCTGGCACCTCTACAAATCCCTGCTTCCCTCTACGAAGGGCCTATCCATTTACTTTTATGCTGAGTCATCACCCTCTTATTAAAAAGCACTAGCTGGAGAGCACTGCCATCATTTGCATCCATTACTATTAATTTATATTGGGTATGACTATGATTGGATCTCTTTACCATGAATTACAATGTTTAGTCAGTCCTTGATCTTTAAAGGTGCTCTGCATTTATGTTTTGCGGTCTCAGAATGGGCTAGCGAGATACCATCTTGTTATATCATATTACGATTGTTTTGAGAAAGTGTTGTCATCTGAGATTTATTATTATTGCTTGCTAGTTGATTATGCCATTTATATGAGTAAACATGAGACCTAAGAGTTATTGTGAATATGGTTAGTCATAATATTTGCTGAAAACTTGAATGCCGGCTTTACATATTTACAACAACAAGAGCAAACAGAGTTTGTAGAAGTTTTTCTTTATCACTTTCAGTTTATCAACTGAATTGCTTGAGGACAAGCAAAGGTTTAAGCTTGGGGGAGTTGATACGTCTCTGTCGTATCTACTTTTCCAAACACTTTTGCCCTTGTTTTGGACTCTAACTTGCATGATTTGAATGGAACTAACCCGGACTGACGCTGTTTTCAGCAGACTTTCCATGGTGTTATTTATGTGCAGAAACAAAAGTTCTCGGAATGACCTGAAACTCCACAGAACTTATTTTTGGAAACTATTAAAAATATTGGCGAAAGAATCAAGGCCAGGGGGCCCACCACCTGTCCATGAATGTGGGGGGCGCGCCTGCCCTCCTGGGCGCGCCCCCTGCCTCATGGGCCCCATGGAGCTCCACCGACCTCAACTCCAACTCCATATATTCGTGTTCGGGGAGAAAAAAATCAGAGAGAAGGATTCATCGTGTTTTACGATACGGAGCCGCCGCCAAGCCCTAAAACCTCTCGGGAGGGCTGATCTGGAGTCCATTCGGGGCTCCGGAGAGGGGAACCCGTCGCCATCGTCATCATCAACCATCCTCCATCACCAATTTCATGATGCTCACCGCCGTGCGTGAGTAATTCCATCGTAGGCTTGCTGGACGGTGATGGGTTGGATGAGATTTATTATGTAATCGAGTTAGTTTTGTTAGGGTTTGATCCCTAGTATCCACTATGTTCTGAGATTGATGTTGCTATGACTTTGCTATGCTTAATGCTTGTCACTAGGGCCCGAGTGCCATGATTTCAGATCTGAACCTATTATGTTTTCATGAATATATGTGAGTTCTTGATCCTATCTTGCAAGTCTATAGTCACCTACTATGTGTTATGATCCGGCAACCCCGAAGTGACAATAATAGGGACCACTCCCGGTGATGACCATAGTTTGAGGAGTTCATGTATTCACTATGTGTTAATGCTTTGGTCTGGTACTCTATTAAAAGGAGGCCTTAATATCCCTTAGTTTCCATTAGGACCCCGCTGCCACGGGAGGGTAGGACAAAAGATGTCATGCAGGTTCTTTTCCATAAGCACGTATGACTATATTCGGAATACATGCCTACATTACATTGATGAATTGGAGCTAGTTCTGTGTCACCCTATGTTATTATTGTTACATGATGAACCGCATCCGGCATGATTCTCCATCACCGATCCAATGCCTACGAGCTTCTCACATATTGTTCTTCGCTTATTTACTTTTCCGTTGCTACTGTTACAATCACTACAAAACCCAAAAATATTACTTTTGCTACCGTTGCCGTTACTTCCATATTACTTTGCTACTAAATACTTTGCTGCAGATACCAAGTTATCCAGGTGTGGTTGAATTGACAACTCAACTGCTAATACTTGAGAAAATTCTTTGGCTCCCCTTGTGTTGAATCAATAAATTTGGGTTGAATACTCTACCCTCGAAAACTATTGCGATCCCCTATAGTTGTGGGTTATCAACTACCAAGCGTTCCAAGGCGGTGGTGATGGCGCCCTCGTCTCTGGAGCGGGCTAGCTCGCGCTCAAAAGGCGCCAAGGGCAACCTTCCCTCGCTGCAGCGCGCCCAACTTCTTCTGGCACAGAAGAACATGGAAATCGAAGGTAACCCCCTGCCCTGTTTCACTATTTTCGACGAGTATTCAGATGAGCGTTTAGGTGGGATCTTAGATTACTGTGGAGTTTACATGTCGAACGGGGGCGAAGCACGCGATCTTCTTTCTCTCCTTCGTTCGAAGGAAATCGCGCAGGCAGCGCTTGCCCAGGCCGCTGCTGCCCGCGTGGCGCCATCGACCGATGAAGCAGGGGCTTCTCTGGAGATTGTTGTGTGGCCCGACCAGGGGGACACTGCAGTTGGCGCTGTGCCGTCCCCCTCAACCCGTTGTCCTACCAAGACACAGTGTGTGGCCTAAGCGGTTACTGCGAGGGGTATCCGTCTCCGCAGTCTCATAATCTAATGCGATTCATTTTCTGGAACATTCGTGGCTTCGACCACGCTGGGAGGCGGACCCAGCTGAAGGAATACATTCACGAAGAAGGTATCAATGTAGTGGGTTTACAGGAAACCATCAAGGTGGATTTCCTCCACTAGGACTTTTTTGCTATCGATCCTTTGGAGCGTTTTGCTGGAATTGGGTTCCCACGGTGGGCCACTCTGGGGGTCTGCTGCTTGGTGTCCACCAAGTTTGTAGCGAGGTGTTTTCGTGGGATGTGGGCAGGTTTTTCATCTCTACACACGTTCGCACCGTGCGACCCTGTGCGAGTGGGAGGTCATTGTGGTATATGGCCCAGCCGACCACTCCCGCTCATAGGAATTCCTGGGGGAACTCCAGGTGAAGGTTGCAGCCTTGGGTGCGCGAAATTTTCCACTACTGGTTGGTGGCGATTTTAACTTGATTCGCTCGAGAGCGGACAAGAACAACGGGATTATTAACTGGACAAGGGTGTCCATGTTAATAATGCGATTGCGGCAATGGCCCTTAGGGAAGTGGCTTGAGTAGGGGCTCGGTATACGTGGACCAATAAGCAGTTAACGCCGGTTCGGTCGGTGCTTGACCGGGTTTCCATGTCAGCGGAGTGGGAAGTGCTCTTCCCCCTTCGCTCCCTACAAGCGGAAACTAGGATTGGATCGGATCATATCCCGCTAATCCTCTCCTCAGGGGAGGACAGGTTGAAACGAAATCCCCGTTTCTTCTTTGAAACTGCATGGCTCAAGTCTCCGGGTTTCGATCAATCTTTCTAACCAAATGGGCGACATGTGTTGCCCGGCTCGGGTCGCAACATGGGCCTATGGAGCTCTGGATTGCCGCAGGGGTGGGCATGCGCGCAGCTCTCAAAGGTTGGGGGAGCAACCAGGGCCACGAGGATAAACTGCTCTGAGCATGCATGACTTTCGAAGTTGGCTCGGATGGACGCGATTGCTGATTAGCAGGGTTTGTCGGAGCAGGATTGGGCTCAGCGTTACGCGCTGGAAGCCCAAGTTGAGGCACTCCTTAGGGCAGAGGAGGAATATTGGCGTAGGCGTGGTGGCATCAAGTGGACGCTGAAGGCTGGCGCGAACACCAAGTACTTCCACGCCTACGCTAATGGCCGGCGACGTAAGTGCGCCATCCTGAGATTGCAGTCTGAGCAGGGGCTCCTTTTGAGACAAGAGGATATCATTCGCCACATCTACGAATTCTACATCCAGATGATGGACTCCAGGGAGGAGCCGTGCGCTAGGCTGCGGGTAGACGTCTGGGATCCCGCGCTGCGGGTCTCGGACCAAGAAAATGAAGGCATGGGGCTGGCCTTCCTCCCTCGGGAGATTGATGTGGCAGCTCTAGGGATGAAATCAAACACTGCCCGGGCCCTGATGGTTGGCTGATGGCGATGTTTAAGCGCTTTTGGCCAGTGCTTAAGGGGCCTATCTTCGACGTGTGTAATGGGTTCATGCGGGGTTTCGTTGATATCTCACGCCTGAACTTTGGGGTCCTCTCTTCGGTCCCCAAAGTTCAGGGTGCGGATTGTATTAGATAGTTTAGGCCCATAGCACTCATTAACGTTCCGTTTAAAATTTGCTCTAAGGCTTGTTCCACGCGTCTCTCTCCGGTTGCTCATCGTATCATTAGTAGGAGTCAGTCGACCTTTATCCGCGGTCGCAATATTCTGGAGGGTCCCCTCGCCCTTTAGGAAATAGTTCACTCGCTCAAACGTTCTCGCCAGCCAGCCATCTTACTGAAATTGGACTTCGAGAAGGCGTATGACTGCGTGAACTGGGATTTTCTCCGACAAGTTCTCCTGGACAGGGGTTTCACGTCGGTTTGGGTTCACCGCATGATGCAATTGGTCTCGGGGGGCCAAACGGCAATTGCGGTGAACGGAGAATCAGGGAACTTCTTCCACAACAAGCGTGGACTTTGTCAAGGGGACCCTGCCTCCCCGCTGTTGTTTAATTTTGTGGCCGATGCCCTAGGCACCATGTTAGATAAAGCCCGTGCTGCTGGCCACATCAGTGGAGTGGTCGGTAACTTGATCCTGGGGGGTGTGTCGCACCTGCAGTACGCGGACGGCACACTCCTTCTCTTCGAGCCAGGCACGCACAATATCGCAACAGTTAAGGCCATCCTCTTGTGTTTTGAGCTTATGTCCGAGCTAAAAATCAACTTCCACAAGTGTGAAGTGGTGTCCATGGGGATGGATGCGGCCGAAAGTTTACGTGTAGCCAACCTGCTTAATTGCAAGCTTGGGAAACTACTGTTTACTTACCTTGGCCTCCCGATCACTGAGAAAAAGTGCTCAATTTCAGATTGGGAACCTCTCTGCAATAAGGTGGCGGGTAGAGTTTGCCCGTGGAGAGGGAGATTTATGTCTTCAGGGGCAAGACTAACCTTAACCAATTCCAGCCTATCGTCATTGCCTATGTTCGTCATGGGGTTGTTCCTGTTGGCTGATGGGGTGCACACCTAACTTGACACCCCTAGGGCCTGCTTCTTTTGGGAAGGGGCTGGGCCAAAGAAAAAAAATACCATATGGTTAAATGGCAGGCCGTTTGCCGGCCCAAAGCCCAGGGGGCCTTGGGATCATCAACTCTAAGATGGTGAACATTGCACTCATGTGTAAATGGATTTGGAAGCTGTCTTAGGGCGAGACTGGCCACTGGGTGGATCTCCTTCGTGCCAAATACTTCCCTGATGGGAATTTTTTGAGGCCGAGAATCACGGTTCACCCATTCTGGAACTCCATCCAAACCTTAAAACCGTACTTTGCCAGAGGGGCGAAATTTATGGTAAATAACGGCCGCTCCACACGATTCTGTCTTGTCCTGTGGATCGGCCACCAACCTCTTTGGTCGGAATTTCGCGATCTCTATTCCATTGCGGGATCCCCAACTATTAGTTCCCACGACCTTTAGTTCCTCCCCGCCCGCAATATATTTTAGAAGGGAGCTCTCGGGGCCTGAGGCGAATAGTTGGGACCGCCTGCGGGCCCTGATCGCCGACGTGCATCTGTCTACTACCGCAGACACGGTGTCATGGAGGTTAACGGGCTCTGGTAAGTTTTCTGTCACCTCTCTCTATAGAGAGTTGGCTCATGGTCCTGCCCTTTAGGCTGACACGGGGCTCTGGAAGGCACGAATTCTGCTTAAAATCAAGGTTTTCCTCTGGCAATTATGCCAAGATCGCCTTCCAACCTCCACCAATGTAGCTAAACGCAATGGGATGGCTAGTGGGCCTTGCGCTCTTTGTGATGTCTCGGAAGACGCGAATCACGTGTTCTTTCGGTGTCCCCTGGCGCGCTTCGTTTGGAGCGTGGTCCACGAGCGTGGATTGGGATCCACACTCCGCTCCGAGCTGGTGTCGTCTCTATCCTCGGTTCAGGGCTCCTCCCACCGTATAATGTGGACTTGTTCGGCCACAATGCTATGGGCCCTGTGGCGAACTCGTAACAAGTTTACTATTGCGGGTGTTTTCCCATCTCACCCTGCTGACGTAATCTACAAATGTATCATTTTCTTACAGCAGTGGGCGCCGCTGGGAAGGCATCAGGACGCTGATCTCCATCGCCATGCTCTAGACCGCCTCCGCCTCGTCTACTCGGTGTCTCGAGCTCGTTGTATGCTACCTAGGGATGTGTAGCGCCTTTTGGAAGTGTTTCCTCCGAGCCTGCGTGCTCTTTTTCTGGCTGGCAATGCCTTGTACCACACTTTACCCTCTGGGCTGGTCGTTTATGTGATGTTGGGTTCCTGGACTTGGTTACTAGTTATGTGCATGCTGCCTATGTTGTGGGCTTTATTAATTTAAAGCCGGACACCCCTGGCGTCTTCGTTCTAAAAAAAGATGCGAAGTTGATAATGATAGTGCAACATACTTGTGGCACTGCCGTTTAGGTCATATTGGTGTAAAGCGCATGAAGAAACTCCATACAGATGGACTTTTGGAATCACTTGATTATGAATCATTTGATACTTGCGAACCATGCCTCATGGGCAAGATGACTAAAACTCTGTTCTCCGGAACAATGGAGCGAGCCAATGACTTACTGGAAATAATACATACCGATGTATGCGGTCCGATGAGTGTTGAGGCACGCGGTGGGTATCATTATTTTCTGACCTCCACAGATGTTTTGAGTAGGTATGGGTATATCTACTTAATGAAACACAAGTCTGAAACATTTGAAAAGTTCAAAGAATTTCAGAGTGAAGTGGAGAATCATCGTAACAAGAAAATAAAGTTTCTACGTTCTGATCGCGGAGGCGAATATTTGAGTTACGAGTTTGGCCTTTATTTAAAATAATGTGGAATTGTTTCACAACTCACGCCACCTGGAACACCACAGTGTAATGGTGTGTCCAAACATCGTAACCGTACTTTATTAGATATGGTGTGATCTATGATGTCTCTTACTGATTTACCACTATCGTTTTGGGGTTATGCATTAGAGACGACCACATTCACGTTAAATAGGCCACCGTCTAAATACGTTGAGACGACACCGTATAGATTGTGGTTTGGCAAGAAACCTAAGTTGTCGTTTCTTAAAATTTGGGGATGCGACGCTTATGTCAAAAGGCTTCAGTCTGATAAGCTCGAACCTAAATCAGAGAAGTGTGTCTTCATAGGATACCCTAAAGAAAATATTGGGTACACCTTCTACCACAGATCTGAAGGCAAGGTCTTTGTTGCTAAGAATGGATCCTTTCTAGAGGTGTTTCTCTCGAAAGAAGTGAGTGGGAGGAAAGTAGAACTTGATGAAGTAACTGTACCTTCTCTCGAATTGGAAAGTAGCACATCACAGAAAACCATACCTGTGATGCCTACACCAACTAGAGAGGAAGCAAATGCTAATGATCATGAAACTTCAGATCAAGTTACTACTGAACCTCGTAGGTCGACCAGAGCATGTTCCGCGCCAGAGTGGTATGATAATCCTGTTCTGGAAGTTATGTTATTAGACCATGGTGAACCTACGAACTATGAAGAAGCTACGATGAGCCCAGATTACGATAAATATGGCTTGAGGCCATGAAATCTGAGATAGGATCCATGTATGAGAACAAAGTATGGACTTTGGTGGACTTGCCCGATGATTAGCAAGCCATTGAGAATAAATGGATCTTCAAGAAGAAGACTGATGCCGATGGTAATGTTACTGTCTAGAAAGCTCGACTTGTCGTGAAACGTTTTAGACAAGTTCAAGGAGTTGACTACGATGAGACTTTCTCACCCGTAGCGATGCTTAAGTATGTACGAATAATGTTAGCAATTGTCGTATTTTATGATTATGAAATCTGGCAAATGGACGTCAAAACTGCGTTCCTTAATGGATTTCTTAAAGAAGAGTTGTATATGATGCAACTAGAAGGTTTTGTCGATCCTAAAGGTTACTAACAAAGTGTGCAAGCTTCAGCGATCCATCTATGGACTGGTGCAAGCATCTCGGAGTTGGAATATATGCTTTGATGAGGTGATCAAAGCATATGGTTTTATACAGACTTACGGTGAAGCCTGTATTTACAAGAAAGTGGGTGGGAGCTTGATACGTCTCCAACGTATCTATAATTTTTGATTGTTCCATGCTATTATATTATCTGTTTTGGATGTTTTATATGCATTACTATGCTATTTTATATGATTTTTGGGACTAACCTATTAACCTAGAGCCCAGTGCCAGTTCCTGTTTTTTCCTTGTTTTAGAGTTTCGCAGAAAAGGAATACCAAACGGAGTCCAAACGGAATGAAACTTTCGCGATGATTTTTCTTGGACCAGAAGACATCCAGAGGGCTTGGAGTGCATGTCAGGGAAGCCACGAGGTGGCCACAAGGTCGGAGGGCGCGCCCCCACCCTTGTGGGCCCCTTGTGACTCCACCGACCTATTTCTTCCGCCTATATACTCTCAAATATCCCAAAAACTTCCAGGGGAGCCACAAAACCACTTTTCCACTGCCGCAACCTTCTATACCCGTGAGATCCCATCTAGGGGCCTTTTCCGGCATCCTGCCGGAGGGGGATTCGATCATGGAGGGCTTCTTCATCAACACCATTGCCTCTCCGATGAAGCGTGAGTAGTTTACCACAGACCTACAGGTCCATAGCTAGTAGCTAGATGGCTTCTTCTCTCTCTTTGATTCTCAATACCATGTTCTCCTCGATGTTCTTGGAGATCTATTCGATGTAATAATCTTTTGCGGTGTGTTTGCTGAGATCCGATTAATTGTGGATTTATGATCAGCTTATCTATGAATATTATTTGAATCTCCTCTGAATTCTTTTATGCATGATTTGATATCTTTGCAAGTCTCTCCAAACTATCGATTTGGTTTGGCCAACTAGATTGGTTTTTCTTGCAATGGGGGAAGTGCTTACCTTTGGGTTCAATCTTGCGGTGCTCGATCCTAGTGACAGAAGTGGAACTGACATGTATTGTATTGTTGCCATCGATGATAAAAAGATGGGGTTTTCATCATATTGTTTGAATTAATTCCTCTACATCATGTCATCTTGCCTAATGCGTTACTCTGTTCTTATGAACTTAATACTCTAGATGCATGCTAGATAGCGGTCGATGTGTGGAGTAATAGTAGTAGATGCAGAATCGTTTCAGTCTACTTGATACGGAAGTGATGCCTATATTCATGATCATTGCCTTAGATAACATCATAACTTTGCGCTCTTCTATCAATTGCTCGACAGTAACTTGTTCACCCACCATAATAATTTCTATCTTGAGAGAAGCCTCTAGTGAAACCTATGCCCCCCGGGTCTATTTTCCATCATATAAGTTTCCGATCTACAATTTTAGTTCCCTATTTAATTTCTTTGCAATCTTTTACTTTCCATTCCATAAACCAAAAATACCAAAAATATTACTTTACTGTTATCCATCTCTATCAGATCTCACTTTGCAAATAACCGTGAAGGGAGATTGACAACCCCTTTGTCGCGTTGGGTGCAAATTGGTGTTTGTTTGTGCAGGTATTCGGTGTCTTTTTGCGTTTTCTCCTACTGGATTGATACCTTGGTTCTCAAAAGCTGAGGGAAATACTTACTCTACTTTGCTGCATCACCCTTTCCTTTTCAAGGGAAAAACCAACGCAAGCTCAAGAGGTAGTAGAGCTCTGTAGCATTTCTAATATTATATGTGGATGACATATTGTTGACTGGAAATGATATAGAATCTAGATAGCATAAAAGGACACTTGAATAAGATCTTTTCAATGAAAGACCTCGGTGAAGCTGCTTATATATTGGGCATCAAGATCTATAGATATAGATTTAGACGCTTAATAGGACTTTCACAAAGCACATACCTTGACAAAGTTTTGAAGAAGTTGAAAATGGCTTAGTCAAAGAAAGGGTTCTGGCATGTGTTACAAGGTGTGAAATTGAGTTAGACTCAAAGCCTGGCCACTGAAGAAGATAGAGAAAAAATGAAAGTCATTCCCTATGCCTCAGCCATAGGTTCTATCATGTATGCTATGCTGTGTACCAGACCTGATGTGTGCCTTGCCATAAGTTTGGTAGGGAGGTACCAAATCAATCCAGGAGTGGATCACTGGACATCGTTCAGGAACATCCTGAAGTACCTGAAAAGGACCAAGGATATGTTTCTCGTTTATGGAGGTGACAAAGAACTCGTTGTATATGGTTACGTCGATGCTAGCTTTAGCACTGATCCGGATGACTCTAAGTCACAAACCGGATACGTAATTATATTGAATGGTGGAGCTAGCAGTTGGTGCAATTCCAAGCAGAGCGTCGTGGAAGGATCTACGTGTGAAGCGGAGTACATAGCTGCTTCGGAAGTTGCACATGAAGGAGTCTGGATGAAGCAGTTCATATCCGATCTGGGTGTAATACCCAGTGCATCGGGTCCAATGAAAATCTTTTGTGACAACACTAGAGCAATTTCCTTGGCGAAGGAATCCAGATTTCACAAGAGAACCAAACACATCAAGAGACGCTTCAACTCCATTCGTGAAAAGGTCAAGGATGGAGACATAGAGATTTGCAAAATACACACAAATCTAAATGTAGCAGACCCGTTGACTAAGCCTCTTCCGCGAGCAAAACAAGATCAACACCAAGACTCCATGGGTGTTAGATTTATTACAATGTAATCTAGATTATTGACTCTAGTGCAAGTGGGAGACTGAAGGAAATATTCCCTAGAGGCAATATTCAAGTTGTTACTTTATATTTCCTTATACATGATAAAGGTTTATTATTCATGCTAGAATTGTATTGTGATACGTCTCCAATGTATCTATAATTTTTGAATGTTCCATGCTATTATATTATCTGTTTTGGACGTTTATGGCTTTATTTTACACTTTTATACTATTTTTTGGACTAACCTATTAACCCAGAGCCCAGTGCCAGTTCCTGTTTTTTCCCTTGTTTTAGTGTTTCGCAGAAAAGGAATATCAAACGGAGTCCAAACGGAATGAAAACTTCAGGAGCGTGATTTTTGGAACGAACGTGATCCAGGAGACTTGGAGTTGAAGTCAAGGAAGCTTCAAGGTGGCCACGAGGCCGGGAGGCACGCCTGCCCCCCTGGGCGTGCCCCCACCCTCATGGGCCCCTCGTGGCTCCCCTTACCGACTTCTTTCGCCTATATATATCCATATACCCTAAAAACTTTGAAGAATAGAAGAGATTGGGAGTTCCACCGCCACAAGCCTCTGTAGCCACCAAAAACCAATCGGGACCTGTTCGGCACCACTGCTTGAAGGGAACCCTCACCGTGGCCATCTTCATCATCCGGCACTCTCCATGACGAGGAGGGAGTAGTTCACCCTCGGGCAGAGGGTATGTACCAGATAGCTATGTGTTTGATATCTCTCTCTCTCTCTCTCTCTCTCTCTCTCTCTCTCTCTCGTGTTCTTGATTCGGCACGATCTTGATGTATCGCGAGCTTTTCTATTATAGTTGGATCTTATGATATTTCTCCCCCTCTACTCTCTTGTAATGGATTGAGTTTTCCATTTGAAGTTATCTTATCGGATTGAGTCTTTAAGGATTTGAGAACACTTGATGTATGTCTTGCATGTGCTTATCTGTGGTGACAATGGGATATCAGATGATTCACTTGATGTATGTTTTGGTGATCAACTTGCGGGTTCCGTGACCTCGTGAACTTATGCATAGGGGTTGGCACACGTTTTCATCTTGACTCTCCGGCAGAAACTTTAGGGCACTCTTTGGAGTACTTTGTGTTGGTTTGAATAGATGAATCTGAGACTGTGTGATGCATATCGTATAATCATACCCACGGATACTTGAGGTGACATTGGAGTATCTAGGTGACATTAGGGTTTTGGTTGATTTGTGTCTTAAGGTGTTATTCTAGTACGAACTCTAGGATAGATTGAACGGAAAGAATAGCTTCGTGTTATTTTACTACGGACTCTTGAATAGATTGATCAGAAAGGATAACTTTGAGCTGGTTTTGTACCCTACCATAATCTCTTCGTTTGTTCTCCGCTATTAGTGACTTTGGAGTGACTCTTTGTTGCATGTTGAGGGATAGTTTGTTGGGGAACGTTGCAGAAAATTAAAATTTTTCTACGGTTTCACCAAGATCTATCTATGAGTTCATCTAAGCAACGAGTTACGAGAGAGAGTTTGCATCTACATACCACTTGTAGATCGAGTACGGAAGCATTCGAGGGAGTGGTGATGATGAAGACGTTCCCAACGTGATTCCGATCACCGATGACCAAGTGCTGAACGGACAGCACCTCCGCGTTCAACACACGTATGGGACGACGGCGTCTCCTTCGTCTTGATCCAGCAAGGAGGAAGGAGAGGTTGAGAAGACAACTCCAATGGCAGCCGACGGCGTGATGCGGATGGAGTGATTGTTCTCCGCGAGGCTTCGCCAAGCTTATGCGGAGGAGGAGGTGTTGGGAGGGAGGGCTGCGCCTTCAATGGTGTGTGCAGCCCTCCTCCACCCCTCTATTTATAGGGGAAGGAGGAGGGCGGCCCCTCTAGATGCATCTAGAGGGGGCGGCGGCCAGGGGAGGGCTTGCCCCCAAAGCAAGGGGCGCCTTAGGGTTCCCCCTCAACCCTAGGCGCATGGGCCAAGGGAGGGGTGCGCCCAGCCCACCGGGGCTGGCTGCCTCCCACGCAGCCCAAGTGGCCCCCAAAAGGGTGGCCTCCCCGTGGTCCTCCGAACCTTTCCGTGGACCCTCCATAATACCGATATGACCAAACTTTTCCGGTGTCCGTTTGACGACTTCCCATATATAAATCTTTACCTCCGGACCATTCCGGAACTCCTCGTGACGTCCGGGATCTCATCCGAGACTCGAACAACATTCGGTAATCACAAAAAGTCTTCCTATTAACCCTAAGCGCCACCGAACCTTAAGTGTGTAGACCCTACGGGTTGGGAGACATCTGAACATGACCGGGGCGCTCTCGGTCAATAACCAACAGCGGGATCTGGATACCCATGTTGGCTCCCACATGCTCCTCGATGATGTCATCGGATGAACCACGATGTCTAGGGTTTAAACAACCCGTATTCTATTCCCTTTGTCGACGGTATGTTACTTGCGAGACTCGATCGTCGGTATCCCAATATCTCGTTCAGTCTCGTTACCGGCAAGTCACTTTACTCGTCCGTAATGCATGATCCGTGACCATACACTTGATCACTTTGAGCTCATTATGATGATGCACTACCGAGTGGGCCCGTGATACCTCTCCGTCATACGGAGTGACAAATCCTGTCTCGATCCGTGTCAACCCAATGACACTTTCGGAGATACCTGTAGTGCACCTTTATAGTCACCCGATTACGTTGTGGCGTTTGGTACACCAAAGCACTCCTACGGTATCCGGGAGTTACGATCTCACGGTCTAAGGAAGAGATACTTGACATTGGAAAAGCTCTAGCAAAACGAACTACGATCTTGTGCTATGCTTAGGATTGGGTCTTGTCCATCACGTCATTCTCCTAATGGCGTGATCCGTTATCAATGACATCGATGTCCATAGTCGAAACCATGACTATCTGTTGACCAACGAGCTAGTCAATTAGAGGCTTACTAGGGACGTATTGTAGTCTATGTATTCACCGTGTATTACGATTTCCGGATAATACTGCTTATAGCATGAATAAAGACAATTATCATGAACAAGGAAATATAATAATAATGCTTTTATTATTGCCTCTAGGGCATATTTCCAACAGTCTCCCACTTGCACTAGAGTCAATAATCTAGTTACATTGTGATGAATCGAACACCCATAGAGTTACGGTGTTGATCATGTTTTGCCCATGAAGAGGTTTAGTCAGCGGATCTGCGACATTCAGATCCGTATGCACTTTACAAATTTCTATGTCTCCATCCTGAATGTTTTCACGGATGGAGTTGAAGCGACGCTTGATGTGCCTGGTCTTCTTGTGAAACCTGGGCTCCTTGGCAAGGGCAATAGCTGCAGTGTTGTCACAGAAGAGTTTGATCGGCCCTGACGCATTGGGTATGACTCCTAGGTCGGTGATGAACTCCTTCACCCAAATTGCTTCATGTGCTGCCTCCGAGGCTGCCATGTACTCCGCTTCACATGTAGATCCCGCCACGGCGCTCGCTTGCAGCTGCACCAGCTTCTTGCTCCACCATTCAACATATACACGTATCCGGTTTGTGACTTTGAGTCATCGGATCTGTGTCGAAGCTAAGCGTCGGCGTAACCCGTTCTGACGAGCTCTTCGTCACCTCCATAAACGAAACATGTCCTTTGTCCTTTTCGGTACTTCAGGATATTCTTGACCGCTGTCCGGTGTTCCTTGCGGGATTACTTTGGTACCTTCCTACCAAACTTACGGCAAGGTTTACATCAGTGCAGTACACAAACATGGCATACATAATAGATCCTATGGCTGAGGCATAGGGATGACACTCATCTCTTCTTTATCTTTTGCCGTGGTGGGGCATTGAGCTGAGCTCAATCTCACACCTTGCAATCTGAGCAAGAACCCTTCTTGGACTGATCCATTTTGAACTTCTTCAAAATCTTATCAAGGTATGTGCTTTGTGAAAGACCTATGAGGCGTCTCGATCTATCTCTATAGATCTTGATGCCTAATATATAAGCAGCTTCCCAAGGTCCTTCATTGAAAACACTTATTCAAGTAGGCCTTAATGCTGTCCAAGAATTCTATATCATTTCCCATCAAAAGTATGTCATCTACATATAGTATGAGAAATGCTCTGAGCTCCCACTCACTTTCTTGTAAACGCAGGCTTCTCCATAAGTCTGTAAAACCAAACGCTTTGATCATCTCATCAAAGCGAATGTTCCAACTCGAGATGCTTGCACCAGTCCATAAATGGATCGTTGGAGCTTGCATACTTTGTCGACATTCTTAGGATCGACAAAACCCTCTGGCTGTATCATATCAGCTCTTCCTTAAGATAACCGTTAAGGAACGCTGTTTTGGCGTCCATCTGCCATATCTCATAATCATAGTATGCGGCAATTGCTAACATGATTCGGACGGACTTAAGCTTCGCTACGGAGAAAAAGTCTCATCGTAGTCAATCCCTTGAACTTGCCGATAACCCTTAGCGACAAGTCGAGCTTTATAGATGGTGACATTACCATCCGCGTCCGTCTTCTTCTTAAAGATCCATTTGTTTTCTATCGCTCGCCGATCATCGAACAAGTCGGTCAAAGTCCACACTTTGTTTTCATACATGGATTCTATCTCGGACTTCATGGCTTCTAGCCATTTGTTGGAATCTGGGCCCGCCATCGCTTCTTCATAGTTCAAGGTTCACTGTTGTCTAACAACATGATTTCCGAGACAGGGTTGCCGTACCACTGCAGTGCGGAACGTGTCCTTGTGGACCCACGAGGTTCAAGAGCAACTTGATCCAAGTACCTTGATCATCATCATGAATTTCCTCTTCGGTTGGTGTAGGCATCACAGAACATTTTCTGAGCTGCACTACTATCCTGTTCAAGAGGTAGTACTTCATCGAGTTCTACTTTCCTCCCACTTACTTCTTTCGAGAGAAACTCTTTTCCGTAAAGGTTCCGTTCTTGGCAACAAAGATTTTGCCCTCGGATCTTAAGTAGAAGGTATACCCAATGGTTTCTTTAGGGTATCCTATGAAGACGCATTTTCCGACTTGGGTTCGAGCTTTTCAGTTGAAGTTTCTTGACATAAGCATCGCATCCCCAAACTTTTAGAAATGACAGCTTAGGTTTCTTCCCAAACCATAATTCATACGGTGTCGTCTCAGCGGACTTGGGCGGTGCCCTATTTAAAGTGAATGTAGCTGTCTCTAGGCGTATCCCCAAAATGATAGCGGTAAATCGGTAAGAGACATCATAGACCGCACCATATCCAATAGAGTGCGATTACGACGTTCGGACACACCGTTCTGTTGAGGTGTTCGGTAGCGTTAGTTGTGAAACGATTCCACATTTTCTTAAGTGTGTACCAAATTCGTGACTTAAATATTCTCCTCCACGATCGATCGTAAGAATTTTTTCTTTCGGTCACGTTGATTCTCTACTTCATTCTGAAATTCCTTGAACTTTTCAAAGGTCTCAGACTTGTGTTTCATCAAGTAGACATACCCATATCTACTCAAGTCATCTGTGAGAGTGAGAACATAACGATATCCTCCGCGAGCCTCAACGCTCATTGGACCGCACACATCGGTATGTATGATTTCCAACAAGTTGGTTGCTCGCTCCATTGTTCCGGAGAACGGAGTCTTGGTCATGTTGCCCATGAGGCATGGTTCGCATGTGTCAAATGATTCATAATCTAAAGACTCCAAAAGTCCATCAGCATGGAGCTTCTTCATGCGCTTGACACCAATGTGACCAAGGCGGCAGTGCCACAAGTATGTGGGACTATCTTTATCAACTTTACATCTTTTGGTATTCACGCTATAAACATGTGTAATACTACGCTCGAGATTCATTAAGAATAAACCATTGACCATCGGAGCACGACCATAAAACATCTCTCTCATATAAATAGAACAACCATTATTCTCGGATTTAAATGAGTAGCCATCTCGCATTAAACGAGATCCAGATACAATATTCATGCTCAAACTTGGCACCAAATAACAATTATTAAGGTTCATAACTAATCCCGTAGGTAAATGAAGAGGTAGCGTGCCGACGGCGATCACATCGACTCTGGAACCATTCCCGACGCGCATCGTCACCTCGTCCTTTGCCAGTCTCCGCTTATTCCGCAGCTCTGCTGTGAGTTACAAATATGAGCAGCGGCACGGTATCAAATACCGGGAGTTACTACAAGTCTTGGTAAAGTACACATCAATTACATGTATATCAAATATACCTTTGGTGTTGCGGCCTTCTTGTCCGCTAAGTATTTGGGGCAGTTCCGCTTCGATGACCCCTCCTTGCAATAAAAGCACTCGGTCTCGGGTTTGGGTCCATTCTTTGACTTCTTCCGGCAACTTGCTTACGGGTGCGGCAACTTCCTTGCCGTCCTTCTTGAAGTTCTTCTTGCCCTTGCCCTTCTTGAACTTAGTGGTCTTATTGACCATCAACACTTGATGTTCTTTCTTGATCTCAACCTCGGTGACTTCAGCAGAGAACACTTCAGAATGGTCTTTACCATCCCTGCATGTTGTAGTTCATCACAAAGCTCTTGTAGCTTGGTGGGGCGATCGGAGGATTCTGTCAATGACCGCCTCATCAGGGAGGTTAATATTCAGCTGGGTCATACGGTTGTGCAACCCAGACATCTTCAGAATGTGCTCACTGACATAACTGTTTTCCTCCATCTTACAACTATAGAACTTGTCGGAGATGTCATATCTCTCGACCCGGGCGTGAGCTTGGAAAACAAGTTTCAGCTCCTCGAACATCTCATATGCTCCGTGATGCTCAAAACGCTTTTGGAGCCCGGTTCTAAGCTGTAAAGCATGCCGCCTTGAACGAGGGAGTAATCATCAAGACGAGACTGCCAAGCATTCATAATGTCTTGGTTCTGCGGGACGGAGCGTCACCTAGCGGTCCTTCTAGGACATATTGTTTCTGGCAGCTATGAGGATGATCCTCAAGTTCCGGACCCAGTCCGTATAGTTGCTGCCGTCATCTTTCAGCTTGGTTTTCTCTAGGAACGCGTTGAAGTTCAAGTTGACATGAACGTTGGACATTTGATCCACAAGACATATCATTCAAAAGTTTTAAGACTAAGTTCATGACAATTAAGTTCATCTAATCAAATTATTTAAATGAACTCCCACTCAGATTAGACATCCCTCTAGTCATCTAAGTGTTACACGATCCGAGTCGACTAGGCCGTGTCCGATCATCACGTGAGACGGACTAGTCATCATCGGTGAACATTCTCATGTTGATCGTATCTTCTATACGACTCGTGTTCGACCTTCGGTCTCCGTGTTCGAGGCCATGTCTGTACATGCTAGGCTCGTCAAGTAAACCCTAAGTGTTTTGCGTGTGTAAATCTGTCTTACACCGTTGTATGTGAGCGTAAGAATCCATCACACCCGATCATCACGTGGTGCTTAGAAGCGACGAACTTTAGCAGCGGTGCACGCTAGGGGAAACACTTCTTGAAATTGTTGTAAGGATCATCTTATTTACTACCGTCGTTCTAAGTAAACAAGATGTATTAACATAATAAACATCACATGCAATTATATAGTAGTGACATGATATGGCCAATATCATAAAACTCCATTGATCTCCATCTTGAGGGCTCCATGATCATCTTGTCACCGGCATGGCACCATGATCTCCATCATCATGATCTCCATCATCGTGCCTCCATGAAGTTGTCACGCCAACGACTACTTCTACTACTATGGCTAAGCGCGTTTTAGCAATAAAGTAAAGTAAGTTACATGGCTTTCTTCAATGACACGCAGGTCATACAAAATAAAGACAACTCCTATGGCTCCTGCCGTTGTCATACTCATCGACATGCAAGTCGTGATTCCTATTACAAGAACATGATCTCATACATCACAATATGTCATTCATCATTCATCACAACTTGGCCATATCACATCACATGACAATTGCTGCAAAAACAAGTTAGACGTCCTCTAATTGTTGTTGCATCTTTTACGTGGCTGCAATTGGGTTCTAGCAAGAACGTTTTCTTACCTACGAATAACCACAACGTGATCTTGTCAATTTCTATTTACCCTTCATAAGGACCCTTTTCATCGAATCCGCTCCAACTAAAGTAGGAGAGAGAGACACCCGCCAGCCACCTTATGCAACTAGTGCATGTTAGTCGGTGGAACCGGTCTCACGTAAGCGTACGTGTAAGGTTGGTCCGGCCGCTTCATCCCACAATACCGCGGAAGCAAGATAAGACTAGTAGCGGCAAGTAAATTGACAAGATCCGCCCACAACCAAATTGTGTTCTACTCGTGCAATAGAGAACTACGATAGACCTAGCTCATGATGCCACTGTTGGGGAGCGTTGCAGAAAATTAAAATTTTTCTACGGTTTCACCAAGATCTATCTATGAGTTCATCTAAGCAGCGAGTTACGAGAGAGAGTTTGCATCTACATACCACTTGTAGATCGAGTGCGGAAGCGTTCGAGGGAGTGGTGATGATGAAGACGCTCCGGCGTGATTCCGATCACCGATGACCAAGTGCTGAGCGGACCGCGTTCAACACACGTCTGGAGACGGCGGTGTCTCCTTCGTCTTGATCCAGCAAGGAGGAAGGAGAGGTTGAGAAGACAACTCCAATGGCAGCCTGACGGCGTGATGCGATGGAGTGACTGTTCTCCGCAGGCTTCGCCAAGCTTATGCGGAGGAGGAGAGGTGTTGGGGAGGGGAGGGGCTGCGCCTTCAATGGTGTGTGCAGCCCTCCCCTCCACCCCTCTATTTATAGGGGAAGGGAGGAGGGGGCCGGCCCCCTCTAGATGCATCTAGCGGGGGGGGCGGCGGCCAAGGGGAGGGGGGCTTGCCCCCAAAGCAAGGGGGGCGCCCCCCTTAGGGTTCCCCCCTCAACCCTAGGCGCATGGGCCAAGGGAGGGTGCGCCCAGCCACCAGGGGCTGGCTGCCTCCCACGCAGCCCAAGTGGCCCCCAAAGGGTGGCCCCTCCCGGTGGTCCTCCGGAACCTTTCCGTGGACCCTCCATAATACCGATATGACCCAAACTTTTCCTGTCCGTTTGACGACTTCCCATATATAAATCTTTACCTCCGGACCATTCCGAACTCCTCGTGACGTCCGGGATCTCATCCGGACTCGAACAACATTCGGTAATCACAAACAAGTCTTCCTATTAACCCTAGCGCCACCAACCTTAAGTGTGTAGACCCTACGGGTTGGGAGACATCTGAACATGACCGACGCTCTCGGTCAATAACCAACAGCGGGATCTGGATACCCATGTTGGCTCCCACATGCTCCTCGATGATGTCATCGGATGAACCACGATGTCTAGGGTTTAAACAACCCGTGTTCTATTCCCTTTGTCGACGGTATGTTACTTGCCCGAGACTCGATCGTCGGTATCCCAATATCTCGTTCAGTCTCGTTACGGCAAGTCACTTTACTCGTACCGTAATGCATGATCCGTGACCGGACACTTGATCACTTTGAGCTCATTATGATGATGCACTACCGAGTGGGCCCGTGATACCTCTCCGTCATACGGAGTGACAAATCCTGTCTCGATCCGTGTCAACCCAATGACACTTTCGGAGATACCGTAGTGCACCTTTATAGTCACCCGATTCGTTGTGGCGTTTGGTACACCCAAAGCACTCCTACGGTATCCGGGAGTTACGATCTCACGGTCTAAGGAAGAGATACTTGACATTGGAAAAGCTCTAGCAAAGCGAACTACGATCTTGTGCTATGCTTAGGATTGGGTCTTGTCCATCACGTCATTCTCCTAATGGCGTGATCCGTTATCAATGACATCGATGTCCATAGTCGAAACCATGACTATCTGTTGACCAACGAGCTAGTCAACTAGAGGCTTACTAGGGACGTATTGTAGTCTATGTATTCACACGTGTATTACGATTTCCGGATAATACAGTTATAGCATGAATAAAAGACAATTATCATGAACAAGGAAATATAATAATAATGCTTTTATTATTGCCTCTAGGGCATATTTCCAACATAGTTATATGATCCAATTATGTTATTATTGTTGAGAGAACTTGCACTAGTGAAAGTATGAACCCTAGGCCTTGTTTCAACGCATTGCAATGTTGTTTGTGCTCACTTTTACCATTAGTTACCTTGCTGTTTTTATATTTTCAGATTACAAAACCTATATCTACTATCCATATTGCACTTGTATCACCATCTCTTCACTTGAACTAGTGCACCTATACAATTTACCATTGTATTGGGTGTGTTGGGGACACAAGAGACTCTTTGTTATTTGGTTGCAGGGTTGTTTGAGAGAGGCCATCTTCATCCTACGCCTCCTATGGATTGATAAACCTTAGGTCATCCACTTGAGGGAAATTTGCTACTTTCCTACAAACCTCTGCACTTGGAGGCCCAACAACGTCTACAAGAAGAAGGTTGTGTAGTAGACATCAAGCTCTTTTCTGGCGCCGTTGCCGGGGATGTGAGTGCTTGAAGGTATATCTTTAGATCTTGCAATCGAATCTTTTTGTTTCTTGTTTTATCACTAGTTTAGTTTATAAAACAAAACTACAAAAAAATGGAATTGAGTTTTCCTCATACACTTCATATTTTTAATATCTTTCGTGAGAATGATGGAAAGGAAAATTATGCCAAAGTGTTAGAAGAAGAATGCATTAAAATGTTTGGCACTAAATCTTTGAATGATGAGCATGATTGCAATGTTGTTAGTATGAACTCTTTGAATATCCATAGTACTAATGATTGTTGCACTAGTCATGATGAAAATGTCTCTTATAAGCATGTTGACTTTTGTGGAGTGCATAGAGCTTGCAAGTACACACCAATTAGGGAAAATAGACTTTGCAAGAGGCATAAGTATTTGGAAACTAAATGGTTGCAAGAAAGGCTAGATGTTTGTGCTGAAAATTTAAATTTTCTTAGCCGTACTTGTGAACTTTGCAATGAACGTGATCATTTCAGTACCCAATGCAAATTGTTTCATGATCGTATCGTGTCCAAAAATTGTGATGACTTGATTTCCCTTGCACATCACAATGAACTTAGTTTGCTCTTGGTTTATGAAGAAATGAAACATATAACTAAGGTTATCCCGGAATTTGCCCTTGATAGAGTTCTTAATTTTGATCTAGAGGAAATTTATATGTATTGTGCGGTGAATTGCATTGAAAATCCTTATATTGCCAATTACATAAAGAAAAGAAAACAAATAGAAGATGAAGAGAATACTAACGAAAGGGAAGAGACTTCCCAATATTCTCCTATTATTTATTATGATGAATCAGGTAACGAGGAGGAGCTTTCTATTCAACCAATCTCACTAATAAGGAGCTCAAAAAAGAGGGTTAAACCCACACATGATGTGAAGAATAAAAAGAAAAGACGGAGAAGCAAAGATAGAGAGGTATCCCTCCCAAACGATGTTGCTCCTACTACTCATTGTGATGATGATAATTACTATACTATTGGTGCTATCCATACTATTAATGATGAGAGTGATTATGCTTATGATATGAAAAGGCCCAAGCTTGGGGATGCTATGTTTGATGAGAATGACATGTTTGAGAATATATTTGCTGCAATTAATGTTTGTCCCAAGCTTGGGGATGCTATGTTTAATGAATATGATATTTTTAGCCTCCCAAGTTTTGATGAGCAAATTTATTATGATGATAGCATGCCTCCTATTTATGATGATTATTGTGATGACACTTATGCTATAAAAAGTAGTGATGATTATATTTATAAACTTTTCATGATTATGATTACCCTTTTTCTGAACATTACTCTTTTAATATGGAAACAATTTATAGTATTCGAGTTTCTTATGATACTCCCACTATACCGAACAAGAAGAATTTTGCTTATGTGGAGAGTAATAAAATTTCTATGCTAGTAGATCATGAAAAGAATGCTTTAGGTGCTGGTTATATTGTTGAATTCATTCATGATGCTACTGAAAATTATTATGAGGGAGGAACATATGCTTTTAGGAATTGCAATAATATCAAGTTTCCTCTCTATGTGCTTAAAGTTTTGAAATTATACTTGTTTTGCCTTCCTATGCTAGTTGATTATTGTTCCCATAAGTTGTTTGCTCACAAAATCCCTATGCATAGGAAGTGGGTTAGACTTAAATGTTCTAGTCATATTCTTCATGATGCTCTCTTTATGTTTCAATTCTTATCTTTTATGTGAGCATCATTGAAATCATCATGCCTAGCTAGGGGCGTTAAACGTTAGCGCTTGTTGGGAGGCAACCCAATTTTATTTTAGTTTCTTGCTTTTTTGTTCTGTTTAGGAATAAATAATCTATCTAGCCTCTGGTTAGATGTGGTTTTATGTTTTAATTAGTGCTTGTGCCTAGTAGAACCTTTGGGAAGACTTGGGTGAAGTCTTTATGATCTTGCTGTAACAAACAGAAACTTTAGCGCTCATGAGATTAGCTAAAACTTTTTACTGGAGAGTGATATTTAGTTGATTATTTTTGAAGATGATTACTAGACAAATTCCTCAGGTCCACCAATTTAGTTCAGAATTTTTGGAGTTCCAGAAGTATACGTTTGATACAGATTACTACAGACTGTTCTGTTTTTGACAGATTCTGTTTTGTATGTGTTGTTTGCTTATTTTGATGAATCTATGAGTAGTATCGGAGGGTATGAACCATAAATAAGTCATAATACAGTAGATATTACACCAATATGAATTATAATGAGTTCACAACAGTACCCAAGTGGTGATTTATTTTCTTATACTAACGGAGCTTACGAGTTTTCTGTTAAGTTTTGTGTTGTGAAGTTTTCAAGTTTTGGGTAAAGATTCGATGGACTATGGAATAAGGAGTGGCAAGAGCCTAAGCTTGGGGATGCCCAAGGCACCCCAAGTTAATATTCAAGGACAAACAAGAGCCTAAGCTTGGGGATGCCCCGCATGGCATCCCCTCTTTCGCCTTCGTTCATCGGTAACTTTAATTGGAGCTATATTTTTATTCACCACATGATATGTGTTTTTCTTGGAGAGTCATTTTATTTTATTTAGTTTTGCTTGCTGTTTGAATAAAATACCAAGATCTGAAATTCTTATATGTTAGAGAGTCTTCACATAGTTGCATAATTATTCGACTACTCATTGATCTTCACTTATATCTTTCGGAGTAGTTTGTTGTTTGCTTTAGTGCTTCACTTATATCTTTTAGAGCACGGCGGTGGATTTATTTTGAAGAAATAGATGAAATCTCATGCTTCACTTATATTACTTTGAGTCCTAAACAGTATGGTAAATTTCTTTGGTTATGTATTTAGTCCTAATATGATGGGCATCCAAGAGGGATATAATAAAAACTTTCATATAGAGTGCATTGAGTACTATGAGAAGTTTGATACTTGATGATTGTTTTGAGATATGGAGATAGTGATATTAAAGTTGTGCTAGTTGAGTAGTTGTGAATTTGAGAAATACTTGTGTTGAAGTTTGCAAGTCCCGCAGCATGAATGTATGGTAAACATTGTGTAACAAATTTGAAACATGAGGTGTTCTTTGATTTTCATCCTTATGAGTGGCGGTCGGGGACGAGCGATGGTCTTTTCCTACCAATCTATCCCCTTAGGAGCATGTGCGTAGTGCTTGGTTTTTGATGACTTGTAGATTTTTGCAATAAGTAACTGAGTTCTTTATGACTAATGTTGAGTCTATGGATTATACACACTCTCACCTTCCATCATTGCTAGCCTCTTCGATGCAGTGCATTGCCCTTTCTCACCTTGAGAGTTGGTGCAAACTTCACGGTGCATCAAACCCGTGATATGATCGCTCTATCACACATAAACCTCATTATATCTTCCTCAAAACAGCCACCATACCTACCTATTATTGCATTTCCATAGCCATTCCGAGATATATTGCCATGCAACTTTCCATCGTTCCGTTTATTATGACACGCATCATCATTGTCATATTGCCTTGCATGATCATGTAGTTGACATCGTATTTGTGGCAAAGCCACCGTTCATAATTCTTTCATACATGTCACTCATGAGTCATTGCCCATCCCGGTACACCGCCGGAGGCATTCATATAGAGTCATACTTTGTTCTAGTATCGAGTTGTAATCATTGAGTTATAAATAAATAAAAGTGTGATGATCATCATTAATAGAGCATTGTCCCAAAAAAAGAAAAAAAGGCCAAATAAAAAAAGGAAAGGCCAAATAAAAAAAGACCAAAAAAAGAGGAAGGCCAAAAAAAGAGAATAAAAGGGACAATGCTACTATCCTTTTTCCACACTTGTGCTTCAGAGTAGCACCATGATCTTCATGATAGAGAGTCTCTTATTTTGTCACTTTCATATACTAGTGGGAATTTTTCATTATAGAACTTGGCTTGTATATTCCAATGATGGGCTTCCTCAAAATGCCCTAGGTCTTCGTGAGCAAGCAAGTTGGATGCACACCCACTTAGTTTCTTTTGTTGAGCTTTCATACATTTATAGCTCTAGTGCATCCGTTGCATGGCAATCCCTACTCCTCGCATTGGCATCAATTGATGGGCATCTCCATAGCCCGTTGATTAGCCGCGTCAGCGTGAGACTTTCTCCTTTTTTGTCTTCTCCAAACAACCCCCATTATCATATTCTATTCCACCCATAGTGCTATATCCATGGCTCACGCTCATGTATTGCGTGAAGGTTGAATAAGTTTGAGATTACTAAAGTATGAAACAATTGCTTGGCTTGTCATCGGGGTTGTGCATGATGAGAGCATTCTTGTGTGACAAAATTGAAGCATGACCAAACTATATGATTTTTGTAGGGATGAACTTTCTTTGGCCATGCTATTTTGAGAAGACATGATTGCTTAGTTAGTATGCTTGAAGTATTATTATTTTTATGTCAATATTAAACTTTTGTCTTGAATCTTATGAATCTGAATATTCTTGCCACAATAAAGAATATTACATTGATAAATATGTTAGGTAGCATTCCACATCAAAAATTCTGTTTTTATCATTTACCTACTCGAGGACAAGCATGAATTAAGCTTGGGGATGCCGATACGTCTCCAACGTATCTATAATTTTTTATTGTTCCATGCTATTATATTATCTGTTTTGGATGTTTATGGGCTTTATTTTACACTTTTATACTATTTTTTGGACTAACCTATTAACCCAGAGCCCAGTGCCAGTTCCTGTTTTTTCCCTTGTTTCAGTGTTTCGCAAAGGAATATCAAACGGAGTCCAAAGGGAATGAAACCTTCGGGAGCGTGATTTTTGGAACGAGCGTGATCCAGGAGACTTGGAGTTGAAGTCAAGGAAGCTTCAAGGTGGCCACGAGGCAGGGAGGCGCGTGATGTCTACTACACAACCTTCTTCTTGTAGACGTTGTTGGGCCTGCAAGTGCACATGTTTGTAGGACAGTAGCAAATTTCCCTCAAGTGGATGACCTAAGGTTTATCAATCCGTAGGAGGCGTAGGATGAAGATGGTCTCTCTCAAACAACCCTGCAACCAAATAACAAAGAGTCTCTTGTGTCCCCAACACACCCAATACAATGGTAAATTGTATAGGTGCACTAGTTCGGCGAAGAGATGGTGATACAAGTGCAATATGGATGGTTGATATAGGTTTTTGTAATCTGAAATAATAAAAACAGCAAAGTAACTAATGATAAAAGTGAGCACAAACGGTATTGCAATGATAGGAAACAAGGCCTAGGGTTCATACTTTCACTAGTGCAAGTTCTCTCAAAAATAATAACATAATTGGATCACATAACTATCCCTCAACATGCAACAAAGAGTCACTCCAAAGTCACTAATAGTGGAGAACAAACGAAGAGATTATGGTAGGGCACGAAACCACCTCAAAGTTATTCTTTCCAATCAATCCGTTGGGCTATTCCTATAAGTGTCACAAACAGCCCTAGAGTTCGTACTAGAATAACACCTTAAGACACAAATCAATCAAAACCCTAATATCACCTAGATACTCCAATGTCACCTCAAGTATCCGTGGGTATGATTATACGATATGCATCACACAATCTCAGATTCATCTATTCAACCAACACATAGAACCTCAAAGAGTGCCCAAAGTTTCTACCGAGAATCACGACGAAAACGTGCCAACCCCTATGCATAGGTTCATGGGCGGAACCCGCAAGTTGATCACCAAAACATACATCAAGTGAATCACGTGATATCCCATTGTCACCACAGATCATGCGGCAAGACATACATCAAGTGTTCTCAAATGTTTAAAGACTCAATCTGATAAAATTACTTCAAGGGAAAACTCAATTCATTACAAGAGAGTAGAGGGGAGAAGAAACATAAGATCCAACTATAATAGCAAAGCTCGCGATACATCAAGATCGTGCCAAATCAAGAACACGAGAGAGAGATCAAACACATAGCTCTTGGTACATACCCTCAGCCCGGGGTGAACTACTCCCTCCTCGTCATGGAGAGCCGGGATGATGAAGATGGCCACGGTGAGGTTCCCCCCTCCGGAGCCTTGGGACAGGGTCCCGATTGGTTTTTGGTGGCTCTAGAGGCTTGCGGCGGCGGAACTCCTCATCTAATCTCTGTTCTGGAAGTTCTAGGATACGTGGGTATATATGGGTGCAGGGAGTACGTCGGTGGAGCTACGGGGGCCCCACGAGGCAGGGGGCGCGCCCCCCACCCTCGTGAGCACCTCCTGTATCTTCTGACGTGGGGTCCAAGTCGATCAGGTGGGTTTCCTTCCAAAAATAACTTCTCCAGTTGATTTCGTTCCGTTTTGACTCCGTCTGATATTCCTTTTCCTCGAAACACTGAAATAGGCATAAAATAGCAAATCCGGGCTGGGCCTCCGGTTAATAGGTTAGTCCCAAAAATAATATAAAAGTGGAAAATAAAGCCCAATATTGCCCAAAACAGTAGATAATATAGCATGGAGCAATCAAAAATTATAGATACGTTGGAGACGTATCAGCGCGCCTGGCCCCCTGAGCGCGCCCCCACCCTCATGGGCCCCTCGTGGCTCCCCTTACCAACTTCTTTCGCCTATATATATTCATATACCCTAAAAACTTTGAAGAACAGAAGAGATCGGGAGTTCCGCCGCCGCAAGCCTCTGTCGCCACCAAAAACCAATCGGGACCCAGTTCCGGCACCCTTCCGGAGGGGGGAGGGGGAACCCTCACCGGTGGCCATCTTCATCATCCCGGCGCTCTCCATGACGAGGAGGGAGTAGTTCACCCTCGGGGCTGAGGGTATTTACCAGTAGCTATGTGTTTGATCTCTCTCTCTCTCTCTCTCTCTCTCTCTCTCTCTCATGTTCTTGATTCAACACAATCTTGATGTATCGCGAGCTTTGCTTTATAGTTGGATCTTATGATGTTTCTCCCCCTCTACTCTCTTGTAATGGATTGAGTTTCCCCTTTGAAGTTATCTTATCAGATTGAGTCTTTAAGGATTTGAGAACACTTGATGTATGTCTTGCATGTGCTTATCTGTGGTGACAATGGGATATCACGTGATTCACTTGATGTATGTTTTGGTGATCAACTTGTGGGTTCCGTGACCTCGTGAACTTATGCATAGGGGTTGGCACACGTTTTCATCTAGACTCTCCGACAGAAACTTTGGGGCACTCTTTGAAGTACTTTGTGTTGGTTTGAATAGATGAATCTGAGATTGTGTGATGCATATCGTATAATCATACCCACGGATACTTGAGGTGACATTGGAGTATCTAGGTGACATTAGGGTTTTGGTTGATTTGTGCCTTAAGGTGTTATTCTAGTACGAACTCTAGGATAGATTGAACGGAAAGAATAGCTTCGTGTTATTTTACTACGGACTCTTGAATAGATTGATTAGAAAGGATAACTTTGAGCTGGTTTCATACCCGACCATAATCTCTTTGTTTGTTCTCCGCTATTAGTGACTTTGGAGTGACTCTTTGTTGCATGTTGAGGGATAGTTATATGATCCAATTATGTTATTATTGTTGAGAGAACTTGCACTAGTGAAAGTATGAACCCTAGGCCTTGTTTCAACGCATTGCAATACCATTTGTGCTCACTTTTATCATTAGTTACCTTGCTGTTTTTATATTTTCAGATTACAAAAACCTATATCTACTATCCATATGGCACTTGTATCACCATCTCTTCGCCGAACTAGTGCACCTATACAATTTACCATTGTATTGGGTGTGTTGGGGACACAAGAGACTCTTTGTTATTTTGTTGCAGGGTTGTTTGAGAGAGACCATCTTCATCCTACGCCTCCTACGGATTGATAAACCTTAGGTCATCCACTTGACGGAAAATTGCTACTGTCCTACAAACCTCTGCACTTGGAGGCCCAACAACGTCTACAAGAAGAAGGTTGTGTAGTAGACATCATATTGATCGAAAAATTAAATACATGTGTGTATACATAAACAAATACCGTGTCCCTCGTAAGCCTCTACTAGACTAGCTCGTTGATCAAAGATGGTTAAGGTTTCCTAACTGAGGGAGTCCCGGACTAGGGGGTGTCTGGATAGCCGGACTATCATCACGGCCGGACTCCAAGACTATGAAGATACAAGATTGAAGACTTCGTCCCGTGTCCGGATGGGACTTTCCTTGGCGTGGAAGGCAAGCTGGGCGATATGGATATGTAGATCTCCTACCATTGTAACCGACTCTGTGTAACCCTAACCTATCCGGTGTCTATATAAACCGGAGGGTTTTAGTCCGTAGGACATAACAACAATCATACCATAGGCTAGCTTCTAGGATTTAGCCTCCTTGATCTCGTGGTAGATCTACTCTTGTACTACCAATATCATCAATATTAATCAAGCGGGGTAGGGTATTACCTCCATCGAGAGGCCCCAACACAGGTAAAACATCGTGTCCCTTGTCTCTGTTACCATCCGCCTAGGCGCACATTCGGGACCCCCTACCCGAGATCCGCGGTTTTGACACGACATTGGTGCTTTCATTGAGAGTTCCTCTATGTCGTCACCGATAGGCCCGATGGCTCCTTCGATCATCAACAACGACGCGGTCCAGGTGAGACTTTTCTCCCGGACAGATCTTCAGATTCGGCGGCTTTGCTGCGGGCAATTTGCTTGGCCATCCGAGCGATCGAAGCTACGCCCACAGCCATCGGTCAGATTTGGAAGTTTGAACTATCGGCCGATATCCGCGGGGACTTGATCTTGGCGGCTTCGAGCCGCAGCCAAGCGCCCGCCTTGTCTCGATGGGCATGATCTAGCTCTGCGGCGAACAGCGTCACGGAGGCCGCACCAAAGACCCGCTCCGGCCCTTGATCTCGGCGGATTCCCCGATCGAGGGCGAGTGGTTGGACACCGCCTCGGGGCTACGATCTCTACAGCGATTGAGCGAACTCCATCCACATCGCTGCGAAGACCTCGACTCCGGTGCGGACTCCTCTCCGGACTCCGAACCCTCCGCACCCCTGCCAATCGAATCCGATTGGGCGCCCGTTATGGAGTTTACGGCCGCGGACATCTTTCAACACTCACCCTTTGGCGATATTTTGAATTCACTAAAGTCTCTCTCTTTATCCGGGCGCCTGGTGGATCATGGACAGGAAGGTTGGGATACGGACGGCGAAATTCAACGCCCACCCACCACCCACTTTGTAGCCACTGCCGATGATTTAACCGACATGCTCGACTTGACTCAAGACATCGACGGCATGGCGGCGGCGGAGACGACCAAGACCCAGCGCCTACGAGCACGCGGAAGGCCACCTCGTCATATGACATATACATGGTGGACATCCCAAAAGATGGGAACGGCGATGGAACAACGGAGGATGACCCTCAAGAAACAACGAAGCGCCCGATGTCGGCGGCGCCGCTCTAAATCCGCCACAATAAAAACGGTGATTCCGGGCGGAGATAATAACACCCTGACGGTGCGAAGAGAACCCCTCCAGCGGGACTCGGCGCGGGAGGAGGGAGAAGCAAGTCCGCCTGACGGTCTGGCGAGAAAGAAGGTCGAGGGCGATAATTATCGCCTCCCTCCGAAGATGAGGCAAGCCTCGACGACGACGAATTTGTCGTGCCTGAGGATCCCGCCGAACAGGAGCGTTTCAAACGCAGGCTTATAGCCACGGCAAGCAGCCTCAAGAAAAAGCAGCAACAACTTAGAGCTGATCAAGACCTGCTAGCTGACAGATGGACTGAAGTCCTCGCAGCCGAAGATTATGTACTCGAACGCCCCTCCAAAAGCTATCCCAAACGTAGGCCGTTGCCTCGATCAGAGGAAGCACCCAAGTCACCAGCATACGACATGGCAGACCGGCCACCTCGTGGCCGTGACAGAGAGGCCTCTAGACCCTCCATCCAAGCCGTACCCCGACGCCGTTCAAAAAGTACCAAGGCACGGGAAGACGCGCCGGACTTGCGAGATATATTGGAGAATAAGGCAAAACATACAAGATCGATCTATGGATCGCGTGGGCGCCCCACGACATGTGACGATAACCGTCACGCTGGATACAGAAACTCCGGCCGGGCCGAACACAACAGACAAAGCTCATTTGAGCTACGTCGTGATATATTATCTGAGGCGCGCACACCCACTCGCTTCACGGATGAAGTAATGGATCATCAAATCTCGAGGGCTCTAAACCCATTAACATCGAATCATACGATGGTACCACAGATCTGCGGTGCGGATCGAGGACTATCTCCTCCATATCCACATGGCCCGCGGAGATGATCTACACGCCATCAAATACCTCCCCTCAAGCTTAAAGGACCAGCTCGGCATTGGCTTAACAGCTTGCCGCGAGAATCAATTGGTTGTTGGGAGGACACGGAAGCCGCATTCCTTGATAACTTCCGGGGCACATATATGCGACCACCAGACGCCGATGACCTTAGCCACATAATTCAGCAGCCGAATAATTGGCGGACAATTACGGACATAGTTCCTAACAAAGAAAAATCAAATCGTTGATCGTCCGGATGCAGGCCCTTGCATCCTTCAAACATAACATCCATGAAGAGTGGCTTGCTGTCACCTAGGACAGAAAAGCGAAATCTATGGCATCACTCACAACCCTCATGACTCGCTTTTGCGGGAGAGGACAGCTGGCTAGCTCGAAGCAACAACTTGGCCAAACACCACGATAGTTCGGATACCAAGGACAGCAATGGCAGGTCGCGTCGCAACAAGAACAAGCGCCGCATCAACGGCGATATCTCAAGATCTGACCGTCAATGCGGGATTCGAGGCTCTAAACCGGTCGTGGAAGAAGCCATTCAAAAGAAATACCGGGGCCCGTCAACTTGGACCGCATATATCGATCGCTTGTGCGGATACATGGCACCACCGAAGATCAGCCAATCACACCAACAGGATTGTTGGGTGTTCAAGATAGCGAGCAAGTTAAGTGCGAACTCAATGACAAGGGGCTGCATAGCGATGGCGAGGAAGAGCCCGGCCGCCCGAACAATAGAGGATGAAGGGTTTTCCCACACAAGTGCGGACGGTGAACATGATATAGGCAACCCACATACCCAAAAGGGAGCGGAAGCGTGCACTACGGGGCGAATATGCGATGGAGCCGGTCGCCCCAAAATTCAACCCATGGTCTTCTGCCCGATCACCTTGATCGAAGGACCACCCACTAGCATCCGTCCACGGCGGTTTCGCGCATTGGTTCTTGACCCAATTATTGGCGGATTTCACCTCACCGAGTCCCGATGGGCGGCGGTAGCAGCCCTGAACACGCTTTATCGGGATCAAGTCGCAAAATGGGCATACACCCTTCAAGGATTAAACATACAAAGACGACTTTTAAAGGCGTCATACCGGTGTTGAGGCCAATTATGCGAGCTCGATTACACTCGAAGTGGTCTTGGATCCCGGATAACTTCCGAAGCAAAGAGTTAATCTTGACATAGTCCCGTTCATGGCGGCTATCATGCACTACTCGGACGAACCGCATTTGCAAAGTTCAATGCGGTACCGCACTCGCATACCTCAAGCTCAATATGCCAGGCCCTCGAGGAGTAATCACGGTCAATGGAAACACCAAACGCTCTCTCCGAACGGAGGAGCACACGGCGGCCCTCGCGGCGGAGGTGCAAAGCAGCCTCTCACAGCAATTCTTGAGTCCGGCCACTAAGCGTCCGGACACTGTCAAGCGCGCCCGGAGTAACCTACAACAAGACCGCCTGGCACAATTCAAGCACGCGTAGCAATCCGGCCCCAACCCCCGCCCTCGCGAAATTGCGAAGCCAGTATTACACGTACAAAACTACGCTCTGGAGATACCATGGGCATATGGGGAGGGACACGACCACGGCACGCCAAGAATGCGGCTCAACCGCACCAGGGGCTCCCGATTGTGTCATTCTTTTTCTTTTTTCTTTTTTTTTTCAGGACACCATTTTTGAAGTCCCGTCCGCACTAGAATCGCCGAACTCACGATGCAACAGCCGGGAAGCGGTAAAGCTCCGTCGAGTGTTGGTGGTCTCTATTACGAACATTATACCTGTTTTACATACCATCCATGACTTACCCACGGAGGGGACATGTTAGATAGTCCCATTCCTTGCTTATCGCACTATTTGTATCGCCCCGCCTTCATTGCGGTACCTTTTGAATAAACAATACATAGCTTCATCTATTATTGCACTCCTTCTTTATCTATATATATGTTCATTTTATGACATGTTGCACCGTACACTTTAGTACGGCCAATACACCAGGGGCTTAAGTACCCCAAAATTATGGTGTGATAAGTCTGAACACTTTCACAAGTGCGGCACCCCGAACTTATAGCATTATATGAATCGACTCCGAATCATGTCTTGGGTCAATAGTTGGGTTTGCCCGACTCCTGTGTTTTGGTACCTTACGTTCCGCTATATCAGCTAAGGTAGCACCGGAGAACCACTGCGATTGTGCCCCAGTTGAGTTGGGTCGAGCACCTCGATGAGAAAGCTAAAACTGACCGTCATGATAGGCGAGAGCGATCGCTGTTCGAGAGGTTTTTGGGTCCCTAAAGACTTATGCCGCTTAGGCGAGGAACGGAACTATCCGCCAAAGCGTGGATAGCGCCCGAACTCGGTCTTCGAATACTAGGGGCTTCACGAAATTTAAAATTATAGAATTCTATGGCTAAGTGAGAGTGTTCAAGCATTATAAGTCCGGTTGCCTTGTTCGTTCGTTGGCGCCTCCTAGATGGACCCAAGCATGGGAACAAGAGTGCTCAAGTTTATCCGAACACCCCAAACTTTCGTGGCATGGGGCTGAAGCCAACGACTTGCCATCTCTCAAATTTGATAAGCGGCCGCCTGAAGGTAATATTTTAAATTAACAAGCGTTGCTTAGCGCATATGAACAAGTTTTCAGCGTGAGGATAACAAATGCGAGTCTATTCAAAATTACATCTTTGGAGCACTCATCCGCTATTCGGCGGGCACCCTTCAGAGGCCCTCATAGTACATTTCAGGCGTGCGATGTTCCTTTCCTTGGTGGCCCATCCGTCACAAGCTTCTCCGCATCCAGCTTGCCCCAGATGCACTTTAGCACGGGCAAGGCCAACGGACACCTTGATGCAGGCGGAGCGCTTGATGACTTCAATTCATGGACGAAGTCCACCAAATTACGCTACACTAAGCGAAGTAGCTCCGGGCATGGCGTCCAATGGCCACACCGAACTATAAGGCTCTTCATGGCCTGTTCGGCGACCTTGTGGAGCTCGACCAGCTGCTTCAGCTGGTCGCTCGAGAACACAGACGTTCGGCCTCGACATCTTGAGACCGAACACCTTCTCGTCGAACTCCCCTCCTTGGCGCGGTAGAACGGCAAAGATCCGATACACTCTGAGGCAGATCTGCGAATGCTCTGGAGAGCTCGAATCCGGGTAAGTAATAGGTAATTCACTTTCACATGCTTTCTTTGCATAAAGAATGCCTTACCCGCCGCTATCTTCTTTAATGATTCAATTTCTTGCAAGGCTTTTTGGGCCTCGGCCTTAGCAGCTTTGGCACTCTCAAGAGCCGAGGCGAGCTCGGACTCTCGAGTCTTTGAGTCACCTCCAAACTCTCGTGTTTTTCCACGAGTTTGGAGCTCTTCCCGCACCTTGGCCAGCTCGCCTCCCCTTCTCTCGCTCGGTGCGTTCCGCAGCCGCTTTGTTTCGACCAGGACACCGCTTCCTTGAGGTCGCCACCTCGTTCGTGGCCCTGCGAGTACCCATGTTATTCTGTTATTTTTGCAACAAAACCTTTTCTATAAGGTATTTCTTTAATAAGGCATTACTTACCTTCCTTGTCCTCGAGCTGCTTCTTGGCTTATCCGAGCTCGATCTCGGACCGCTCGAGGTTACCTTCATGCATCGACCTCCATGATCGGTCTGGCGGAGGTCGACAACGCAGCCTGCATTCCCATATTGACATACTTATGTTAGACTCCTGCGTATATCTTTTAGATCCTTAGTCCGGTTTTCTTTCCGAACACGAACCAAGCATCGAGGGCTACTGTCTATGCGGTAATATTTTTACATATTCTAAAACTTACCTCAAAGCTTTGTTATAAGGCTGATACGAGCTTCAGTCGGCCCGCTCTTGGCGGGCTGAACTGTCCGGATCACCGCACTCATAACAATGCGGTGCTCCTCCTCGATGAAGGCGCCTGTTAGCGCCTCCGATGCTATCCGGTGCCTCCGATTGGAAGGAGGACACGGTGTCTTCCTTCTTCGAAGGACCGCTTGCGGACTCGGAACGGCTGAAGGTTCGGCATGGAAATCCGAACAAGGGTCGGGCTTAGAGCCCTGGGGTCTTGCCCCCAGCGCTGAGTCAGGAGGTTGCCTTGTGGCACCTCCACCTCCTCTTGACCAGGCCCCCCTCGGGGCACCACCTCGGCGTCGTCCGCAGCATGGGGCGAGGAGGCGGTCAGAAGCGAAGTACTCTCCATTTCCAATGAACCCAGGGACCCGCTCGTCGAAGCGGCTAGCTCGCTCTTGGGCGGGCTGCATGATCGTTCGACATTAGAGAACACTATGCAATAATTAAAAAGTCATGGGTATCCGGACACTTACGATCTCGCCAGGGGCTTGGCCCTTGTTGGCCAATCCTCCTCGTCATTGTCGGCGTTGGTGGAGAAGTCCGGAGGAAGGTTCTTCCTTCTTGGACCCTCCGGCCTCCCGGTTAGGGCGGCCTTCCTTTCTTCTCCTCCCCGCTGGGGAGAAGCTTCTTCCTCCTCCTCGTCCTCGGGAGAAGATTACGCATCGAATCTGACACCTCGCGTTGGGAGCTCCTTGAGTTCCGTGGCCTCCTTCTTGGCCTTCTTCTCCGGCACCACATGGGGTGCGGAGCCAGCAGCCCCAAATCAATTGGGCATCCGCTGGGTCTTCGGCAAAGGCCAGGACGGTTAATCTGTCCGGGCGTCTTCACCGATCTGTCAAAGATTAGGGAGTTTTAGATCCCACATAGAGTCAATCTATGAAAAAGAGTCCGTAAAGGTAAAATAACTTACCTCGCCGGCTTGGCGCGCGAGCTGTATCCGCGATCTTTGTTAGCGGATGCGGGGCTTCAGCGCCCTTGAATCGCACCTTCGAGCGTCTTCGTGCGTGAGTGTCGAAGAGCGGCTCAAGAACCGATCTTGTGCGGATCGAACTCCCACAAATTAAAGGCCCGTTGTTGGCACGGGAGAATCCGGAGGATGAGCATCACACAGATTACGTCGACAAGCTTGAGATTCTTGTCCACGGTTTTCGGACACATGTTTGGAGTCCGGATAGCTCGTCCGAATCCCCCACGTCGAGCCCGTCTCTTTCCATGGCGAGAGCCGTGTGGGGAAGCCAGATCTGAATTTGGGGCCGCCACCCATTGAGGTCAGCTGGCTCGGTGATGTAGGACCACCCGATTGCCACCCCTTTATTGTCTCCACAAAAGCGCCCTCGAGCCATAGGACTTTGGCCATCTTGCCAACCATGGCGCCTCCGCACTCCGGCAGCGGCCGCCCACTACCTTGGGTCGGACGTTGAAGATCTTCAGCCATAAGCGAAGTGGGGCTGGATGCGAGAGGAAGGCCTCGCACCTGACGATAAACACCGAGATGTTGAGGATGAAATTGGGGCCAGGTCGTGGAAGTCAGGCCGTAGTAGAACATGAGCCCCGGACAAATGGGTGAAGTGGAAAACCTAGTCCATGGAGGAAGTGGGGAGAAACACCACCCTCTCATGGGGCACAGGGGTTGGAGTAAGCTGCCCGCGATCGGGCAGCTGTCGCGATGTCGCGGGACAAGTATCCGGCCTCCATGATCTTGTGATGTGCCCCTCCATGGCGGAGGAGGCCATCCACCTGCCTCCGCTCGACATGGTTGGAGAAGGTTGAGGTGGGATGTCGCGGACTTAGGCGCCGGGGATCGAGTCTTGTGAAATGGATAAGCAAAGGAGGAAGAACGCGTGGGTGAAAAGGTGGATCCTTATCCCCTTATATGGATGAGACGAAGCTATCGTCCCCACCACTGGTAAAACTAACTTATCTCCCAAGCGCCCGTAATCAATGGGGCGGATGGGTTACCCATGTCCGTATTGATGAGAATCCGGAATAAGGGGCATGATCTATGCTTTGATAAGGCGTGCCAAGAAACCGCCTCGCTAAACGCTCTAAGGTGGAATGGTGAAAAGCGATTCATATAAAGGCTCGGCAGCGGTGTGATGTCACGCCGCGGAATCGTCGCCAGATCTGTGCAAAAGTTATTCTCTCTACGGTGGTATGTGGAACTTGTTTTGCAGAGCCGGACACTATCCTTGTGTTCAAAACCTTCTATGAAGTATTCGGAGGAGGAACCCGCCTCGCCGGACTCATCGTCATTGAAGCCTAGTTCAGGGGCTACTGAGGGAGTCCCGGACTAGGGGTTGTCCGGATAGCCGGACTATCATCACGGCCGGACTCCAAGATTATGAAGATACAAGATTGAAGACTTCGTCCGTGTCCGGATGGGACTTTCCTTGGCGTGGAAGGCAAGCTTGGCGATCTGGATATGTAGATCTCCTACCATTGTAACCGACTCTGTGTAACCCTAACCTATCCGGTGTCTATATAAACCGGAGGGTTTTAGTCCGTAGGACATAACAACAATCATACCATAGGCTAGCTTCTAGGGTTTAGCCTCCTTGATCTCGTGGTAGATCTACTCTTGTACTACCCATATCATCAATATTAATCAAGCAGGAGTAGGGTATTACCTCCATCGAGAGGGCCCGAACCTGGGTAAAAACATCGTGTCCCTTGTCTCCTGTTACCATCCGCCTAGACGTACAGTTCGGGACCCCCTACCCGAGATCCGCCGGTTTTGACACCGACACTAACCATTCACATGTGTTGTGATTTGATAACGGGATCACATCATTAGGAGAATGATGTGATGGACAAGACCCATCTGTTAGCTTAGCATATGATCATTCAACTTATTGCTATTGTTTTCTTAATGACAAATACATATTCCTTTGAGATTATGCAACTCCCGAATATCACAGGAATACCATGTGTTCTATCAAATGTCACAACCTAACTGGGTGATCATAAAGATGCTCTACAGGTATCTCTGAAGGTGTTTGTTGAGTTGGCATAGATCGAGATTAGGATTTGTCACTCTGAGTATCGGAGAGATATCTCTGGGCCCTCTCGGTAATACACATCATAAGAAGCCTTGCAAGCAAAGTGACTAAGGAGTTAGCTGCAAGATGATGTATTATAGAACGATTAAAGACACTTGCCAGTAATGAGATTAAACTAGTTATGAAGATACCGATGATCGAATCTCGGGCAAGTAACATACGGATGGACAAAGGGAATTACATATGTTGTCATAAGGGTCGATCGATAAAGATCTTCGTAGAATATGTAGGAGCTAATATGGGCATCCAGGTTCCGCTATTAGTTATTGACCAGAGAGGTGTCTCGGTCATGTCTACATAGTTCTCGAACCCGTAGGGTTCGCACGCTTAATGTTCGTTGACGATATAGTGTTATATGAGTTATATGATTTGGTGACCAAATATTGTTCGGAGTCCCAGATGAGATCACAGACATGACGAGGAGCTCCGGACTGGTCCGGAGGTAAATATTGATATATAGGACGATACTATTCGGACACCAGAAGAGTTTTGGGAGGTACCGGGTGGTCATCGGATCACCGGAAGGGGTTCCGTGAAGCCGCGGGAGGATAGTGGGACTCTTGGGCCATTAGAGGGGAGCACACCAGCCCACAAGGGGCTGGTGCAGCCCCCTATGGCAACCGGCCTATGGGAGAAAGGAAGGAAGGGCATTTGACCTCCCCCTTCCTTCCCTCTCCCCCTTTTCCTTTCCCCCTCCGGCAAATATGGTAAGGGGGGCACGGCTAGGGAAGGAACCCTAGGAGGATTCTGCCTCCTTGGCTGCTCCCTCTCTCCCACCTATATATATGTGGGAGGGGGCGCCACACATAACCCACGACAATTGCTTAGCCGTCTGCGGCGCCACCCTCCACAGTTTTGTCCCTCAGTCATATTTTCGTAGTGCTTAGGCAAAGCCCTTCGGAGATAGCATCACCACCGCCGTAACCACACCATCATGTTGCCGGAACTCATCCACTACTTTGCCGTCTTGCTGGATGAAGAAGGCGAGGACGTCACCGAGCTGAACGTGTGCTGAACGTGGAGGTGTCGTACATTTGATACTCGATCGGTTGGATCGCGAAGAAGTTTGAGTACATCAACCACGTTAACAAACGCTTCCGCTTACGGTCTATGAGGGTACGTAGACACACTCTCCCCCTCGTTGCTATGCATCTCCATGGATAGATCTGGCATGTGCATAGAATTTTTCTTGTTTTCCATCTAACATTCCCCAACACTCCCATGCCGTACTCATCATCGGAGGAGTCTGCGGCCTATCTGTTGCCAGTGGACGTGAGGTCCATGATGAAAAGGGAGGGGCCGACACTCTCGTTGTCCCACAGGTGTGACTAAACAGTGTTTGGCAGCGGGTAGAACATGCAGCTGGTGGCTTTTTGGTCCACAATTGCCTATGCAGCCTGCGCACCTTCGTGCCCGCGTCCGACTGCGTCGTCTGTGCGTTGTGAGCGGTGGCTTGAGCACGGGTGGCCTCATAGAGCGCCTGTTGCTCGGCAATGAAGTTGAGGTTCGCCACAGACATGGCCGCCATGGCTTCCTCACTTGCTCGCCATAGATCCCTCCGCCAGCCGGTGCTGCTCGAGGAGGATCAGGTTGTATTGCTACCCACTGGTACAATAAGGTGCTGCACAATTGGTTTTTAACCCCTTTCCACAATGACATTTGGATCCATTACCTAGTGAGTGTGGGCGATAGGGGGTCCTTCCCACACGACACAGAAACCGTCAGGGATAGGGCGATACAATACTTGCTACTCGTTTGTTCTCGCATTGCCATCGCAGTCGATATTCTGTGGTGCTACATTTATGATGTGTGGCCCATCACAAATGGTTCACTATTATAGAACGTGTATGATAAGTAGACAATCACACACATTCGCTTTTCCCAAACCGTATGCGATAAATAATTAAGAAGATTAGCTAATCGTTGTACGAGTGTTGGACAGGATTATGAAACGTCGGGCCATCGTAACATCGTCGTACACGACAACTATCGCACACGCTATTTTGTGGTGCAACATTTACGATGCATACCACATCAGAAACAATTCATGGTTGCGAATCGTGTACGATATAGCAACTATCGCAAACGTTTAGTTTGCCCACACCGTTTGTGATATTGTATGACATCGCACACGCTTTGCAAACGGAAACTGTGTGCATGCTTGCACACGTTTCCTCTCTGTGAACCGTGTCGGATTATGGTGTATATCGCAAATGTTTGTGTTTTACCAACCGTGTGTGCTGTAACGACCTGCAGAGCGTAATTTCACTGTAATTTAATTGCTGCTATTTCAAATTGTACCGGATTTGAATTTGAATGTATGCTATAGCTTTATTCATATCCATCTGGTTCAAACAACCAATGCATTATTCGATTCATAGGTACATATGTTCAAGAATTACATAAGAACCAAATAAAGAATGATGAACCATACTTGTATACTTGTTGTCGGCATCTTGGGAACGGGGGTCCCCAGACTTGCCTGCTTGCGGCCCATGGCGTGGCTAAGCTAGCAGGCCGTACGACCCATCTTCATCAACAAGGCATCCAAGACCCTCGCGAGGCGGACGACACAAGACCTCCTTAGGAGTGGCTTAGTCAAGCAGGCTCGCGAGGAGCGGAGATATCAAGGCGGGGCGAACCTCACGAGGCTCTCGTGATGTGAGCCGTGACGATCAACACCAGGCGGGCGCCAGCGCGCGCAGTGTCCTTGTTTCCTCTTTGGTGCTAAGAAGGCTAGCGCAGGCGAGGAGTGCCGTGGCATCAGGCAAAGGTTGCTATATCGGTGCAACAAGACCAAGACCACGAGGACGGCAAGATGGAGGTCATCGTGGAGCCCAAGATGGCGTCACCACCAGAGCCTTTCGCAGGCGAAGACTACTTTTGTCAGAATAGCTTGTACTAGCTGTCCCCCTTCAAATTTGCCTGCCGTTGTTGGCTCGCTTCCCGCTCAATATTTGGGAAGAGGACCAGGGCCTATATAAGTAGAGCTAGCCACCACAGTAGGGGCATCGAGCAATTCATCCAGCTCTCACCCGCTAAGTCACCAAGCGCAAGAACACCTCAACCTCAGGAGGCTGTTCTTTCCTCTGTATTGTTCAACACCAGCCCAAGAGGCAATCCACCACCACCACACTGGAGTAGGGTATTGCACCACAACGGTGGCCCGAACCAGTATAAATCCCGTGTCTCTTTGTGTTGTGAGTTCGCCGAGTTTGTCCGCGAGATCTTAGTAAGCTAGGGCGTAGATTGGTAGGAGGGAAATACTTCACGCGCACCCCAGTGTTTGAACCTTAAGGGTTTGCCGGAACCCCACATCCGATATTTGGCGCGCCAGGTAGGGTGCGCCGGAGCTCCTCTCCACCAACCTGGGCCCCGCGCCGCCGCACCTTGCCCCCATGGCATGTGCCCCGCCGTCCGCCTCTGCGGTCGACACCAATAGCGGGGCGTCTGGGTATCGAGCCCTAGCCCCGGCCCTATGGCGAGTGTGGTGGCTGAACAAGTTCAAGCCAGAGATGCCGCCGTGTTATGACGGTGCGGCAGACCTGACGCCGTTCTTGCTGGCGTATGAGGAGGTTGTCCTCGAAGCCGGAGGTGACGACAAGATCATGGCCAACTGGTTCCCCATGGCCCTCACCGGCGAGCCGCGTGCCTGGCTGCTCAACCTCCCAGGATCCACGGTGGCCTCCTGGGAGGAACTCCGCGACCTCTTCACCGCACGCTACACGGTGCCGGCGCACCGCGCAGTCGCTGCCCTGCTGGGCTGCTCTCAAGCACCACCTTCAGACCGCCACATCAAGCCGTTCCTCCGTCAGATCGGGGCCGCATCCAAGCACCCGGGGGCTCCGCCGGGGTGGGCGACACCAGAGGCCGACCTCACCTTCGGGTCAAAAGACCACCCCGACTCCACCGCCGGCTCCGGAATGCTCCTGATGCTCTGCACGCCCACCATCCGCAACGTGGCAGTTACCAAGACCCTCATCGACGGCGGTGCTGGCCTCAACTTGCTCTCCGTAGAAGCCTTCAGCCTTCTTGACGTGCCGCCTGAGCGGCTCAGCCTCAGCAAGCCCTTCTCAGGAGTGGGCGGTGGAGCCGCTCATTCTCTGGGGCAGATCCTCCTCCCTATTACCTTTGGCACACGCGACAACTACCGCACCGAGCTGGTGGACTTCAACATCGGTCTCCCGTACAACGCCATCCTTGGGTACCCGGCTATCGCTCAGTTCATGGCGGCGACTCACCCGACCTACAACCTCATGAAGATGCCAGGAAGCAAGGGCGTCCTCGCCATCAAGGGGGACACTAAGGAGGCCGTGTGGCGCTCGAGCTCGCCTTCAAGACATGGCAGCAACTTGACTGCCGGCGCCGGTACCCCCGAGGCCAAGGAGGCCGCGCCTACCAAGAAGAAGTAGCTATCCACCCAAGACAAGGCGGAAACCAAGCAGGTGCCGATCAACGAGGATGGGTCTTCAGGAGCCACCTTTACCATAGGAGCCGGCCTCGACCCGGGACAGGAAGAAGCTTTGGTGAGGTCCTTGCGCGCGAACAAGGAGATATTCGCGTGGGAGCCTAATCAGCTGTTAGGGGTCCCAAGGGAGGTGATCCAGCATCATCTAAGGGTGTGCCCCAATATACGCCCCGTGAAGCAGCGAGCAAGGCGGCAGTCCACTGAAAAACAAGCCTTCATCGTCCCAAGAGACTACATAAGCTTTGGGCGGCGGGTGCCATCCGAGAAGTTCGGTATCACGAATGGCTAGCGAACCTCGTCGTGAGTGCGAAGAAAGCGGAAAGGAGCGGATGTGCGTCGACTTCACCAACCTCAACAAAGCCTGCCCCAAGATCCATTCCCACTCCCGCGCCGACCAGATTAGTCGATTCCACCGCCGAGTGTGACTGCTTTGTGCTTCTGGGCGCATTCTCGGGTATCATCGAGATCAAGATGGCGGTGGAAGATGTGGAAAGACAGCCTTCGACACCATGTGGGGTGTCTTGCTACACTGCATGCCCTTTGGGCTGCATAACCGCAGCGACCTTTCGATGGTTGATGCACATCATACAGGGCGGCAGCTCGGGAAACACAGAGGCCTATGTTGATGACACGATGGTAAAGTCTCATGGCGAGGACATTGATTCAAGACTTGGAGAGACCTTCGGAGCATCGCCAAGTGAACTTGAGGCTAAACCGGAGAAGTGCGTGTTGGCGTCCCCTCCATAAGCTGCTGGGTTTCCTCGTATCCTCTGAGAGGATCGGCGAACCTAGAGAAGATCAAGGCCATCAAGGACATGAGCCCACCGCAGACCCTCAAAGAGATGCAAAAGCTAGCAGGGCGGGTGACCGCGTTAGGGCGTTTCATCTCCAAACTGGGAGAGCGCGCCTTGCCCTTCTTCAAGCTCATGAACAAGAAGGGCCCGTTCGAGTGGACCCCAGAGGCCGACCATGCCTTCCAAGACCTCAAGAAATACCTCACCAGCCCCCCGGTGATGGTGGCACCACGGCCACTCGAGCCTCTGGTACTCTACCTTGCTGCCACCCCGTACTCTGCCAGTGTGGCGCTGGTGGCAGTTTGGCAGGAGCGCCAAGCCAAGGGCGTGTTGCGCCGAGCCAGAACTGAAGTGGCGCAGGGTCAGGAAGGCGCAGCAAAGGCATCAGCGGTGGAAGATCAAGCTCAGTAGGGAAACATCACAGAAGCTCCTGAGGACAGTCAGGTCGCAGGAACCCCTCCACCTCAGGATATGCTCCGATCTCCGCAGGGCCCGAGCCTTGACAATATGCTAGCCCTCATCGAGCCCCGAGTGTACTTCGTCAGCACCGTACTGCGGGACGCGAGGGCGCTACCCCATGCCCCAAAAACTCCTGCTCGCACTCCTGGTGGCCTCACGAAAGCTGCGACACTACTTCCAGGGCCACCTCATCAAGGTCGTCTCAGCCTACCCATTGGAGAGGGTACTCAGGAGCCCTAACTCAGTCGGAAGGGTCGCTGAGCGGAACATCGAGTTGCAAGCCTTCCAGTTGGAGTTCAGCACCACCAGGGTCATCAAGGGGGCCGCGCTCGCTAACTTTGTGGCAGAATGGACGGATGCCTTGACGTTTGAGGAAGGAGAAGACCGGTCCACCTCCCCAGGAAGCGAGGCTCAAGACGGCTGGGTCATGTATTTCGATGGCGCCTTTGCGCGCCAGGGCGTGAGGGCTAGAGCAGTGCTCATCTCGCCCGCTCAGGACAAGCTCTACTACACCGTGCAGCTCTGCTTTCAGCACGGCGAGAAGGTCTCCAAATATCGCAGATTACGAAGGCCTCATATCTGGCCTGAAGGCTGCGGCGGCTCTAGGGGTGAAGCGCCTCACCGTCAGAGGCGACTCACAACTCCTCGTCAACTTCTCCAACAAGGTGTACGAGCCAAAGGACGAGCATATGGAGGCCTACCTCGCGGAGGTGCGCAAGATGGAGAAGCAGTTCTCGGGCCTAGAGCTGCAGCACGTGCCCCGGGGCACCAACAAGGAAGCCGACGACATCGCTAGGAGAGCATCCAAGCGGCAGCCGCAGGATCCCGGTGTCTTTGAGGAGCGGCTCTTCAAGCCATCAGCTACGCCACCTCTTTCAAGCATGACTCAGCCTCGGGAGGAGCTCCCACAGCCTCCGGCCACGGGAGCCCCAGCCTGTGGCCCGACCTCAGGAGCTCGGGTGCTCTTGGCGCTCCAGCCCCAGGAGGAATGCTGGACCAAGGAATTCAAGGAGTACACAGCCTTGCGGGGCGCTGGGGAGAAGGAAGAGGGCCAGCGGCGCGTGGCCCGGCAACCCACGACATACTGTATCCAAGACGGCGAGTTATACAGGAAACGACCGAACGATGTCACGCTGCGCTGCATCTCCAGCGATCAAGGAAGGGAGTTGTTGATTGACATACATGGTGGGGACTGCGGACACCACTCATCGTCACAGACCCTTATCGGCAAGGTATTCCGCTATGGATTCTACTGGCCTACAGCACTCAACGACGCTGCCGAACTAGTGAAGTCCCCCGAAGCTTGCCAATTCCACGCCAAGCAAATCCATCAGCCTGCTCAGGGCCTCCAAACCACCCCGCTCACATGGCCGTTCGCGGTCTGGGGGTTGGACATCCTAGGCCCGTTCCCTCGGGCGCCAGGGGGCTACCGCTATCTCTACGTCGCCATCGACAAGTTCACTAAGTGGGCGGAAGTGGAAGCCATCCGTACAATCCCAGCCAGCTCTGCTTTCAAGTTCATCAAGGGCCTCGTGAGCCGCTTCGGGGTCCCCAACCGCATCGTCATAGATAACGGCTCGCAGTTTACTAGTAACCTTTTCAAAACCTACTGTGCTAACCTTGGAACGCAGATCTGCTACGTTTCGGTAGCACACCCCAGGAGCAATGGCCAGGCCGAACGCGCCAAAGCGGAGGTCCTTAGGGGCCTTGATACGTCTCCAACGTATCTATAATTTTTGATTGATCCATGCTACTTTATCTATTGTTTTGGACTATAATGGGCTTTATTTTCCACTTTTATATTACTTTTAGGACTAACCTATTAACCGGAGGCCCAGCCCAGAATTGCTGTTTTTTTGCCTATTTCAAAGTTTGAAGAAGCGGAATATCAAGCAGTCCAAGCGGAATGAAACCTTGAGAACGTGATCTTCTCACGAGCGTGATCCGGAGACTTGGATCCTACTCCAAGAAGTGCGAGGCGGTCACGAGGTGGAGGCGCGCCCCACAGGCGTGCCCCGCCTCGTGGGCCCCTGACGCTCCACCGACATACTCCTTCCTCCTATATATACCTACGTACCCCCAACAGATCAAAAAAGGAGCCAAAAACCTAATTCCACCGCCGTCCCTTCCTGTATCCACGAGATCCCATCTTGGGGCCTGCTCCGGAGCTCCGCCGGAGGGGGCATCCACCACGGAGGGCTTCTACATCAACACCATAGCCCCTCCGATGAAGTGTGAGTAGTTTAGTTCAGACCTTCGGGTCCATAGCTAGTAGCTAGATGGCTTCTTCTCTCTTTTTGGATCTCAATACAATGTTCTCCCCCTCTCTTGTGGAGATCTATTCGATGTAATCTTCTTTTTGCGGTGTGTTTGTTGAGGCCGATAAATTGTGGGTTTATGATCCAGCTTATCTATGGAAAATATTTGAATCTTCTCTGAATTCTTTTATGTATGATTGAGTTATCTTTGAAAGTCTCTTCGAATTATCCGTTTGGTTTGGCCAACTAGATTGGTAGTTCTTGCAATGGGAGAAGTGCTTAGCTTTGGGTTCAATCTTGCGGTGTCCTTACCCAGTGACAGAAGGGGTTGCAAGGCACGTATTGTATTGTTTCCATCGAGGATAACAAGATGGGGTATTTATCATATTGCATGAATTTATTCCTCTACATCATGTCATCTTGCTTAAGGCGTTACTCTGTTTTTAACCTAATACTCTAGATGCATGCTTGATAGCGGTCGATGAGTGGAGTAATAGTAGTAGATGCAGAATCGTATCGGTCTACTTGTCTCGGACATGATGCCTATATACATGATCATTGCCTAGATATACTCATAACTATGCTCAATTGTGTCAATTGCTCAATAGTAATTTGTTCACCCACCGTAGAATATCTATGCTCTTGAGAGAAGCCACTAGTGAAACCTATGGCCCCCGGGTCTATTATCATCATATCAATCTCCATCACTTTATTTACTTGCTTTGCTTTTACTTTTCACTTTGCATCTTTATACCAAAATACCAAAAATATTATCTCTATCAGATCTCACTCTAAGTAAGTGACCGTGAAGGATTGACAACCCCTAATCGCGTTGGTTGCGGTAGCTATCATTTTGTGCAGGTACGAGGGACTTGCGCGTGGCCTCCTCTTGGATTGATACCTTGGTTCTCAAAACTGAGGGAAATACTTACGCTACTGTGCTGCATCATCCTCTCCTCTTCGGGGAAAACCAATGCAAGCTAAAGACGTAGCAAGAAGGATTTCTGGCGCCGTTTCCGGGGAGGCTTACATGAAGTCAAGTGAAGATTTGGACTCCCGACAACGAGCCATTTCTGGCGCCGTTGCCGGGGAGGTCTACGTAAAAGTCAACATACCAAGTACCCATCACAATCCCTATCTCTCGCATTACATTATTTGCCATTTGCCTCTCGTTTTCCTCTCCCCCACTTCACCCTTGCCGTTTTATTTGCCCTCTCTTTCCCAATCTCCTCCTCCTTTTTCCCTTGCCTTTTTCTCGTCCGTTTGTTTGCTCGAGTGTTAGTTTGCTTACTTGTCATCATGACTAGTTCCTTATCTGCTCCTATGTCTCCCGAGTTTGAAGTTCTTCACTTCAAGCAAAGGCAAGGAGAAAACTTAAAAGATGCTTGGTATAGGATGATGGAATCTTATCTTAAGTGTACCCTAGAGGTGAACTTTAGAATTCTTCTTCGCAATTTTTATGTTGGGTTAAATATGACGCATAGACAACTCTTGGATTGCATTGCCAAGGGAAATTTCATTGAGATTGATCCCAGTATTGCGCATGAAATTATAGAGGGAATAGTGGGAACACTACCCCAAAAGGGAGGATCTCATCCTACCCTGGAAGAAACCCAAGTGTTTGAGAAGATTTGCGAAGTAACAATTTTTATACAAAAGTCTCTTGAGCCTCTTAAAAGTGTTAGCGGAAATCTTCACCGCATGAATATGTTGATTACTCTTTGTAATAAGCGGTTGGATTCTTTAGATCTAAAAATTTCCGAATATGAAGGGAAGCAGCAAGAACCACCTGGACTCGAGCATGACTCCGCTAAAAAACTGAAAATTAAAGATGGCAATACCTAGATCTATCCTTGCTTTTATGCCTAGCTAGGGGCGTTAAACGATAGCGCTTGTTGGGAGGCAACCCAATTTTATTTTTAGTTTTTTTTGCTTCTGTTTAGGAATAAATAATCCATCTAGCCTCTGTTTAGATGTGGTTTTATCTTTTAATTAGTGTTTGTGCCAAGTGGAACCTATTGGATCTTCTTGGATGATAGTTATTTGATCTTGCTGTAATTTCCAGAATCTTTGTGCTCAGTGCCCGAATTGTTAAAAATCACCCGAACGTGATAAGATGCTGATTCCAAATGCTGCTGATCAATAAACAAATTTTCCAGGTTTTCTAATTTTGGTAGAATTTTTTGGGTTCCAGAAGTTTGCGTTAGTTACAGATTACTACAGACTGTTCTGTTTTTGACAGATTCTGTTTTGCGTGTGTTGTTTGCTTATTTTGACGAATCTATGGTTAGTAAAATAGTTTATAATCCATAGAGAAGTTGGAATACAGTAGGTTTAACACCAATATAAATAAAGAATGAGTTCATTACATTACCTTAAAGTAGTCTTTTGTTTTCTTTCTCTAGGAGACTCACGAGATTTCTATTGAGTTTTGTGTTGTGAAGTTTTCAAGTTTTGGGTGAAATCTTTTGATGGATTATGGAACAAGGAGTGGCAAGAGCCTAAGCTTGGGGATGCCCATGGCACCCCCAAGATAATCCAAGGACACCAAAAAGTCAAAGCTTGGGGATGCCCCGGAAGGCATCCCTCTTTAAATCTACTTCCATCGGTAATTTACTTGGAGCTATATTTTATTCACCAACATGATATGTGTTTTGCTTGGAGCGTCTTGTATTATTTTAGTCTTTGCTTGTTAGTTTACCACAATCATCCTTGCTATACACACCTTTTGAGATAGCCATACATGAATTGAAATTTGATAGAATACTCTATGTGCTTCACTTATATCTTTTGAGCTTGATAATTTGCTCATAGTGCTTCACTTATATCTTTTGAGCTTGATAATTTTTGCTCTAGTGCTTCAATTAGATCTTTTAGAGCATGGTGGTGGATTTGTTTTAAAGAAACTTGATCTCTCATGCTTCGCTTAGATTATTTTGAGAGTCGTTAATAGCATGGTAATTTGCTTAATGTTAATATACTTGGTATTCAAGATATGTGAAACTTTCTTTTGAGTGCGTTGAATACTAAGATAAGTTTGATGCTTGATAATTGTTTTGAGATATGGAGGTAATAATATCAAAGTCATGCTAGTTGAGTAGTTGTGAATTTGAGAAATTCTTGTGTTGAAGTTAGCAAATCCGTAGCATGCACGTATGGTTAAAGTTAGGTAACAAATTTGAAACATGAAGTGTACACGCTTGTGCATCCTTATGAGTGGCGGTCGGGGACGAGCGATGGTCTTTTCCTACCAATCTATCCCCTAGGAGCATGCGCGTAGTACTTGATTTTGATGACTTCTAAATTTTTGCAATAAGTATATGAGTTCTTTTGACTAATGTTGAGTCCATGGATTATCGCACTTTTACCTTTCCGCCATTGCTAGCCTCTTGATGCCGTGCATTGCCCTTTCTCACATTGAGAGTTGGTGCAAACTTCACGGTGCATCCAAACCCGTGATATGATCGCTCTATCACACATAAACCTCCCTATATCTTCCTCAAAACAGCCACCATACCTACCTATTATGGCATTTCCATAGCCATTCCGAGATATATTGCCATGCAACTTTCCACCGTTCCGTTCATCATTATCATGACATACCTTACTTTTGTCATATTGCCATTGCAAGATCATGTAGTTGACATCGTATTTGTGGCAAAGCCACCATGCATTATTTTCATACATGTCACTCTTGATTCATTGCACCATCCCGGTACACCGCCGGAGGCATCCATATAGAGTCATACCTTGTTCTAGTTTCAAGTTGTAATCTTTATGTTGTAATCAATAGAAGTGTGATGATCATCATTATTAGAGCATTACCCAAAAAAAGAAAAAAAAGAGAAAGGCCAAAAAAAAGGCCCAAAAAAAACGAAAAGAAAAGGGCAATGCTACTATCTCTTTTTCCACACTTGTGCTTCAAAGTAGCACCATGTTCTTCGTGTAGTAAGTCTCATATTTTGTGCTTCAAAGTAGCACCTTGTTCTTCATGTAGTGAGTCTCATATATTGTGTTTCAAAGTAGCACCATGTTTTTCATATAGTGAGTCTCATAAGTTGTCTTTTTTCATACTAGTGGGAATTTTTCATTATAGAACTTGGCTTGTATATTCCTACGATGGGCTTCCTCAAATACCCTAGGTCTTCATGAGCAAGCAAGTTGGATACACACCCACTAGTTTTCTTTTGTTGAGCATTCATAGCTCTAGTGCATCTGTTGCATGGCAATCCCTACTCCTCATGTTGACATCAATTGATGGGCATCTCCATAGCCGTTGATTATCCTCGTCAATGTGAGACTTTCTCCTTTTGTCTTCTCCACACAATCCCCATCATCATATTCTATTCCACCCATAGTGCTATATCCATGGCTCACGCTCATGTATTGCGTGAAGGTTGAAAAAGTTTGAGATTATTTAATTATGAAACAATTGCTTGGCTTGTTATCGGGGGTATAAAGTTGGGAACATCTTTGTGTGACGAAAATGAAGCATAGCCTAACTATATGATTTCGTAGGGATGAACTTTCTTTGGCCATGTTATTTTGAGATGACATAATTATTTTGATTAGTATGCTTGAAGTATTATTATTTTTATGTCAATATGAACTTTTGTCTTGAATCTATCGGATCTGAATATTTATATCACAATTAAGAAGATTTACATTGAAATTATGCCAAAGTATCACTCCGCATCAAAATTCTCTTTTTATCATTTACCTACTCGAGGACGAGCAGGAATTAAGCTTAGGGATGCACGATCGTCTCCAACGTATCTATAATTTTTGATTGCTCCATGCTACTTTATCTATTGTTTTGGACTATAATGGGCTTTATTTTCCACTTTTATATTACTTTTGGGACTAACCTATTAACCGGAGGCCCAGCCCAGAATTGTTGTTTTTTGCCTATTTCGGTGTTTCAAAGCGGAATATCAAGCGGAGTCCAAGCGGAATGAAACCTTGAACGTGATCTTCTCACGAGCGTGATCCAGGAGACTTGGACCCTACTCCAAGAAGTGCCAGAGGCGGTTACGAGGGTGGAGGGCGCCCCCTGGGCGCGCCCCCCTGCCTCGTGAGCCCCCTGACGCTCCACCGACGTACTCCTTCCTCGTATATATACCTACGTACCCCCAACAGGTCAAAAAAGGAGCCAAAAACCTAATTCCACCACGCATCTTCCTGTATCCACGAGATCCCATCTTGGGGCCTGTTAGGAGCTCCGGGAGGGGCATCCACCACGGAGGCTTCTACATCAACACCATAGCCCCTCCGATGAAGTGTGAGTAGTTTACTTCAGACCTTGGGTCCATAGCTAGTAGCTAGATGGCTTCTTCTCTCTTTTGGATCTCAATACAATGTTCTCCCCTCTCTTGTGGAGATCTATTCGATGTAATCTTCTTTTTGCGGTGTGTTTGTTGAGACCGATGAATTGTGGGTTTATGATCCAGCTTATCTATGGAAAATATTTGAATCTTCTCTGAATTATTTTATGTATGATTGAGTTATCTTTGCAAGTCTCTTCGAATTATCCGTTTGGTTTGGCCAACTAGATTGGTAGTTCTTGCAATGGGAGAAGTGCTTAGCTTTGGGTTCAATCTTGCGGTGTCCTTACCCAGATGTGAAGGGGTTGCAAGGCACGTATTGTATTGTTGCCATCGAGGATAACAAGATGGGGTATTTATCATATTGCATGAATTTATTCCTCTACATCATGTCATCTTGCTTAAGGCGTTACTCTGTTTTAACTTAATACTCTAGATGCATCTTTGGATAGCGGTCGATGAGTGGAGTAATAGTAGTAGATGCGAGAATCGTTTGGTCTACTTGTCTCGGACGTGATGCCTATATACATGATCATTGCCTAGATATACTCATAACTATGCTCAATTCATCAATTGCTCAACAGTAATTTGTTCACCCACCGTAGAATATCTATGCTCTTGAGAGAAGCCACTAGTGAAACCTATGGCCCCGGGTCTATTCTCATCATATCAATCTCCATCACTTTATTTACTTGCTTTGCTTTTACTTTCCACTTTGCATCTTTATACCAAAATACCAAAAATATTATCTCTATCAGATCTCACTCTAAGTAAGTGACCGTGAAGGATTGACAACCCCTAATCGCGTTGGTTGCGAGTAGCTATCGTTTTGTGCAGGTACGAGGGACTTGCGCCTGGCCTCCTACTGGATTGATACCTTGGTTCTCAAAAACTGAGGGAAATACTTACGCTACTGTGCTGCATCATCCTCCCCTCTTCGGGGAAAACCAATGCAAGCTCAAGACGTAGCAGGCCTCAAGACCAGGACCTTGAAGAAGAAGCTGGAGGCCTGCGGCAGGGGCTGGCATGATGAGCTCCAGTCCGTGCTATGGTCCATCCGCACCACCGCCACCAAGCCAACGGGCGAGACTCCATTCTTCCTCGTCTACGGAGCTGAAGCAGTCCTCCCTCACGAGGTCAAGCATCGCTCCGCACGGGTCCTGGCATTCGACGAAACGCAGTAGGATGCCACACGGGGGATGGATCTCGTGCTGGGGGAGGTACGCCGTCGCGAAGCTGCGTTAAGGACGGCAAGGTACCGACAAGCACTGCGGCGATACCACTGCCGCAACGTCCGCTCCAGGACGCTCGAGGTGGGCGACCTCGTCCTAAGGCGGGTCCTCTCTAGGGAAGGGCTGCATAAGCTTTCTCCAATGTGGGAGGGCCCGTTCAAGGTTGTCCACATCTCCAGGCCTGGCGCCGTGCGCCTGGAGACACAATACGGGGTACCTATCCAAAACGCCTGGAACATCCAGCACCTCCAGAATTTCTAGCCATGAAGCAAGGCCCAGAGCTTGTGAAGAAAGGCCTAGAGCCTGTGAAGAAGGCCCGGTGCCTGTGAAGAATCGCCGCCCGTGACACTCTCACGTAATAATGAGTTGGGGTTGTACCGCCCGTAGTCTCGAGGCGCCGGCCTCGGGCCACAGGGCTCCATACGCCTAGTGGCAGCACTTAGCTCGGCGCTAGTGAGAAGACTTGAAGACTAGATTAGGTGCCGGACGCGACTTTTCATCTGCTTCCCGTAGTTGGCTCGCTTTTCCTTAATCGAAGTTTGCTTTGGTGTTCCTTGCTGATTTGATTCCCTCGCCTCTTACCGCATTTTCTTGCTCTGGTTGGCTCGTGTTCTCTCTCTCGCATACCTCGCGAGGGGGCTAGGCAGGTGCCCTCACGAGCATAGTAGACAAAGCTCATATGAGCTACGTCGTGATATAGCCCAATACAGAGGCGCCGCACACCCACTATGCTTCACAGATGAAGTAATGTATCATCAAGTCCCTGAGGGCTTCAAACCCGTAAACATCGAATCATACGATGGTACCACAGATCCTGCGGTCTAGATCGAGGACTATCTCCTCCATATCCACATGGCCCTTGGTGATGATCTACATGCCATCAAATACCTCCCTCAAGCTTAAAGGACCAGATCAGCATTGGCTCAACAGCTTGCCGCCAGAGTCAATCGGTTGTTGGGAGGACACGGAAGCCACATTCCTTGATAACTTCAAAGGCACATATATGCGACCACGAACGCCGATGACCTTAGCCATATAATTCAGCAGCGGAAGAATCGGCGGACAATTACGGGCGCGGTTCCTAACAAAGAAAAATCAGATCGTCGACTGTCCGGATGCAGAGGCGCTAGCAGCCTTGAAACACAACATCCGCGACGAGTGGCTAGCCCGGCACCTAGGATAGGAAAAGCCGAAATCAATGGCAGCCCTCACCACACTCATGACCCGCTTTTGCGCGGGAGAGGACAAGCAGCTAGCTCGAAGCAATAACGGCCAAACACCACGGTAGTTTGGATACCAAGAAAAGCAATGGCGGTCGCGTCGCAACAAGCATAAACACTGCATTAACGGTGATAATGCTGAAGATTCGACAGTAAATGCCGGATTTAGAGGCTCTAAACCCGGCGGCCCGTCCAACTTGGACCGAATACTCGACCGCTTGTGCCAGATACATGGCACCCCCGAAAAACTCAGCCAACCACACCAACATGGATTGTTGGGTGTTCAAACAAGCGAGCAAGCTAAGCGCGAAAACAACGACAAGGGGCTGCATAGCGATGACGAGGAAGAGCCCGGCCGCCGAACAATAGAGGACAAAGGGCTTTCCCACACAAGTGCAGACGGTGAACATGATATCGCAACCCACTTACCCAAAGGGAGCGAGCGCGCACTAAAGGGACATATCTGCGATGGAGCCAGTCACCCAAGTTCAACCCATGGCCTTCCTGCCCGATCACCTTCGATCGAAGGACCACCCACTAGCATCCGTCACGGCGGTTTCGCGCATTGGTTCTTGACCCAATTATTGGCGGATTTCACCTCACCGAGTCCCGATGGGCCGGCGGCGGCAACTGAACCTGATTTATCGGATACTGATCGTCGCAAAATGGGCATAGACCGTCAATGATCAAACCCACAAAGGCGACCTTTAAAGGCGTCATTCCAGTGTAGAGGCCAAGCTGCACGAGCTCCGTTACACTTGAAGTGGTCTTGGATCCCGGATAACTTCGGAGTGAGGAGTTAATCTTGACATAGCTCCGTTCGCGGCAGCTATCACACACTTGCTTTCGGACGAACCGCATTCACAAAACTCAATGCGGTGCCGCTTTTCGCGTACCTCAAACTCAAGATGCCAGGCCCTCGGCGTAATCACGGTCAATGGAAACACGAGCGCTCCCTCCGAGCGGAGGAGCATACGGCGCTCTTGCGGCGAAGTGCGAAACAGCCTCTTAAGGCAATTCTCGATCCGGCCAATAAACAATCGGACAACATCAAGCGCGCCGGAGTAACCTACAGCAAGACCGCTGCACGTTCGAACAAGCGTAGTAATGCAGCCCCAACCCCAGCCCTCGCGAGCTCGCGAAGCCGATTACTCTGCGCGCGTAATTGCGCTCACGAAGCACCATGGGCATAGGGGCGGGCCACAACCACGCACGCCAGAATGCGGCTAGACCGCACTAGGGGCTCCATTTGTGTCATTCCTTTTTTTCTTTTTCTTCCTTTTACTTTCGGGACTCTGTTCTCCGAAGCCCTGTCCGGCATTCGCGCCGAATACGATGCAACAACCAGGAAGCGGAAAAATCGTCGAGTGTCCGGTGGTCTCTATTACGAAGCGGTATACATGTTTTACATACCACACCGCAAACTTACCCCTGGAAGAGGACATATCAAAAGTCTCGTACCTTGCTTATCGCACAATTTGTATCGTTCGCTTTTATTTGCGTTTCTTTTTAATAACAATATATAGCTCTTGCCTATTATTGCATTCTTTCCCATTATATATGTTCATTTATGACATTGCGCAACCATACAATTTAGTGCGGCCAATACACGAGGGCTTATGTACCCCAAAACATGGTGTGACAAGTCGAACACTTTCACAAGTCGGCACCCGAACTTATAGCATTATATGCATCGGCTCGAATCATGTCTTGGGTCAATAGTTGGGTTTGCGGCTCCCATGTTTTGGTACCTTACGTTCCGTTATATCGGCTAAGGTAGCGCTGGGAGAACCACTGCGATTGTGCCCGGTTGAGCTGGGTTGAGCACCTTAGTGGAAAAGCTAAAACTGACCGTCATGATAAGGCGAGAGCCGGTCGCTGTTCGAGAGGTTTCTTCGAGTCCCTAAAGACTTATGTCGCTTAGAGCGAGGAACTGGCATTGTCCGGCCAAGGCGTGGATAGCGCCACGAACTCGGTCTTCCGAATACTAGGGGCTTCGCCGAAATTTAAAATTATAGAATTCTATGGCTAAGTGAGAGTGTTAAAGCATTATAGTCCGGTTGCCTAGTTCGTTGCATTGAGCGCCTCCTCGAAGGACCCAAGAATGGGAACAAGAGCGCTCAAGTTTATCCCAACACCCCACTTTCGTGGCATGGGGGTGAAATAACGACTCGCCATCTCTCAAATTTGATAAGCGGCCGCCTGAAGGTAATATTTTAAATTCAAAAGCGTTGCTTAGTGCATATGAAAAAGTTTTCAGCGTCTGAGGATAACAAATGCGAGTCTACTCAAATATTACATCTTTGGAGCATTCACCGCTATAAGGCGGGCACCCTTGGGGCGCCCTCATAATACTTCTCGGGCTTGCGATGTTCTTTGCCGTGGCGGCCCTGTCCGTCACTAGCTTCTTCGTGTCGCCCCAGTGCACTTTGGCACGGGCAAGGGCCCTACGTGCACCTTCAATACAGACGGAGAGCTTGATGACTTCGATCCATGGACAGGCATCCACACGCCGCCGCACTAGCCAAGTAGCTCCCGAGCATGGCCTCATTTGGCCACAGCCGAGCTATAAGGCCCTTCATGGCCTGTTCGGCGACCTTGTGGAGCTCGACCAATTGCTTGATTGGTCGCTCAAGGGCACCGGTGTTCGACCTCGACATCTTGAGACCAAAACACCTTTTCCGTCGAGCTCCCTTCTTCGCTCGGTAGAAAGCGGCGGCATCGGAAACACTCATGGTAGATCTGCGAACGCTCTGGAGAGCTCAGTTCGGGTAAGTACTAGATAATTGACTTTTACATTCTTGCTCTGCATAAAGAATGCCTTACCCGCCGCGATCTTCTTTATTGCCTCAATCTCCTGGAGGGCTTTTTGGGCCTCGGCCTTAGCAGCTTTTCCACTCTCAAGAGCCGAGGCAAGCTCGGACTCTCGGGTCTTCGAGTCACTCTCCAAACCCTCGTGTTCTTCCACGAGAGCCTGGAGCTCTTGCCGTACCTCCGCCAGCTGCGCCTCCCCCTTCTCTCGCTCGGTGCGCTCCGGGGCCGCTTTGTTTTCGGGCGCGGACACCGCCTCCTTCAGGGTCGCCACCTCGCTCGTGGCCCCTGCAGTACCCATGTTATTCCTGTCATCTTTTGCAACCACATTTTTTAAATTCCTTAAGGTATTGCTTACCTTCCTTGTCCTCGAGCTGCTTCTTGGATTGGCCGAGCTCGTTCTCGGACCGCTCGAGGCTCTCCTTCAATGCACCGACCTCCATGATCGGTCTGTAGAAATCGGCGAGGCAGCCTGCATTCCCATATTGACATAATTATGTTAGACTCCTGCGTATATCTTTTTAGATCCTCATCCGGCTTTTCTTTCCGAACACGAACTAAGCATCGAGGCTCTTGTCTATCACGGTAATCTTCTTACATATATTGAAAACTTACCTCAAAGCTTGTTAGAAGGCTGTTGCGAGGCTTCAGTCGGCCCGCTCTTGGCGGACTGAACTTCTGGATCACCACACTCATTACGATCGGTGCTCCTCCTTGATGGGCGCCATAAGCGCCTCCGTGCTATCCGGTGCCTCGGTTGGGCAGAGAGAAACCGCGTCTTACCCTTCCTACTGAAGGGCGCTTGCGGACTTGAACCGCTGAAGGTTCGGTATGGAGTCCGGACAAGGGTGGGCTTAGAACCCTGAGGGGTCTCGCTCCCCTCGCGCTGAGTCAGGGAGGCTGCCTTGCGGCGCCTCCTGCACCACCTCCTCTTGACCAGGCCCCCCTTGGGGCCCCACCTCAGCGTCGTCAGCAGCGTAAGGTGAGGAGGCGGACGTAAGTGTAGTACTCTCCACTTCCGACGAATTCAGGGACCCGCTCGATGAAGCGGCGAGCTCGTACTTGGGCGGGCTGCATGATTGTTCGGCATTAGAGAACACTATGCAACGAAAAAAAATCCATGGGTATCCGGACACTTACGATCTCGCCAGGGGCTTGGCCCTTGTTGGCCACTCCTCCTCGTCGTTGTCGGCGTTGGTGGAGAAGTCCGAAGGAAGGGTCCTTCCCTTCTTGGACCTTCCGGCCTCCCCAGTTAGGGCGGCCATCCTTTTCTTCTCTCCCCCCGCTGGGGGAGAGGCTTCTTTTTCCTCCTCCTCTTCCTCAGAGGAGGATTCCGCCTCAGGGTTGTTGGGCGATGAGTCCGACAAGACACTGGCGTCGGAAAGCTCCTTGAGTTCCGTGGCCTTCTTCTGGGCCTTCTTCTCCGACACCACGTGAGGTGCGGAGTCAACAACCCGTCAATCGAGCGTCCATTGGGTCTTCTAGCAAAGGGGCGGACGGTTAATCTGTCCGGACGTCTTCAACCGATCTGTCAAAGGTTAGGGAGTTTTAGATCCGCATAGAGTCAAACTATGAAAAAAGAGTCCCATAAAGGGTAAAATAACTTACCTCGCTGGCTTGGCGCTGCAAGCTGAATCCGCGATCTTGATGGCGGATGTGGGATCCTCGGCGCCCTTGAACAACACCTTCCGAGCATCTTACGTACATAGTGTCGAAGAGCCTTTTCGAGTTGGGTCTTTGTCGGATCGAACTCCCACAATTTGAAGGCCCGTTCTTGGCATGGGAGAATCCGGCGGATGAGCATCACACGGATAACGTTGACAAGCCCGAGATTCTTGTCCGCCGGGTTTCGGACATGAGTTTGGAGTCCGGATAGCTCGTCCAGAATCACCCCACGACAGAACTGTCTCTTTCCATGATGTGAGCAGCGTGGGGAAGCGGATCGAATTCGGGGCCGCCGCCCATTGAGAGTCGCGGCTCGGTGATGTAGAACCACCCGATTGCCACCTTTATGGTCTCCACAAAGGAGCCCTCGAGCCATAGGGCTTTGGCCATCTTGCCAAGCATGGCACCTCGCCTCCGGCTTGGCGGCCGCCCACTACCTTGACTTGACATTGAAGATATTCAGCCATAAGCGAAGTGGGGCTGGATGCTGAGGAAGGCCTCGCACACCCACGATGAACTCCGAGATGTTGAGGATGAAATTGGGGCCAGATCGTGGAAGTCCAGGCCGTAGTAGAACATGAGCCCCGGACAAATGGGTGAAGTGGAAAACCTAGTCCAGCGGAGGAAGTGGGTGAGAAACACCACCCTCTCATGGGGCACAGGGGTTGGAATGAGCCGCCCTCGTCGGGGAGCCGGTCTTGCGATGTCCCTGGACAAGTATCAGGACTTCCACAACTTTTGATGTGCCCTCCATGACGGAGGAGGCCATCCACCGCCTCCCTCCGGACATAGTTGGAGAAGGTTGAGGTGGGGTGTGCGGACTTAGCGCTGGAGCTCGAGTCTTGTGAAATGGATGAGCAAAGGAGGAAGAAGGCGTGGGTGAAAAGGTGGTTCCTTATCCCTTATATGGACGGACGAAGCTATGCGTCCCCTGACTGGTAAAACTTCGCTTATCTCCCAAGCGCCGTAATCAATGGCGCGGATGGGTTACTACGTCCGTATTGATGGGAATCCCGGAATAAGGGGCACGATCTCCGCTTTGATAAGGCGTGCCAAGAAACCGCCTCGCTAAGCGCGCTAAGGTGGAGCAGTAAAAAAAATGATTCGTATAAAGGCCTAGGCGTGGTGTGATGTCACGCCCGCGGAATATGTCGGCAGATCTGTGCAAAGGTTATTCTCTCTCGGTAGTATGTGGAACTTGTTTTGCGAGCGGACACTATCCTTGTGTTCAAAATCTTCTATGAAGTATTCGGAAGAGGAACCCGCCTTGCAATGCGAAGACAATATCTGCGCGGACTACTCGTCGTCATTGAAGCCTGGTTCGAGGGCTCTTGAGGAGTCTGGATTAGGTGGTGTCCGGATAGCCGAACTATCACCGTTGGCCGGACTCCTGGGCTATGAATATACAAGATTGAAGACTTCGTCCCGTGTCCGGATGGGACTTTCCTTGGCGTGGAAGGCAAGTTTGGCGATACGGATATGTAGATCTCCTACCATTGTAACCGACTCTATGTAACCCTAACCCTATTCGGTGTCTATATAAACCGAAGGGTTTTAGTCCGTAGGACGAACAACAATCATACCATGGGCTAGCTTCTAGGGTTTAGCCTCTCTGATCTTGTGGTAGATCTACTCTTGTACTACCCATATCATCAATATCAATCAAGCAGGAGTAGGGTATTACCTCCATCGAGAGGGCCCGGACCTGGGTAAAAACATCGTGTCCCTTGTCTCCTGTTACCATCCGCCTAGACGCACAGTTCGGGACCCCCTACCCGAGATCCGCCAGTTTTGACACCGACAGCTATTTTCTGGCGCCGTTGCCGGGGAGTGAAGCGCCTTTGGTAAGTGGATTTCGGTAAAAACATTTATATAGTGTGCTGAAATTTATTGTCACTTGTTACTATGGAAAACAATCCTTTGAGGGATTTGTTCGGGGTATCTTCACCTCATCCAGAACCACAATTAATTGCCCCTCAACCTACTGCACCTATTGAAAATATTGAATATGAAATTCCTTCGGTTATGATAGAACAACTGCTAGCTAATCCTTATGCAGGAGATGGAACCGAACATCCTGACATGCACTTGACACATGTAGAACAAATTTGTGGATTGTTTAAGCTTGCATTTACCCAAAGATGAAGTTATGAAAAAGGTTTTCCGTTTATCTTTGAAGGGAAAAGCATTGGCATGGTATAGGCTATGCGATGATATTGGATCATGGAATTGGAATTGTTTGAAATTGGAGTTCCACCAAAAAATTATCCTATGCATCTAGTTCATCGTGATCGGAACTATATATATAATTTTTGGCCTCATGAAGGAGAAAGGATCGCTCTAGCTTGGGGGAGGCTTAAGTCAATGTTATATTCATGACCCAATCATGAGCTCTGAAGAGAAATTATTATTCAGAACTTTTATGCTTGGCTTTCTCGTAATGATCAAACCATGCTGGATACTTCTTGTGCTAGTTCTTTTATGAAGAGAACTATTGAATTCTGGTGGGATCTTCTGGAAAGAATTAAACGCAACTCTGAAGATTGGGAACTCGATGAAGGTAAAGAGTCAGGTATAAATCTTAAGTATGATTGTGTTAAATCTTTTATGGATACCGATGCTTTTCAAAAGTTTAGCACTAAATATGGACTTGATTCTGAGATAGTAGCCTCCTTTTGTGAATCATTTGCTACTCATATTGAACTCCCTAAAGAGGAATGGCTTAAATATCACCCACCTATTAAAGAAGAAATTAAAGAACCAGTACCAGTTAAAGAAGAAACTATACTCTATAATGTTGATCCAGTTGTTCCTACTGCTTATATTGAGAGACCCCCTTTTCCTGTTAGGATAAAAGAACATGCTAAAGTTGCAACTGTGTTTAACAAAAAGCTCTGTTAGAACACATAAACATGATGAACAAATTAGAGTTGAACCTAATATTGCTATGGTTAAAGATCTCTTAGAAGAAGATGTGGATGGGCATGTTATTTACTTCTGTAAAGAAGCTGCTAGAATTGCTAAACCTGATGGAAAATATAAACATAGAACAGTTATTGGCATGCATGTCATTTCAGTTAAAATAGGAGATAACTGTTTTCATGGTTTACGTTACATGGGTGCTAGTGTGATTGTTATTCATTACAAGTTATATCAAGAGATTAGAGAAGACATAGCACCTAGAGAGTTAGAAGAGATAGATGTTACTATTAAACTTGCTAATAGAGACACCATATCACCTTGTGGGATTATTAGAGATGTTGAAGTCTTGTGTGGGAAAATAAAATATCCCACTGATTTTCTTGTTCTTGGTACCCTGCAAGATGACTTCTGTCCCATTATCTTTGGTAGACCTTTCTTGAACACAGTTAATGCTAGGATAGATTGCCAGAAACAAGCTGTGGGTGTTAGCTTTGGTGATAAGTCTCATGAGTTTAATTTTTCCAAGTTTAGTAGAAACCATCATGAAAAATAATTGCCTAGTAAGGATGAATTAATTGGTCTTGCTTCTATTGCTGTGCCACCTACTGATCCTTTAGAACAATACTTGCTAGACCATGAAAATGATTTACATATGCATGAAAGAAATGAAATAGATAATATTTTCTTTGAACGACGCCCTCTACTTAAACACAATTTGCCTACTGAAACTCTCGGAGGTCCTCCTCCACCTAAGGGTGATCCCGTGTTTGAATTAAAACAATTGCCAAACACTTTGAAATCTGCTTATCTTGATGAAAAGAAGATATATCCTGTTATTATTAGTGCTAACCTTTCAGAACATGAGGAAGAAAGATTATTGAAAGTTCTAAGGAAGCACTGAGCTGCTATTAGATATACTCTTGATGATTTAAAGGGCATTAGTCCCACTCTATGTCAGCACAAAATCAATATGGAACCTGATGCTAAACCAGTTGTTGATCATCAACGTCGACTAAATCCGAAGATGAAAGAGGTAGTATGAATGGAAATATTAAAACTTCTGGAAGCAGGTATAATTTATCCTATAGCTGATAGTAGATGGGTAAGTCCTGTTCATTGTGTCCCTAAGAAAGGAGGTATTACTGTTGTTCCTAATGATAAGAATAAACTTATTCCACAAAGAATTGTTACAGGCTATAGAATGGTGATTGATTTTAGAAAATTAAATAAATCTACTAGAAAAGATCATTACCCATTGCCTTTTATTGATCAAATGCTTGAAGATTATCTAAGCACGCACACTTTTGCTTCCTTGATGGATATTCTGTTTTTTCACAAATACCTGTTTCTCAACCTGATCAAGAAAAGACCACTTTTACTTGTCCTTTTGGAACCTATGCTTATAGACGTTTGCCTTTTGGTTTATGTAATACACCTGCTACCTTTCAAAGATGCATGATGGCTATATTCTCTGACTTCCACTACAAAAAAAGACACATCCGTGACATTTTGGGCCGAACGAAATTTTTTTCTGTCATACATATGACACTTCGATGACGATAATTGTGACAGAACCCGGTATCATCATAGATGTGGTGGGCTCCTACTTCTATGACAAAAATCATGATGAAAATGGGCTTTTCGTCTGGCGGGCGGAGACGCAGCTACATGACATTCTTTGGGCCGTCCATGACGGAAAAAACCATGGTAGAAGCGAGGGTAGGAAAATTTTGGGGAGTTGCGATTCACGGTGGGATGTCGGGGGCGAAGCGATCGCGTTTCTCGTACGTGCGTACGCTGCGTGTGTCGCGGCGTTAGCTCTAATCGAACCCGAAGGGCGTTGGGCTCTAATCGAACCCGGCGATTGCCTGCGAACTCGCATTCATCGAACTCGCGATCGATCGATGGTATTAATCGAACCCGATGGGCGATTCCTTTGCTACTCACGCTAATCGAAGCCGATCGATTGGATGAGCAGTGGCGTTGCGGGGGTTGCATGAGCGGTGGCGGTGGCGTTGCCTCGGGATGAACATGACCCGTGGTGTGGAGGGCTGGATGAGCAGTGAGACGGTGGAGGGTGGCCGTGGAGGGTGGTTGAGCAGGACCTGTGGTGTGGAGGGCTGGATGAGCGATGAGACGGTGTAGGGGTGCCCGTGGAGGGTGGTTGAGCGATGGCCGGTGGAGTAAGCGGGTGGAGGCTGGATGAGCGAGGAGCCCGTGGAGGCTGGAGGAGGTCGATGGTAGCCCGTGGAGGCTGGAGGAGGTCGACGGTGGAGATGAACAGTATCCGTGGAGTCCGTTTTGCGATCGCCACACCCTCCCGATGAACAGGACCCCGTTTGACCGTAGGAGGTCCGTTTAAATCCGTTTTGCGATGCGCCACACCCTCCCGATCAACAGGACCCCCGTTTCGACCGTAGGAGGTCCGTCTCCTCCATTTTGCGGTACGCCACACCCCTCCCGATCAACAGGACCCCTGTTTCGACCATAGGAGGTCTGTTTCCTCCGTTTTGCGGTACGCCAGGCCCCTACCGATCAACAGGACCCCGTTTCGAACGTGGCCGGTCGAACACAAGGCCGTTTCCTCTGTTGTGCGGTACGCCAGGCCTCGTTTCCATCGTCTGTTCCGTCCAAGCCCTCCCGATGAACACGACCATGCATTCCGTTCCGACCCAGCCGGTTGGCTCCCCACGAACACGACGACGACGCCGTTTCTCCGTTCTGACCCAGCCATGTACGTATGGGCGATAGGCGTTCGAGGCCCTGCCCATATGTACGTACGTGGACGTATTTTCTTTCTTGCACCCTCGCCGCTGTACGTACGTGTACATGCTACTTGCGCGCCTCTACTACGACACGTGCGCGCCTCTACATCCACCATTATATATGTACGTACACGTTCGCGACCAGAATGACAACGCTATATGCGCTTGACCAGGTGGGTCCTGGATGTCGAGCACTTCCTTGCGTGCGAAGATGTAGCCGGTGGGTCCCAGCGGTCGAAGGGCGAATCGTTTTTTGGACGCACTTCCTTGTGTGCGAAAATGTAATTGGTGGGTCTCGGCGGAGCGGGAAGCGATTTTTTCGCTTCATCGATGGCCCGTCCGGTGGGTCCCGCTGTCGTGGAGGAATAATTATTTTGCGGCGTAATAAGGAGGCACTTCCTTGCTGCGGCCGTGGACCCGGTATCGGCCTCTCCACGTCGATCCACGTCCGATGGAAGCCATTCCTTGACCACGTTGATCACGTCGCGCCGAGAGCACCAGGCGGTGGGCGATGGCACGGCCTAGGAAGGGATGATGCGGGCGGGGAAGACGCGGCGGTGGATGCCCAGCGTGAGGAGTATGAGGTTCACTCGTTCGGCTGCGGTGTGAGGCTGCCATGGCCGCAGAATAACGAGGGTGTGGGTGCGTGAGGATGGCACGGCCATCGGTGAGAGTAGTAGAGGCGGTGAGGCCTCGGTGGCATCCTGACCGACCCGCAGGCGGCGAGCGAAGCGGCACGACCGGCGCTGCTTTGGGCGGCCGAGCAAGAAGACCATAGGTTGAAGAAGCACTACGGCCGTTGGATGGACATCATCACGGTCCTTTGGAGCTAGAATCGTTCATATATTGACTAAAGTTGACAAAGGCCTCTGTCGATCAACTTAGTAGGCCCACAAGTCAGCCTCCCACCAAGGTTGGTCCACGCTGGCGGGGGGTATTCATTTTTGTGCGTAATAAGGAGGCACTTCCGGTGGGTCGGTGCGGACAATGAGGAACGTTTTTTCACGAAATCGATGGCCGTCCTGTGGGTCCCAGCAATCGGGGAAGCGTTTTTTGCGAAATCTGGTGGTCCGTCCGGTGGGTCCCTGCTGTCGGTGGAGGAATAATTATTTTCAGCGTAATAAGGAGGCACTTCCTTGCGGTGCCGTGGACCCGGTATCGACCTCTCCACGTCTGATACTCTTCCGATGGAAGTCGATCGTTGACCACATTGACCACGCCGTGCGAGAGCACCACAGCGGTGGACGGCGGCGAGGCCTAGGAAGGGACGACGGGGGAGCCGGGAAAACAGCGGCGGTGGAAGCCAGCGGAGAGAATCGAGGTTCACCGGTTCAATTGCGGTGTGAGGCTGCCGTCGCCGCAGGCTGGCCAGCGGTGGGAATAGTAGAGGCGGTGAGGCCTCATGCGGCAAAGACCCGACCGCCACGGAGGCGGGGAGCATGCGACATGACCGGCGCTGCTTTGGTAGTGGAGCAAGAACACCGAGAGGTTGAAGAAGCACTACGGCCGTTGGATGGCCATCGTCAGTCCTTTGGAGCTAGAATCGTTCATATTGACTAAAGTTGACAAAGGCCCCGTCGATCAACTTAGTAGGCCCATAAGTCAGCCTCCCACCATGGTGGGTCTCAGCTAGCGGGGAGTATTCATTTTTTTGCGTAATAAGGAGGCACTTCGGTGGGTCCGAGTGACAATGTGAGGAGCGTTTTTTAGCGAAATCGCTGGCCCGTCCGGTGGGTCCCAACGGTCGGGGAAACGTTTTTTAAGCTAAATAAGGTGGCCCATCTGGTGGGTCCCTCTTTGTCGTGGAGGAATAATTATTTTCGCGTAATAAGGAGGCACTTCCTTGTGGCCGCTGGACCAGTGTCGGCCTCTCCACGTCTGATACTCTTAGATGGAGGTCGGTCATTGACCATATTGACCACGCTTGTTGAGAGCACCAGGCGGTGAGTGCAGACGACAGCGAGGCCTAGGAAGGGGACGACGGGAGCAGGGAAAACGCAAGCAGATGGTAGCCCGTGCGGAGAGGAGTATGAGGTTCACTTTGGTTCATTGCGGTGTGAGGCTGCCGTCGCCATGAGAATAACAAGGGGTGTGGGTGAGTAGAGATGGCACGGCCAGCGGTGGGAGTAGTCTGGGCGGTGAGGCCTCCGCGGCATCACAACCGCCACGGGAGGCGGGAGCATGCGACACGACCGGCGCTGCTTGGCGGGCCGGAGCAAGAAGACCAGAGGTTAAAGAAGCACTACGGCCGTTGGATGGACATCGTACGATCACTGCAGCTAGAATCGCTTATGTTGACTAAGTTGACAAAGCCCTTGGTACGCGTCAACTTTGTAGGCCCACAACTCGGATTTGGCAGAGAACATATAGCCCATTTGCGATTTGTAAGAATGTACAGCCCATTTTTCAATTCTAATGGAATTTACTACAGCCCATTTACGGGTTTGTTAAAAGCGTAGCCCAACTTCTAACTAGGACAACGATTAATAATTTCAAACAACCGCTCAAAACAGAAAAAAAAATTCCCACATTTTGATGGGATCCAAAATATTTTTATCCGAAATTTCTAGTCAGGTTAAATATAATTTCAAAATAAAGTTGTATCACGTTAAAATCCAACGAAATATTGCGCGTGCAACAAGTAATGAAATTAAAATTTCCAAATTCCAAATAATAATATATTTTTCAAACTAATTACGTGTTTGGTGCATAGTAATTGCCGAGTTATTATAATTACATCCCATTTATTATTTCTTAAAGTCCATTTTCTTGTTAAGCCTAATGCATACCTCCTAGGAAACTTTGCAGCCCAGCGGGGCGGATAACAAGTTGACCCAGATATTGTGTACAACTGTCGGCCTAGTTGCGTTGCTGATGTTGAAAAAAAAGGCCTGTGTAGTACAGTACAACCTAACATGGTTACTCAGCCCACATTCAGGGATGCCAGAAAGGCCCAAACAAGGCTTTTGTACAACTTTTTGAAGTCACTGAGCTCAATTAATAACTTACGAAAAAAGTTAGATTACAGTGGAACCTAATTAAAAGCTGTCACGAGCAAATAAATAATTGAACGGGTCCCACTTGTGCGTGTGCGCATGTGTGTGCGTGTGCGTGTGTGTGTGTGAGAGAGAGAGACCCATCGGTCGATGCTCATAAATACATCTTTCAGCCATATGCATTGCTGATGCTTAGAAAAAACTTATATAGTTGACACAATCATATAGAACATCATATCACACTGAACTTGCATACAAAAATTTCACGCAGGCGGCACAATCAGGATGGAAGCAGTGGATCGCTACGGGAAGGGCTATGTTGAAACCAACTAAGTCGTACATAATGGTTCATCGTCTTTATAAATGACGGGGAAATATCTTGAATGTTTTGCAAAGAAAACAGACAGACAACACAATAAGTTACGCTAGCACATTAAGTTGACGTACAACCCTTTCTAAAAAAGTTCAGGTACAAAATCAGAATAGGTCACAATCAAATGTCTTGGCATATCGGTGCTTCGACCCATAGCTCGGTTTAACTAGTACTATCGACAAGATTCAGTTGTTACCTCAAATTAGAGCACATCTAGGTAGCCAGCCCCGCCTCTTCTCCCAAAGAAGCGATGGCCTCCGCCCATGCGATGGAGTAGGCCTGTGCCATCCATCGTTCAAAGCAACACGGGAAAGTCGGCGTTGACTCTGTAATGGGCGTCGTTGATGGACCACGACACCAGGGCGGCGGCGATGCCGATTGATGGATTGGCCACTTCTTCAACATGCACGAACACTCGTCTGGTACATCCCTAACGTGGTCCGTGGCGGCCTTGGTGGCGAGAATAGTACAACCCGGTTCTGCACGGTATCTCAACACCAATCATCTTGATATGGTGGGCGGCTTCTTCATCCATGCCATAACCGTCGGAGCCCAGCTGTCTGGAGGAACAAACATACTTACGAGCTCACCTCCAAGGTCGTTGATAAGCTCGTTCATGGACTCGCTATTCCAAGCACGTCGAGGCATGCCGTGGAAGGTAAGCTTTGTTAAAATCTCAAGCTCAGAGGGCACCGAGCCCCATCTTGGGTGCCACCGATCAAAGCTCACCGGTAGCGCCATCACGTAACAAGCGCGGGAAGATTCGAACACACATTGCGGTCGAAAGTTGTTCGAACGACGAAGAAATCAGCCGGTGGCGGACGGACTTGACGAGCAAGTCACTTATTTGGATGCCGTGCGCAATGCCAAGAGCTTTGACAAGGTCGTCCAGAGAGGCGGAGGCGGTCTCCGTTGATGGTTACCATCGGCACTTTGCCGCAACAAGCTGGTGCGTCAAGTGCCGCCATGCCACTTGTTGAGCGACAACCTGACGCAATGACCAAGGCGGGGCGGACCTCGGGATCTCCAGCTCGGAGATCCGTGTTGACCGGCGACATGATAGTGCGCTTGAGTACAAGGAGTCAGGAGGGGGATTTGGGGAACTGGAGTAGGAATCGAGATTCGAGAGGTGGGGAGGGCGGGAGGCGGGGATGAAAAGGTAGCATGAATTTGAGCACGCCAATATGCTCTCGGCGCATAAGCGCTGCAAAACACCGGTGGCGCCCACATGTCGGCCTAAGAGTCCTTATTCTTTCTTTTTGGAGCCCGGCCTTTTTAGGATCTTTTGAGAGCCCGCCCGAGAGTCATAATTGACTGTTTGGCATTGCGTTACTACTCGGCCCATATTCAACGACACCTCACTGGCCCAAACAAGGGTACATCATCGAAAAGACAGTGAGCTCAAATTATATAACTTGAAAAAGGAGATATACTCTAACACTGGAGAATGGTGATGCCCTCATTTAGCCCACCATTAGTTCGAGACAATAAACGATTGAAACAACGATATATACAACATTCAAACACGACTTGTGACTACTCTTGACATAAACAACAAGACATGATAGTTCATAAGAAGTCTTGCTACACCACCAAAACGTACCCATCTACGGCCTTTCGGACTCTCGTGATCCGGGCGAGAATGACATTCTAAGCGAAGCAACTATTACATAGAAAGAGTGACATAGACAAGGATGACCAAATGACAAGGAATATGCATAACAAAGAAAGAACTACCCATCGGTAACCAGCAACAAAGACAACAAAGTCATTGAAGAGATGATCCAACACCATCATAGTTTTGCGGCCCGCTTGACGACCGGATCCGGAGACACGATACTCCACCCTTTCGATGCAACAGCCCAATTACCTATCAACACGAAGGCTTGAACCACATCACTCGCTGTCATAATTGAGACAACCAAGGATCAAAGTTAATCCGGATGCCTTTGTCATTCACACCTTCTTTTGGCTGCGGTCAGTATCGTTGACAATCGGGGGTATGCTCCCGAACTCCTAGGGCTCGCCCTATAGACCTGATTTTCCATAGAAAGCAGAGCCTCTCTGCCATCAAGGTCCTTGCCAGCGGTGATCTCACAGTTAATTGGACAATTGAGTCCGAAAAACAGGCGTGTGAACCAAGGCTGTTTACCCGCCTCCAACTAAAAAATCCTAAAGGCCCCAACAAGCTGGTATCCAGCTCATAGACGTAACAGCCACTGTCCGGATACTCATGTATTACATGGTGCTTGTATACATTGGTGCTTGTATACATGGTGTCCGAATGATCATCAGTCTTTTTCCGTCGTCTGATCGAGCGAGGAACCAGTTGTGCTTCCCTGTTTTTGGCAAAGGTGGTGTAATTACAAAGGGCAGTAACTGTAGGGGCACAACATCATATCAAAAAGGACATGCATTGTTAATGTAAGGTCAGCATTGTTCAGAGTATGAGTAGGATAATGCAAGAAACATCATTGATATGTCCTGTTGGGCCCAGGAGGAAAATACAGGAAATGTATACTAGGTTGAAAATATAGAAGTGCCATGCATGGTTATACTCATGTTATCTACAATCGATTCTTCACGAAACTACCATGTCATGCATGTTATGTAATCATGTTACATCCTCACAAACAAATTCTTCAAGGTAACTAACAGACCATGCATTGTTATATACTCGTGTTACGTGGGCAAATTATTTGTGAGGATATTATTCTAGCCATTGATTCTTTGAAGGGCGAATATAGGTATGTACACATGGTAAGCATTGCAGGATTTCACTACTTCCAAATATAGAGTTCTCCATATGCACATTTACTTCCCTAATGTATGGTAGATGAAACCAACAGTGTGGTGCATCTTTCTACATCATGAAAATGAGGAAACTAACATGGCCATTTATACACACTCATATTTTGTGTTCAATAGCATCACAGAAGTGTGTATCAGCTTTGACGATGATCCACTGCGAGCCGAGTTGTCTCCAGCTAAAAAAGGCATCGGCGTAAAGATAGGCGAGTCCACGGTCGAACAAGGCAATTAGCTTGAAGTCTGCATAATTCGCATGTTGTGTGGGTACTTGACAGATTACAATCTTCTGCAAAACAAGGTCCGTCCAACTGACGTAGTAATCTAGATGACTTGGACCGTGATGGTAATACTCTATATAATCCAACGGAGGAAGGATAATCTCATGGGAGGTGCGGAAGTTCACGAGCACCAACTTTTACCGTCTTCTCTGAAGGCAGCCATCCGATGGGAGTTCATGCCGACCAGTACATACCTGCCAAGAAGTTTGAGCGATGGTGATCGGATCGATGTCGAGGAAATGATGTCGGCGACACACTACATACACGCAAAGAAGTTTGGCTAATGGAGATCGGATTGAAGTCAAGGGGCATCATGCATGCCTCCGTATCATAGTGAGCCAATCTCGCAAGACCGGATAGCAGCAAGCGGGGTGTCTTGAAAAGCTTAGGCATCGCTCGATGATGGCGTGTGCATGTCCCTCGAGCATGTAGCCAGCCATTGGGCGATCAACATATCCATACCACGAACAACGAGAGGTCGAGGATGTCACTTGGGAGATTGCTCAATCGCGGCTCATATGGATCTTTGCGGTTCGCGTTCGGCCATGGTGGAGTTTGGAAGGGGTTTGATTTACTGGGAGAAGGATGTCGGTCTTTGGAGCGGCTAGCGAGGAATAGTGGTCTTGGGGGGGCGAGTGAGGCGACGGTACACGGGGTATAGTGAGATGGAGCGAAGAAGGAGATGGAGAGTGGTGCTATGGGAGCGGAGAGGAGATGAGGCGGCGCCAATGTCTTTGTCTGTGGCGGTGACAGATCGCCAAATTGCAGGTGAGGCTAACTTTGGTAACCCGAACACGCCGCCTCGCTTTGGACTAGTGTCGGTAGCGAGTGTTGTCACTTCCTTTGTGAGGACCGGATGAATAGTATTTTGACCATCAAGTGTACCATAGTTGTACTACTAGTACTACCACTACTAGTAGGAACATGAGTACTCGATATTGTATAGCGGAAATAGGTCTCCGTGCTAGCATGCTGTTCACTTCATCGTTCGGTATCATCCATATTATGAGCGAACCAAATTCTCGTGCATGCCCAATCAGCGCCTGCCGCGATGCATGTAGTGGTGGATTACGGTGCATCAAGGACGGCATGCAAATCATTCCACACTTGAGAAGAGGAAAAATGGAAAGGTAGAACGCGACAGAGAGGAAGAAACGGCTGGCTAACGAGGTGGGAGGGATCGGCGGGAAGTTAATGCTCCACGCCTAAAGGTTTTGGGAAAACCTGATTTTCATATGGTGACTTATACTCACCTAAACGGAGGGAGTATTCCTTAACCAGAGAATGTTGTGTCTCCCACTCACGCGCTCAAAAAAAAAAGCTATGACACATTTTTTTTATCTGTTTGCATAGGTCTCACCTATCAGGAAGGATGGGCACGTACACGAACAGGTACGACTCCTCAGTCTACCCGCATAACCTTTTCGTTTAGTCTACCTAGCCGTCTAATCAACCGCCTTCACGCCACTTCTCCCATTTACTTCTCCATCGGGAACCGATTTGCCTCGGCTTCTTCACCTCCCCTTCGTCTTCATTTGCATCCAAACCCCACTGCGTTCACATTGTTTTAACCTCTTTAAATAATCATCTACTACTTCATGTAGACTAGCCATCTAATCCTAATTCTCCAAACCATAGCCCTCCGTTCCAGCGGTTCCAAATGGCGAAAGAGATCGAGATGCAGGTTTTTAGCGTCCAACATGTCCTCGTTGAAGGCTCGATGCGCATAGTTGCCACCGTCACCGTCCACCCAAGGGTTGTTCGGCGGTGGGTCAACAATGTATCCAACTCCCTCAAAAAGGTAGAGGCGAGGTCATCGGTCTCGATCACGAGTACCGGAGCGTGCCCACAGGAAGATCCAACGCACCGCCGCCCTTCACCGTGCCTCGAAGATGATGTTTTGGTGTACCACATCATACACTCGCCCTCCATACCGGTGAGGAGTCTGGATTAGGGGTGTCGGGATAGCGAACTATCATCGTTGGCGGACTCTGGACAATGAAGATACAAGATTGAAGACTTCGTCCGTGTCCGGATGGGACTTTCCTTGGCGTGGAAGGCAAGCTTGGCGTCTGGATATGTAGATCTCCTACCATTGTAACCGACTACTGTGTAACCCTAACCCTATCCGGTGTCTATATAAACCGGAGGGTTTTAGTCCGTGGGACAAACAACAATCATACCATAGGCTAGCTTCTAGGGTTTAGCCTCTTTGATCTCGTGGTAGATCGACTCTTGTACTACCCATATCATAAATATTAATCAAGCGGGAGTAGGGTTTTACCTCCATCGAGAGGGCCCGAACACAGGTAAAAACATCGTGTCCCTTGTCTCCTGTTACCATCCGCCTAGGCGCACAGATTCGGGACCCCTACCGAGATCCGCGGTTTGACACCGACATTGGTGCTTTCATTGAGAGTTCCTGCGTGTCGTCATCCTTAGGCCCGATGGCTCCTTCGATCATCAACAACAACGCGGTCCAGGGTGAGACTTTTCTCCCCGGACAGATCTTCGTATTCGGCGGCTTTGCACTCTGGGCCAATTCACTTGGCCATCTGGACCAGATCGAAAGCTACGCCCGCCATCGGTCAGATTTGGGACTTTGAACTACATGGCCGACATCCGCGGAGACTTGATCTTGACGGATTGAGCCACAATAAGCAGCGCCGCCTTGTCTCGATGGGCGCGATCTAGCTCATCGCGAGCGATGCCACGGAGGCCGCACCAGCGTCGCTCCGACCCTTAGCTCGGGCCGACTCCCCGATCGAGGGCGAGTGGTTGGACACCACCTCGGGGCTCGATCTCTGGCGATTGGCGAACTCCATCCTGTCCTTTGCAAAGACCGTGACTCCAAGGTGCGGACTCCTCTCCGGACTCCGAACCCTCCGCGCCCGCCAATCGAGTCCAATTGGGCGCGGTTATGGAGTCCATCGCATGGACATCTTCGGCCTCGCCCTTTGGCGACATCCTGAATTCACTAAAGTCTCTCTCTTTATCCGAAGAGCCTTGCCCGAACTACTGATCGGGAAGGTTGGGATGCGGACGACGAAGAAATCAGCGCCCACCCACCACCCACTTTGTAGCCACTGCCGATGATTTAACCGACATGCTCGACTTCGACTCAAAGACATCGGCGATATGGACGGCGATCTTGGAGACAACCAGAACCAGCGCCTCTGAGGACACTAGAAGGCCACCTCGTCATCGGCATATACATGGTGGACATCCCAAAAGATGGGAGCAGCGATGGAACAATGAAGGATGACCCTCAAGAAATAGCCCAAGCGCGGCGTCGGTGGCGCCGCTCTAAATCCCCCACAGCAAAAGCGGTGATTCCGGCACGGAGATAATAACACCGGGACGATGTCGAAGACAACCCCCTCCAGCAGGATTCAGCACGGAGGAGGAGAAGCCAGCCCTCATGATAGGCGGCGGGCGGGGAGGTGGAGGGCGATAATTATATGCCTCCCTCCAAGATGAGGCAAGCCTCCTGACAGCAATTTGTCGTGCTGAGGATCCCGCCGAGCAGGGGCGTTTGAAACACAAGCTTATGGCCACGACAAGCAGCCTCAAGAAAAAGCGGCACACTTAGAGCTGACCAAGACTTGCTAGGCACGGATGGATGAAGTCCTCGCACCCGAAAATCTGAACTCGAGCGCCCCTCAAGAGATACCCAAAGCGTGGTGATGCCCCAATTAGAGGAAGCAACACCCAAACCTACATCACCGGCAAGATGATGCGGCCGACCGCCACCCGTGGCATGACGGAGAGGCCTCTAGACCCTCCATTCAAGCCGCACCCGCGCCGCTCGAAAAATACCAAGGCACGGGAAGCGTGCGGACCTGCGAGACATATTGGAGGACAAGGCAAGGCAAGGCAAACAAGATCGATCTACGGATCGCGTGGGCCCCCGACCGTGATGATAACCGTCACGCCGGATCAGCAACTCGGCGGGCGAACACGATGAACAAAGCTCATTTGAGCTGCGTCGTGATATAGCCGAATCTGAGGCGCCACACCCACTATGCTTCACGAGGCGAAGTGATGGATCATCAAATCCCGAGGGTTTCAAACCGTAAACATCGAATCATACGATGGCACAACAGATCCTGCGGTTTGGATCGAGGACTACCTCCTCCATATCCACATGGCCCGCGGTGATCATCTACGCCATTAAATACCTCCCACTCAAGCTTAAGGACCAGCTCGGCATTGTCTTAACAGCTTGCGGCGAGAATTAATTGGTTGTTGGAGGACACGGAAGCCGCATTCCTTGACAACTTCCGGGCACATATGTGCGACCACGGGCGCCGATGACCTCAGCCACATAATTTAGCAGCCGGAAGAATCGGCGGACAATTCGGACACGGTTCCTAACCAAGAAAAACCAAATCGTTGATTGTCCGGATCGAGGCCCTTGCAGCCTTCAAACATAACATCCGCGACGAGTGGCTTGCCCGGCACCTAGGGCAGAAAGGCGAAATCCATGGCAGCACTCACAACGCTCATGACCGCGCTTTTGCGCGGGAGAGGACAGTGGCTAGCTCGTAGTAACAACTTGACCAAAAACCACGGTAGTTCGGATACCAAGGACAACAATGGCGGTCGCGCCGCAACAAGCACAAAGCGCCGCGTGCGGCGATAATCTTTGAAGATCTGGCGATCAATGCGGATTAGAGGCTCTAAACCGGTCAGCGGAAGAAGTCGTTCAAAAGAAATACTCGGGGCCCGTCAATCTGGACCGAATACTCGATCGCTCGTGCCAAATACATGGCACCCCGAAAACCAGCCAACCACACCAACAGGATTGTTGGGTCTTCAAGCAATGCGAGCAAGTTAAATGCGAACTCAATGACAAGGGCTGCATAGCGATGGCGAGGAGGAGCCCGGCCACGAACAATAGAGGGCGGATGGGTTTCCCCCACAAGTGTGGACGGTGAACATGATATCGCAACCCACATACCCAAAAGGGAGCGGAGCGTGCACTAAGGGGCGTATATGCGATGGAGCGATCGCCCAAGTTCAACCCATGGTCCTCCTACCCGATCACCTTTGAGCGAAGGACCACCCACTAGCATCCGCCACGGCGGATTCGCGCGCATGGTTCTTGACCCAATCATTGGCGGATTTCACCTCACTAGAGTCGATGGGCGGCGGTAGCAACTGAACCTGCTCTATCGGGATCTGGTCGCAAAATGGGCATAGACCCTCAAGTTAAACCCACAAAGGCGACCTTTAAAGGCGTCATACCGTGTAGAGGCCAATTGTAGAGGCTCGATTACACTCGAAGTGGTCTTGGATCCCGGATAACTTCGAGCGAGGAGTTAATCTTGACATAGTCCCGTTCGCGATGGCTATCACGCCTTTGCTTGGACAAACCGCATTGCAAAGTTCAATGCGGTGCCGCACTCGCATACCTCAAACTCAAGATGCGGGCCCTCGAGGTAACCACGTTCAATGGAAACACCGAGCGCTCTCTCCGAGCGGAGGAGCATCTGGCGATCCTCGCGGCGGAGGTGCAAAGCACCCTCTCACAGCAATTCTCGAGTCCGGCTACTAAACGTCCGGGCATCGTCAAGCGCGCCGAGTAATCTACAACAAGACCGCTGGCACGATCCGAGCATCGCGTAGCAATCCGGCTAACCCCAGCCCTCGCGAAATTGCGAAGCCGATTACTACGTACATAACTACGCTCTGGAGATACCATGGGCATAAGGGAGGGCACGACCACGGCACGCCAGAATGCGGCTCAACCGCACTAGGGGCTCCGATTGTGTCATTCTTTTCTTTCTTCTTTTCTCTTACTTTCGGTTCTCCGTTTTCCGAAGCCTGTCCGAGCACTAGAATGGCGAACTCACGATGCAACAGCCGGGAAGCGTAGCTCGTCGAGTGTCGGTGGTCTCTACTACGAGCATTATACCTGTTTTACATACCATCCATGAGCTTACTCGGAGGGGACATGTTAAATAGTCCCATCCCTTGCTTATCGCACTATTTGTATCGTTCGCTTTCATTGCGGTACCTTTTGAATAAACAATACATAGCTTTTGCCTATTATTGCACTCCTTTCTTTATCTATATATATGTTCATTTATGACATGTTGCACCCGTACACTTTAGTGCGGCCAATACACCGAGGGCTTAAGTACCCCAAAATATGGTGTGATAAGTCCGAACACTTTCACAAGTGCGGCTCCCGAACTTATAGCATTATATGCATCGGCTCGAATCATGTCTTGGGTCAATAGTTGGTTTTGCGGCTCCCATGTTTTGGTACCTTACGTTCCGTTATATCGGCTAAGGTAGAGCTGGAAGAACCATCTGCGATTGTGCCCCGGTGAGCTGGGTTGAGCACCTCGATGGAAAAGCTAAAACTGACCGTCATGATAGGGCGAGAGCGATCGCTGTTCGAGAGGTTTTTGGGTCCCTAAAGACTTATGCGCTTAGAGCGAGGAGCCGGCATTGTCCGCCAAAGGCGTGGATAGCGCCCGAACTCGGTCTTCGAATACTAGGGGCTTCGCGAAATTTAAAATTATAGAATTCTATGGCTAAGTGAGAGTGTTCAAGCACTATAAGTCTGGTTGCCTTGTTCATTGCGTTGGCGCCTCCCTCGAAGGACCCAGAATGGGAACAAGAGCGCTCAAGTTTATCCGAACACCCGAGACTTTCGTGGCATGGGGTGAAATAACGACTTGCCATCTCTCAAATTTGATAAGCGGCCGCACATAAGATAATATTTTAAATTCTGGCGTTGCTTAGCGCATATGAACAAGTTTTCAGCGTCTGGGATAACAAATGCGAGTCTATTAAAAATTACATCTTTGGAGCATTCACCGCTATAAAGGCGGGCACCCTTCATGGCGCCCTCATAGTACATTTCGGCTTGCGATGCTCCTTGCGCTTGGTGGCCCGTCCGTCACAAGCTTCTCGCATCCAGCTTGCCCGGTGCACTTTAGCACGGCAAGGGCCCGATGGGAACCTACAATGCAGACGGAGCGCTTGATGACTTCAATCCATGGACGGCGTCCACCACCGCCGCACTAGCCCGCATAGCTCCTGGCATGGCTTCCAATGGCCACACCGAATTATGAGGCCCTTCATGGCCTGTTCGGCGACCTTGTGGAGCTCGACTAGCTGCTTCACTGGTCGCTCGAGGGCACCGGATGTCCGGCCTCGACATCTTGAGACGAGAACACCTTTTCCTTGAGCTCCCTCCTTGGCGCGGTAGAGAAGCGCAACATCGGTTCTGCTGGGGCAGATATGCGAATCCTCTGGAGAGCTCGGATTCGGGTAAGTAATAGGTAATTCACTTTCACATGCTTGCTTTGCATAAAGAATGCCTTACCCGCCTCTATCTTCTTTAATGATTCAATTTCTTGGAGGGTTTTTTGGGCTTCGGCCTTAGCGGCTTTGGCACTCTCAAGAGTCGAGGCGAGCTCGGACTCTCGAGTCTTGAGTCACGCTCAAACTCTCGTGTTTTCCACGAGAGCACAGGCTCTTGTCGCACCTCCGCCACCCGCGCCTCCTGCTTCTCTCGCTCGGTGCGCTCCGCGGCCGCTTTGCTTTCGGCCGCGGACACCGCTTCCTTCAGGGTCGCCACCTCGTTCGTGGCCTCTACAATACCCACGTTAGTCCTATCATTTTTGCAACCATATCCTTTCTATAAGGTATTTCTTTAATAAGGTATTACTTACCTTCCTTGTCCTCGAGCTGCTTCTTGGCAAGGCCGAGCTCGTTCTCGGACCGCTCGAGGCTCTGCTTCAATGCATTGACCTCCACAGTCGGTGCGGCAGAGGTCAGCAGCGCAACCTGCATTCCCATATTGACATACTTATGTTAGACTCCTGCGTATATCTTTTAGATCCTCGGTCCAGCTTTTCTTCCGAACACGAACTAAGCATCGAGGGCTCTGTCTATGCGGTAATATTTTTACATATCCTAAACTTACCTCAAAGCTTTGTTAGAAGGCTGGTGCAGGCTTTAGTCAGCCCGCTCTTGGCGGATGAACTTTCGATCACCACACTCATAACAGTGCGGTGCTCCTCGTCGATGGGCGCCATTAAGCGCCTCCGGCCAAGCTATCCGTGCCTCCGGATGGGCGGAGGTCACCGGCGTTGTAGTCTTACCCTTCTTACGAAGGGGCCGCTTGCCGGACTTGGGACCACGAAGGTTCGGTGCGGAGTCCCACAGGCGGACTTAGAGCCCTCTGGGGTTTCGCCCCCTTTGCGCCCGAGTCCGGGAGGTCGCCTTGCGGCACCTCCAGACCACCTCCTCTGGCTGGGCCCCTTTTGGGACTCCACCGCGGTGTCGCTCAAGTCCACGAGGGGAGGCGGTCGGAAGTGAAGTGCTATTCACATCCGACGAATTGAGCCGCTCGGCGAAGCGGCGAGCCCGATCCTAGGCGGGCTGCATGGTTATATTCGGCGTTAGAAGACACTGTCGACAAATAAAAAGTCATGAGCTATTCCGGAGTCCGGACACTTACGATCTCGCCAGGGGCTTGGCCCTTGTTGGACACTCCTCCTCATCGTTGTCGGCGTTGGTGGAGAAGTCCGGAGGAAGGGTCCTTCCTTTCTTGGACCCTCCGGCCTCCCCAGTCGGGGCGGCCTTCCTTTTCTTCTCCCCCCCCGCTGGGGGAGAGGCTTCTTTTTCCTCCTCCTCGTCCTCAGAGGAGGATTCCGCCTCAGTCGTCGGACGATGAGTCCGACAACACTGACGGCGGGAGCTCCTTGAGTTCTCGTGGCCTTCTTCTTGGCCTTCTTCTCGGCACCACGCTGAGTCTGCCGAGCCAGCAGCCCCATCAATCGGGCGTCCATTGGGTCTTCGGCAAGGGGCAGGACGGTTAATCTTCCCGACATCTTGACCAATCTGTCAAAGGTTAGGGAGTTTTAGATCCCACATAGAGTCAAACTATGAAAACAAGAGTCTCGTAAAGGGTAAAATAGCTTACCTCGGTAGCTTGGCGCCGCGAAATGAATCCGTGATCTTGATGGCGAATGCGGGAGCCTCGGCGCCCTTGAACAAACACCTTCCGGGCATCTTTGTATGTAGTGTCGAAGAGCCTTTTCGAGTTTGGTCTTTGTGCGGATCGAACTTCCACAATTTGAAGGCCCGTTGTTGGCATGGGATAATCCGGCGGATGAGCATCACACGGATTACGTTGACAAGCTTGAGATTCTTGTCCACCGTGTTTGGACGCAGAGTTTGGAGTCCGGACACTCGTCCGAATTACCCCCACGCCGGGCCGTCTCTTTCCATGATGTGAGCCGTGTGGGGAAGCGGATCGGAATTCGAGGGCCGCCGCCCATTGAGAGTCGCGCGGCTCGGTGATGTAGAACCACCCCGATTGCCACCCCTTTATGGTCTCCACAAAGGAGCCCTCGAGCCATAGGACTTTGCCCATCTTGCCAACCATGGCACCTCTGCACTCCGCTTGGCGGCCGCCCACTACCTTCGGCTTGACATTGAAGATCTTCCGCCATAAGCCGAAGTGGGGCTGGATGCAGAGGAATGTTGGGGAACGTAGTAATTTCAAAAAATTTCCTACGCACACGCAAGGTCATGGTGATGGCATAGCAACGAGAGGGGAGAGTGTATGTCCACGTACCCTCGTAGACCGAAAGCGGAAGCGTTATAACAACGCGGTTGATGTAGTCGTACGTCTTCACAATCCGACCGATCCAAGTACCGAACGTCACGGCACCTCCGAGTTCAAAGACACGTTATTTCGATGGCGATCCCGGGCTCCGATCCGAAAAGCGTCGGGGATAAGTTCCACAAGACCTGACGGCGTGGTAGCGATGATGATGCTTCACCGCGCGGGCTTCGCCTAAGCTCATGACGATATGACCGAGGTGGAATATGGTGGAGGGGCACCTTTACGGCTAAAAACGATCACGTAGATCAACTTGTGTGTCATGGGTGCCCCTTGCCTCAGTATATAAAGGAGCAAGGGGTGCGGCGGCCCTAGGCAAGCGGCGCTGGAGGAGTCTACTCCCACCGGAGTAGAACTCCCCCCTTCCTGGTCTCTACTCCTAATGGACGAGTTGGTTGAATAGTCCCACCATTTTCGTCTGGTTTATTTTCAACCGGTTTATTTTCGTCTGGGTTTTTTCGTCCCTCACCCCACCCCGACCACGATCTATACCACGCACCTAACGAAAAACCCCATACAAAGCCGCTCCCCTCGAACCCTAGGTCGACGCGGAACCAATCGCCGCTGCCGAGGTACGAGATCGCCGCCGCCAACATCAGAGATATCCGCCACCCCCGCCATCGTAGAACCCCAGGTCAGGGCATGACCCAAGGCAGGGTGTGGCTGTGGCACGCCGCCGCCGCCATCGCTGAACCCCGGGGAAGGGTCGTGGTTGCGTTCCGGGCAGCGTGGAGCGGCACATAGGAAAGGGTAGCTAGATCCATCTCGCCCACTTCTTCATGATGTTGTCCTCGTCCTCCAGTTGACCACGCTAGCTTCAGCGATTTGAGTGACTACCCTACGAGGAATCAGTGCATCGTACTCATTGTAGGTGCCGCGGCGGCCGTTGGCAAGGGTGCGTTCGGAAGAGCAGGTGGCGTACAAGGTCGCGTGGAGGTCCAGCGAGCAGAACTTCGCCTCTGCAGAGGACCCTGTCACAGGTGCGTTGATCTAAATCTTCTCCTCCATTGCCTTTGTTTTCGTTACCCGTGCGTGTAGCCGGTGTGCTCCCACTCAAGAATTTTTAGTACGCGATGTGTCCTCTCTAATTCAGATCCTGCTTGCGTGATGGGTCCTTTCTAATTCATATCTTGCTTGCCTGAAGGTGATATCTTCTTTGCCATGGTGAGCACAGCATGATTCGTTCGCCGTCATGACTTTTGTTATGACATTAGTTTTATTCAGAAAGCGGTTTAAGTGAAGATCGAATGGTTTTTAGATTATGTGGAGAATACATGAGTACTCCTCTGTAGTGTATTGTTGTTCAACTGAGACATATGCAGTGGGTTTGATCATGTCAGCGGGTTAATTAAAGCCATGTAAACACTATACATTCAGATATACAAGTACTACTATTTTAGATGCCAGTACAAATTTTTTAGAGGTAGGGCAGCCGAGACTACAGCCCGTGAGACTTCCTTGCTGCCAGCCACCGTTGTTGGCTTGGTTGCGGCCAGCCGACCATTGCTCCGGCTGCTAGCCGCTAGCCACTAGCGCCAGGGTGTGCGTCGTGTGTGTGTCGTACGTTTAGCCATCAGGCAAGGGCACGGCCCAAATAAGGAATCTTCTCACAAGTCATGGCCCAACATCAAAGAGAACTCTTCCTTTCAGCGATTTATTGCACCTGTCATCCATCGATCGAGCGTGTATACTATAGTATCTTTTGCCAGAAATAAATGTTGGGCGGGCACCGTGCCTCGCCCTATGGAGAGCTCCACCGGTGCTATTTCTTATAGTCTTGTACTGTAGTAGCTTTAGTATTTCTCCCACTTTTTCTGCTACATGTGTATACGTAATTACAGTTGAGAAAGCGAGAGATATCTGTTTTGATAAAAAAAATTGGTGTATCTTTGTTATCTGGATATATCTAAATTATTGCTGAATACATCTTCATGTGAGAAAATGTGGATGGCTACAAGAGAAACATAAACTTTGTCATATAAAAATGGAAGTGTTAACTGCTCAAATTTCTACTTTGCAAACAAATAAAGTGATGCAAGGTATTCAGATGTCTGCAGCTGATGAGAGTTTACATTGGGTTCAGCATTAAATTAGTGCTTAATTGGTTCCTTCATGATTGCTATTGTTTCATAGTTTATGTTTTCCAATCCGTTATATATCTACCTCATGTTGATGCACTATCAAAATTGTCTCATTAATTATTGTCACATTATTTTGCTCAAATGCCACTTATCCTTTGACTGGCTTGCCCCTAATTTTATAAATCCTGCCATTCCAAATCTTATTTCATATGCAGAACTGGAAGAATTCCAAGAAAGATCATTGCTTCAAGGTTGGGAGCGGACACAACATAATTGGCATCAAAATTAGATCTGGGTCATACATATCCTGTCTTGCTCGGTGAGATTTCTGTTTTCTATTCCGTTATATACCCATATCCTGTCTTGTTGATGCTGATATGTTTGTTGCTTGCTCTTCTGCAGCTGTTGCTTCAGCACAAGAGACTAGGTTATGGGTTGTTGTCACCACCGATTGCTTGGACTTTGATGCTTGGACTGCCTTTATTGAGGAGACAGAGAATTGCTGAGGTGAAATTGACACTGTTGCCTTACAATTCGATGCATTATTCTTCCTTTTGCATCTTGCTGTATGTATGCGTCACAGTTTTCAGCAGCTTATCCTTTTTTTTGTTCCCACATGTGTTAGATATTCGTTTGGTTACATGCAATCGATCTGTATTTGGTTCACCACAAAGTTATCTCAGTCTTTGTTATGCATGGATGGTCACTCGCTCCCTTCTTTTGATTAGCACATTATCTTTCTACATTCCTTAGTCTTGTAGGATTCCAGAATATATGCTATTTGACTTCATGGGCCTTGTTCCTCGTAGTAGTTTCAGCATTGTCCTATTGTAATATTGTCAATCTGTCCTTGTTCGTTTTTTAATGAACAACAATAGATATAAGTTTAATCTGTTTGGCTAATAAAATAAAATGGATTTTTAATGATAAACAAGTTTATGCTAATGCCACATATTTGTATATTCCTTCTCAGAGCAACATATTGAGAATACGGAAAGTGTATGATGCATTCCTTGCGGAGTTCTCTCTGTGCCTTGGCTATTCGAAGAAATATGCTGATCATGAAGGCTGCCTTGATGGTGTCAATAAAGTTTTTGAGGCGTATGAACATGCAGTTCTTGCGGTTACTTATTCACTGGACATATGGTGTAATTATTGTTAGTTTGCGATCTCAACATACAATGACCCAGATGTCATCAGAAGGTAGCAATTGAATACCTAGACTATTATAATGAAGTTTGTTTTAATATATTCTGTAGTGTCTTGATTTTTGTTAACTACCGCATTTAAGGCTGTATGTATATACAAATACATACATGGCAAGAAGGGATTTTACAATACGTACCTAGGACCTGAGCAGGAATACTTGATGAAACACTTTATAATATTTTAGCACTGTTTTCCAGCAGTCCTTCTGGTAGTTTAGGCCGTGGAACTGTTGCATATATTCGAATTTGGGCTTGGCAGTGTGTTCCTACTTCTTTGACTCCATGCATGTCTCAGCTGTAATGATTAATCTATCTCCATGAAGTACATCATCTGTTCGACCTTTTTGTAGCAGTTATAATATGTACTCACTTCATCTAGGTTTGTAGGGCGTGTGCCAGTTTTTAGGTCCTTAATGTGCTATATGCCACCAAAAGTATATGTGATGAAACTTCCTTTGAATACAAATTCAATGATATGCTTTTATGGCATATAACACTTGTTTCATATAGTCGAGGAAGTAAAAATCCGCTCATGCCCTATAAACCTGGATATAGGGAGTATAAGTATTTTCATATAGCCGATATTAGTCATTTAATGCATTAAGTCGGTAGCCAATTTTGAGATCACATGTTTGTGCTATACAAAGTACTTAAGTTTAGAACATGTCTATCAAGAAAAATACAGTCCTCCTTTGATTCAAATGTAGCTTCCACTGTTTGATCATGCAAGCCATCATTCATTTAGTGTATTTTGAACTATATAATGGGTTTTGAGTTCCAGGCAAGGATTGTGCTCGGGAAGGATCCAAACGACGTCGTCACGGTGCACTCGACCGGCTACAAGCTCCTATGGGTCACGACCAAGTGGTGCAGGTGCATGACTCTACGTACGTCTCTCTCTGCCTACTTGTTTGTGCCCTGCTCCATAGTTTAGATAGTGTTGAATCGAGCTGATTTGCGGGGAGTTATTGTGAGGAGGTTAGGTTTAGTTGATGCTAACTCGGTTTCGTCATTATTGTGGGGTATTGTGGTCTGTGGTGCATTAAAAAAATGTCATTCTTGCAAAAATTAACCCTACACTCTTCTTCAATCCGTTATTGTTTTCTATCCATTTCTGAATTATTAGTTGCTGAGGGTAATAAAAACAAGTACAGTTCCTCTAGCAGCATACAGTTCCAAGAAGTTGAATCATCATAGCTTATTGATCTGTCCATCTGCTCTGCAAGCAGTCGAAAAAATCCATCATATTTTCACAAATGAAGATCGAGGCCTCAACACGAACAAAAGATTGCTCGGATAGTTAGATAGGAAAAATAATCAATCTAGAAGATAAGAATGGGAAAGAACTAGGTGGCCCATCGGTTCGGCCGATTGCTCATGTTGTTGCACTAGGATGTGATCCGAAAGTGTGTGGAGCCACATGGTGTTCGAGCACCCCCAAGACATGGAGTCTCACGACCTGATGTTGTGGAATCGCTGCTGCCGGAGGCCAACATGACGCAGGTGAACGTCGCTGAGAACCTGACGCATGGTGGATGACGCCGAGAACCTCAGGCCAAAGAGCACAAGGGACGACGAGGACTCATGCCTTAGCGGGCTGGTGTAGGAGCTGGAGAAGGCCAACAGCTCTATTTGGGAGTAATCAGCAGTTACCAACGACATGTTGAAACAAGCAGTTACCAACAACCAATTATTCCTATTAAAAGAAAGAGAGATGCCATGCGACTATTATTCTAGCTATTTTAGTACTCTTCAAAAAGCAAAAAATGGTTGAAATAAAGGCACTGAATTCATGATGGCAAACCATTGACATGCTTCTGAAATCTTTATCATTCTTTCCTGTTGTGAAATCCACCACATGATCAACACTCTGCAAATGATAATTTAGACAGTTATTTGTAAATATATATATGAATATCAAACCTAATGAAACATAGGGATAAAGGTAAATAGCCTGGAGATTTGGCTCTTCCATTGCTAGACGGCCAGTACCAGTTGATGCCTGAAACCAATTTCCATGTATGATATACCTTTGGGATTGGCTGCACAACAGAGCTTCTGAACAGATGGACCCCAATGTGCCGTTCAACAGTTCGGCCAATGTTCTATGCTCCTTAATTACTGAGATAATTGGGTATAGATCCCTGAAGAAAAATGAACAAAATAAACTGTATTAAGGTGCCCTAAAATTACTGATCACTATTGTACTTAACAAAAATATTGATCTATTTGACAAGTTCAGCAAGGGAAAGAAGGTGGCGGATGTGCTCGGATAGCGACAGACTGATGCTAAGGGGCAGCCACATGCGGGCATCCATTGATACATTTCAACATATTAGATTATTTTGTTCTGAATTCTTTAGTCGGGTAACTTCTTTCTCTTGACACAACTTCAGCAGCATGTTTTATATATTTAGAACTTCCAATTTAGTAGTAGAGATTTAATCTCAATACTTGGTTGCATGGTGTAAGAATGTAGAAGTATGTTTTATTTTGGATCCTAGCTATAGTGTACAACTGGGTGCTCCAAGATTTGTTTTTGGCATGGACTTCTTTGCTACCTCTTTTGCGATCCCCATTATTTGTTGCTTGATTCTCTATGCAAGAATGTTGCCTCATGGTCGAACATATGTGATCACCTATTCTCTATGCAGTAGGTACAATGAAGAATGAACCCCAAATTCATGTGAAATGTACAGCTAGGATTTTCTCCCTCAAATATATAGATGGCAATTACACCCTCTGTAAAGAAATGTAAGAGCATTTAGATCACTACTATAGTGATCTAAATGCTCTTATATTTCTTTACGGTGGAGGGAGTAATTGTTCATGTAGAAAATAATACCTTTGTTCTTAAGGGAGTTGTATCTGATGAATTTGGCACACCATTTTGACATTTTATTGTCCATCATTTAATCTGAGGTGTTGCTTATTAGAAGCAAATATAATGCTTAATCTACATGTACTTCAAAATACCATTGACACCGTCGAAGCCATTCTTTTGTTGTCTATTATTGCATCTCATCTTAGCTTTTATTCCTCTGTTAAAAAATATAAGACATAACGTCTTATACTTGTTTACAGAGGGAGTAGAATATATTTTTTACAATCATCTTCTATTGGCCAGATTTCAAGTGTCATGTTTTCATAAAGCTGATTTTTTCGTCTTAGTCCGCTTAATTTGCAATGGTTATGTTACACTTACCGCTGGAAAGATGTTTTCTTTTAATCATATTGTCTCTAGCTGATCCTCATCTCATATCACACCGCAGTTGTCCCTCCTACATTAGCTCGTTACACTTACTACAGTAACACAACGGTGGGGGGTACAGGCGCAGTGCGGCGATCCGTGAACAGACTGGCTTGAGGACGAGCAGGGGCTTTTGAGAGCTGAGGCCGGCAGCCTAGCAGTGAACAGGGATGAAGGTGTATGGAAGTGGGCTGCGGTGGGCATCGAACAATGTGGCCCGTGTTGCCTCTTAATTCAGCTCAACATGATGGTCGTTCATCTGAAAACAAGGTTGGGAAGATAATTATCTGAGGGCGATTCAGATTTCAACATGAATGCAAAATACATCTGCAATTTGATTTTTGTACATGGAATAAACTTTGTATATTTTTTGTACCTTTCTTCTATAAGTAGTTTGTAAATAACATGAACCCAGTACTTAGGCATAAACAAGGGACACCTGAGTGGAGAAAGACAGTTCGCCCACAAATGTGGTGATGTCAAACATTTGAATTGCGTATGGAGGTTCTTTCATCGCAAATAGCAAAGTTTGATACGGACTTACTTTAATCAGCCATGAAAGAGGTCTGCAGTCTTTGATCCAGAATTGGCAAAACTGAATGTCAAAAGCGAGATAAAGGTATTGCTTGCTTGCTACAAGAGTTAATAACGTACACAATGACATATTAGCTACAATGGCATATTAGCTGCATATATGCCCAAGAACGGACATTATATTTTTGTTTCGTGGTAATGCATGACATTTTAGATGTATGTTATAGTGTGGCAATGACTCGTAGACACATCGGATTTTCTTTCTTGTCTGGGGCGACAGGCCTCGTCATGGTTGGAGGGGATCAGCGCAGAGAGTAGGCCGGGGGACTCCTCCTTAATGGTTCGTGGTGAAATACAGTGTGAAGGAGAGAGGGCGTCATGGCAAAGGTAAGGTGGGTGTCTTCCGGTTTTAAAGGAGAGGGCTCCAGTGAGAAATGTCCCGCCATAGCGGGAAACTGAGCGAGAAAGGGAGGGTGCAGGAAAAGCGAAGGGTGCATCATGGGGTGGGTTTTTTTTGTGTTGGGACCGTATGTTGAAAATAACAAGGCAAATAGTCTGGACAATCACATTTCTCCTTCAAATATGGGTTGGATTTAGGGGAGGCCATACTGTCACGGTTGGATTTTTGATGAGTCCGCTGGGCGTCCATATGATATCCGAATACGCCCGGACAACGGTTGGATTTTGGTGAGCCCGCTGGGCGTCCATTTAATATCCGAATACACCCAGACGTATGAGAAAGAAATGAGTTTCGACCTCCAAGACAGTTTTAATAATTTATTTCACTCATTTATATACATTATAGCCCGTAGCAACGCACGGGCATTCTACTAGTTGGATTAGGTCTTGGGGAGGGGGAAGAGGGAAGGGGGCGCCGCCCCCCTTCTCCTTGTCCTATTCGGACTAGAGGGGGGGGCGCGCCTGCCCCGGCCGCCCTCCTCTTCTCCCTTATGGCCCATCAAGGCCCATTGACCCCGGGGTTCCAGTAACCCCTGTGTTCCTAAAATCTGTTTTCATCCGGAACCTTTCCAAGTCAAACATAGGTTTCAATATATCAATCTTTATGTCTCGACCATTTCGAGACTCCTCGTCATGTCCGTGATCACATCCAGACTCGAACAACCTTCGTACATCAAAACTTATAAACTCATAATAAAGCATCATCGAAGCGTTAGCGTGCGGACCCTACGGGTTCGAGAACTATGTAGACATGACCTAGAACTATTCTCGGTCAATAACCAATAGCGGAACCTGGATGCCCATATTGGTTCCTACATATTCTACGAAGATCTTTATCGGTCAAACCGCATAACGACATCGTTGTTCCTTTGTCATCGGTATGTTACTTACCCGAGATTCGATCGTCGGTATCCAATACCTAGTTCAATCTCGTTACGGCAAGTCTCTTTACTCGTTCCGTAATACATCATCTCACAACTAACTTATTAGTTGCAATGCTTGCAAGGCTTATGTGATGTGTATTACCGAGAAGGCCTAGAGATACCTCTCCAGCAATCGGAGTGACAAAACCTAATCTCGAAATCGCCAACCCAACATGTACCTTTGGTGACACCTGTAGTACTCCTTTATAATCACCCGATTCGTTGTGACGTTTGGTAGTACCAAAGTGTTCCTCCGTAAACGGAGTTGCATAATCTCATAGTTACAGGAACATGTATAGGTCATGAAGAAAGCAATAGTAGTATACTAAGCGATCAAGTGCTAAGCTAACGGAATGGGTCATGTCAATCACATCATTCTCCTAATGATGTGATCCCATTAATCAAATGACAACACATGTCTATGGTTAGGAAACATAACCATCTTTGATTAATGAGCTAGTCTAGTAGAGGCATACTAGTGACTATCTGTTTGTCTATGTATTCACACATGTATTATGTTTCCGGTTAATACAATTCTAGCATGAATAATAAACATTTATCATGATATAAGGAAATAAATAATAACTTTATTATTGCCTCTAGGGCATATTTCCTTCATCTCCCACTTGCACTAGAGTCAATAATCTAGATTACACAAGAATGATTCTAACACCCATGGAGTCTTGGTGCTGATCATGTTTTGCTCGTGGAAGAGGCTTAGTCAACGGTCTCGCAACATTCAGATCCGTATGTATCTTGCAAATCTCTATGTCTCCCACTTGGACTTGGTCCCGAATGGAATTGAAGCGTCTCTTGATATGCTTGGTCCTCTTGTGAAATCTGGATTCCTTTGCCAAGGCAATTACTCCAATATTGTCACGAAGATCTTCATTGGTCCCGATGCATTAGGTATGACACCTAGATCGAAATGAACTCTTTCATCCGACTCCTTCATTTGCTGCTTCGAAGCAGCTATGTACTCCGCTTCACATGTAGATCCCGCCACGACGCTTTGTTTAGAACTTGCACCAACTGACAGCTCCACCGTTTAATAAAAACACGTATCCGGTTTGCGATTTAGAATCGTCCGGATAAGTGTCAAAGCTTGCATCGATGTAACCATTTACGACTAGCTCTTTGTCACCTCCATATCGAGAAACATATCCTTAGTCCTTTTCGGTATTTCAGGATGTTCTTGACCGCTGTCCGATGATCCACTCTGGATTACTTTGGTACCTTCCCTGCCAAGCTTATTGCTAAGCATATGTCGGTCGGTACACAGCATTGCATACATGATAGAGCCTATGGCTGAAGCATAGGAACATCTTTCATTTTCTCTCTATCTTCTGCTTGTGGTCGGGCATTGAGTCGACTCAATCTCACACCTTGTAATCTGGTAAAAACCTTTCTTTGCTGATCCATTTTGAACTTTTCAAAACTTTATCAAGGTATGTGCTTTGTGAAAGTCCAATTAAGCGTCTTGATCTATCTCTTTAGATCTTGATGCCCAATATGTAAGCAGCTTCACCGAGGTCTTTCATTGAAAACTTTTATTCAAGTATCCTTTTATGCTATCCGAGAATTCTATATCATTTCCAATCAATAATATGTCGTCCACATATAATATCGTAAATGCTCTGAGCTCCCACTCACTTTCTTGTAAATACAGGCTTCTCCAAAAGTCATATAAACCATATGCTTTGATCACACTATCAAAGCGTTTATTCCAACTCCGAGAGGCTTGCACTGGACCATAAATTGATCGCTAGAGCTTGCACACTTTGTTAGCACCCTTTGGATCAACAAAACCTTCGGTTGCATCATATACAACTCTTCTTCTAGAAATCCATTCAAGAATGCAGTTTTCACATCCATTTGCCAAATTTCATAATCATAAAATGCGGCAATTGCTAACATGATTCGGACAGACTTAAGCATCGCTACGGGTGAGAAAGTCTCATCGTAGTCAACCCCTTGAACTTGTCGAAAACCTTTCGCAACAAGTCGAGCTTTATAAACGATTACATTACCATCGTCCAGTCTTCTTCTTAAAGATCCATTTATTCTCAATGGCTTGCCGATCATCGGGCAAGTCAACCAAAGTCCATACTTTGTTTTCATACATGGATCCCATCTCAGATTTCATGGCTTCCACCATTTTGCGAATCTGGGCTCACCATCGCTTCTTCATAGTTTGTAGGTTCGCCATGGTCAAGTAACATGACTTCGAAATAGGATTACCGTACCACTCGTGCGTATTTTACTCTGGTTGACCTACGAAGTTCAGTAGTAACTTGATCTGAAGTTTCATGATCAACATCATTAGTTTCCTCACTAATTGGTGTAGTTGTCACAGGAACCGTTTCTTGTGATGAACTACCTTCCAATAAGGGAGCAGATCTGATTATCTCATCAAGTTCTACTTTCCTCCCACTCACTTCTTTCGAGAGAAACTCCTTTTCTAGAAAGGATCCGAATTTAGCAACGAAAATCTTGCCTTGGATCTGTGATAGAAGGTGTACCCAACATCTCCTTTGGGTATCCTATGAAGACACATTTCTCCGATTTGGGTTCGAGCTTATCTGGTTGAAGTTTCTTCACATAAGCATCGCAGCCCCAAACTTTAAGAAACGACAACTTTGGTTTCTTGCCAAACCACAGTTCATAAGGTGTCGTCTCAACGGACTTTGATGGTGCCCTATTCAACATGAATGCGGCCGTCTCTAAAGCATATCCCCAAAACGATAGCGGTAAATTAGTAAGAGACATCATAGATCGCACCATATCAAGTAAAGTACGATTACGACGTTCGGACACACCATTTCTCTATGGTGTTCCGGGTGGCGTGAGTTGCGAAACTATTCCGCATTGTTTCAAATGTAAACCAAACTCGTAACTCAAATATTCTCCTCCACGATCAGATCGTAGAAATTTTATTTTCTTGTTACGATGATTTTCCACTTCACTCTGAAATTCTTTGAACTTTTCAAATGTTCAAGATTTGTGTTTCATTAAGTAGATATACCCATATCTGCTCAAATCATCTGTGAAGGTGAGAAAATAACGATACCGCCAAGTGCCTCAACATTCATTGGACCACAAACATCGGTATGTATGATTTCCAACAAATCAGTTGCTCGCTCCATAGTTCGGAGAACGGCGTTTTAGTCATCTTGCCCATGAGGCACGGTTCGCAAGTACCAAGTGATTCATAATCAAGTGATTCCAAAAGTCCATCAATATGGAGTTTCTTCATGCGTTTACACCGATATGACCCAAACGGCGATGCCACAAATAAGTTGCATTATCATTATCAACTCTGCATCTTTTGGTTTCAACACTATGAATATGTGTATTACTACTATCGAGATTCAATAAAATAGACCACTCTTCAAGGGTGCATGACCATAAAAGATATTATTCATATAAATAGAACAACCATTATTCTCTGTCTTAAATGAATAACCGTCTCGCATCAAACAAGATCCAGATATAATGTTCATGCTTAACGGCACCAAATAACAATTATTTAGGTCTAAAACTAATCCCGATGGTAGATGTAGAGGTAGCGTGCCGACCGCGATCACATCGACTTTGGAACCATTTCCCACGCGCATCGTCACCTCGTCCTTAGCCAATCTTCGCAATCCGTAGTTCTGTTTGAGTTGCAAATATTAGCAATGAACCGAGATCAAATTCCTGGTACTCTGCGAGTATTAGTAAGGTACACATCAATAACATGTATATCACATATACCTTTGATCACCTTGCCATCCTTCTTATCCGCCAAATACTTGGGGCAGTTCCGCTTCCGAAGTCGATCGCTTGCGGTAAAAACACTCGATTTCAGGGCTTAGGTCCGGACTTGGGTTTCTTCTCTTGAGCAGCAACTTTCTTGCTATTCTTGAAGTTCCCTTCTTCTTTCCTTTGCCCTTTTCTTGAAACTAGTGGTCTTGTTGACCATCAACACTTGATGCTCTTTCTTGATTTCTACCTCCGCTGCTTTTAGCATTGCGAAGAGCTCGAAATTGTTTTGGTCATCCCTTGCATATTATAGTTCATCACGAAGCTCTTGTAGCTTGGTGGCGTGATTGGAGAATTCATCAATGACACTATCATCCGGAAGAGTAACTCCCAGTTGAATCAAGTGATTATTATACCTAGACATTTTGAGTATATGTTCACCGATGAACTATTCTCCTCCATCTTGCAGCTATAGAACTTATTGGAGACTTCATATCTCTCAATCCGGGCATCTGCTTGAAATATTAACTTCAACTCCTGGAACATCTCATATGCTCCATGACGTTCAAAACGTCGTTGAAGACCCGAGTTCTAAGCCGTAAAGCATGGCACACTTGAACTATAGAGTAGTCATCAGCTTTGCTTTGCGGACGTTCACAACTTCGGCGTTGCTCTGCAGCGAGGCTCGGCACCCAGCGGTGCTTCCAGGGCGTAATTCTTACATGCAGCAATGAGGATAATCCTCAAATTCGGACCCGATCCGTGTAATTGCTACCATCATCTTTCAACTTCGCTTTCTCAAGGAACGCATTAAAATTCAACGGAACAACACACTAGCCATCTATCTACAATAAACATAGACAAGCAAAAATACTATCGGTACTAAGTTCATGATAAATTTAAGTTTAATTAATCATATTAAAACTCCCACTTAGATGACATCTCTCTAGTCATCTAAGTGATTACGTGATCCAAATCAACCAAACCATGTCCGATCATCACGTGAGATGGAGTAGTTTCAATGGTGAACATCACTATGTTGATCATATCTACTATATGATTCACGTTCGACCTTTCGGTCTTCGTGTTCGAGGCCATATCTGTTATATGCTAGGCTCGTCAAGTTTAACTTGAGTATTCGGCGTGTGCAACTGTTTTGCACCGTTGTATTTGAATGTAGAGCCTATCACACCCGATCATCACGTGGTGTCTCAAAGACGAAGAACTTTCGCAGCGGTGCATACTCGGGAGAACACTTCTTGATAATTTTAGTGAGAGATCATCTTATAATGCTACCGTCAATCAAAGCAAGATAAGATGCATAAAGGATAAACATCACATGCAATCAATATAAGTGATATGATATGGTCATCATCATTTTATGCTTGTGATCTCTATCTCCAAGCACCGCCATGATCACCATCGTCACCGGCGCGACACCTTGATCTCCATCGTAGCATCGTTGTCGTCTCGCCAACTATTGCTTCTCGACTATCGCTACTACTTAGTGATAAAGTAAAGCAATTACATGGCGTTGCATTTCATACAATAAGCGACAACCATATGGCTCCTGCCGATTGCCGATAACTTCGGTTACAAAACATGATCATCTCATACAATAAAGTATATCATCACGTCTTGACCACATCACATCACAACATGCCCTGCAAAAACAAGTTAGGCGTCCTCTACTTTGTTGTTGCAAGTTTTACGTGGCTGCTACGGGCTGAGCAAGAACCGTTCTTACCTCGCATCAAAACCACAGCGATAGTTTGTCAAGTTGGTGCTGTTTTAACCTTCGCAAGGACCGGGCGTAGCCACACTCAGTTCAACTAAAGTGAGAGAAAGCAGACACCCGCCGTCACCTTTAAGCAACGAGTGCTCGGCGGTGAAACCAGTCTCGCGTAGCGTCTGGCGTAATGTCGGTCCGGGCCGCTTCATCTCACAATACCGCCAAACCAAAGTATGACATCTTTGGTAAGCGGTATGACTTATATCGCCCACAACTCACTTGTGTTCTACTCATGCATATGACATCAACGCATAAAACCAGGCTCGGATGCCACTGTTGGGGAACGTAGTAATTTCAAAAAAATTCCTACGCACACGCAAGATCATGGTGATGGCATAGCAACGAGAGGGGAGAGTGTATGTCCACGTACCCTCGTAGACCGAAAGCGGAAGCGTTATAACAACGCGGTTGATGTAGTCGTACGTCTTCACGATCCGACCGATCCAAGTACCGAACGTACGACACCTCCGAGTTCAGCACACGTTCAGCTCGATAACGATCCCCGGGCTCCGATCCAGCAAAGCGTCGGGGATAAGTTCCGTCGACCTGACGGGCGTGGTGACGATGATGATGCTTCACCGGCGAGGGCTTCGCCTAAGCTCATGACGATATGACCGAGGTGGAATATGGTGGAGGGGCACCACACACGGCTAAGAACGATCACGTAGATCAACTTGTGTGTCATGGGGTGCCCCCCTGCCCCCGTATATAAAGGAGCAAGGGGGGCGGGCGGGAGTAGGACTCCCCTTTCCTAGTTGGATTAGGTCTTGGGGAGGGGAAGAGGGAAGGCGCCGCCCCTTCTCCTTGTCCTATTCGGACTAGAGGGGGAGCGCGCGGCCTGCCCCGGCCGCCCCTCCTCTTCTCCCTTATGGCCCATCAAGGCCCATTGACCCCGGGGTTCCGTAACCCCGGTGTTCGAGTAAAATCTGTTTTCATCCGAACCTTTCCAAGCCCAAACATAGGCTTCCAATATATCAATCTTTATGTCTCGACCATTTGAGACTCCTCGTCATGTCCGTGATCACATCCGGGACTCGAACAACCTTCGTACATCAAAACTTATAAACTCATAATAAACTGTCATCGAAGCGTTAGCGTGCGGACCCTACGGGTTCGAGAACTATGTAGACATGACCTAGAACTATTCTCGGTCAATAACCAATAGCGGAACCTGGATGCCCATATTGGTTCCTACATATTCTACTGAAGATCTTTATCGGTCAAACCGCATAACGACATCGTTGTTCCCTTTGTCATCGGTATGTTACTTACCCGAGATTCGATCGTCGGTATCCAATACCTAGTTCAATCTCGTTACGGCAAGTCTCTTTACTCGTTCCGTAATACATCATCTCACAACTAACTTATTAGTTGCAATGCTTGCAAGGCTTATGTGATGTGTATTACCGAGAAGGCCTAGAGATACCTCTCCGATAATCGGAGTGACAAAACCTAATCTCGAAATCGCCAACCCAACATGTACCTTTGGAGACACCTGTAGTACTCCTTTATAATCACCCGATTACGTTGTGACGTTTGGTAGTACCAAAGTGTTCCTCCGTAAACAGGAGTTGCATAATCTCATAGTTACAGGAACATGTATAGGTCATGAAGAAAGCAATAGTAGTATACTAAACGATCAAGTGCTAAGCTAACGGAATGGGTCATGTCAATCACATCATTCTCCTAATGATGTGATCCCATTAATCAAATGACAACACATGTCTATGGTTAGGAAACATAACCATCTTTGATTAATGAGCTAGTCTAGTAGAGGCATACTAGTGACTATCTGTTTGTCTATGTATTCACACATGTATTATGTTTCCGGTTAATACAATTCTAGCATGAATAATAAACATTTATCATGATATAAGGAAATAAATAATAACTTTATTATTGCCTCTAGGGCATATTTCCTTCAAGGAAGGCCTCGCACACGACGATGAATGCCGAGATGTTGAGGATGAAATTCAGGGCCAGATCGTGGAAGTCCAGGCTGTAGTAGAACATGAGCCCCCGGACAAATGGGTGAAGTGGAAATCCTAGTCCGCGGAGGAAGTGGGTGAGGAACACCGCCCTCTCATGGGGCCTGGGGGTTGGAATGAGCTGCCCCTCATCAGGGAGCCGGTGCGCGATGTCGCTGGACAAGTATCCGGCCTTCCACAGCTTTTTGATGTGCCCCTCCGTGACGGAGGAGGCCATCCACTTGCCTCCCGCTCCGGACATAGATGGAGAAGGTTGAGGTGGGATGTGCGGACTTGGGCACTGGAGCTCGAGTGCGCGGAAATGGATGAGCAAAGGAGGAAGAAGGCGTAGGTGAAAAGGTGGATCCTTATCCCTTATATGGACGGAATGAAGCTATCGTCCCCCGCCACTGGTAAAACTCGCTTATCTCCCAAGCGCCGTAATCAATGGCGCGGTTGGGTTACGACGTCCGTATTGATGGGAATCCCGAATAAGGGCACACGATCTCCGCTTTGATAAGGCGTGCCAAAAACCACCTCACTAAACACGCTGAGGTGGAGCAAGAAAACGATTAAGTATAAAGGTCCGGCCGTGGTGTGATGTCACGCCGCGGAATACATCAGCAGATCTGTGCAAAGGTTATTCCCTCTACGGTAGTATGTGGAACTTGTTTTGCAGAGCCGGACACTATCCTTGTGTTCAAAATCTTCTATGAAGTATTCGGAGGAGGAACCCGCCTTGCAATGCCGAAGACAATGTGCGCGCGGACTGCCACGAAGGCTGGTTCGAGGCTACCTTGAGGAGTCCTGATTAGGGGTGTCGGGATAGCCGAACTATCATCGTTGGCCGGACTCCTGGACTATGAAGATACAAGATTGAAGAATCCGTCCCGTGTCCGGATGGGATTTTCCTTGGCGTGGAAGGCAAGCTTGGCGATACGGATATGTAGATCTCCTACCATTGTAACCGACTCTGTGTAACCCTAACCCTATCCGGTGTCTATATAAACGGAGTATTTTAGTCCGTAGGACGAACAACAATCATACCATAGGCTAGCTTCTAGGGTTTAGCCTCTTTGATCTCGTGGTAGATCCACTCTTGTACTACCCATATCATCAATATTAATCAAGCAGGAGTAGGGTTTTACCTCCATCGAGAGGGCCCGAACCTGGGTAAAAACATCGTGTCCCTTGTCTCCTGTTACCATCCACCTAGACGCACAGTTCGGGACCCCCTACCCGAGATCCGCCGGTTTTGACACCGACACCAGGTGAGCTTCATGATTTCTTGTCTCGGGAGGACGTATACTTCTGTGGGGCAGCCATCGAAGGGGACAAACATAAGCTGGAGCCGTACAACCTTGATTGAAAAGCATCGCTGACCTACAAACCAGAATCAAAATTCCTGTAGAAGATTGTGCTAAACAGACGCCATCCCTATTCGACGTAGCAAATTTTGTGCTCGGTACAAATCTTCAGAAGGGTGACGAGACGGTGGAGTTAAGGTCGTCTGGATGGGAGAATTATCCCTTGACGTACGAGCGGATAAAATATGCTGCCCTCGATGCCCGTGTGAGTTTCGAGATAGCTGCATGGTCCAAAGAGCTTGTTGCGAAGCCGTCTCCCATAGATAATGAGGACAAGAAGAAGAACAAGAAGAAGAAGAAGAAGAAAACGCTGCACCAGCAGGAGGGCATTATGGATGGATGAACTATTTCCTCTCTTGTAAAAAGAATTATTCCCTCTTGGTGTATATTGATATAGATGGACTATTTCGATGGTGTGCATGTCTTTGGAACAGAGTAGTAGCATGGGTCCGCTTGACTATAAGGAACTATTTATCCACATATATAGCTTTCTCTGCTACTCCTTCCAGTGATCGGTATGCAGTGCATGTGTCCGTAGACATGACAACTTGTCTATGGAAGTTCAACTACGACGACCATCACGTTTCATCTCACGATTCCCATGACGCCTCTCCAACCCACGGCACCACGCCCCCCGACGTGCGCCTCACCCCTCTCGGCCACACCGTCCCTCTGCCTTTGTGTGCATGACATGTGGGCCACCTAAAATGCGGCGAGCATCAAGTTTCTTCCACAGCCACCACGATTCCCACCACGCCGCCGAACCCATGAAACCTCACATCCCCGACCATGCTCACCCCTCTTGGCCCCACTGCCCCTCTGCCTTGGGGAGCATTACATGTGGACCAGTCACCTATCGGGTCCACATGTTATTGACTCAAAGGTAGGTGTAGTAAGCGCTGAAGCTCAGTCCGACGGCCCCGAGAGGAAATGTAACTCCTGCGCCAGGCTTGTGGTGCTCCATGCAGACCTAACTCGTGCCAAACTTCGAGATTTGTTTCTTTACTATACATGCACGCATAGCGATTTAATGGACATTGTAATCTCAACATGTGATGGGGAGCTCTATATTTGAATTTGAAACTTATAAAATGAAAAGATTCAAAACAAATAAACTAGGAGAGAGGGAGTATATCGTAGGATGTGTCCCATACAAAATAAGTCCCCTGGTTTGTCACCGCGACGATGCGGTTAGAAAGGAGCACATCGTCTTCCTACTCGTACGGCAACAAATTGGCATGAGAAAGATGGTCCGCCTTTGATCGCCATGTGCAAGGTTCGTGCTATCTTTTATTCAATCTCACCGTGGTTCCATCGCACCAATTCATGCGGTGGCCCATTGCATGGCTGATCCCAATGTTGGACAAAGGTTCTACGGAACGGTGTCACCGTTGTAAATGTTGTGCAAATTGATGTTGGTACCCTCCCGTACATATGCAAGCCAATCTCCACTGCACCGAGCCTAGCACGTGAAACAGATGGGCGGGGAGAATTAGAAAATGGACACGAAGTAGTCTTTAGAATGCATTTACTACGTGATCAAACTCATCTTACCCGCTCATCGGAGAAATCCGAGTGCCCCTCAACGTCGGCATCTCAAGGCGTCAACTTGCAACTACGGCCACGCCGCGCTGGAGAGACAACCAAGGAAACATCCTCGTGCGTTCCACGGAACATCAAGATGCATTTGTATGAGTAGTTTATCTTGTGAGAGAAAAGGATGAATGAGGGAAGGCCTCTAGAGATAGAGATGGACACTACTACCACCAATGTGATGGCCCGTGCGTTGCAATGGATCCAAACTAGTACTATAATAATACTTGTTCACGTGCTTGAAATATAAACACTCTAGTTTTGATATACACGTGTCAGCATACACAACAGCTTGTCCATGGAAGTTGAGCCACGGCAACCATCACGTTTCTTGTTTCTACCACTGCCACACCCACACGCGATTCCCACGACGCCGCTCCAACCCACGGCACGACGTCCCCGACGTGGACATGGATCCTCCGACGGCTATCACGCCTTGCCACTGCCTTTCCTTCGCCGGCGGGTGGGACCCACGCTTATGGGTCCCACATGTCGATGATGTAATGGTAGGATTGTTCGTGCCCCTCATCCCTCTCGGCCCCACCGCTCCTCTGTCTTTGTGTGCATGACATGCGGGCTAGCTGAACTGCGGCGACCATCAACTTTCTACCACAGACACACCCGATTGGACGCGGTTTGCCTGCTCCGCTGCTGTGCTCCGATCCGTACTCCCGCACCATCGAATTTTCATCCAGCGGCTGTGACACATTTCGTCCCGGGCATCTGGAGTACTTATGTACTACAGGTAGTACCCGCCGGTGTGGCCATCTACGCCTCGTAACGCCCCGACGCCCAGCTGTGGTACCCTCGCCACGGCCACGCCACCAACGGCCGGTTCATCTCGAACGAGTGAGTCGCGAACCACTCCACCACCATGATAATGACATGTGGGCCAGCCGCATTTAAGGCCCGCATGTCATTGACTCATAGGCCGGGCACTAAGCCACGGAAGTTCGGTCCCATGGGCCCCGAGAGGGAAATGTAACTCCTGCGGCAGGCCTTGTGGTGCTCCCGCAGTACGAGCTCGTGCCAAAACTGGAATTTGTTTCTTACTACTACCAACTAGTACTAGTAAGGTACACGTGCATTGCACATATGAGATTCTGGTGGTTTGTGCATTATACTTCTACATGTGGAGTTTTCTGGATTCTAACATGTGGCAAAATCTGGTGGAATGTAAGGTTAGGAAAGTTTGATTAACTCAGGTGAGTGTTTGGTTCAAGCCACACCTTAGGCAAGCCACACTGGCCCCACATGACATACACACAAAAAATGTGGCAAGATTCCCTTAGGTTTGCCAACTTGTGACTCTCATTTTGAAGAACTTATTAATAACTTTTCCTGAGCTTAGTTGTGGCAAAGTTAGTCATGAATTAAGTTCAACCATGGAGTCTTCTAGATTATACATGTGGCAGAATCTGGTGGATGATATCCAATGGCCAGTAGTGCTCGGATTTGCCATCTTTGTACCATCGATTGGCTTCATCCAACGACCAACTTTCAAAGTTTTTCACACACTATATAGGGGGTATAGATATAGATGTGCCGGTCCGTTGCAATGGATCCAAAGAATATCTATTTAGTGGAGTGCACTCTAAACACATTATCTTTTTATTTTTCTCTAACCTTCCGTAGCCATGCAACCAAGCCACATAAGCTTCATGGGTGCCCCCCACATCATATTACTCATACTACGTTGATTAAAAAAAAGATAAATCACCCAAAACAAGATCTTCCCGTTTTTTGTTTCTACAATGTTGTGCCGTGCACGTATCTACTAGTTGTATAGTGGTAGTACTAGTAATATAGTATTAGGAGTACAAACTTGGTAAGTACTAGTAGGAGTAGTACTAGCACGGAATGCTCCTACTCTATCAACGAGCCCCGTCTGACACAAAATTTCTTGGCTTCCCTACTACAGCTAGATCTTCCCCTTGTTTCTGTTTTCCAACCCGGCGGGCGGGGGTGTCGGTTTGCTCAGCAGGCGGTCCCACATGAAAGTGAAAATGCTAGGCACAGGGCGGAGCTACGTGAGGGCCAACACGTGCCCTGGCCCGCCCAACCTAGCAGGGTTTTCATAGTTGTACATCCAGTTTTGAGGCATGGAACATCAACGCAAGGGTAATTTCTATAGCCTGGCTAGACTGGCACGCCCAACATTTTGCTTCAAGCTCCCCCACGCTAGGCAACACACCTTCCCTAAGCTATGTGTCGCGTGCGGACGGGCGTGTTGTACTCCGATTCCCCAAGCGTGTGGGGTGCGACGCGACGTGGCAGGCCTTTTCCTTTTACTAGCAATGTGCCCGTGCGTTGCGACGGATCCAAAGTAGTAGAATAGTAGTATTTGTTCACAAACTTGAAAGAAATCACTATTGTTTTGATATACTCTTAATGTATTAATCCCTCCATACCTAAATATTTGTCTTTTTTGAGATTTCAAATGGACTATCACATACGGATTATATAGACATATTCTAGTGTTTCTAGCAAGATGCCCGCGTTGCGAAGTTGATGGAAAAGGTAAGCACAACTTATAAATTGACGGATGGAGTACTAGTTACAGTGATGCATATAATTAAGCAAAGGGATCGCACATATCAGTATTGACTGGAACGAGAATGCAACAGCACAACAAGAATTAAGGCCACGATAATGCGATCGTAGTGGTGGTTACAGAAGACAACAAGAAAGATGGATCCACGAGCGTACGACCTCCTCCTCCTCAACTTAGTGCGCCGTCCACCGACCGGCGGCTAAGGAGCGGCGGCTTTTGTGGCGAGGTCGAGGTGCTTCTCTACAAAGGCATCCAAGGCTTCCAGCCGGTTGAGGAAGGCCAAGGTCGTAGTGTCCTCACTGGCCTTGTAGATACCTATGTACACGATTTGCTCGTACGCGTGGATGTGTAGGTCGATGAATTCTTGCAGGGCGAGGCGCCTCGCAGCGAGCGCGACCTCCAGGTGGACATTCTTCGTGGCGTCGGCGGGCAGTCGCAGGCCACCGTGCTTGAAAGAGGTTCCGCCATGGAGGCCGATTAGGTGGCAGAGCAATGAGGAGCCCGGCGCTGGCTGGAGGAGTACGGCGATGTCGTCCGTGAGCTTCTTGAGGATGGTGAACTTGTTGCTGGTGGCAACGATCATCTGGTCCAACTGAGATTCGTAGTTGGCATCGACGACGGCCATCCACCAGCCGGTCTCCGACACCGTCTGGAGACGATCCTCGGTGCCATGCCGCAGGCCGGTGTCGTGGACCATCTGGCGCAGCCGCTTGCAGCTCCGCGCGCGCCGCCTTGGGTGCAGGTGAGCTCTTTTGCGCTTAGTGTAGGTGCTTAGGCAAGTGCTTAGGTGCGTACGATGTGGTAGATGCATTGGAATGGAGGAGGGGCGCCTTTATATGAGGGCAATGAGGGCAAACTGCGTTGCATTCACATCGTGCAGCCTCTTTTCCCGGACCTCCTCCCATTACTTCCCTCATGCATTAATTAAAGGAGGATGCATTGGCCGTTCAACATATCGAGAACCGCTATTCCCTCCATCGTCTGCATTAAAGGCTTATCGGGAACTGCGCCTCCCGCTGTCAAATCGAATACTCCCTCCGTCTAGGTGAGTATTAAGTCATCTTACGAAAACCAAATACTAGTAAACACATAGGCGTGGTGCATTAACTCTCACGTTGTTTCTTATTTTTTGACATAAATAGAGGAATCAACCAACAAGATATGTGGGGATTGTATGCTTATAATGACTTGAGACTATCAAACATGACATGCAGTGGTCAGTTCGTTGCACAAGAACAAATACAACCCACGTCAGCACACACGCATCTTATAGCATCACATGCAATGGCTATAAAAGATGAACGAGACCAAATTATATCTCATCTAGATGAGTTCTAGCAAAACTGTATTAATAATACTTAGTACTCCTGCACTATGTATCATATAAGTATCATGTAGTACTTTATTTATTGCCATGCATGACACATAGTTCACGAGTGCTCTCTATATGTACCACCTTTTTCTTAATTTCAAGTTTTGCTCCATGGCGCAATCCATCGATACTACTACTGTACAAAAGTGGAGTATATACATTTTTTAAAAGGCTAGAGGGCGGGGCAGTCTAGCTCGGCGGTTTCACAAGAGGCGAGGCCTTTGTGATTTGACGGCTCATTAATGCTGTCCGTCGAATAATCTTCACGCCGCCCGCTGCACGCCCGGCGCCTCCATTAAACCCTCCGTTAAACCCGCATGCAAACCGAGAATCCTACTCCGCCACACGTCCGTTCATGGCGGGCGAATTAAACGCAACACCGGCCGAGCTCCTCCCGTCCGCCCTCGGTTTAACGAGGCGACGCCGGCCAAGCTGTTACCGTCCGCCCTCTATTTACGAGGCCGACATGACAGCGGGCAAGAATCGCACCCTCGCCGCTCCCCATCTCCTCCTTCACCATTTTCTCCACCCTTCCGATGGCTTCCGATGAGCCGTTCTCCGGCATATTACCCGGCTGGGTGGCCTGCCGAGCCCTCCGGATACGGGCGAGGCCGCTCGGTGCTTCACCAACCTCGCTTAGCCCGACGGAGCCAGTTGCCGCCCCAAGCAGGCACGTGGTTCAGCAACTCGTCGCTCCAGTTCAGCTCGATGAGGAGTGGCGAGTTGCTCCACGCTGGCACGGTGGCGAGCACGCCGGTACGGGCGCTGTCGCTGCCACGTCGTACCGCGCCACCAGTGTCTGCGGTGGCCACGCCTTCCGTGCCTGCGGCAGAGACAGAAGCCAGGTGGGTGGAGAGCGATGAGTCAGTGGCCAGCTTCTCCGTGTCCGCCGCCATCATCAAGGAGAAGTAGAACATGGGAGGCCGCCGCCACTTGGGACCCATGAAGGCCACCGCCGAGGCGACGACCGCGGATTCAGGTGGTTTCTTTGCTGCCGTCTTCCGAGGACCTTCGTCGACCCGCAAGTGTCGGCGGACATGAGGACACAAAGGGATCATGGTGACCATTTAGAACTAAAATAAGTCTAGATATATCCATTTCTAGGACAAGTATTTCCGGACGGAGGGAGTATTAATTATACAAGAGAGCCGGATTGGCACCTCTTAGTTCATGTAAATGTAATGAAATCCATCATGTTTATATGAAGATCCGGCTTTTTATACGAAATCCTTCATGCTTATATGAAATCAGTCCGTGTTTGCATGAATTTCATCTGGTTGGTTAGAGTTGTAAAAATGTCTGCCACCGGTGTTTGATGTCGTCCTCCGCGGAAGGAAGCGGGAGGAAATTTGCGGCTGCCGTTGGAGATGCTCTTTATGCTAGAAATAATAGAGTGACATCCAATCCATTTGAGTTAATTGCTCTGTATGATTGTACCTCTATAAAAGTTAATTGCATGTACGATTGTACACGTGACTTGCGGGGTGGCTACAGACTTCGTCTTGAAAGTTAAAAAGAAACAAGTCCATCCTTAATATTCTAAGTACTCCGTGGGTTCCACTTTGTCGATCTGATGGCGAAAGAAGTATATATTAAATAAGTAGAGTAATATATAATATACAAATCTAAAGTTAAAAGACAGAATTGAACTCATGTCATCGCGTTGCGAGCATCCGCGCTAACCAGCCCAGCACATTTTTTTGTTGTAGACCATCTGGAGATATATCTCCATGTCTACTCTTATATATACTCCATTAGTTCCTAATTATTTGTCTTTTCAGATTTCAAATGGACTACCACATACGGATGTGTATGTAGACATATTTTAGAGTGTAGATTCACTCATTTTGCTACGTATGTCTTTTCGTGAAGGGGTCGGATTTGTCCTTGATTTATTTATGAGGTATCCAGATGGCCTTTGCACCACCAAGAAAAGAGGGTAACATCAAAATTATGGACTACTTTTTGAGTATGTTGGTAAGGCCGGTCATAGTCACTTGTTGAAATCTCTAAAGACAAATACTCCCTCCGTCCGAAATACTTGTCATCAAAATGGATAAAAGGAAATGTATCTAGACATATTTTAGTTTTAGATACATCTATTTTATCCATTTTGATGACAAGTATTTTTGACGGAGGAGTAAAAACAGAGTTAGTGATGATGGTGTGCATGCCATCCTGCAATATAGGCCGTCAATTTATATCTAACGGTGAGGAAATAAACTCGGCAATTTTGCAAAAATATACCCACATCGCCTCTCCACGTTATAAATAAGGCCTTTCCTCATTCAGCCTTTTCTCTCACAAGATAAACTACTCATACAAATGCATCTTGATGTTCCGTAACGCATGGGCAGCTAGCTAATTTCTTTTAAAATAGTTGCTGCGATATTTGGGTTGAAGTGATATATTTTATGTCTGCCCCAAATGATTTCAGATTCAGTAGTAGTAACAAAGAAAAGGTTGCCTTGTTAATTAACAGAAAACAAGGTGAAAACTATCACATGAGGCCGGTAAAAACAAGGCACACTGGGTTCTGCGTCATCGTCACTACAGCTGTGTGCGCGCGAGAAGTCTACATATCGAGGGGGCTACCGAGCGAGGCACCGAGACACATTGTTTGAGAGAGAAACCAATTGACGGATTATGATCAGAGCGAGTTGTCACCCTTCTACTGTCATTGTTGGGGGGGGGGGGAGGGAGAGAAAGACGTATCGAGAGTGTGCGCGGTAGGCACAGAGGCACAACTAGCGAGTGTCTGTGTGTATGTGTGTGTGTGTGTGTGTGTGTGTTTGAAAGAGGAGTCGATAGATTATTATCAAGATTGATGTGCCACCCTACTCCTTCGGAGCCGGGTAGTGTGTGTGTGTGTGTGTGTGTGTGTGTATGTTTGAGGGAGAATCCAGTCGATAGATTAGTATCAAGATCGAGGTGTCACCCTACTCCTTCGGTGCCGGGTAGTGTGTGTGTGTGTGTATGTTTGAGAGAGAAGCCAGTCGATAGATTAGTATCAAGATCGAGGTGTCACCCTACTCCTTCGGTGTTGGGAAGTGTGGGTGTGTGTGTGGGGGGGCAGTGACACTCACATATCTCTACTCTTATAAAAAAACAGAGTTGGTGATGATGGTGTTCCTGCCATCCTGCAATATAGGCCATCCGATTTATATCCGACGGACAGGAAGGAAAATATGGCAATTTTGCAATAAGATACCCACACCCCTCTCCGCATTTGCAAATAAGGCATTCCCTAGTTCATCCTTTTCTCCCACAAGATAAACTTCTCATACAAATGCATCTTGATGTTCCGTGCAACGCGCATGGGCATCTTGCTAGTAGGGAGAAGGAGTTCGTGTGACACATATCTAGCTATATGAAGGGATAGGTAGATAGCATATGTGTGAGCGACATTATTATACTTTGAGACATTAGGGCTGTGGGTGGGCGGAATTAAAGGGGTGGGCGTGTTAGACATAGAGAGCGTGTGTGTTTCTGTGTGAGAGACTTGTAGGACAGGGTAGAAAGACGAATTTAACCCTGACAGAGGGAGAGAAATACACGAAGTGCGCGTGTGTGATTCCGATGCCCACAGGGAAATGAGATACGTATGCGTGTGAGAGAGATTGCACAATTCATTCATGTATCACTATCTAGCGATTGTGGACGTGCATCGCTTGAACATAAGTCAATATCTACTTCGTATCGTGGCCAAAGGTACAATATCGATTCAACATTATAAAGATTGGACACTCACATATCACATTTTTTTCTATTTAAATAAACCTTTTCAGTTGTGCATGCCAAAGTTACAGTGATGTTTCTTCAAACAACCAATGTAGCTATCATGCACATGCATCATTATTACTCTTGCATTCAAATTCATTAGTCTTGGATGATTTATGTTTCTATTTTGAAGTAATATATGTAATATTCATATATGAATTCAGCGGTGCATAATTTATGAAATGGAGGCTATGTAATCATATGAGGTAACACTTTTAAGTAGCTAACTACAATATCCATTTCTTTTTGTGCGCCTCTACACTAACACGTCAATGCATTATGTTTAAAGTAAATAACCAATGGCACTAAATTATCTATTTACACGAGAAATACATAGGCTGAGCATTTGATCCCTTTTTTGTGAATGCGCCAATAAACCCGTACGATTGGTCGCGCCCGTGTGAACGTCCAAGTTATCGGCGCATCATCCCGAGTTATTGTCTTTTTTCTGGGGTGGACTTCACACCAGTTATTAACTGATGACGCGTGCCCTGTGTACACAGTCTAGCATGACCTTCCCGCTAGCACGGTCCAAAATTAGTTGAAACTGGATACGAACGATCCCGCGGGCGGCAAAATTTCCCGCCTCCTTCTAAAATTTCCGCCACCTTAGTCTTTAGCATGTGAAATCCCCTTTTGTCCTTGGTGCACGGAGACCAACAGTTACAATACCGCCCTCATCTACATGATAGGTCGGGCTGCTTTGGTAACTTCCGTTCCCCCACTACACGGCACCCCATTTCCTCTCCCCTCCCGCAAAAGCGACTAACTCCACAAACCAGAGCATCTTACATCACGCCGTCGATATTTCATCGCCTTTCTCCCTCCCTCTCAAAACCCTAGACTGCTCATCCACCAGCGTACCATAGCCCATTCATCGCCAACAAGCGTCCACCTCGCCGGATCTGCTTGCGGCCGCATCTACCCTCCCACCTCCCTAGAAACAAGTAGACTGCTCATCCACCATCAGACCACAGCCCATTCGATGCGGCCTTGTCCACGGCACGAATCTGCTTCGCCGGTACTCTCGTTAACCGCCGCGCATCTGCAGCGGCTCATTCATACTCCCCATCGGAGACGCTTCGTCCACACCCCCCGGAGCCGCCCCACCGACGCCCCCGTCGACGGCCTCTGATCCTCTTCGCCGACACCTTCCTCAACCCTACCGGAGCCGCTTCGCCGACACCTTCCTCAACCCTACCGGCAGCCGCTCACGACACCAGCGTCAACCCTACCGGGTAGCCGCCTATACCATTCTCAACCCTACCGGGGCCGCTTTGCCAACTCACAAGTCCACGGCCTCAGATCCGCTTCCTCGCACCCTCATCCAACCTACCGGAACAGCTTATGACGCCCCGTCCACGGCCGCAGATCCGCATCGTCGACACCATCCTTAACCCAACCACGGAGCAACCGGCGCCCGTCCCAGGCCGCAGATCCGCATCATCGACACCATCCTTAACCCAACCACCGGAGCAGCTTCACCTCGCCCTCGCCCACGGCCACAGATCCGCTTCGCCCACACCGTAGTCCACCCTACGGAGCCGCTCCATAAACACCCTACTCGACGGTTCTAGATCTCCTTACGGACCCGACAGCCAGTATAGCGTCATCACCCTCGGCGTTTCTAACCTGATTCCCACTGCGGAGAGATGCCAAGCACCCGCCACGGCCTAGGTACTTGTCACCTTTAAACCCGTCCCAAATCACCGCCCGATGTACTTCAAATATACTAACCGGTCATTGCTACTGTTATGCAGGTGGCAAAACTACAAGGATGATGTTTCTTACGGATCTAACAGCTTGGCCAACCAAGATCCCGGACTGAGGCATTGCTATGATCTTGTAAGCGTCTCTCTCTCTCTTGTATTGTTCTTTGCTGCCAAATGCTTTACTAGGATTTTCGACCAAGAATCCTTTGTGCGAGACAATGATTTCTACTCTCGGCTGCTAAATTAGATATGTAGATGTCATACATGATACTACCTCGTACCTCCGTTCCTAAATATAAGTCTTTCTAGAGATTCCACTATAGTATACATACGGAGCAAAATGAGTGAATCTACACTCAAATTGCATCTATATACATCTGTATGTGGTCCATAATGGAATCTCTACAAAGACATATATTTAGGAACAAGCAATACATTACACAAAATCGTAGGTGGCATGTAGGAATTCCATTGGCACTACATTAGGCTCCCTCAGAGTGCCTGCCAGTCCAAAGATCTGAGTCATGGCTAGTTTATGGTGCGCACACAATCGTTAATTGGTGGTTTAAATATGCAAGGGATATGCAATGTAGTATCATGTAGAGATGTCTGAAATTAGCCATGTCAACTTGCAAATAGGGTTACACAATGAAAAAGTACAAGATGTATGTGGCAATTTCATGGAACATCGCAAAAAAAGGAGAGGCAGTGGTGAGCCTATACAGTGTGCTATGGTACGTCACTCCTCCATTGCAATCATCGTGACATGTTATTTGTATGCCAGTTCTATTAGCCAAGTTTCTTAGGGACAGTTATTACGAGTTATCCTAAGAAAATAAGCACCTGTGAATATAAGCTCCATGTAATACGCCAACCAGTTCTTTTCATTGCGTTTTCAGCTTATCTTTGGTATGATCAGTGGAAAGTCTAGATTGCATTATATATATTTTTCATTTTGCTGCCCATATGGAAATTAATTTGACTTGCAAACATCACAAATTGAACCCAGTGCAGTAATTAATATGATAGGAAAACAGACCATCACTATTTGCTCAAAATGCAAATACAAAGGTACTATCTACTTGGCACAATCTACTTTGGTCAATGTTTTCCATAGAGATCCCATTGCCTAATTTAAACGAAGAACGCATGACCCACATTTAAATGAAGAACAATTATTTATTGAAATTCGATGGTCCAAGTGGCTGGTTATTATCATATAGCAGCACTACCGAAAGCATCATATAGCAGCATGGCAGCTCATAGCAACTCATCATACAAAGAAGATGCGCAATTCATCATATACCAGCAGCAGCTCATAGCACTTCATCATATAGCAGCAATAGTAGAAGCTCATAGCAATTCATCATATAGCAGCAGTAGCAGCTCATAGCAACTCATCATACAACAGCAGCAGTCTGCAATTCATCATATACCAGCAGCAGCTCATAGCAATTCATCATATAGAAGAAGCAGGAGCAGCTCATAGCAATTCATCATATAGCAGCAGCAGGAGCAGCTCATAGCAATTCATCATATAGCAGCAGCAGGAGCAGCTTGTAGCAACTCATCATATAGCAGCAGCAGCAGCTCATAGCAATTCATCATACAGCAGCAGCAGCAGCTCATAGCAACTCATCATACACCAGCAGCAGATCATAGAAATTCATCATATGGCAGCAGCAGGAGCAGCTCATAGCAATGCATCATATAGCAGCAGCAGAAGCAGCTCATAGCAATTCATCGTATAGTGGATTAGAATGAAAATTTGGCAAAAATCGAGGAGATCCTCACCTTGTTGGATGAGCTCATCCTTCAACAACACCTCAAGGCCATGGCACAGGAGGAGGAGGGAACAAGGTGCCTTCACGCATGATGTGGCATCACCATAGTTGTGCAAATACCGGCCCGAGTAGTGCGTTGGACGAACCACAATGGAAGCTGCTGCTGGAGACCATGAGAATGAGGCGGCGCCGGAGGGAGGAGCAACCAGGAGATTTGCCCCACCACGCGCCATGTAGCCTAGCTGGACATAACATCGTCGAGACCAGGCGATGGGACCAATGGCGACGGCTCACTGGAGGAACCCTAGTGCTTTGCAGCGGGGATCAAGGTAGAGAGAAAGGGAGAGGAGATGCAAGCGGGCAGGGCAATGAATGCTTGCGTGTTTGTTTTTACTTGAGGGTCAGGTGTGACACGGGCATCAGCAATTGCATTTTGAGTGTAATATAGGCAGACAACAGAGTCATTTCACTATTCCCCATCCCTTCAATTTTTAGTGAGGTTCTACCCGAAACACCCCCCTCCAAAGCGAAATTAGTTAAGCCCAAGCCCATAACTCAAAAATGACTTCTTTACATCTTTTATGGCTTATTTTGACAATATGCCCTGAAAAGGCGGAATCGAACTGGCCTTAACCTGCAATTCAATTGTGCGTGCAATGATGAATTACTCCTACCTGCTATCTGTACATTTAGGCATCATCATACATGGCATAACCTAATACATGTGCATTCCATTGTAGAATCTGGAATATGCAATGTTTATGTTAGTTCATCGTTGCACATGATGTTTAAATGCCCTTAAATCTGGTCACCAAGTGATGGTCTTTAAGCCTCCTTCTTTGCTTCTTTTCTTGATATGTAAGATTTGCTCACACATCTGCTCAATTGCTTGTTTGCATCAGCCAGCCATACTAGGACTGTTTGCTTTGATTACTTGTCGTTCTTGACCTAACACTCTAACAGAGCTTGTCAATGATTTAAACACTAAGGGCTGCTGTAGTGGGGCCTTGTCTAACTCATAGGTGACATAAAGGTTTGGTCAGTACACTCATGAGGCTCTCCAAGAGTACACGGAGATCCAGTTCGAAGGTATGCCTAGTTTTCACATAGTGCGTACATAGTAAATGCTCATTTCATTGTGTGCAAGTGCAAGAGATGCGGCATGTTCCATTATGTGGTGTTGTTTTGTTATAATCTCATCCTTTTGTGTTCACAGATGGAAAGTATGCATATTTATCTTCAAGGAGACGAGTAACTAGTTTGTGTCACCTTGCAGAGGGGGTGCAATGAAGATAAGATTGAGGATTCCAAGTACAAGATGTTAGGAAGGAGCCTTGCAAGAGAAGTAGGAGCTGCGCTGAGCCTCTTCAACCTGCTAAGGTAAGTCAGTGTATGCAACTCAATAGTTCAATTCCTTGTTTGTTTCAGGCATAGTTAATTTTCTCTTTTCAATTGCTTTATTTGTCCTCACTTAATGAGATGCCCAAATAATTATGCCTGATATTTGGTACTTGTATCACTATTAGTTGAGATAATTAAAGGCCTTACCATTTAATTACTCTGTCGAAGTGTGCCTGAAGCTTTGAAGTCTATTAACCAACTATTATTGCATGAGGCTCACAATCTAGTTTATACTACGCTAATGATTGCATAGTTTTGCCTGCTGTAGTATGTTTGTATGAAACCCTCTGCTATTCATTATGCTCCCTAAGACTTTAATTGAGGTATAGAATGGCCAACTGCTTGCTTACTTATACGCAATGTGCTGTCTAAATTTGTAACTTGTCTGTGTTTTTGATTGGGCCCCAACATCATGATCCTCTGGTGAGCTAAGAGGGATTTTTGTATGCAGGCTGCACAGACTATCTTTTTTATAATTTTTAAAATATCTCCTGCTTATGCATCATGGCGTGTAACATTTTTTTGTGAAAGTGACGTGTAACATTATTGTTAGTCCTGTTTTGCCATGTAGTTCAAAATAGTGTCTTGTTTGCTTCACTCTTGTAACTATATTTTTGCCCTTGTCATGTGTACTTACAGAAACATTTCAGGATGAAGTGACATCAACACAAAAATCTGCGGCAGTGCGGCATGGCCGTTACCGAATGATTATGGATTGGAATTGGAATGTGCTGATGTTCTCGAGCATCAACTAGAGGTGGCAAGACAACGTGTACATGATTGTCAACGTATAATCAACAAGTTGAGACTGGACATGCAGGTATTAGATGCAGGAGTCAAAAAAATGAAACAAGACATTGAGGTAACCATAAAGGAATTGGAAATTTTGCAGACTGAAATTTGTGCTATCTGAATCCGGCCAATCCTGTTTTCTGAAGAGATTATAGTTCAAATGGAGTTAAGTTGATGCGTCCATGATGTATGAGCCGTATTTGCCAAAGTATGTAATTTGTTGTTTGTGTATGCTTTATTATCACCGTGCGTACCATAATGCCCAGTGGGTATAATCGGCTGTAATTTCTTTATTGTATAGTGTAGGATTATTCTACCTTTCTATGCCTTGATCTCTTTGTTGTATAGTGTATGATTTTTAGAGGTGATAGTATTGAGTAGGATAATTCTTTGAATATGCTATATCGTTCAAACGGGGGCCAACTCGCCCGACCTTGGGCCTTCTATGTCTCGTAGGATCCATGGTCCTTCTACGTCTCGTAGGATCCATGGGCCTTCTACGTCTCGCAGGATCCATGGGCCTTCTACGTCTAGCATGATCCATGGGCCTTCTATGTCTCGCAGTGTCCATGGGCCTTCTACGTCTCGCAGGATCCATGGGCCTTCTATGTCATGTAGGATCCATGGGCCGCCGACTCATTTATGGGTCTTGTCTTGGCCTTTAATGGGCGTGTAGACGACCTATAATGGAAATCGTGCGTTTATGGGTTGACCATAACGGGCGTTAATAGGCCGTGTTGGTGATGCTATGAAAATGCCCAATGACTAACGGACCACAAACGGGCCGATCAGTAACGACGGGCTGAATTTGGCCCACAAGCGAAAATAGCGATGTGGGCCATAAGTAACGAATCTTTGAAATGAGCCCAAGAATAAATGGGCCCTCGGAAGGCGAAAGTTAACTTGGGCTGGAAGCATTAACGGAATAACGGCCCGTTAATGGGTATAAAGTGTTACACTGTTCATTACGGGCCAGTTTCACCGCGGGCCGTTAATGGGTGTAAAGTGATACATTGTTCATTACGGGCCAGTTTCAGCACGGGCCGCTAATGGGCCAAGAGTTACAAAGGGCCTCATATGGGCCAAAAGACTTCATGGGCCATACATGGGCCAGAAGTGAAAACGGGCTGGAATCATATTGGATGGCCCAGATGACGCTACTAGGCCTAATTCGCATAGGGCATAATGGGCCTTGGGTTATCGGGCTGTAAATGGGCTATATGCTAAAAGGCCGTTAACATGCTTTCCATGGGCCGGCCCGCCAGCTTTTGACCAAGTCAAACTGGCCGGCCTTTTCACAGGAATGGGCCACTGTTGGGCCGTGCCACGTGTCGACGTATCATAGGCACCTTCTGTCCAGTGAGTGGATGACATCTGTCCCAATGATGAGTCGACACATGTTTCCTCCAGCCAATGATGATTTTACACGTGGAAAATCCCCATTGGTCGGGGCTGTTAACGGGTTATTGGATCCAAAACCCGACCCGATAGATTAACGGCGTTCCGTTACGGTGGATGCCACGTGTCGGTCACCCTTGACGAAAGCACTTCTGTGACGCGCGATTTATCGTCATGGAAGTGGACACTTCCGTGATGATAATTTTGGTAATGTTATGGAACACTTCTACGACAGCACATGTATGACTATCTTGATTATGTCATAAATTTGTCATGGATGTACATGCATGACAAAAAACGCGACATACTGTGACAAACACGTATCATCACGGAAGTGTATTTTTTTTGTAGTGTTTTGTGAAAAGATTGTTGAGGTTTTCATGGATGACTTCTCTGTTTATGGGAAGTCTTTTGAAGATTGCTTAAGCAATCTTTATCGAGTTCTGCAGAGATGTGAACAAACAAATCTTGTCTTGAATTGGGAGAAGTGCCACTTTATGATTAACGAAGGCATTGTATTGGGTCATAAAATTTCTGAAAAAGGTATTGAAGAGGATAAAGTTAAAGTTGATGCAATTGAGAAAATGCCATGTCCCAAGGACATCAAAGGTATTCTTAGTTTCTTAGGTCATGCTGGTTTCTATAGGAGGTTTATTAAAGATTTCTCTAAACTTGCCTTTTGAAATTATGTGTGATGCTAGTGATTATACTGTTGGTGCTGTTCTAGGACAAAGAGTCGATAAGAATTTGAATGTTATTCATTATGCTAGTAAAACTCTAGACAGTGCTAAAAGAAATTATGCTACTACTGAAAAAGAATTCTTAGTAGTGGTGTTTGCCTATGATAAGTTTAGGCCTTATATTGTTGATTCCAAAGTAACTGTTCACACAGACCATGCTGCTATTAAATATCTTATGGAAAAGAAAGATGCTAAACCTAGACTTATTCATTGGGTTCTCTTGTTACAAGAATTTGATTTGCATATTATTGATAGAAAAGGAGCTGAGAACCCCGTAGCTGATAACTTGTCTAGTCTTGAAAATGTGCTTGATCACCCACTTCCTATTGATGATAGTTTTCCTGATGAGCAGTTAGCTGCAATAAACGTTGCTAATGAGACTCCTTGGTATGCTGACTATGCTAATTACATTGTTGATAAATATTTACCACCTAGCTTTACTTATCAACAAAATAAAAAAATTCTTCTGTGATTTAAGACATTACTTTTGGGATGACCCACATCTTTATAAAGAAGGAGTATATGGTATTATTAGACGTTGTGTACCTGAGCATGAACAGGGACAAATCCTACGTAAATGTCACTCCGAACCGTATGGAGGGCATCAAGCTGGAGATAGAACCGCTCACAAGGTATTAAAATCTGGATTTCATTGGCCTACTCTCTTCAAGGATGCTCGTAAGTATGTCTCATCTTGTGATGAATGCCAAAGAATAGGTAATATTGGTAAGCGTCAAGAAATACCTATGAACTATTCTCTTGCTGTTGAACCATTTGATGTTTGGGGATTTGATTACATGGGACCTTTTCCTTGCTCTAATGGGTATACACATATTTTGGTTGTCGTTCATTATGTTACTAAACGGGTAGAAGCTATTCCAACCAGTAGTGCTGATCACAACACCTCTATTCAAATGCTTAAGGAAGTTATTTTCCCAAGGTTTGGAGTCCCTAGATATTTAATGACTGATGGTGGTTCACACTTTATTCATGGTGCTTTCCGTAAGATGCTTGCTAAGTATGATGTTAACCATATAATTGCATCACCCTATCATCCTCAGTCTAGTGGTCAAGTTGAACTTAGCAATAGAGAAATAAAATTAATTTTGCAAAAGACTGTCAATAGGTCCAGGAAGAATTGGTGTAAGAAATTAGATGATGCACTTTGGGCTTATAAAACAGCATATAAAAATCCTATGGGTATGTCTCCTTATAAAATGGTTTATGGAAAAGCTTGTCATTTGCCTCTTGAGTTAGAACATAAAGCATATTGGGCAGTTAAAGAACTCAACTATGATTTGAAACTTGCTCGCGAAAAGTGGTTATTTGATATAAGCTCATTAGATGAGTGGAGAACCCAAGCTTACGAAAATGCAAAGCTATTCAAAGAAAAAGTTAAAAGATGGCATGACAAAAGAATTCAAAAACATGAGTTTAAAGTTGGAGAATATGTTCTTTTGTACAACTCTCGTTTTAGATTCTTTGCAGGGAAGCTCCTCTCGAAATGGGAAGGCCCATGTGTCATCATGGAGGTTTACCGGTCTGGTGCAATCAAAATAAATAATTTCGAAGGCACCAACCCGAAGGTTGTCAATGGGAAACGAATAAAGCATTATATCTCAGGTATGCCTATTAATGTTGAAAGCAATATTATCCAAACTTTGACACCGGAAGAACACATAAAAGAGTCCTTGCAAAACACTCCAAAATCATCAAAATAAGGAGGTACGTGATACGGTAAGCAAACGGACTCCGAAAAATCTGCAAAAATAATTTTTTTATCAATTTTGGAAATAAATAAACTCCCAGGAAGTGTCCCCTAGTGGGCACTATACACCAGGGCGCGCCAGGCTTGCCTCGCGCGCCCAGGTGGGTTGTGCCCACCTGGGACACCTCCCGTACTCCATTTTTCTTCCATATGCTTGTCCTCCAAGATTTATATATATATATATATATATATATATATATATATATATATGAGCGGTCTATTCTGCTAATATTAGCGAATAACTATTCACACACCACTTCCGCCTTTGCACGCTGAACGCAAGTGCACGTCATTCTTTGAACCAAGTGTGCTGCACGTCATTCTGCTAATTTTTTAACCGCTTACCGGAATGAGGCATGTAATATACCGTTGAAAAGCTATGCATTAGGCGCAACTTCGACATGTTGAACACTTTTCGAGATTCCACACGGTTTAAGAGCAGTTTTGAAAATGGTGCGGCCCATGACTAGTGGCAGCGAGTGTTTTTTCGCGATTTCTTCTAAACCGCTCGTCGGAATGAAGCAAACGATAGGACGTTGGATAGATATAGTCGAGGCGCATCTTTTTCATATATAAATTTTTCTCTAATTCCTTACGGTTTAATAGCAGTTTCAAATTTACTAAATCGCGGAATTCTATTTTTCAAATTTTTTCAAATTTTTGGTACTGTTTTCGCTCTAGTTTTTTAACCGTTTGTCGAAATGAGGCCTGTAATATATCGTTGAAAAGCTATGGACGAGGCGCAACTTTCATATATTGCAACGTTTTTGAGATTCCTACGGTTTTAAGTTAATTTTAAAAATCATGTGGCGGACGACGAGTGGGAGCTGCTGTTTTTTTGCGAAATTTTTACAAACCGCTACTCGGAATGATTCAACCGATACGCCGTTGGAAGGTATCGACGAGGCGCAACTTTTTCATGTAGAATACTCTCTCCAATTCTTTACGGTTTAAGAGCAGTTTTAAATTTACCGAAACACGGACACTCTGTTTTTCGCGATACCCAAATCGAAGTGCGTACTTCATCTGACTGAAACCGCACTGCATCGGACGAAATTCCGCACTGCATTAGACGGGTAAGAGAACTGCATGGTTTCATTTTCGTGGGACGTAAATTTTTGAAGACGAGGAAGAAAACCGCACTGCTTTTAGATGGAAAAGCGCACTACATCAAAGAGTCAAGCGAACTTCATGATTTTCTTGTCGGGCGTAAATTTTCTCAGATGAGCTTTTGTGAGTTTTTGTCGTCATTTTTTATGAAAGAACGCACTTCTTTGAACGGAAAACCGCACTGCAGCAGGCAGTCAAGTGAACTTCATGATTTCGTCTTGTCGGACATAAATTTCTCGAAAAAGTTTTTGTTGTATTTTTTCAACTTTTTTGAACAAGAGTGAACTGCAACACTTCCAAAAATGAACCGCAACACTATCAAAAGTGAACCTCATGAGTTTTTGTTGTATTTTTTTATACTTATTAATTTTTTATGCGCATTGACCAAGCGAGTGGACCTTTCATCGGACAGAAGAACGCACTGCTTCAACCTAAAAACCGCACTATATCAGACAGTCAAATGAACTTCATGATTTCTTTTTGTTGGATGTAAACTTTCTCGCACAAGTTTTTGTTGTCTTTTTTAGAACATTTTTTTTGAATGGGAGTGGACCGCAACACTTCCGATAGTGAACCTCAACACTACCAAAAGTGAACCTCATGAGTTTTTGTTTTTTTTGTACTTATTAATTTTTTACGCGTGTTGACCAAGCGAGTGGACCGCATGGACTGCACGAGTAAACTACATCTAATATAGAAGCGAGCTTCTTTTTTGAGATGTTTTTGTTTTGTGTTTACCAAGTGGACAACAGAGGCGTTTTATAGCGAACCACGTCAAAGAAGAAAGCGAGCTTCAAAAGATGGACATCCATCTGATTGTTATACACAGCTACACACGCATACATAATCTGCACTCTCCACCAGCCGAATCGCTGTAATGAGTTGCAGTGTTTATACAATGAATTAATGAAGTGTAGTTTTCAACAACAGCAAATTTGAGCAATGGGGCATCCAATAGAACTGCATCACTCCATCTTTTCCTACAAAAATGAGTACAACGAACCTCAATAGAAAACCATAGCGGACTTCGTTTGCGCTTTTTTTTCTCTTCAAAAACCACAAAGTCAGTGAAGTGCAGAAGAGCACTGCCGAACCACATGGCAGTATAATATCAAATGAACCACATCCAACTGTACCTGCACACCTCGCGAGATGGTAGAAACTTGCAATCGAGTCTCTGAACCCCGCACCTACACAGTGAGCTGCTTTTTGTTATGGTCAAAACCAAAACCGTACTACATCCATGATTTATGTGCACAAGCTCGTCGCCGGCTGAACGACCTAACTGCAGTGGAGTTTCTCCTCGCCGGGGGACGGTCGTGGGGAAGGAAACAAGGGGAGGAAGTGGCACAGAAGGGTAGGAGGCTTCTGCAGCGACCCGGCAACCGAGCCACACGCAAAAACTGTTCTGAGCCGCACCGCACGGCGAGGTGCACTACACCATGTATCGCCGGTGAACCGCACTGGCACAAGAACCACGTACAACAACCAGAGGCAGAGCCCAAATCCACGCCTGGGTATCCGATGGTGCAGGCTCAACATGGCGCGGATCTCGCCGGATTCGGGAGGGTCTTGGATGCTGGTTGTCGCTTGCTGGGGCGTGGCCGTGGAGACCGGCCGGGGCGGAGTTGGGGCATGCGGTCGGCGGCGGGCGGGGCCGTGGAGGCCGGCCAGGCGGGCTGGGTCCGCGATCGGGAGGCGTGGGGCGGGGCCGTGGAGGCCGGCGAAGCGAGCCGGGCCGCGATGGCGGTCGCGGGCGGGGGCCGTGGAGGCGGCGAGCGGCTGGGCCGCGATTGGCAGTGCGTGGCGAGGCGTGGAGGACGACCGTTGCGTGGTGGAGCTATGGCCATGGACGGGGTGGAGCGGGGTCGGGGGCCATCGTGGTGCGGTGCATTAGCCGCGGCCGGGGTGGGACGGCATGGCGCGATGGGGCGGGGCGCACCAGATCCGGCGGTGGGAAGCTCTGCAAGGTGAGGAAGGCGGTGCGGCGACGTGGGAGGTGCACGGGAAGGCAGGAGGAGGCGCGGCGGTGATAGAAGGAGGTCGTGGGGAGCACCAGGGGGGAGAGGAGTGCTGGCTTGACGACTGGATAAGGTGGGGTGGGTTTTTCTTTTTTGTTTGTCCGGGAAGTTCAGCAGATCCCTTTGCGCTGTTAGTTTTTAGCTTCGGGGTGGGCGTCGGGTGTTAGCAGAATAAGCTCAAGTGTTATTAGAATAAGACTCTTAAGGGTGTTATCATAATAGACCCACCTATATATATATATATATATATATATATATATATATATATATATATATATATATATATATATATATATATATATATATATATATACTTCACGAACCTATTAACCACCGTATCGTGAAGAAATCCTTCGTTCTCTTTTTGCCTTGTTGTTTTCTGTCAGATCCCATCTACCATGGCCGCCTCAAGCTCCTCCAAGGACAAGTTCTTCAAGAACGTCATCAAACCATATTTGCGGGAGGTTGTGCAGCACCCTCTGGTCATTAAGATGCATGAGGGGCTGCTTCACCTTCCTGATGTGCCCTCACTACAAAAAAATACACTTCCGTGATGATACGTGTTTGTCACAAGAGGTAGCGTTTTTGTCATGCATGTACATCCATGACAAATTTATGATGAATCAAGATAGTCATACATGTCTTTGTCGTAGAAGTGTTCCATGACATTACCAAAATTATCATCACGGAAGTGTCCACTTCCATGACGATAAATCGCGCGTCCGCAAGTGCTTTCGTCAAGGGTGACCGACACGTGGCATCCATCGTAACGGAACGCCGTTAAGCTATCGGTCGGGTTTTGGATCCGATAATCCGTTAACAGCCCGACCAATGGGGATTTTCCACGTGTAAAATCATCATTGGCTGGAGGAAACACGTCGTCGGCTCACCGTGGGGACAGATGTCATCCCTCATTGGACGGAAGCCGCCTATGATGCGTCGACCGTGGCACAATAACGAGAGGCCCATTCTCGTGAAAAGGCGGCCCGGAAAATTAGCGAGCCAGCCCATATAAGGCCTACTTGTGTCAGGTCCATTTAAGCCCACGGCCCATACAAGATGAGCCAATTCGGCCCATCAACGGCCCGTTAAAGATTTGACACCATTGCAGCCCATCGTTAGTTCGAGCCCGTTAACAGCCCGCTATATATCTGGGCTCAATATCGGCCCGATGGGATTTCGGCCTGTTAACGGCCCGTTTAATGGATGGGCCAATTTTCAGGATGTACATCTTTCGGCCTTTTAGCGACCCATTTAAATGTTGGGCTAGTTTCCGGCCCGGTGTGTCTTTCAGCCTGTTGACGGCCCATAAATCTGATGGGCCATTTGTTGTCGGACCTGAGTTTCGCCTTTTATCGGCCCATTTAAGTGTTGGGCCAATTTTTTGGCCCGGTGTCACTTTCAGCCTGTTGACGGCCCATAAATTAGTTGGGCCATTTTTAGTCGGACCTGAGTTTTGGCCTTTTAGCGACCCATTTAAGTGTTGGGCCAATTCCCGGCCCTGTGTGACTTTCGGCCTGTTAACGGACCATAAATGAGTTGGCCCATTTGTAGTCGGACCTTAGTTTTGGCCCTTTAACCGCCCATGCCCTTCATGGTCCAATACCAGCCTAGTTTCTCTTTTGTCCTGCTAAAGGCCCACAACACAGTTGGGCCATTTACAATACGACCTGACTTTTGGCCTCTTAGCGGCCCATGGTCTTCATGGTCCATACAAGCCCATTGTCTCTTCGGCTGCTAAAGGCCTCTGATATAGTTGGGCCATATGTAGCCCAAACTTAGTAACGGCTCGTTAACGGCCCGTGAAATAAATTGGGGCCACCTGTTGCCGCTTGATGTCGGCTGTTAACGACCGGGAGGTAAGAGGGCGACAATTAACTTTCGGCCTAGTAACGGCCATTAACTTAATGGGCCCACTAAAGTTCGTACATGTCTTTAGGCCAAATTAGATAATTTGAGCCCATTACGACGAGCAATTATGCACAGGACCAAAACCGATCACGCAAAGGTACGTCATACAGGGAATAACGTTGCACATCCAGCATATACTACAGGAAATTACATCCACTAGGCAATCAAAGATTGATGCCAGTGCAAATAAATGAGCAGAACCTAACCATCTACAACATCACAATATACAACCTCAGCACAGATGACGCCCATAAGCATGTTGGCAAGTTCTTTCTGCTTTGCTACACTTTCTCTGAAAACATTGATCAGTTGTTGTGTCGCATGACTCTGCACCTCTGATTCATCCACCATTTTCATCATTGCTTCAGCCATTAATTGGTTCACAAACATACATTTATTCCGTTGCATTCGAGATAGAGGATACTGAAAAGATTCTGATGGCGATTTTGGCAGGCTTGTATTATTGATAGTGGAGAGTGTCTCGACCACTGCATCATAACATAAATTAGGCCGGGAACCAAACAGATTAATCATGAGTTATTGCCATATTACCTGGCCTAGATTTACTGGAAAGAAACAATGGGGTTGCCTTGCTGTTTTCGAGTTTGTCTTCTTATCTTCACAGATCCTGCACAAAATTAACACACTAGCATTGCTATCATTGGCCAAGTCAGATAATAGGAAAGCAACATTGACACAACGAACGTTTGGGCAACTAGCCTACACCAAATTAACACAATATGGCACAGCTATCATCAGCTAGGTAAGGTAGTACGAAAGCAACATTGACACAATGAATGAATGGGCAACCAGAGAAGCACTACAATTCAGAATGTGCGTGATATGAGATAGTACATTCATGCAACTCAATATGCAAAACTACCAGGCAGTTTTCCTTACAAAAATCAACATTGGCGCCTTTAACATTTTGCTACAACTAATTTTAGATCAGTAAAGGTTAGATTCACGCCGATTAACAAAATACATGTTGATGTAAAAATATAGTGATATACAATGTGTACTTACATCACATTGGAACATAGAGAATTCCATAAGATATTTTCCTCGAATCGATCCCAATGGAGGAAGTCTTCTATCGTTTAACCTTATTTTCTAAAAGAGAGATGGGTAAGAAACATGTAGAAAATATGATCGAATGCTATAAAATTTCATGATGCGAGGATACGCTGCGCTTCTTAGAATGGAGTTGACATTCTTTTCTTTGGATGGAGCGGACTAGTTCTTTGGCCACTAGAATCTGCTTATTATCGATTGGGAGTTGGGTTTCTCTGTGCTAGAGCAAGATCTATGAAAAATGGAGTTGGTTTATTATCTCTGGCGTTTGGATCTTTTGCAAAGACCTGGTTTGTAACCCTTGATTCTAACAGCCGTCTTCCCTTGCATGCCTTATATAGAAGAATGGTGATTCAGTTATAAAACATGCTACAACAGAGATGGAATAGGTAATGAAGAATAGAAAGGCATGACATATTGACATGTATTCCTCCATCCGAAATAAATGGACGGGTCTAGGCGTATTTCAGTTCTAGATACATCCAGTTTTATCCATTTCTGCGACATTTAATCCGGACGGAGGGAGTATGATGTAAGAGCTAGGGATACGACAGACAACACAAAGAAAAAACACTGAAAAACCCACTGCAGAACCAAAGTATTCAAACCCACCGATATGAGATAGTACACTCATGCAGCTCGGATGCAAAACTACCGTGCAGTTTTCCTTACAAAAATCAACATTGTGGCCTTTAATCATACATTTTGCTACAACTAAATTTAGATCAGATAAAGGTTGGATTCACGCCGATTAACAAAATACATGCTGATGTAAAAATATAGTGATATACAACAGGTACTTACATCTACATTGGAGCACAGAGAATTCCTGCAAGAATCTTTCCTCATAAACGATACCATTGCAGAAATTCTTCTATCTGTTAAGCTTATTTTATAAAAGTGAGATGGGTAAGAAACATGTAGAAAATATGATCAGCATGCTATAAAATTTCATGATGCAAGGATACACACACGCTTCTTAGAATTGAGTTGAAATATTTTTGCTCGACTGGAGTGGACTAGTTCTTTGGCCACTGGAATCTGCTTATTATCGATGGGAGTTGGGTTTCTCTGTCTTTGGAGCAAGTATCTATAAAAACTGGAGTTGGTTTATTATCTCTGGCGTTTGGATCTTTTGCAAAGGCCTTGTTTGTAACCCTTGATTCTAACATAGTCGTCTTCCCCTTGCATGCCTTGTATAGAAGAATGGTGCTTTAATTATAAAACATGCGATAGCAGAGAGATGGAATAGGTACTGAAGAATAGAAAGGCATGACATATTGACATGTATTCCCTCCATCCGGAAAAAAATGGATGGGTCTAGGCGTATTTCAGTTCTAGATACATCCTTTTTTATCCATTTCGGCAACATGTAATCCGGACGGAGGGAGTATGGTGTAAGAGCTAGGGATACGACAGGACAACACAGCAAAAAAAACTAGTTGAATGTAAAACTATATGCTAGCGGAATACGTACAGAAATAACCAAGGCAACATACACGTGTATGATTGGGAAAATAAGATGGCATTGCAATAGAGCACTAGAACAACACTTCAAAGTAAAAAAACATGGTATGGCAGACATATGAAGTACATACTGATGAATAACAATGCATAAGATATTCAGAAGCATGATGTCCAAATTAAGTAGATGTGAGGGAGTCCTCGATTAGGGGGTGTCCGGATGGCCGGACTATAACCTTTGGCCGGACTCCCGGACTATGAAGATACAAGATTGAAGACTTCGTCCCATGTCCGGATGGGACTTTCCTTGGCGTGGAAGGCATGCTTAGCGATATGGATATGTAGATCTCCTCCCATTGTAACCGACTCTGTGTAACCCTAACCCCCTCCGGTGTCTATATAAACGGAGGGTTTTAGTCCAGTGGGGCGAACAACAATCATACCATAGCCTAGCTTCTAGGGTTTAGCCTCTCGATCTGTGGTAGATCTACTCTTGTACTACCCATATAATCAATATTAATCAAGCATAGGGTTTACCTCCAACGAGGGCAAACAGGGAGTAAAAATCGCATCCCTTGTCTCCTGTTACCATCCGCCTAGACACACAGTTCGGGACCCCCTACCGAGATCCGCATTTTGACACCGACAAGAGGCGGCATTAGTTCTGATAGAATGACAGATTTGAATTTGAAAACATGTTATCATGAATGGAATAGGTCTTGAAAACAGGAAGGCATGACATATTTACATACATGATCAGCATGCTAAGCACATGGCATTGCAAGTAGATACACTCCAGGACATTATATGCATGTTGTACCCATATCACAGGCCAAGTTAGAGCAAGGACCTTGTGGGGTGAAGAGGATTCATCATCTTTACGCAAGTCTTCAAGAACTGCCTTTACATGTTCCATCATATTGGTATCATTGACATCAAGTTTATTGGCCTTTACATTGCTCCGTGAGGTTCTTGTGGATAGATCAGTGTGTGCAATTATATCTGACTTGCATGGAAGACAACTAGTAGTTAGATTTATGTAAATGAGTGCCTGTAGGAGACGACATAAATAGTAGGACTGGGGTTAACTAGCAGCAACGGTCTCATAAACTAAAGGGAGAACACGGATGAAAGCTACAGAATATGTATCGTTTGTACTCGAGATTAACTAGATGGCACACAAAAGTATTAAAGAACAACATAGGTAATACTAGAAGTGGTATAATACTATAATCACCAGCCTGTGGGATAGCATTGGCTGATGGATGATAACTATGGAACAGCGTTACCTAAAGAACAAGTATCTTAGCTGAACTATGGAACAACGTGAACTCTGAACAAGACCCGTAAGAGATCAGCATGAATATACAATGAAATGTGATGATCTATTTTCCATGCTTAGATGAATAACAAAGCCATAAATGTTGCACACAAGTAAGATGAGGTACAACCTATCGGCTGCCATCCATAGGAGTGAGCATCATGTGCTGACTTGTCGATGGCCCTGCGGTTGTTGTGGTTGTCCATGTCGAACACGCGCATTCGATGCGGGAACTATTGAGTGGGGACTATAGCTCCCTTCGGTGTATGCTTCCTTGTTGGAGCAGCTGCGGTGAGTCGGAAGACGGTGTGTCGAAGATGCAGATAACGATAATGTTAAGAACGACATATCTCTTTGATCCAAGAAATACACTAAGAGATCAACAAAGAAAGTATGCGAGAGTGGTCACCGTCTGTGATGAAGACTAAATTGGGGTCACACGATTTTATTTTATTTTGGTATCTTGTCCGATCTCGCCGGATGGCTTGATGGCCGTCTTGTGCCTCCCGTCGACACTGTTCGAATCTTCCCGAAGAGCCAGGCGACCAATGGCAGAGCAGCCTGCCTCCGCCGTCCGTGGCCCGTCAAAACCCGCTCCCGCCCCCACCGCCTTTGTCGTGGTTGCGCCACCCGGGCCAATCCACAAAGACTCCCGTCATCCAGATCCGGCGGCGGCGGTACCTTCAACCCATGCAACTCTAAAGATAGCCATCTAAGCGCTGCTTCGCGGCGAACTTGCGCCCCGCACCCTTACGTTAGACACCAGCCAACCGGCAGCCTAGGAGCTCGCCGCCTCGAGGTGCTGCTTCCCATTGGGAATCGATTGGCCCAGAATAAAATTTAGACAAGCGGCGCCTAAATAAAGTGATTTGAGATGAGGGTGCGACCTATCTGGCGGCATGGTGAAGTAGGCAGGTCCAGCTGCCGAGTCGGTGAGGCCGGCGCGGTTGCGGTGGTGAGCGGCGGCAGGGAAAGAGCGATGTCGCGACGGTCAACGGCTACGCGGAAGCAGCGCCAGGACTCTGGACGGATCCGACGTTGGAGCCGCTCCGGCGCCGTGAACAACGGCGGGGGTGAATCGGCTCTGGTATGGTTCACGCGGACGTCATCGAGGCAGCACCAGCAGCACGGAGTAAGAGGCACACGGCCTAGTGCACGACGGCAATTGGACAGCGTCTCCGGCATTAGGGAGGAGGGTGGCTGTGAAATTGATGCGATGGGGGCGCCATGGAGGTGGGGCTGAGGTTTCGCGGCTCGGGAGAAGGGAGCTTCCCGGGGAGAAGGTGATTTTGCGCCCACGAGGTATGAATGGGGGCGGGCGGGGGGTTGGGAGGAGTGGAACCATGTCTTACTGGACGCATTTGTGCGAAATGTGAGGGGAGTTACAGTTCTACCCTTGCCTATAGGCTTCTCGGCTTGGGTCTATGTCTTGAGGGTCGGGGATAGTAGAGTAACTTTGCTTCTCCCCAAATAGTGGGCGGGAGCGATTTGAGGCGGAGGCGTGTTTTGAACTATAGTGGGCGCGGCGATTTGAGGCGAGGAGGCGTGTTTTGAAATAGTGGGCGCGAGCTATTTGAGGCGAGGAGGCGTGTTTTGCCGACCATGGTTTATGAATTATTCGGCACATGTCATTTCGCCGAGGAGAAGGCACGCTTGGATGAAGTTACAAACCTACCCTCGATGTACAACGGCCCAATTGATGCGTGTCCCACATAGGACGGTAATTTCGCGTCTCCCATTTATTTGCTCGGGCGAATTCCACTGAGCAGAGAGGATGTTTAATGGTTCGTTCAAATTTTGGGAGAACGAGCATCCACGTCTACCTTACCAAGTCGATTCGAATCAAATTTTGAAATATTAGCTTGCCACTTCTTTTTTAGATGGAGAGATGATGCTCGGGAGTAATGTGTTTTTACATGCTCATTGCTAGCGATTTACTATATGACAAATAGTTCACCCACTCGAAAACGTGAATCAAACCCAAAATGAAATATCTCGATTCAATGAACTAGCTCGTTCAGTAGGTCAAAATAGTGAACTAAATCCAAAATTGAACACCTCAATCGAGTAGCATGTTGTACAAGATTATAGTACTCCATGAACATGTTGAAAGTCAAATTAATGAACTTGTTTGATATACGCATATATCCGTTCATGTGTGGATTGCAGACAACATGGTTTTCCAATTAAAATATTGGAATGCAAGTTAATATCAGTCTTTGATCCATAAAACGCGACCTCCCCTCTCCCGGACTCTTGTTCTCTCTCTCTCTCTCTCTCTCCAACAATCTTCAATTCTGTTGCACGCATCCGACACAAAAACCTTGTTGGTCCCTCTCCTTTCTCTCTCTCTCTCTCTCTCTCTCTCTCTCTCTCTCTCTCTCTGTGTGTGTGTGTGGGGGGGTCTTTCTAGTCCGCATTCATATATACACCATCTATAGGTCTCTCTCGCACACTATGTATGATACTCTAGCTAGTCCAAGCTAGATATCTTGGGTGCACTCATCGTATGCACACAAATTCCTTGGCTCTTTGCCGTAACTCTCTCACGCACCACTATGTCGTCTCGGAGCTCTTCGCCCCCTCTCTCAAACTTTCCATCCACCTGGGTCACACATACACATGCATATCTCACTCGCTTTCGATAGGCCCATCTAAAACTCTATCTCTCTCCCTCGTTCTCTCTCCATCTCACACGCACACACACACACACAATCTCATGCCCAGCTAGCCAAGTATGATGGTCTCTCACTCAATTGTAGGCACACGCAGTCCCCCCTATATGTATATGACTAGCTAATCTTAGTCTCCATCACAAACATGTGCATGGTCTATCTCGATTTCTCTCGGGGCATCTTTCTATCGCACGCGCTCCTCGATCTCCCACCCATATAGTCCCTCACGATCTCGAGGGATCTCTATCCTAAACACACCCTCTCTCCCTCCCCATGCGTCCATGCCATCCATGTGTCCCTCTCGACCTTTTTTCCTTGTTGGCCAGACCTCTATTGGACATGTGCTATAGGGTGTCTCTCTCCGTTGCAAACAATCACACACTAGCTATCTTCGTGTATCTCCTCGCCTCGCTTTTCCATCTCGGAGATGCATCGTGATATGTTAGCATAAGAAACGAAAAACACACTCTCTCTAATTTATCGTTTGTTGTCACTTTCTCTTTCACACACATACTCTTTTGCACACTTACTCATTCTCCTTCACACGCACTTGATCTGTCTCGATTGAGGCACTCACCTCCGTCCATAGCACATAGATTTATTGAAAAGTCAAACATCACAAAGTTTGACCATGTACGTGGAGAAAAGAATTACATCTAGTACGGCAAACATATACCATTAGATTCACCATGAGATGTAGTTTTGTATGATGTATCTTTGGTATTGTAGATATAAATAACATTTAAATAAACCTGATCAAAGTTTCCAAAGTTTGACTTCTAAAAATTTACATGCCTTTGCATTATCGGCGGATGGAATATCTCTTTCCCCTCTCAGCTATCGGCGCACCACTCAGCCTTATCGGGCTCCTCAATCTCTCTCAAACTTTATTGGTCAGTTTGGTTCATGACCGACCCTCATGCCTTGATGGTCGGTCTTTGGTGTGGACGTGAGATGTAAAATATTTCTGCCCGCCAGGCTTGTGTGGTGTGAAGAGTTTGGTTCATGCAGGGCAGGCAAAGCATCAACGTCCCATCAATCAATCCATGCATCAATTATTTAATGCTAATATCCATCCATGTTGCTGTTAGCCTCGTGGCCACATGACTAGGCATGGCCAGCGTTCAAATCGATCGCTTGGGCGAGGCTACTTGCGATGTCTGGAGTTCAGCCAAAGCTAATTAAAGTGCAAGGAACCCAGCCCAGGCGGGCTTTCTTTTTCACAGGGTAGCAACCAAACAAGCGTGCATGAAATCCAGCCACAACCCTAGGCCACGCAAAAGATGCTCACCACGCAAGCCAAACGGTCCTTATATCTCCCTGGTTCACACATACACATGTCTCGCTTCGCTATACATATAGACCCATCCAACACTCTCGCCCTTGTTCTCTCTCCATGTGACATGCACCCCCTAAGTACCATAATCCCTCACTCCATCATAGGCTCTGTTTGGATCCATGGGTTAGAGTTAGTTTGGGTTAGTTTGGAGTCAACTAACCCAAAAGATCCAAACAGGAGGGTTAGTTTAGGTTAGATGCATCTAACCCATCCAAAAAACTAACCCATCCAAGAGGTGCTTATTTGGGTTAGTTCTTCTGGGACCACTAATAAACACTTTTTCTCTCGCTCTCCCATGGCAGATCCTCCCACTTCCTCGAAGCTTCTCGTCCTCTCCTCCCTCCCTCTCGCACCGCCCGTGAAGGTGCCTTGCCGTATCCGCTCCATCTAACCCTGCCATCCAAACACCTCTTTACTTAGAGTTAGTTCAGGGTTAGAATCTAACTCTAACCTCTAAATGAGTTAGAGTATCCAAATAGACCATAGGCGCAAGCACCCCCCCTCCTAAGTATGATTATCTCTTACTAGCCATCGGAACACACGTCTTGTCTCCTTCCATCCATCGTCTATCTCGATATCTCTCGGGGCATCTTCTATCGCGCACACACCTTGTCACTTGATCTCCCACCCATGTAGTCCCATCACGATCTCCAGGGGATCTCTCTATGACAAACATACACTCTCTCCTCCCCATGTCTGCATTTTCTCCATCGTCTCTCTCGACCTCTCTCCTTGTTTGTCGACCCCCTCTTGGCCACGTGCTAGGGGTCTTCCTCTCTTGGTTCCAAACAACCACACACTATCTCCTCACCTTGCCTCCGTTGTCGAAGATGCATGTGTGATATGTTTGCATAAGACACACACGCTTTTCTCCACTTTTATCGTGTGTTGTCCATGTCTCTTTCACACACGCACACACACTTTTCACTCTCTCTCTCTCTCTCTCTCTCTCTCTCGTCATGGACTCATCACGTCCATAAGCATATGGATGTTTTGAAAAGTCAAACCTCAAAAGTTTGACTAGGTATATGTGGAGAAAAACATTTACATCTGGAGCGATCATTAGATTCATCACAACATGTACTTACTTCATACTATCATTTATCTTTGGTATTGTAGATATAAGTAATTTCTTTATAAACTTGGTCAAAGTTTCAAAAGTTTGACTTTAAAAATGTTGTAACTACATTATCGAGCGGAGGGAGTAGCTCTTTCTCTCTCTCTCTCTCTCTCTCTCTCTCTCACGGGCCTCCCTCTCACTTGAACTCTCTATACCGACGGATTATACACTCACTTTGTGTCGCAGTATAGCTCTCAGATATTGTTTAGTTGACGGTCAACCAATCCACATGCTGCGTTGTCAGCTCGTGTTATGTATCTTGGTGTGCTGGCCCATGTGGCAGTGGGTGAAAATAAGTAAACTAGAGGCCCATCTGACACGCGGTGAAGGAAACAAAGTTGAAACCACTTGGGATAGCACCCCACACGCTAGTAAATTGAGGCGCGATTGAGGACAAACTTCTTGCGCGAAGGGCCTTTTCGCGCACAATTCACCACTGCTGCGGCGGCATGCATGAAGGGCCTTTTCGCACACCCAGACACAACACACACCAGCACACGTGTACACAAGGCCGCCGCCGGTTGAGATGGACGGTGAGGCAGCCAACAAGCGGAGGCCGCTCGAGCCAAAACCGCATCCGCGAGCTGGACTTCATCAGAGCCTCCCGACGACATGCTGCTCGTCATCATCGGCCTCCTCCCACCAAATCTGCCGTGCGGACCGCCCTGCTCTCCCGGTGGTGGCGCCCCTCTGCGCTCGTCCCCTCAACCTCACCGTGGACAGCTGCCTCTGCGACGGGATTGCAAACGCATGGCGCGATCTCCAAGATCCTTTCATCGCACCACTGGGCCAGCCAGACGCCTTGACATCCGCATGTTCAGTACCAACTGCAAGGTCCAACCCAAGTTCGACGAGTGGTTCTTATCCCCGCCATAGATCAGCTCGAGGAGCTCAGCTTTGAAGCTGGGCGATGTCGCTCTCTGCCGCCGTCCGCGCTCCGCCTCACGCCACGCTGCGCGCGCCGCTTCAGCTCTGCTATCTTCCCAGTTAATGCCGCCCCGCCCTTCTTCTCCCTCAACTCAAGCAGCTCGACCTCTTGACGTTGTCATCTCGAAGAAGGCTATGGAGCACCTGCTCCGCAGCTGTCTTCAAGCTCAGTACCTTCGTCTTGAGCAGATCCACGGGTTCATTAGCCTCCACATCGCCTCGGCGAATCTCCGATGGATTTATGTGTCTTGCTGGCCCCGCAACAAGACATCAATTGGGAAGAGATCACTCCAGTTGTTCCATGTTATGGTCATTGAGAATCGCCTTTCCTTGAGAGATTGCTTGTATCGGATCTAGAAGGTCCAACAAAAATCAGGGTCATTGGCCTTGAAATTGACAGCATTGGTGTACTCGTCGCCAAATTCTCGAACTCTTTATTGGATCCGTAATCGTTCGGTACAACACTCATCTTCTTCTCCGTCTTCTTGAAATTCACATTTTAAATTTCTTCTTGATGTATTCGACCGTCTTCCATAAAATGATTCCCACAAGCTTGACCCAGTCCATGCGCAGTGAAGATCTTAGCACTAAAATCTATCGGCCCCAATCTGGATCAAGTTGTTGGATTCCTTACATGCTTTCCATGCACGGAGAAGCTACTCATCGAGGTGAAACTTCTTTCCTATTAGTAAACGGTAATCACAATGTAGCTCAATTTTTCGTAATTTTCCCAAATTACGATGACAAGTGTAGTGTTCAAAACTACATCTCGCGCACCGCACCGAAAGAAATGTTTTAGTATTTTTTCTCACGTGATCACCTGCATCATTTTTATGCTGTACTACTATAGTAGCCTAGGCTAGTCATAGTGGAAAGTAACTTAGACTACTCCAAGAACTCTATGGTTACCCTAAGGGCAAGTACTACCTCCGTCTGGTTTACTCTTCCAATTTTGTAGTATCAAAATTTGACCATAGATTTAACTGACAAAATGTTAATGCATGTCACTAAGAACTATATCATTGGATTCATATTTGAACATAATTTCAAATGGTGTAATTTTTAGTGATATGCATTGGCATTTTCTTAGGTAAATCTATGGTCAAAATTTTATACTAAATACGAGGTAGTATTCCCTCCGTCCCAAAATTCTTGTCTTACATTTGTTTAGATATGGATGTATCTAACACTAAAATGTAACTACTAACATCCGTATTTAGTCAAATTTAAGACAAGAATGCTGGGACGGAGGGAGTGCAAAAGTGGGCTATGTAGGCCAAAACATGTTCCAAATTCACTTGTCATGCATTTGGCATCGATGCCCCTCCATTGCTCACCTGGTGCCCTAATCTGGAGCACCTACTTTGCTCCGGTGCCAAATTAACTCACGCAATGAAAAAACACTGCATGGGAGAGAGAGAGAGGACTGAGGCAATAAAAACACTTGTTTGGGAGAGTGAGAGGCTGGTGTAGTTGGTTTGATTGATTTGTTTATACATGTGGGTGCATGTGCACAGCGGTGCCAACTCTCTCACATCGCGAGGCGGTGCCAAAATCTTTGATTTGACATCGATCGTATTATGTGGCATACTTTTGCGAAATATGGCATCGGCCACATAGTGGAAGGCAACAAATGCCCAAGCTCTTCACGTGCTCCTAGTTAAATGAGAGGAAACAAAAGCAGAGAGAGAGAGAGAGAGAGAGAGAGAGAGAGAGAAAAAATATCACTAGCCAGCCAACCCTATCGTATGAGCAAATGATATTGGTACCTCTTGATGACACGGCAATCTTATGCAGCCAGCTGCTCTAATATGTTCTCTTCTTTTGCGGATAAAAAAGACCGAAAGTGAAAAATGTGCTGCACTATAACAATCTCATCAAATGCCTTGATCTCCATCTTAGAGAAATTGATTTGATCGACTACCGAGGCAGCACATCTGAGATTAAATTGGCGAGTTCTTTGTTACGAGGCAAGTGTGCTCAAGGTAATGAGGTTTGGCGTTCTCTGGCGCAACAATGAATGGTGTCTCATCACATAGCGTCTAAGCCTAAATGACAAAGTCTCCACAGAAGCTGAATTTGTTTTTGAAACATCAACTGGCGAGAGACTCGAAAACATATTTGCCCATTAGTGACTTGTCAGGGCGGTGGATTTTAGTTTGTACGATAACTCTGCATCCACCTGAAGTAACGAAAGTTCTTACATGAACTTCCTAGTAATTCCCTCTTCCTAGGTGCAGCATTACTCCTAACATTTGTAATATCAGTTTGAAACTTGTAATATTGTCGTGTCCTATTCCTACGTTTTCAAAATCCTGCGAATCAAACAGGTCCTGAGTTGGTGATGATGTTGTGCCTCTCATCTTTCACCAGTAGCCGTCGGATCTAGATCTGACGCATACAAACCAAGCTTCTCCATTTTGCAAAAGATGCCGCACTTGTTCCCTATTTACAAACAACTCCTTGTCTCTCACAATCAGCCTTATCTCCTCCCCACCACATCTAGAAGGCCGTGGAAAAATCTGGCGCGATGGCCCTGCGGGCAGTCCACCCCAATCTTGGTGTTACGTGCAATGCACGGGCATCTACGCATGGGAAATTATGTCGAGCAGGGCTAGTTGTAAGCAGGCTAGCTCTACAGCCATGATGATAGTATTTGCAGACGGTGAGGCTGACTATGGTATGCGAACAAAGGCGCCTATACTCAGTGTCATCTCCGGTGCAGGTCTTGTCACTTCCTTTGTGAGGAGCAACACGTAATAATTTGACCAACGGGTAGTACAGTGCTAGTACTCCTAGGAGTACTACATTGGTAGTACTACTACTAGTACTAGTAGCACCACCGTCTGGATTTAGGAGTACTACCACGTCCATCTGGATTTTAGTATTTGACTAGCAATATCTAGTAATGCATGTCACAAAAAATGTACTACTCCCTCTGTTAATAAATACATGGTGTTTTATTCCTATCGGCGACATAACTTAATGTTTTCTTGCTAACTAGAGTCTTAATAGGATTACATGCAATGAACTAAACACTTCATGTCATGTTTGGTAGTCTCAAGTCATTGAAAGCATGCACAGCCCACATCTCTCATTGGTTGATATGTCACGAAATAAGAAACAAGGAGGGAGTTAATGCACCGTGCCTAAGTGTTTTGGGATTATTTGGTTTTCATAATGTGACTTACACAACATTTTTGTTTACATGCATTAACATTTTATTAGTTAAATCAAAGTTCAAAACTTGGCGCAAAATGCAAAGGGACCAATAAACGATAAACATCAAACTTCTCTCGTTTGGCCCCAACTAGAGGTCGGTGAGATGACTATACTTGCACCGCACGGAGGGGGCGCAGCTTCATTGACTTCGGAAACTCCCTTTGGGTGGATGACACGTGGGCCCGGGGTGGCTGGCCCACCTATCATACAGACCAAAGGCGAGTCGTGATAGAGGGCGAGGAGTAGTATGAAATCCCTCGCACCTCGCACGCTAACCAAGGGCAAGAGTGATCACTCGAATCGCAAGATCAATTGACTAGTAGAAGCTAAGCTAAACTGATGGAGGCAATGAGCGCGAGCATCAGCCGGCTGTGCCATATGGTCCACGATGCCGGCCTGCGGCCCGGCAACAAGGAACGTCTCCAAGTAGTACTGCTTGAGGCCGGCAGGGCAAGGGGCCTCTTGGACGACAGCTTGTCTCCTTGTTCGACGAGGTCCTCCTCGGTTTCCTCGACAAGTTCACCGTCGTCAAGAAGCTCACGGACGACTTTGACGTAAGCCTTCAGCCGACGCGCCCAGGCTCTACGATGCCCGCCACCCTCAACGGCCACTATGGTGACAACCTCTTGACGACTGGTGGCCTGCGATCGCCCGCCGTCGTGCCGGAGAATGTCCACCTTGAGGTCGCGCTTCGCCGGCAGCTATCCTGGCGTAGCAAGACACCATGGACATAATCACCCACGTCTACGTGCATGCAAGAGGAGGACGATAGGACACTGGCCTTCTTGGACCGTAGGGAAACCTTGGACGCAATGTTCAGAAGCACGTTGAGCTTGCCGCCAACGCCGCTGCTCCTCACACGTCGGTTGGTGACCCGGCGCACTAGGGCGTGAGGATGTCGTTGATGGATCCGTATGTATTTTTATTTTTCCATCAAATCCATGTAGTAGTATATGATACTACAGTAATTATCTTACCTTTCACATCAACTTCATAATTTTCGTACGTACTCCATGCATGAACGGCGCCAGAACCAAACTTCTCATTACTCTAGGCAAAATCGTTATTTTCTATCTATCGATCGCGCCATAGAGTAGAACCAAAATTTACAAGTTATGAGTTCAAAAGGAAAAGCCTGCCGTGTTCACGTCGCACCCCCACACGGTTGGTCCAGCACGCCGCTCAAGCGGGAATGCGTGCGGTGTTGCATTTTCACTTACAAGTGGGACCGTAGTTGAGCAAACCGACTATCGGCAAACCCCCACCCCGCCCACCGCGCGATGGCTGAGGAAACAGGAGGGAGAAGAGATGGCTGTAGCACGGACTCCAAGAAAATTGGTGTCGGATGTGACTCGTGTGGGTGGCGTGTGCCGTAGTGCTAGACGTGAATGCTAGTTATGGCCCATGCCACCCCACTATATCGATCCTATATCGAGGTACAGTACGTAGAACAAATTTCCTGCAGTCCGTGCTTAGCACTCCTCTATCTCTCTTCTAAGCCAGCCAGCGGACGCGCGGAGCCCATCGTCTGTTTGCTCACATGAGGTCCCACATGTCAGTGAAAACGCAAGCGAACCCACTGAACCTGCACATCTTTCACCTCGACGTGCTGGTGATGAAAAACAAATGCAAGAAAGATCTTCGGTGGCCGCTTTTGGAGTTACTCAAGAGTAGTAAGATTCTATTTACAGTTTAACCCAAGATGCACATCTCGTGGCTTCAACTTATCAACTACCACTCTATTTTCTTTCATGACACGACACTGGATCTTTGGATGTCCCACGTGTCGGCAAAAGGAGGAAGAACCCGACCAAATCTTCGGTTGTGCTCTCGGATTAGACTAGTTGTGCTAACTTAAAAAATTTATTGTGTACTCCCTCTATTCCAAAATACTTGACTTCCATTTCTCCAAAAATGGATGTGCCTGTATACTAAAACATGTCTAGATACATATATATTTTGACAAATAGAAGGCATGTATTGTGCAACGGAGGGAGTAGAATGGATGTAAGTTTTTGTATTGGGAAGAAGAGTACATCCATATATTGATAGAGCACAATTTAGTAGATGTTCTATCACTTTTAGCTAGCACAGAGGCTATAGATGAGATTAGTGCACTTGTTGATACACCTACTTCGTATGCGTGTTGCTGCTTAGACGCAGAGAAAAATAGACCGGAGGGAGTACTAGAATAGAGGCTAGACATGAGACTAGATGCGAGGAAGCAACGTCTACTTATTTACACTCGAAGAATAAAGAAGCACGCAAGATCGAGCCTCCGCAGATCAGTTTCCCTAGTTTTCCACGGCAAGCTGGCGCGCTAAGCCATTATGCATTGAATTCCGATGACCGTCGCACTACCTTCCCCCTATAAGTACTGTTTCCCGGCATTCTCCAGTGCCACCGTGACCCAATTCGCCATATCCTCATAAGCCCCCACTAGCCAGACGTCGCTCGCCACGTCCGCCATGCCCCCGCTCGTCCGCGGTAGGCGACACCGGAGGCGGTCACTGCCGGAACTAGTGTTCGGTTTTTCACCGGAAGGCAGATGGAGGGAAGAGTCATTCTATCTGCCTTTAGATGGCAATGCCCAGATCGAGGAGTTGTTGGAGCGCGACCGCATGGCGGAGGAGCATGAGTTGTTGGAGCGCGACCGCCTGGCGGAGGATCAGCTGAACGCCGATTTGCGGTGCGGCGGGACATGGAGCAGCAGCGCACCAATGCTCGAGTCGCGAGTAGGCGCCGCATAATCTGGGCCGACTACGTGGAGGCCGATGCCGGCAAATAGCCACGAGGCTGTCGGGCACGCACGCAGCGTTCTGACGCCGATTTTACTACCAGCTCGTCAAGTGGGGTTCCCGCTTGGAAGCGAAGCTTGGTGGACCACGCCGGCATGGAAAGACCCAGCAGCGAGCAACGCGCCTATCGCACCTCGGCAGCAAGTCCGGCGGCGCGGGCGCCATTGCCGGTGTTTAGCGTGTACCGCCGACATCGCCTAGTTAGCTAAGAGTAAGTTAGTACTTGTCTAGTGGGAGTAGATAGTTAACTTGGCTATGATGGTGCGTCAGCGTGGAAGTTTAGTACTCTATATGTGGATCGGACACATGTTACTTTGCTCTGAATGTTGAACTTTCCGTTTGAGCGTATGGAATGGGCTGTTATTTTTAAATGGGTTGTATTTGTCCTCCACGGGTTTAGAGGCTGACTTGTGGGCCTAGCAAGTTGACACGTACACAATCGGGGAGATGATTATGCGTGGAAGGATGACAGCGAGGACCCGCCAAGGTCATGGCGATCGCAAGCAAGTGCCTCCTTATTTCAAGCCAATAAAAAAATGGCTCCTCCTAGTGGATTTCGACATCTGGGTCCCATGCCATTGTCAACGTAGTCAATAAACGAGAGAATTGCACAACAAGCGGCTCACACCAGGGACCCAGCAGCTTGCCCAGTTATTTTTCAAAGTTTGGAAATTGCGGTGGCATTTTATGAATCGCCATAATTGGAGTGGCATTTATCTAATATGTTTTTGAGGCAGGCGGGGTGTCAATTGGGCTGTGCGGGACACTCGCCTGTCTAGACAGCCTTTTCTTTTATGTTTACCACAGACCAACCCAGTAGTTATTTTGTTTTTGAAAATGGCTAGCCAGTTTTTGTGATTTGTCAAGTAAGTCACTTTATCGGGCCTGTTGGGCTGAGCGAGGAGAGCTTCATTCGGCTGGCGAGAAAATAACCTATCAAGAATGAGAAATGGGCTGTACATTTTAAAACACATCAAACCGTCAATTAGTTTCAAATATCTTTTTTTCATTTCGAGATTTTAAATTGCATTGATTTTTATGCGTGGACAATTTATTGGATTTTATATTGATCTACATTTATTTTTAAAATCAGTCTGAATGTGACTCGAAATTTCGGGATTAAAAACAGTTCAGACCGCACCGACATATGCAAAATTTCGTATAATTTTTTAACCGTGGCCACAATATGGGCTGTAATGCTAACGAAAAGAATATGGGCTCCAAAAAAACCCGTAAGAATTAGCAAATGGGATGTAAACTATTTGAAATAATGGTAGATGGGCTGTATGCTGTTTTCCACAGATTTGAGGCTTTCCACAGATGGCCTGTACACTGTTGGATGTCCATCCAACGGCCGTCGTGCTTCTTCAATCTCTGCTCTTCCTGCTCCAGCCGCTCAAACAAGCGCTGGCGGGACTGCCTGCTCCCTCCTCCCCGCGGCCGGCCATGCTCCCGCGCAGGCCTCACCGCCCCACCGTACTCCCATCGCTAACCTAGCTATCCCTCTACTCACCCTCAGTCCCACACAAGCTGTTATTCTCTAGAGACGGCAGACGAACCAGTAAACCCTCGTACTCCTATGCGTGGGAAATAAGCTGCGAGTATTCCACAGCTCCGTGTCGTTCCCTTCCTAGGCCTCGTCGTAGTCCCTTTATACAGGTGCTCTCGGCGCGGCCTGGTCAACATGGTCAATGAGCGACATCCGTCGGAAGTGGACTGTCACGTGGAGAGGTTGACAGCTGGGTCCCTGAAGGAAATGCCTCCTTATTACAGCAAAATAATGATTCCTCCACGACATCGGGACCCACCGAAAGGGCCTCAGTATTTGGCGAAAAAAGCGTTACCGCGGACAGACAGCTCGGACCCACTAGCTATATCTTCGCACGCAAGGAAGTGCCTCCTTATTACGCCAAAAAAAAGAATACCCCCTGCTAGCTGGGACCCAGTATAGTGGGCCTACTAAGTTGACGGGGACGAAGGGCTTTGTCAACTTAGTCAATATGCATGATTCTAGCTCGACTGACCGTACAATGTCCATCCAACGGCCGTAGTGCTTCTTCAACCTCTGGTCTTCCTGCTCCAGCCGCTCAAACAAGCGCCGGCAGGACTGCCTGCTCCCTCCTCCCCGCGGCCGGCTGTGCTGCCGCGCAGGCCTCACCGACGCCCACCGTACTCCCATCGCTGGCCTAGCCATCCCTCTACTCACCCACACCTGCTGTTATTCTCCAGCGACCACAGACGAACCAGTAAACCCTCGTACAGTCATACTCCACTCCGCGTGGGAAACAAAAACAACTGCCGAGTCTTCCCTGCCTCCGTGTCGTTCCCTTCCTAGGCCTCGCCGTCGTTCACCGCCCTGGTGTTCTCGGCGTGGTGTGGTCAACGTGGTCAATGACCGACATGCATCTGAAGTGGACTGTACGTGGAGAGGCTGACAGTTGGGTCCACGGCCGCACGCAAGGAAATGCCTCCTTATTACGCGCAAAATAATGATTCCTCCACCTGACATCTGGGACCCACCGAAAGGGCCTCTGTATTTCGCGAAAAAAATGTTACCGTCGCTGACAGCTCGGACCCAGCAGCTATATCTTTGCACGCAAGGAAGTGCCTCCTTATTACGCACAAAAAAATGAATACTCCCCCTGCTAGCTAGGACCCAGTATAGTGGGCCTACTAAGTTGACGGGGACGAAGGGCTTTGTCAACTTAGTCAATATGCATGATTCTAGCTCGACTGACCGTACGATGTCCATCCAACGGCCGTAGTGCTTCTTCAACCTCTGGTCTTCTTTCTCCAGCCGCCCAATGCAGCGCAGTCGTGCCGCCTTTGCTCCTGCCTCCGTGGCCGGCTGTCTTTGTGAGCCTCACCGCCGCCCCATACTACTCCCACGCTGGCGGGCATCCCTCCACTCCACTCACCCACACCCCCTGTTATTCTGCGGTGACGGCAGCGCAGCCGAACCAGTGAACCCTCGTACTCCTCTCTGCGTGGGCATCCACTGCCGCATCTTCCCCGGCTCCGTGTCGTCCCCCTCCTAGGCCTCGCCGTCGTCCACCGCCGTGGTGCTCTCGGCGCGGCATGGTAAATGTGGTCAAAGACCGAATTCCATCGAAAGAATACTGTACGTGGAGAGGCTGACAGCTGGGTCCACGGCAGCCGCAAGGAAGTGCCTCCTTATTACGTGGAAAATAATTATTCCTCCACATGACAGCAGGGACCCACCGGACGGGCCGCCAGTATTTCACGAAAAAAATGTTTGCCCCTGACTGCTGGGACCCACCCGACGGGCCACCGTATTTCGTGAAAAAAATGTTCCCCTATTTGTCATTTCGGACCCACGGAAGTGCCTCCTTATTACACACAATAAAATGAATACCCCCATTAGCTGGGACCCACCTTGGTGGGAGGCTGACTTAATGGGCCTACTAAGTTGTGAGGGACGGAGGCTTTGTCAACTTAGTCAATATAAACGATTCTAGCTCCAGTGACCGTACGATGTCCATCCAACGGCCGTAGTGCTTCTTCAACCTCTGGTCCTCTTGCTCCAGCCGCCCAAACAAGCGCCGGTCGTGCCGCATGCTCCTGCCTCCCGTGGTCGGATGTGCTGCCGCGGAGGCCTCACCGCCCCCTACTATTCCCACCGCTCGCCAGGCCCTGCGGCGACGGCAGCCTCACACCGCAGCCGAACCAGTGAACCCTCGTACTCCTCTCGGCGCGGGCTTCCACTACCGCGTCTTCCCCGGCTCCCCGTCGTCCCCTTCCTAGGCCTTGCCGTCGTCCACCGCCCTGGTGCTCTTGGCGCAGCGTGGTCAACGTGGTCAAGGAACGATTTCCATCGGACATGGACTGTATGTGGAGAGGCTGACAACTGGGTCCACGACCGCAGCAAGGAAGTGCCTCCTTATTACGCGCAAAATAATTATTCCTCCACCTGACAGCGAGGACCCACCGGACGGGCCACCGTATTTAGCGAAAAAAATGTTTCCCCTGTCTTCTGGGACCCACCAATTACATCTTCGCACGCACGGAAGTGTGTCCGAAAAAAAGCGATCGCCCACGATTGCTGGGACCCACCAGCTACATTGTCGCCGCAAGGAAGTGCGGCGGTCGGGACCCACCTGGTCGAAGCGTGCGTGGCGTTGTCATTCTGGTGTGACGATATGCGTACATATTGGTCGATGTAGAGCGCGCGTGTGTCGTAGATGTAGAGGCGCGCGCGTGTAAATAGTAAAGGCGCCGCGTAGCATGTACGTCGCATAACAGCGGCGGTGCAAGAAAGAAAATCTGACCACATCGTACATCTGGCGGGGTCTCGAGCGCCTACTCGCGCGCATACGTACATGGCTGGGTCGGAGCGTAGAAACAGCGTCGTCGTCGTGTTCATGGGAGCCAACCGGCTGGGTCGGAGCGGAATGCGTGGTCGTGTTCGCCGGGAGGCTTGGGCGGAGCAGGCGATGGAAGCGAGGCTGGCGTACCGCTGGCGGAGAAGCGGCCTTGTGTTCGATCGACCACGTTTGAAGCAGGGTCCTCTTGATCGGGAGGGGCTGGCGTGCGGAAAAGCGGAGAAGCGGACCTCCTACGGTCGAAGCAGGGGTCCTATTGATCGGGAGGGTGTGGCGTACCGCAAAATGGAGAAGCGGACCTCCCTACGGTCGAAGCAGGGGTCATGTTCGCCGGGAGGGTGTGGCGTGCCGCCAAAGCAGATGAAGCGGACCTCCTACGGTCAGCAGGGGTCCTGTTCATCGGGTGGGGTGTGGCGTACCGCAAAAGGGGACTCCACGGGATACTGTTCATCTCCACCGTCGACCTCCTCCAGCCTCCACGGGATACCGTCGACCTCCTCCCCACCCCTCCACACGGGCACCCCTCCACCATCTACTGTTCATCGAGCCCACCACACCACGGGGTCCTGTTCAACCACCCCTCCACCGTCTACTGTTCATCCAGCCCTCCACACCACGGGTTCCTATTCATCCAGAGGCAACGCCACCGCTCCTTGTTCATCAACCCCCCCCACAACACTCCTTTGTTCATCCCGAGGCAGCATCGATCGGCTTGATTAGCGGCGATGGCGAAGAATCGCTCCATCGGGTTGATTAACAGCCATCGATCGATCGCTCGGGTTCGATAACGCGTAGCCTCGGTGCAACCACTCGGGTTGATTAGAGCCCAACGCCTTGATAAACTTGATTAGAGCCAACGCCTTGCACACACGCGTCGTATGAGAGAAAGCAGCGCATCGCTCCGCCCCGACCTCCCACCGTAACGGCGACTCCCGAAATTTTCCTCCCCTCGCTTCTACCATGGTTTTTCCGTCATGGGCGGCCCAAAGAATGTCATGCAGCTGCGTCTCCGGCCCGCCGGGACAAAAAGCCCATTTTCATCATGATTTTTTGTCATAAAGTAGGAGCCCACCACATCTATGATGATACCGGGTTTTTTCACAATTATCGTCATAGAAGTGTCATATGTATGACATAATTTTTTTTCGTTCGGCCAAAAATGTCACGGATGTGTCTTTTTTTTGTAGTGCCTGTCCTAAGGGGACGGGAACCGTGGAGGATAGGCTTGAAGCTGTGGAGCAAGATGTCTTCTAGTGCAAGGGGATGCTGGAGGGTGGCCTCCATGCCAATCACCTCATGATCACGGACCTCTCCCGTGATCTCAAGGTGGATGGCAAGCCCATAAAGGACATCGTCTTCACCTTCAACGAGCAAATCAACTTCCTTCAAAGCCAGATCTATGACCTCCATAACCAAGTTTTTGAATATGAGGCGAGGTTTAAAGGTATGAGTTTGGCTACTAGTTGCAGGACCTGTGAGACTCACTCTTCCTCTTATGATGGTGGACCACTGCCATGAAAATCTGAGAACAAGGCCTCTTCTTCATCACCACCATCATCTTCTTCACCACCCAAGGAGAACTAAGTATCGGGTATGGGCACTCCCCTTGGCTTCCGCCAAGCTTGGGGGAGGTGCCCCGGTATCGTATCATCCCACTATCTTTTGCTTTTACTTATTTTAGTTCAATCTTTTGCTTTAGATGAAACAAAATTTAGTTCGATCCTTTCTTCTTTGAGAGTTTCTTAGTGATCTATCCTTGTAATCGTGTGCAAGTTATATAATAAAGTTAGTTTGAGTTTTTGCTTTCTTTACTTTCATGTTGCAAATAAAGAAAAAAATAGAAAGGAACTAAATATATGAAAGGAAATAAATCAATAAGATCATATACTAATCCTATGGTAGGTTATAGAACCACATAAGGAAAAGTATAAGTAGAAAATTTTATTAGAGATTGACAAACATAGCATTAGTCAACGATGCAACTCATGAAAGAATTAATAAGGGAAGAGAAGATTCACATACAAATATACTATCCTAGAAATCTTTTGTGATTGTGAGCCCTCATCAAAACATTATATGCCAAAATTGTTCACGCTGGACAAGGAAGAAAACTTAATGATTTATGTTTATTTGTATTCACATAGAAGTCATATTGTCATAGATCCTTTAACATGTGATTCTTGCCCCTATCTTTGCTAGCCAAAAATTCCGCACTAAGTAGAGATACTACTTGTGCATCCAAAAACCCTTAAACCCAAATCTTTTTCAAGTGTCCACCATACCTACTGAGGGATTGAGGAAGATCCCTCAAGTAAGTTGTCATCGGCGCAATAAGGCAATAAAAATTGCTTCTAGAAGTGTGAGATCATTTAGTGTAAGAGAAAATTGAGCGTTGTACGAACTTGGATGACAAAGAATAAAACCGACAAACTGCATAATAAAGGTTGTCATCTTAAGGGGCAATACAACATGGCGTTCTGTTGCACTAAGGGATTGAGCATACAAACAAATAAGCGCATGGCAACCTCTGCTTCCCTCTGCGAAGGGCCTATCTTTTACTTTTATGTATTTACTTTTATGCAAAGAGTCAAAGTTTTCCTTCTATTCCTTTTATTTTTCTCCTTTGGCAAGCATCATGTGGTGAGGAAAGATCTAGGCACATATGTCCAGTTGAATATAGATAGCATGAGTTATTATTGTTGACGTCACCCTTGAGGTGAGTATGTTTGGAGGCGAAACTATAAGCCCCTATCTTTCTATGTGTCCGGTTGAAAGGTTTTGCTCATGGATACGTGGTGAGTGTTAGCAATCATAGAAGACTATACGATGGTTGAGTATGTGGACTTGCCTAAAGGCTCCGACACGTGACCCTTCCTGAAAAGATGATGAATTGTATTTGCAAAGTTGACTGAGAACATAGTTTGTTGGTTTCTAATAGAGTTTTTGCTTTACACTTCGATTGTGTGATGAACTATTACTTATTCATGAGAAGTATATGATAAAAGTCCTATGTTTAATTTTGTTGCTGTTATAATAATTAACATGATGCTTCTATGTCCGTATTTTGTTTTTATCGACACCTCTCTCTCAAAGCATGTGGACATGTTTTTCGTTTTCGGTTTTCCCTTGAGGACAAGCGAGGTCTAAGCTTGGGGGAGTTGATACGTACATTTTGCATCATGTTTTCTTACTGTTATTTATAATGTTTTTATCCATCATAATGCTTTTTGGAGTAATTCTAATGCCTTTTCTCTCATAATTTGCAAGGAACACACCAAGAGGGAGAATTCCGGCAGCTTGAAATCTGGACCTGGAAAAGCAACATCAGGCCACCTATTTTGCATAACTCCAAATAAGTTGTAACTTCACGGAGATTTTTTATGGAATATTTAAGAAATACTGGAGCCAATAACCATCGGAGTGGGCCACAAGGTGGGCACACCGCACCTAGGCGCGCCAGGCCCCCCCTGGCGCACCCTGGTGGGTTGTGGCCTCCTCGGCCCACCTCCGGTGCCCATCTTCTGGTATATAAGTCATTTTGACCTAGAAAAAAATATGGAGGAGAAATTCGGGATGGAGCGCCACCATCTCAAGGCGGAACTTGGGCTGGAGCACTTTTGCCCTCCAGCAGAGCGATTCTGCCGGGGGAACTTCCTTCCCGAAGGGGGAAATCATCATCATCACCAACAAGAGAGGGCAATCTCCATCAACATCTTCATCAGCACCATCTCATCTCAAACCCTAGTTCATCTCTTGTATTCAATCTTGTTACCGGAACTATAGATTGTTGCTAGGGGGTGACTAGTAGTGTTGATTACATCTTGTAGTTGATTACTATATGGTTTATTTGCTGGAAGATTATATGTTCAGATCCATTATGCATATTAATACCCCTCTGATCATGAGGATGTTTGTTGTTTGTGAGTAGTTACTTTTGTTCTTGAGGTCACGGGATAAATCATGTTGCAAGTAATCATGTGAATTTGATATGCGTTCGATATTTTGATGGTATGTATGTTGTGATTCCCTTAGTGGTGTCATGTGAAGGTTGACTACATGACACTTCACCATATTTGGGCCTAAGGGAATGCATTGTGGAGTAGTAAATATATGGTGGATTGTGAGAGTGACAGAAACTTAAACCCCAGTTTATGCACTACTCCGTAAGGGACCGATTGGATCCTAAAGTTTAATGCTATGGTTAGAATTTATTCTTAATACTTTTCTCGTAGTTGCAGATGCTTGAGGGAGGGTTAATCATAAGTAGGAGGTTTGTTCAATTAAGAACATCACCTAAGCACCGGTCCACCCACATATCAAATTATCAAAGTAGTGAACACAAATCAAACCAACATGATGAAAGTGACTAGATGGAATTCTCGTGTACCCTCAAGAACGCTTTGCTTCTTATAAGAGACCATTTTGGCCTGTCCTTTGCCTCAAAAGGATTGGGCTACCTTGTTGCATACTTGCTTTATTTGTTGCTACTTGCTCGTTCAAATTATCTTGCTATCAAACTACCCGCTACTTACAATTTCAGCACTTGCAGACAACACCTTACTGAAAACTACTTGTCATTTCCTTCTGCTCCTCGTTGGGTTCAACACTCTTACTTATCGAAAAGAGCTACAATTGATCCTCTATACTTGTGGGTCATCACCCATCCGGTGGGTCCCTGCTGTCAGGTGGAGGAATCATTATTTTCCGCGTAATAAGGAGGCACTTCCTTGCTGCGGCCGTGGACCCAGTTGTCAGCCTCTCCACGTACAGTACTCTTCCGATGGAAGTCGTTCCTTGACCACATTGACCATGCCGCGCCGAGAGCACCAAGGCGGTGCTGTGGCGATGCCTAGGAAGGGATGACGGGCCGGGAAAACGCGTAGTGGATGCCCACGCAGATAGGGAGTATGAGGTTCATTGGTTGGCTGCGGTGTGAGGCTGCCGTCGCGAATAACAGGGGTGTGGGTGAGTAGAGGATGGCCTGGCCAGCGGTGGGAGTAATGGCGGGCGGTGAGGCCTCATGGCAAAGACACCCCACGGGAGGCAGGAGCACATGGCACGACCGGCGCTGGTTTGGGCGGCTCGAGCAAGAAGAACAGAGGTTGAAGAAGCACTACAGTCGTTGGATGGACATCGTACGATCACTAGAGCTACGTATTGACTAAGTTGACAAAGCCCTCCGTCCCCGGCAACTTAGTAGGCCCAGTAGTCAGCCTCCCACTATGGTGGGTCCCAGCTAGTAGGGGGAGTATTTATTTTTTTTGCGTAATAAGGAGTCACTTCCTTGCGTGCAAAGATATAGCCCGTGGGTCCGAGCTGTCAGCGGGGAGAACGTTTTTTCACGAAATACAGAGGCCCTTCCGGTGGGTCCCAGCTATTAGGTGGAGGAATCATTATTTTGCGCGTAATAAGGAGGCATTTCCTTGTTGCGGCCGTGGATCCAGCTGTCAGCCTCTCCACGTACAGTCCACTTCCGATGGATGTCGTTCGTTGACCATGTTGACCACGCCGCGCCGAGAGCACCAGGGCGGTGGACGATGGCGAGGCCTAGGAAGGAACGACACGAGCACTGGAAGACTCGTCGGTTGTTTCCCAGCGGAGAGTCTGAGGTTCTTGGTTAAATCTGCCGTCATTGGAGAATAACAATAGGTGTGGGTGAGTAGAGGGATGGCCAGGCCAGTGATGGGAGTAGGGTGGGGCGGTGAGGCCTGCGCGGCAGCACAGCCGACCATGGGAGGAGGGAGAAGGAGTCCCGTCAGCACTTGTTTGAGTAGCAGGAAGAGCAGAGATTGAAGAAGCACGACGGTCATTGGATGGACATCCAACAGTCACTGCTCTTGTGTGTTGACTAAGTTGACACGGCGTTGCGTGTGTGTCAACCTTTTTTAGGAAAACCTCAAATCTATGGAAAACAGTATACAACCCATCTACCATTATTTCTAATAATTTACAACCCATTTGCTAATTCTTATGGTTTTTTTGGAGACCATATTCTTTTTGTTAGCATTAGAGCCCATATTGTGGCCACGGTTAAAAAATTATATGAAAATTTTCATATTTCGGTCCGGTCAGAACTGTTTTTAATCCCGAAATTTCGAGTCACATTCAAAATGATTTTAAAAATAAATGTATATTGATATAAATCCAACAAATTGTCCACGCATAAAAATCAATGGAATTTAAAATCTCGAAATGAAAATAATGAAACTAATTGCCGGTTTTATGTGTTTTAAAAATGTACATTCCATTTCCCATTACTGATAGGCCATTTTCTGGGCTAGCCGAATGAATCTCTCCTTTTCATGAAATATTTGCAGCCCAACAGGCCTGAGAAAGCGACTTACTTGACAAAGCACAAAAAAACTGGGCTAGCCATTTTCATAAAGAAAAAAAAACTACTGGGCTGGTCTTGTGGTAAACATAAAAGAAAAGATTGTCTAGACATTCCAGATTGCCCCGCACAGCCCAGTTGACACCCTGCTTCCGTCTCAAAAACAAATTAGATAAATGCCACTCCAATTATGGCTATTCATAAAAATGCCACTGCAATTTCCAAACTTTGAAAAATGCCACTGCAATTTTTGCAAACTTTGAAAGACGCCACTTCAGACTTCAAAAAATGCCACTGGAAACGGCATGAAAAGGCATTTTTGAAAGTTTGGAAATTGAAGTGGCATTTCTCGGAATCACCAGATTTGGAGTGGCATTTATCAAATTAACCCAAAACAAAAAAACTGGGCGAGCTGTTGGATCCCTGGTGTCAGCCGCTCGTTGTGCAATTCTCTTGTTTATTGGCTACGTTGACAATGGCATGGGACCCAGATGTCAGAAATCCATTAGGAGGAGCCATTTTTTATTGGATTGAAATAAGGAGGCACTTGCTTGCGTACTACCATGACCTTAGTGGGTCCCTGATGTCATCCTCTCCACGTACAACCGTCTCCTAATTGTGTACACGTCAACCTGGTAGGCCCACAAATCAGCCTCTAAACCCTTGGCGGACAAATACAACCCATTTAAAAAATAACAGCCCCTTACATACATTCAAACGGAAAGTTCAACATTCAATGCAAAGTAACAGGTCTGATCCAGATATAGAGTACTGAACTTCCACGTTGACAACCATCATAGCCAAGTTAACTATCTACTCCACTAATACTCTAATAGTGTACAAGTAACAACTTACTCTTAGCTAACTAGACGATACCAATCGCCATCTACGGTACACGCTAAATGCTGGCACTCGACGTCCTCCGCCTCGCCTCGGACTTGCCAGAGGTGCAATAGGGCGCGTTGCTCGCACGCGTTGGCCCTTTCCATGCCGGCGTGGTCCACCAAAGCTTCGGCTTCTAAGCGGGAAACCCACTTGACGAGGTGGTAGTAAAATTCGGCATCACGAACGCGTGCGTGCCCGACAACCTCCAGGCCTATTTACCGGGCACCGGCCTCCATGTAGTCGGCCCAGTTACGGGCGCTCTGCTCGCGACTCAGAGCGTCGGTGCGCTGCTGCTCCATGCCCCGCTGGCGGCGCAAATCGGCGATATGCTGCTCCTCCACTAGGAGATTTTTGAATTGAGCCATGCAAAGCGGAAAGGAGGTGGTACGTGCATGATCTGCTATTTATTCGTGTAGGATGGAGTAGGTCGGATAGTGTACGTGTAGGATCGAGTAGGTCGGATGGTGTACGTGTAGGATGGAGTAGGTCGGATAGTGTACGTGTAGGATCGAGTAGGTCGGATGGTGTACGTGTAGGATCACATTAGGTGATGAATGTTCACTGGGAGATAAGGCATTTGCGAACGTTTTTGCTGGTAGTTTCTTCAGATTTGTATGGCATTTTCTTCAGAGCAGCTTGTCAGTTTCTTTAGAGGTAGGCATTTTTATTCAAAAATCTGCAACTTCAGATCCTGCATCGCAACTAGAACTGCCAGGAGCGCATTAGTAGGCTAGCTAGCGATCGATCAGTAACTTGTAAACACTGAGTGAACAGAAATAAGGAACTATTAGTAACTTGTAAACACTGAGAACACAGAAATAAGGATCATGCTATGCACAGCAGTAAGAGTCGATCTGTTCGAAATGTTCACACGATTCTCACAGGCCTGGCATTGTAATATGCTCACATTAGTAGCCCAAATTCAAAACCAACTAGTACGATTCCCATACATAAAATCAACATGTTAATGCATCTCAATGATTCACAGATCATATACAAATATGTTGCTCCAAAAGCAAAGATCTAGAAAAAACATCTATTCTTCCTACTAGCATGGATGCTTCTCTTGGCCAACATTCAGTACAGAGTGAAAGACAAATTTGTTTGTGAAGTCTACAATTCCTCTTGCAAACGTAAGTGGTTTCACCAACAGCTAGAACCATGAGAATGAACCACACATGATGGAGGAACATCCATTTGGTCTTCTCTCGGTTACACGGCGAGACTATTTTCAGAATACAAACTTTAACTTAGGCAAAATGATGCCCATTGTATAATCAGAGCAAAGCAATGAAGCACCTAGTGTTGGCCAATAAATAGTATGGTACTACTTTTGTGCAGTCCATGAAGTGACTATCCAATCTTTTTGTGTCTATTTTCAAATGGCATTGCATGCAGTGACTATACTATTCTCTTCTGCAGTTCAACCAAAATTGTGGTCACTTTGTTTGTTTGCCAAATAGCCACGGGAAGACATCTCTATTTGCACAAATATCAAGCAGCTAGTAAACATATACTCCACCTTGTATTTTCGGTTTAAACACGTCTCTTCCGCTTAGCATCTGTCATGTTTTACACTGGACAATTTGATTCTGTCATGTTTTACCCTGGACAATTTCATACTGAATTGATTTGCTGGTTCAGAGCAGAAATATAGCGCCTATTCTTCATCAGACCAAGGATATCCATGTTCGTAGTGATGGAAGAGGTGATATCGATACAACCGAAATTGAGCAACCAATCATTGAATCATGTCCCGCACCTCCAATGTAGGTCCACCCTGCCAATAAATTCACATGCAAACCACTAATATTACTATCTAATGACAGTACAAAATGAGTATAAAGATAGTAACAAACCATGTACCTTCGTAATGAGCAGCTCATAGTGCCACCAATTGGATATAAAGGTTTGGAAGAAAACATGCTCCTAATGTTGAACCATTTGGACTTTTTGTGCAATTCCACTAAAATCGAGCATCCCTGTTTGCATAGATATTGAAAGTGTGATTACTATAAAAGTGGCACTAGTTGAAGCATAGACTCAAAAATATTAGCATTCCAATTTCTTAATGGGAAAACATAGCAAGAATGTTTCTAACCACCTGTTTGAAGGAATAAATAAGGCAACAACGGCTGATGTCAGGAAGGCATACATAGTTTTTTTTAAATGAACCATTCTTGACCTTTCCTCTTCTTTTAAGCATATTTTGTGTAGTTCAACTAAAATAAAATGCCATCACTGCCTTGACAACTCAGTGACACTGTACAAAAAGAAATGACTTAACATTACATCATGATGTCAGGTATGTAGTCGACAGGCATTACGGACAAACATACAGACCTCCTTCGACAACATAATGAACATTAATTTTAACAAAGGTGTGACTAGCTTTACCAGGATAATTTGAGTGAACTCTACACCCTCTGTTCCTTAATATAAGACGTTTTCGCAGTTCAATTTAAAGTACCCAAACATCTAGTATTTAGAAAAACAGGTAGTAGTTTTCTTGAGCACATATCTGGGAAAGCTTGCCACACTTTATATATGTCCATAAGCTAATGCAAGACCATTTGAGTAGTACAAATATACACTAATCCAGTGGCTAATGCAACAGTAGAGTAGTTTTTTTATTACAGGGTACAGTACAATGGTTTTACTTAACATATTTCCATAAGCAAGCACTGGATGATTTCTATAAGCATTAACAATACAAAATGTAAAGGTAACAAGTTTAAGCATTGGTATACTAGTTGTGCAAGAGCGTTAAACCAAATACCAAAATCTGAAGGTAACTAGCATTATTAACTAATGACAGTATAAATTTTTGCAAACCATGTACCTTCAAGGTAAATATCATTTCGAACTCGAGGGGACCTAAAAATTTCTATCCCAATCTTGATAATCGATCAAACATAAAAACTTGATTGAACGAATCAAGAGAACGGCTGGAGGAGGAGGTGCCCACTCTTGACCTTTTGTCGGTGTCAAAACCGGCGGATCTCGGGTAGGGGGTCCCGAAATGTGCATCTAAGGCGGATGGTAACAGGAGGCGGGGGACACGATGTTTACCCAGATTCGGGCCCTCTCGATGGAGGTAGTACCCTACTTCCTGCTTGATTGATCTTGATGATATGAGTATTACAAGAGTTGATCTACCACGAGATCATAGAGGCTAAACCGTAGAAGCTAGCCTATGGTATGATTGTTGTTGTCCTACGGACTAAACCCTCCGGTTTATATAGACACCGGAGGGGGCTAGGGTTACACAGAGTCGGTTACAATGGGAGGAGACCTACATATTCATATTGCCAAGCTTGCCTTCCACGCCAAGGAGAGTCCCATCCGGACACGGGACGAAGTCTTCAATCTTGTATCTTCATAGTCCAGCAGTCCGGCCAAAGGATATAGTCCGGCTGTCCGGAGACCCCCTAATCCATGACTCCCTCAGTAGCCCCTGAACCATGCTTCAATGCCGACGAGCCCAGCGCGCAGATTGTCTTCGGCATTGCAAGGCGGGTTCTTCCTCCGAATACTCCGTCGAAGATTTTGAACACAAGGATAGTGTCTGGCTCTGCAAAACAAATTCCATATACCACCGTAGAGAGAATAACATTTTCACACATCTGATCTGCCGACCATTTTATAATGTGACACATTGCCTCGGTCTGGCCATGACAAATCGTCTTTCTCAACCAGCCTGCCGGGGCTACATTTCTTTTCAATTTCCATTCAAGAGTTTCTATCTGTTTCCACGCCCTTTTCTTGAGACCTCGAAACATGAGGACAAATTACTTCTCTTAGGAACACATACAAGAAAAAGGATAACCGCACGTTTTGCGAGGCGATTTTATTGGCACGTCTTGTCGAAGCAGAGATCGTGTCCCCCTTATTACGGGATTCTCATCAATACGGATATGGGTAACCCAAGCATGCCCGTTGGTATAACTGCTCGATTAGGCAAGTCCCAAACTGCCACTCGGAGGACGCTTGATATTCATCTCCTTTATAAAGAGGCCAAGGCATGTCCTTTTTCTTCCCATGCTCAATCGTATCCTTCCCCCCACCTCGAGTTCTAACACCCAAGGCTCAGGCCAGGCGCTTCAGACCTTCAACCATGTCCGGATCCAACCTTCAAGGTCGGTGGATGCCTTCCTCTGCCACAGAGGAAGATATCAAGAAGCTAAGAGAGGCCAGGTACTTGACCGGCGAAATCTCGCACAGTCTGCCCACTCGAGGGTAGGCCATCCCCGCTCCCGAACCCGGCGAGAGCGTTGTATTCATCTCTCACTTCCTCCGAGGGCTAGGCTTTGCTCTGGATCCCTTTGTAAGGGGGCTCATGTTCTATTACGGGTTGGATTTCCATGACCTGGCCCCAGATTCCATCCTTCACATCTCGTCGTTCATCGTCGTGCGTCAAGATTTCCTCCGCATTACCCCACACTTCCGCCTGTGGCTCAAAACTTTCAATGTGGAGCCGAAGATGATTGAGGGGCGACATGCAGAGTGCGGAGGTGCCGTAATAAGTAAGGGCGTCGAAGTTCCATGGCCAAAAGGTTCCTTCATGGAGGTGTCCAGTTTATGGCGACGGGAGTGGTTCTATATCACAGCTCCCCGGGGCACCAAGTGGGTAGCTGCCCCTGCCTTTCGCTCGGGCCCCCCACCACAGCTGATGTCGTGGGTCACCAAGGGGCTAGACTGGGGGCCAGTAAATGATGTGCCGATATTGCAGAGCCACATCCGAGATCTCCTCGAGAGAGATGTCGGCTTGGTCACGGTAAGGCAAGTCATGCTAGTCCGTCGGGTCCTGCCTTGCAAACATCGACCCCTCCGAATGTGGGAGTTCAACCCGGAAGGACCCCGAGCTATTCAACACTTCATCGGCATGACGCTCGAAGAGATGTACAAATTGTTCTTCGGACCACAAATAAGGAGTCCGGACCTCACCGAGGATGCGGGTCTGAGCTGCAATCGCCCAGACAACCAAGTAAGTAATCCCATGGCCGAATACGTTGTTTTCTTTTTATTTATATCAACATCATTCTGAAAAGTCGCTCTTTGACCAGGACTGGGTAACAAAGGCGAAGATGATCAGGTGTCCGGCTCCCCTTCCCGAAGGCACAACAGATCTGGTACTAGCCAGAAGGCTCGAGCCGGTGCCTCATCAGGTGCCCTCAGGGTAAGATGAAGGGGGGAATAAAGAGGCTGAAAGCGGGCCTCACTCGTTATCTATCCAAACCGGGGGAATTAGCGCCTCCGCGAAGGAAGACGACCGGGGAGAAGGATTCGAAACCCCCTCTCCCCAAGGAAGGAAGAGGACCACCTCTGAAGACCCGGAAACCAAGGTTTCCAAACGGGGGAAGAAATCTTTACCAGAGGGTCCTGCCTCGGAGAGCATCCTTGCCGCACAGTGTCCGCAAGGGGATCAACCTCCCACCAAGCTGTAAGTAAACGAAAAGTGCTTAATAGTAAAGAATATCCTGCTTTACCTCTGAGGACAATAACTGTCGGTGTCAAAACCGGCGGATCTCGGGTAGGGGGTCCCGCTGTGCGTCTAGGCGGATGGTAATAGGAGACAAGGGACACGATGTTTACCCAGGTTCGGGCCCTCTTGATGGAGGTAAAACCCTACGTCCTGCTTGATTGATATTGATATTGTGGATGTTTACAAGAGTGGATCTACCACGAGATCAAGGAGGCTAAACCCTAGAAGCTAGCCTATGGTATGATTGTAAGGGTTGTTGTGATTGTTGTCCTACGGACTAAAGCCATCCGGTTTATATAGACACCGGAGAGGGCTAGGGTTACATAGAGTCGGTTACAAAGGTAGGAGATCTACATATCCGTATCGCCAAGCTTGCCTTCCACGCCAAGGAAAGTCCCATCCGGACACGGGGGGAAGTCTTCAATCTTGTATCTTCATAGTCTTGGAGTCCGGTCGATGATGATAGTCCGGCAGATGATAGTTCGGTTGATGATGGTGGTCCGGCTATCCGGACACCCCCTAATCCAGACTCCTCGAGCCCCTCGAACCAGGCTTCAATGACGATAAGTCCGACGCGTATATTGCTTGGCATTGCAAGGCGGGTTCCTCCTCCAAATGATAGAAGATTGTGAACACCAGGATAGTGTCCGGCTCTGCAAAATAAATTCCACATTCCACCGTAGAGAGAATAATAATATATACACAAGTTCAATCTGCTGACGTTTTCCGTGGCATGACGTCACACCACTACCAAGTCATTACTCGAATTATTTTTTACTTTACCACCTCAGCACATTTAGCGAAGCGGTTTCCTTGGCACATCTTGTCGAGCGTAGATCGTGTTTCCCCTTAATCCGGATTCTCATCAATACGGGCGTGGGTAACCCAACGCGCTTCGCTTGCCACGCCCTCTAGGCGAGTTCCAAACGGTCACGAGACGGCTCTTGGTATTCTCCTCTTTATAACGGGACCAAGGCTCGTTTCTTTTTCTTTAATCCACCATCGAATCTTCTCCACGCTCCAAGTTCCAGCACCCAGAGCTCCAGATTCGAGCACTTTCGGACCTTCAACAATGTCCGGTTCCGACCTCCAGGGCCGGTGGATGCCCTCCTCCGTCACGGAGGAGGACGTGCTAAAGCTGCGGGATGCCAAGTACATGTCTTACGAGATTTCGCACAGGTTGCCCGCCGAACGGCAGGCCATCCCCACCCCCAAGCCCGGCGAGTATGTCGTCTTCGTTTCCCACCTCCGTCGGGGTTTAGGCTTCCCGATGGATCCTTTTGTGAGAGGGATCATGTTTTACTATGGGTTGGAATTCCACGACTTGGCTCCGGAGTCCATCCTCCATATATCCGCATTCATCGTCATCTGCGAAGCCTTCCTTCACGTCACCCCACACTTCGCCTGTGGTCAAGACTTCAATGTGTCGCCAAGATGATCGGGGCGCTGCGGAGTGTGGCGGGCGCCATAAGTAGGAGAGCCGATGCCCGTGGGTCTGCCGGCTCCTTCCAAGAGGAGCTCGCCTGTGGCAGCAAGAGTGGTTCTATATTACCGCTCCGAGGGGCCGCAGATAAAAGCCGCCGCCCTATTCCGCCGGGACCTCCATGACGATTGATATCGTGGGTCAACCAAGGAGCTCAACTGGGGCCGTCAAAGGACGTGCCCCTACCGCAGGTCGGATTCGAGATCTCCTAACGAGGGAGATCGATATGGTGGTGGTGATGCAGGTTATGCTAATTAGGCGCCTCCTGCCTCGCAAACGCCGTCCTCTCCGGCTATGTGAGTTCAATCCGAGGGCCCACGGATTCTTCAACACTTCATGGGTATGACACCCTAGAGATGTATAACTTATTCTTCGGATCGCAAGAGGTGCGTCCGGAATTGACCGAGGATGCTGGACTAAGCTGCAATCGCCCGGATACTCAAGTAAGTAGTTCCATGTCCGCACATACCGCTTTGTTTGCCTTTCAATGATCCGCCTTATGACCGATCTCCTACACAGGAGTGGATAGCGGAAGCAAAATTAATACGGTGTCCGCCCTCCCCGAGACCGCGCCGGATCCCGTGGCTGGTCCGGATCTTCGAGGTTGCGCCGGAGGAAAGCGAAGGGAAAGCAGAAAGCTACTTGCCTCGCCTAAGGAGGCTTTTGAATGAGGGGGATCGAGAATCCCTCCTACCAAGGGGAGAAGAGGACTGCCTCCGAGGACCCGGGGAAAAAGCCCCTAAACGGGGGAAGAAATCTTCGCCGGAGGGTCCTGCGTCCGGGGAAGCCCCGGGCGCACAATCTCCCTTAATGAGCCAGCCCTCCAACGAGCCGTAAGTAGAAAGAAAGGAGTTTTATAATAAGGGACATCCATATTTGTGCTTCTGAGGATAACAAAAGTTTTTACCTTGTAGTTCGGATCTCCGTCCTTCGCAGATGAGCTCGTCTTCGGGGGACCTTCGTCCAGAGATGATAGAGAGCGAGACGCCCCCGTCCGGGGCGCCGTTGGATAGGGCGGACGAGCCTGAAGTGTCGTCACGGAGGGAGCCCCCGAGTGCGGCAAAGCCGGATAGTTCGGCACCAAGTGGTGTACGGCTGAAGGATCTGCTGAGAAGGCGTCTATCTCGGAAGATCAGCATGCATTGATGAGCGTGGTGATTGAAAGGATTTCGCTCACCAAGGCGGGTTGCATGATGCCGCCAAGAGTATATCAAGGGGTTTGAGGTATGTAAAATAACACACCTTTTAACAGTTTTGCATATAGAATGCGCCCTGTATAGATAGTAGCCCCTGAGACTCGGTAGGTTGTCGATATCGACAGCGTGCCGAGGATCAAAATCGCAGGTTTTAAATTCCCGTCGTGCCTATGCAGGTGGCGGGTCATCCGGGGGCCAGCCGGACTTATGGAGTTGCTGAACTAAAGCGGCAACTCGATGTGGCGGATGAAGACATCGCGCTGATCAACAGGCAACTTGATGAGTTGCAAGGTAAGTGTTACTTGGCGGACACATGGTGAGGGAGCCGAAGCCAACTCCTTACAAAATTTGCGTGAAATGCAGATAGTGCCGCTGCCGTGGAGAGTCTTCGGGCCGAATATGCTCAAGCCAAGGAGCAGGCCAGAAGGAGTGATGCGGCAGCCTCGAAGGCGTCGAGAGTTAGCGGCCGAAGGGCCGCGACATCGCCGAGCAGGGAAGAGATAGCCAAACGGCTGTGAAGTTAAAAGAGGCTACCGACCGCAATGAGGCTCTTGGGAAGGAGCGCCTAGCGGGCAGGAAGACCTGCGAAGGCCACCATCGAAGTTAAGAATGCCCGCTCTGCAATGCGGGCCATGAAGGAAGAGCTGCGCCCGTATGGGAGATTGTACCAGCAAGCCTTTTACGCTGCGCCAAAGGTTCACAGATTCAAAATATGCTCACCGGGCTAACTGTGGTGTCCGGAGGACCTTATATGGACTTAGCGGCGAGTGCGGCGGATGCCATTGTGCATTTTCGCCGGAAGGATCACCAGACGGAAGAGCTGTTTTGGTCTCAATTCCATAGTCCGGGCGTTCACTTCCACCGACCGATCATTTGGCTGAGTGGGCTGAGCTAAATAGGTTGTCCGGGCTTGCTATGGCGGATATAGTGACCCATATCCGCCGGATAGGCCCCACCAAGAGTTACTTTGGCTTATTGCAGCAATTTCTTGGGCGGTGCCGCATATCAAGGCGATGAAGCGGTCGGCTTGCATAGAGGGTGCGCGGATGGCGCTTCGCCGTGTGAAGACACATTGGACAGAGATGGATGCCACCGCTATTGCGACCCGGGTTCGATAATAACCGCTACCCGCCGAGCACTATTTTGGCGGCGCTGCTGGTGCCCGTGTAATAGAGTCACAATGCTCGAAAATGTAACGCTCGAATGAACGCTTATATGATGTAAAAACAATTTTATGATGTAAGCGCCTTTTATACTTGTGCGTTCAAGTAATAGAATATCTCCTTTGCGGCCGCTCATGTATACGTATGTATAACCTGAAAGATGGCGCTGTCGGCTTCAGCCCCCACGCACAAGGTGCGGGGTGTTTGCAAAAATAGCGCTTTCACACTTAATCCAACGTCTCGGTCCTGTAAAGGAGGTGGTAGCGTAGCAAACGAGGCAACCGGACTATAATGCTTTATCACTTTCACTTAGCCATGGAGTTCGAGGGTGGGCTACGACATAGCCCCCAGGGCACCGTGCTCTCCGAATTCGGGCGCAGATGTGCTGGCCGGAAACGGCCCTTCGTCAAAGAGGAGGAATCCTAAACATTCCCAAGGTCGATCGAGTGGTTGACCAGTCTCTCGCAGATCATGACAATCAGTTTTCGGCTTTCTCTACTAAGGTGCTCGCCCAATTAACTGGGGCACAATCGCAGAGTTCTCCGAGCCGCGTTAGCCGATGATACGGAACATAAGGCAGCAAAACACAGGAGCCGGGCAAACCCAACATTTGACCAAAGACATGATTGGAGCTGATGCATATAAGGCCTAACTCGAGACGCCAACACTCCGAAGGTGTTCGGTCTTTATAATAGCGGCAAAACAAAGCCCTAAGCCCCTTGTGTCCAGTGTATCGGCAGGTTCTCTCGGCGCGGCCGATGCCAAAACGCCATCTCCACTCTGGTTATACTGAAAACCAGGGATTACAGCAACAAGAGACAGAAGAAAGGTTTACGAGGGTCTTAGTCGAAAAGAGTCCTTGCAACGGGTCCCTCTTGCCGCACGCTCATTTGTGTCTCCGTCCGTGCAGCAGATCTTGGACAGGTGTGCACGCTGTTCATCTGTAAAAAGAGAGGAACTTGGTTGGAAAAGAAATCGCAAGAAAGTGCATAAAAATTGAAATATAGATTAAGAAAGCTGAGCCTATGCTAGCTCATTATGGCTTGTATGTGCAAACCCTTGTGAGGGGGTGTGCGGCTAGGTAGCCCCTAGCTTATTTATTCCGGACTTGTCCAGCCGTGTCCGGGGTCTCCGCGACCAGATGAAACGATGCCACGTGGACCGGCATTTTAAACGTAAGAGACGCGAAATGTGGTATTGTATTGAAGCGGACGAGAGCTTCCCGTCCGGTGGTGCTTGATAGCTGGCTTAAGGGCCTGGCGCCGCTCCTTTGAAGGAAGTGCGGCTATGTCGAATTGTAATAGGGTCTATCCCCACTTGCGGATTGTGTCCGGATATAGCAGGTTTAAGTCACTGCCGCCGTCCATCAACACCTGCGTTTAATTGCAGTCCGTCTATTATGGGATCCGATATCAGGGCAGTCTATCCTGCGCTCCGTATACTTCTGGACTAATCCAGATGGTCGAAAGTGATTTGTTTTGACATCCAACCTTGGTCCACTGGGGTGGATCGTCCGACACTTGTCTTGGTGAGTGCCGTGTTGGCTTTCCGTGTTATCACGTGAAGCGAAGTTTACTGTTTTGACTTCGAGGAAAGTCCTTTGACTTCGGTGCTTTCTGCTGTGGGGGCTCGCCATTGTCCTCGCTAGTATCGAGCCCTTGTGTCCGCATTAAGTCTGCCGGTCTGTTTAAAACCCAACAATTTCGGTTGGTATGGTTTGCGAGGCCTTCCGGGTATCAGGATTTGACATATCCGATCTAAAATTTTGTTTAAATTTAATAGCTCGTCTCTGTTGTCCTTAAGAGGCTGTGTTTTATTGTCCGCCATGAAGCTTTTGAATCCGGCGTTGACCGCCGTGCCTGTGGGCTTTTTTTTTATTCCGCGCCGATCTTTCCTGCGCCGTGACTTTCCGTTTCCATCTCTGATCTCGGATGTACTCGGGTCGCTGGTGCTGCATCTTGCTAGCCAGGTGTCTTCTCCTGCGCAAAAGCGCGTCATGAGGCTTGTTAGTGCGGCCATTGTTCTTGGCTTCTCTTGGTCGAGGTGTCCGCGAGCCATTCGTCTCGGACGTTGTGTTTAAAAGCTGCTAAGGCTTCAAGTGCTCGACGATCGACTATTTGGTTCTTTTTGGTAAGGAACCTGTTCTAGAATTTATGCTACCGACTCTCCGGGCTGTTGGGTTATATGACTCAGGTCGTCAAGATCCGGAGGGCGGACATAAGTCCCTTGAAAATTTGTTTCTAAACGCGTCCTCAAGCTCTTCCCAACTTCCAACAAGTTTTCTCGGGAGGCTTTTGAGCCAATGCCGAGCTTAAGGATGGCAATTTTACCCATGGGTACGGGTACCGTGGGTATCAGATTACATGGGTAGGGTATGGGCACACTTTTATACCCATGGGTAGTACCCATACCCTACCCGTTAAGTCATGGGTAGGGTACGGTATAGCCTTTGTACCCTGGTATACCCATACCCTACCCGCTTGTGAACTAATATTGTTGTCATCAATTAGTCATTAATTTGCCATCTGACTCGTCTACTCCTATTCACTTAAGAGTATGTTGTGATTTCCAAATTTTTATAGTGGTCATTTACTCATCTACCTATTATTGAGCTGAGATAATTGATTTTTTTTGTCAAATATGCTATCAATCAGCATAAAATTGTGAACAACTTGTGTACTATTTGTTCTACCCACTTGGTACCCAATGGGTACGGGTACCCATCGGGTATGGGTGTGGGTAAAGTTTCATACCCATGGGTACGGGTATGGGTAGAATTTTGTACCCACTGACTATATGGGTATGTGTATGGTATTGCTCTACCCTTCCCACACCCTACCCATTGCCATCCTTAGCCGAGCTGGCCCTTTGAGCTTGAGGGGTAGGTATTTTATGGCGTGGAGATCGTCTCCTCTAGCCATGTGTATGTGTAGTATGTAGTCTTCTATCCGCACTCTGGGTCTTGTGCCGTCAGATGCCTCTATGTTTATGGGTTTAAACCTGCTGGAAATTATGATCCAAAGACCTCATCGGTGAAACATATGCGGGTGCGGCGCCCTGTATTTGGGTGTGCCGCTGTCTTCTAACACTTGTCGTGGTGTGTTACCTCCGGGGTCCTCTTTTTGGCCCGTAGATGGACCTATGTGGGCCATCCGCTTTACCAGATTATAATTCGCTTGTGTGCAGCCCGTTTGTCGCTTTGGGCCTGCTGTTCGATCATCTATCCGCCAAAGCCTCTTTATTTTTTGACCGTGAAGGCTTGATGGCTTCCTCGTCAAATTCTGGTAACAACTTGCGCTTGGGTAGTTTTAGTTTGATGGCCATTGCCATATTTGTCTCGCGGTCTTGAATACTTTGCTCCACTTCATTCTCGAGCGTGTCTTCGCTGCTGTTTTGAGCTTCTGCTTCGCTTTCTTCAAACTTCTTGCAATGGCGACTAGTTTTTTGCGTATGTTCTTATGCTCGTGTTGTGGCCGGACTGTTGATTGCTTCGTGAAGGGGTTGATTATCCGCTCATCCTGTTCGTCGTCGTCGTGGCTTGCCCCGCTCTATCATCGGGTCGTTAGGAAGGCTGCTTTGATCGAGGCGGACTTAGGGCGGCGCTTGCGCCGCCGCTTTGGTTCTTTATCGGCGAGATTATCCTATGCCGTGTCCCGTTGTTCCTCGTTATCGCTTTCCTTCGGGTGTCCACCATGTATACGCCGTATGACGAGGTGGTCTTCCAAAGGTCCTCGTAGGCACCGGTTCTTGGTAGTCTCCGCATCGCCGCCCATACCGTCGATGTCTTTGGAGTCGTGGTCGAGTATGTCGGTTAAATCGCCGACGGTGGCTACGGTGGGTGGTGGTGGATCTGAATTTCTTCGCCATCCGTGTCCCAACCATCCCGGCCGTGAGTTCGCCGGGCTCTCCTGATAGCGAGATGCTTCAATGAGTTTATGATGTCGCCAAGGGCGAAAATGAAAGATGTCCGCAGCGGTGAATTCCATGATCGGCGCCCAATCGGATTCGACCGCACGGGCGCTGGAGGTTCGGAGTCCGCAGGAGTCCGCACCTCGGAGTCATGGGCTTTATGTGAGACAAGGTAAGTGTTCGCCCATCGCCAGAGAAATTGCGGCTCCCGAGGCGTGTCCAGCCATCCGTCCTCGATTCGAGCGATCGGCTCCGGACTATAAGTCGGAGCGGATCCGGGTGCGGCCTCCAAGGGGCTGTCCAGCGGCAGAGTTAGGTCATGCCCATCGCGACAAAGGCGGCACGGTCGGTTGTGGCTCAGATCCATCGAGGATCAAGTCCCCGCGGATATCGGCCGTGAAGTTTAAGCTTCAAACCTGACTCGACGGCCAGGGCGAGCTTTCGATCTGCTCCAGATGGCCAAGGAGTTGGCCCGCGATCGCGGTCACCAAATCTGAAGATCTGTCCGGGAGAAAGGTCTCACCCATGACTGCGCTGTTGTTGATTGAAGAGGCCATCAAGCCTATCGCTGACGCGACAGAGGAACTCTCAATGAAAGCACCAATGTCGGTGTCAAACCGCGGATCTCGGTAGGGGGTCCCGAACTGTGCGTCTAGGCGGATGGTAACAGGAGACAAGGGACACGATGTTTACCTGTGTTCGGCCCTCTTGATGGAGGTAAAACCCTACGCCCCGCTTGATTGATATTGATATTGTGGATGTTTACAAGAGTGGATCTACCACGAGATCAAGGAGGCTAAACCCTAGAAGCTAGCCTATGGTATGATTGTAAGGGTTGTTGTGATTGTTGTCCCATACGGACTAAAGCCATCCGGTTTATATAGACACCGGAGAGGGCTAGGGTTACATAGAGTCGGTTACAATGGTAGGAGATCTACATATCCAGACGCCAAGCTTGCCTTCCACGCCAAGGAAAGTACCATCCGGACACGGGGGGAAGTCTTCAATCTTGTATCTTCATAGTCTTGGAGTCCGGTCGATGATGATAGTCCGGCAAATGATAGTTTGGCTGATGATGGTGGTCTGGCTATCCGGACACCCCCTAATCCAGGACTCCCTCAATAACCGAAACACAAATCTTGCAGTTCAGATCGTAGCCCTTCTCGACAGGGTTCGTCTTCGGGGGATCTTTTTCCGGAGATGATGGAGAGCGAAACACCTCCCCATGCCACCCCGCCTCATGAGGCGGGCGACCCTGAAGTGTCGTCGCGAAGGGCTTCTCCTGATCCGCCAAGGCCAGAGGGTAATCCCTTGGCCACCCGAAGTCCTCAGTATTCGGCTCCTAAGGAGAGCAACACAAAGAGTCCAGAACTGTCTGGTGTGCACTCGGACGCGCTGAAGGATCTTCTGGAGCAAGCGGCTATCTTGGAGGCGCATCGTACACTAATGGGTACGGTGATTCAGAGGATTTCATCCGCCGAAAGCGGGTTGCATGAAGCATTTTTGAGTCTGCTGAAAGGCTTTGAGGTACGTGAAATAGTGTGTATTTTTGGCAGTACCGCACACGTTAGGTGTGCCCTATGTAGATAGTATCCCTGAGACTCTAGTTGCTGTCGAGAACGGCGGCAAACGGAGGATCATAGTCCCAGGTGATAATCAGTCCGCCTTCATGTGTAGGTGATAGAGGCAAAGGTGTCCCGATGTTTCGATGAGATGGTGGCTATCGTTTCTGTGGGAGTCGACCTTGTCGATCCGACTACGAACGTGCGAGACGTCGCGCCTTAGCAATCGCTAAACCAACTTCCGAGGGTTATTGACCACGCCGGAGCACGATCAACCTGACCACGAGGGCCTGTTTCCTGCGAGCAAACGAAGAACAAGCAAGAAACTGAGATTGCAATCTGGATATTGCGAATATAAGATGAAAGCTTTATTGATCAAGGTGGAGTTCTGTGACACCTTTGTCCGGTCGTTGAACACAAACGGCACGCGGTTGCAGCTATGGCGAACTTTAATCTAAACAAAACCTAAGGTCTAAACGGTGCCCTAAGGGCTGTATATATGGAGGAAGAGGGGAATTTCGTGGCCCTTGGTGGAGGGGTCCAAATCAACCCTAACTCTTGTTTCCCCACACATACGGACTCTAAAAACAGCCTATACTTAAGTATTTCGAAATTACATGGGCCTGGCCCACTAATAAGGTGACGCAGCACCTAGAATAGCCTCGGGGCGACATTTATGAAGTAGCATCTTGTATATTTCGTCCAAGGCTTCATGCATCCATTATGGTGGCTTCAAAGTCCTGAAATCATCACTTGTAACTCCGTTTGTTCCCTTTATGCATGGCATTATCTCCATGCTTGTTGTTGCTCCAATGTCCATCCTTCTCCAAGCTAGGGCCTTCATTTGTAAGCAAAACAAATGTATCCAATTTAGGCAGCATCATATTCTCATGAACATTAGAATCATTACCAAAAACGAAAGTACCGATAATTTAATTGGCGTGTCTTGAGCTCTAGTAATTGGTCCAAAGATATGTAGCAAGAGGGGCTGTGGGTGTAACAATGGTATTGATGTCCTCATCATCCTCCCTTCTTGAAATGAAGTCGCCCTCGACGAAGCTCATATTCCTCACCCAAATAAGGCTTCAAATCTGCAATGTTAAAAGTGGGACTAACCCCAAAATCTGCAGGCAGCTCAAGTTTATATGCATTATCATTTATTTTCGCTAACACCTTAAATGGACCATCAAGACGTGGCATTAGCTTTGATTTATGCAAATTAGGAAACCTATCCTCACGCAAATGTAACCAAACAAGATCTCCAGTGCAAAGACAACATGTTTTCTACCCTTATCTCCAAAGATGTTTATATTTAGCATTCATACGCTCAATGTTTTCCTTAGTTATCTCATGCATTTTTAAAATCAATTCAGCACGTTCTTTAGCATCAAAATTAACCTTCTCCAAGATGGAAGAGGCAACAAATCAATAGGTGCACGAGGTAGGAAGCCATACACAATTTCAAAAGGGCACATCTTAGTAGTAGAATGCAATGAACGATTATAAGCAAATTCAATATGAGGCAAGCATTCTTCCCACATTTTCTTATTATTTTTCAAAACAGCCCTAAGCATAGTAGACAATGTTCTATTGACTACTTCAGTTTGTCCATCGGTTTGGGGTGACAAGTAGTACTAAAAAGCAGTTTAGTCCCCAACTTAGCCCATAAACATCTCCAAAAGTGGCTAAGAAATTTAGTATCACGATCTGAAACAATAGTATTTGGCACACCATGCAAGCGAATAATTTCACGAAAGAACAAATCAGCAACATTAACAAATCATCGCTTTTATGACATGGTATAAAGTGTGCCATTTTCGAGAATCTATCCACGACAACAAATATGCTATCCTCCCTTCTTTGTTCGAGGTAAACCTAAAACAAAGTCCATAGATATATCCTCCCAAGGAACACTAGGCACAGGCAAAGGCATATATAAACCATGAGGATTGAGTCGTGACTTAGCTTTTTGACATGTAGTGCAGCGAGCAACAAAACGCTCAACATCCCGTCTCATCTTTGGCCAAAAGAAATGTGTAGCAAGTATATCCTCCGTCTTCTTGACGCCAAAGTGTCCCATTAATCCTCCTCCATGCGCCTCCTGCAACAACAAAAGACGAACAGAGCTAGCAGGAATGCATAGCTTGTTAGCACGGAACACAAAACCATCATTAATAACGAACTTGTTCCATGTTCTTCCTTCTTTACAATTATGCATTACATCTTTAAAATCAGCATCATGCACATATTGATCTTTGATGGTCTCCAAACCAAATATTTTGAAGTCAAGTTGTGAAAGCATAGTATAGCGACGAGACAAAGCATCAAGAATAACATTTTCTTTACCCTTCTTGTGTTTAATGACATAAGGGAAAGTCTCAATGAATTCAACCCATTTAGCATGTCTACGATTCAGTTTAGCTTGACTTTTAATATGTTTCAAAGATTCATGATCGAATGTATAACAAATTCTTTGGGCCATAAATAATGTTGCCATGTCTCTAAAGTCCTAACAAGAGCATATAATTCTTTGTCATAAGTAGAATAGTTCAGACTAGGCCCACTCAATTTTTCAGAAAAGTATGCAACAGGTTTGCCATCTTGTAATAACACACCTCCTAATCCAATTCCACTAGCATCACATTCAAGCTCAAAAGTCTTATTAAAGTCGTGAAGTTGGAGTAAAGGAGCATGTGTCAACTTATCTTTCAATACCGTGAAGGCTTCTTCCCATGCGGTACCCCAAACAAAAGGCACATCCTTCTTTGTAAGCTCATTGAGAGGTGCAGCAATGGTGCTAAAGTATCTCACAAAACGCCTATAGAAACCAGCGAGTCCAAGAAAACTCCTCACTTGTGTGACCGTTTTGGGCTGCGCCAACTCTCAATAGCTTCAATTTTGGCTTTATCAACTTCAATTCCTGTGGAGTAACAACATAGCCAAGAAAAGATACTCGGTCGGTGCAAAAGGTGCACTTCCCAAGGTTACCAAACAAACGTGCATCACGAGAGTATTAAAAACAGCACGTAAATGTTCCAAATGTTCTTCCAAAGATTTGCTATAAATCAGTATATCATCAAAGTAAACTACCACAAATCGTCCAATGAAAGCACGTAAAACTTCGCTCATTAATCTCATGAAAGTACTAGGTGCATTAGTTAACCCAAAAGGCATGACTAACCACTCATATAATCCAAACTTAGTTTTAAATGCTGTTTTCCATTCATCTCCCAATTTCATACGAATTTGATGGTATCCACTACGCAAATCAACTTTGGAGAATATTGTAGAGCCACTCAATTCATCAAGCATATCATCTAGCCTAGGAATAGGATGACGATAACGAATAGTAATATTATTAATGCCTCTACAATCAACACACATACGCCGACGCACCATCCTTTTTAGGCACTAGTATAATAGGAACAGCACAAGGACTAAGAGATTCGCAGATATAACCTTTGTCGAGCAGCTCCTGTACTTGACGATAATCTCCTTCGCCTCCTCCGGATTGGTACGGTATGGTGCGCGGTTGGTAGCGATGCACCGAATTAAGTCAATTTGATGCTCAATCCTCGAATAGGTGGTAATCCGGTGGCACGCCTTGTGGGAAGACGCCGGCGAACTCCCGCAAAATGTTAGTGACAGCAGGGGCAAAGAGGAAGGCACGCCCTCGAATGAAAATAATGCCTCTTTGCACACAAAAGCATAGCAAACAGATTTGCTAGAATCTAGCTCATCAATATCAGATTTGGTGGCAAATAAACATGCACTTTTCAGTTTAATTTCAGAAGCAACATTAGATGGTTTATTATTAGGCTTCATTTGTTGCTCAAATTCTTTTGCCACAATCTGATTTTCACTCTTATTTTTCTCCTGTTTTGCTTTATTAGCTCTATTAATATCATCTTTCAAAATGGAATCAGAGTCATAGGAAGCAAAGTAATATTTTTATCCTTGTGAACAAGAGTATACTGATTGTTTCTACCATGGTGTACAGAATTTTATCAAATTGCCATGGTCTACCAAGTAATAAGGAACATGCTTGCATAGGTACCACATCACAATCAACATAATCAGCATATGTAGAGATACTAAAATGCACACGACAAAGACGTGTTACCTTAACCTTGCCGCTGTTGTTGAACCATTGGATGTAGTAAGGATGTGGATGTGGTCTTGTGGTGAGAGAAAGCTTCCACCATATCCATGCTAGCCAAGTTGTTGCAGCTCCTCCATCTATGATGACGCTAATAGAACGTTCCTTCACAACTCCCTTTGTATGGAACAAGTTATGCCTCTGATTTTGCTCGCTTGTGTAACCTGCACACTCAAAACACGTTGAGCAACTAAACATTCATACCGTCAAGATCTTCACAGCCATGTATTGCGCCTCAGATCGTAATCATCTCCACCGTGTTCTTCATGTGTAATAAGAGCCAAAGTCTCTTCATCATAGTCACTAGCGGACTCATACCCACCATCCTCGAGAGCAATCATCACACGCTGAGATTGGCATTCTCTCAAGAAAATGTCCTCTTCCCTTACAACGACGACAAATAATATCACTTGTGTGCCCTGTTGACGCCATGGAAGAAGAAGAGCTCTGTAGGCCCAAAGGGTGTACTCTTGGCGATAGTGGTGGTTGTGCCTGCTTTCTTGTATCACGGTTGAGGTGGCAGCCGACGGAGGTGCCGTGTAGTAGAACGTGTGGAAGTAGATGATGCACGTGGTGTCCATGATGAAGGTCGACCTGCAGAAAAGTTAGTCCGCGCCAAGGCTTGTCGATCCTGCACTTCACGCTCAGCTTTACAAGCAAGATGGAATAATCGAGTGATATTATTATAATCCTTGTAGTCTAGAATGGTCTGAATCTCTATTTAATCCACCCGTAAAACGTGCAAGCATAGCTTCATTCTCCTCAACAATACCACATCTAATCAAGCCAGTTTGTAATTCCGATAATATTCTTCACCGAATTTTTCCTTGTCTTAAGCGCTGCAATTTTTGAAGTAATTCACGCTGATAATATGGTGGAACCCAACGAGTACGCATAGCAGTTTTCAAAGCAGCCCAAGTAGCTGGAACAGGATATAATCTACAATGTTCGACCACCAAACACATGCAAAGCTAGTGAAAGCACAAACAGCAGCAGGAACACGCCTCTCCTCGTGATATTGTAAACATGTAAATCGTTGTTCAGTTTCTAATTCCCAAGTAAGATATATATCAGAACATATCTACCCTCAAATGGTGGAATATTCAATTTCAGTTTAGGGAGATGGTCATGATCTCGCACTGAAGGGGAGCCCTAACATTGCCATTATTTGCATGTGGACGACCTGGTGGTTGTGGTGCTGGTGGTTGCACGTAGTTCGATGTTGATCAACCTCATCCTCGTAAGCTCACATAATCATCCTCCCCGCCGCAGCAGCAGGAGCCACGTATATCAACAAGCAGCACCAAAGAGCTTGGCCAGTGAAGAGGGACACGGAAGCTCGGCGGAGGGCTGTTTCGCGATGTGCGTGTAGTCCGTGTTGTTGTAGTAGAGGTGCGTTAGGTGCAGCCGGTGGTGGTGGTGGTAGACGCGCGAGCAATTCATTAAACTTGATATCGAGCTTTGTTTCAACGCCTTCTCAATGCCATCTATCTTCTCCATGGCCTCTTCAAATCTATTTAGCACATCGTCCACCTGCCCACTCATCATTTGTTGAAACTTATCATGTAGCGCTTTGTTTGTCATGTTCTCCCGGTCGGTCTCGTCGGCTTGTGATCCTGCCATGGTTAGCAGCAATAGAAACACACAAGAATATGATTCGACGGACTACTAGGAAGTGGTGGTGGTGTTGTGGTGGACAATCACAAATCCGTCAAGCAAATCTCAAATTCTTACCAGTTCTTACCAAAGAAGAAAGCGGTGATCGGCAACCGATGTAGTCAAAACTCTCAAAGCTTGATAGAGCGATTACTGTGAGAGTCAAACGACGATGTAGATGTATGTGGAGCTGGGAAGGCTTATAATATGGTAGCAAAAGGGTTAGCAATAATCAATTCAGAGATGCAAAGTTGAATAAACGCTCAACGACGGTGTCAGGTGGTCCTAGGCTAGACCGTGCTAGAGACGCGAGCCTAGAACACTAACAAAATCACGGCGCTGCACGGAAACAACGGAAAAGCACACTGGAAATTTTTTTTTCGCACTTTTTTTTTTTTTGCGCTGTTTTTTTTTTGCTACTTTTTTTTTTTTTTTTTTTGCGAAAAATCACTATAATGGCGAGTGTCTCAAAACTCTTCCTGTGTCAAACCGACAGATGGGCACGAAATTTTTCGACAAAAAAAAATTTTTTTTTTGACCGCCTGACCCAAAAACTGAAACGGGTCAAAAAACTTTCTATAACGGCGATTGTCTCAATCCACTTAGAAACACCTAAAAATAGGATAGCCAGAAAATTTTTCGACAAGTGCGTTTTCGGAAAATTTTGGGCCTAAACGGAGGGTGGTTTCCAGACTTTTTTTTTTTTTTTTCCGAAACCTACTCCGGCAAGGAAACACGAATCGGAAACTAGATGGATCTCGAAAACAACCCTAATATGCAAGGAACTCGGATTGGTGGTGGATATATGGTGGTGGATATATGGTGGTGGTATATGGCAGCGGTGGTGGTAGCGGTGGTAGTATATGGATATGGATCGGTGGTGGTATATGGACACGGATTGGTGGTGGTATATGGATACGGATTCGAAGCGGTGATGGTAGGTGGCAGGGGTGATGATGATGGTGCGGTGGCGGCGTGACAACTTATGACCGTAACTCAAACTCTAAAAGACTAGACGCTAAGACCAGCAACTAGACACGACGATGCAACCGCAAATTCAACAAAGCAAAACCCTAAAAAGATTATGCAAAGGCTCAGATTGGTTCGGATATGATGAACTAACCCTAATTTTTTTTGTGGTTTTTTCGTGGACTTTAGGTATGAAGAACAGACTCGATCTAATCTACTTAAAAACTGTAAAATCTCACCGAGCAACCTGAAAATCTGATACCACTTGATAGAGGCAAAGGTGTCCCGATGTTTCGATGAGATGGTGGCTATCGCTTCGTGGAGTCGACCTTGTCGATCCGACTACTGAACGTCAGCGAGACGTCGCGCTTTAGCAATCGCTAAACCAACTTCCGAGGGTTATTGACCACGCCGAGCACGATCAACTCGACCACGAGGGCCTGTTTCCTGCGAGCAAACGAAGAACAAGCAAGAAACTGAGATTGCAATCTGGATATTGCGAATATAAGATGAAAGCTTTATTGATCAAGGTGGAGTTCTGTGACGCCTTTGTCTGGTCGTTGAACACAAACGAAGTACGCGAAGTTGCAGCTATGGCGAACTTTTAATCTAAACAAAACCCAAGGTCTAAACGGTGCCCTAAGGGCTGTATATATGGAGGAAGAGGGGGAATTTCGTGGCCCTTGGTGGAGGGGTCCAAATCAACCCTAACTCTTGTTTCCCCACACATACGGACTCTAAAACAGCCTATACTTAAGTATTTCGAAATTACATGGGCCTGGCCCACTAATAAGGTGACGAGCACCTAGAATAGCCTCGGGGCGACATTTATGAAGTAGCATCTTGTATATTTCGTCCAAGGCTTCATGCATCCATTATGGTGGCTTCAAAGTCCTGAAATCATCACTTGTAACTCCGTTTGTTCCCTTTAGCATGGCATTATCTCCATGCTTGTTGTTGCTCCAATGTCCATCCTTCTCCAAGCTAGGGCCTTCATTTGTAAGCAAAACAAATGTATCCAATTTAGGCAGCATCATATTCTCATGAACATTAGAATCATTACCAAAAAACGAAAGTACCTGATAATTTAATTGGCGTGCCCGAGCTCTAGTAATTGGTCCAGTATATGTAGCAGTAGGGGCTGTGGGTGTAACAATGGTATTGATGTCCTCATCAGTAGGTGGCTGAAGGTCCGGTGGCTAGCCGGACTGGTGAGTTTGCCGAGCTGAAGCGGCAACTTGATGCGGCGGATGCCGACATCGTGCTTGTCAACAAGCGGCTTGACGAGGCACAGGGTATGCGATTTCTCCGGTGATGAACACGTAGTAAGAGGAGCATAGTGCCAGTATCTTTAATATGTTGTGACTGCAGATGGAGCTGCGGCCGTGCAGACCCTTCGGGCGGAACTTGCCCGAGCCAAAGAACAAGCCAGGAATAGTGATGCGGCCGCTCTAAAGGCGGCTGAAGAGCTGAGAGCCGAACAGGCTGCCCATTGCCAAAGCAAGGAAAAAAATGGCCAAGATGGCCGTTGAGTTGAAAGATGCCGCCGACCGTTACCAGCTTTTGAAAAAGAAAACCAAGCGAAGACGACGGAGCTGGAGAAGGCCATGGTAGCAGCCAAGGAAGCCCGCTCAAAGATCAGAGCGTCGAAGGAGGAGCTGTGTCAAGCTGGAGATATCGCGGTTGGGAAGCCCTTCTTGTTGCCGACGAAGTTTGGAGATCCGAAGTATGCCCCTCTTGATCAACTATGGAGTTCTGCGGACGCATATGCGGATCTGGCAACCAGTGCAGCTGACGCGGCCGAGTACTTCAAGGATCAAAAAGATCGTGAAGTGGAGAAGCTATTCTGGTCACAGTTTGATGGTCCAGTGCGGCCGCTGCTGTTAAATGAGCGAATGACTGAGTGGGCCGAGCTCCATAGGTTGTCCGGGCTTGCCATGGTGTCTGTTGTGGATCACCTGTGGCCAAGAGGGCCACGACCAAATAGTTATTTTTGTTTGGTGCAACGATTCCTTGGTGCTGTGCCGCATATCGACGCTATGAAGAGGTCGGTGTGCATAGAGTGTGCGCGGATGGCACTTGCCCGTGTCAAGACATACTGGGCAGACATGGAGGCCACCGCTATAGCAACCCAGGGTTCGGCCATGGGCCGAGTAGCTGCCAAGACTACTTTGAAGAAGTCCTTGAAGGCGCTCGTTCAATAGAAGCTTAGTGCTCGAAGAATATTATGTTCTAGTGACATGTATTCCCATTGTAAAAACAATGTTTAATTGAATTATAAAGGCTGTGTTTATACTTTTGCCTGAAAGTATTATGATGCCTCCTGTGCGGCCGTTTATGTATATATGTATATAACCTGAAAGTTTGCAATCGTCGGCTTCAGCCCCCACGCATATAATGCGGGGGTGTTCGCAAAAAGCACATATTCACACTTGATCCAACGTCTTGGTCCATTAAGGAGGTGGTAGTGTAGCGAACAAGGCAATCAGACTATATTGCTTTAATACTTTCACTTAGCCATAGGAGTTTGACGGTGGGACTACTAGATAGCCCCTAGTACGTCCGTGCTCGTCCGAATACGGGGCGCGTACGTACATGATCGGGAAACGGCCCTTCGTTAATGCGGAGGAATCCCGAAGATTCCGGTAAGTCATCGAGTGGTTGACCAGTCTCGCGCTTTATCATGACAGTCAGTCTTCGGCTTTCTCTATTGAGGTGCTCATCCGAATAAACCAGGACACAATCGCAGTAGTTCTCCCGGTGCCACCTTAGCCGATAGAGCGGAAAAACATAAGGTAGTAAAACACGGGAGCCGGGCAAACCCAACATTTGACCAAAGACAATGATTCGGAGCTGATGCATATAAGGCCAAACTCGCGACGCCGAACACTCCCTAAGGTATTCGGTCTTTATAACATATACCGGGTTGAACAGTGCCCTTGATAATGACCCCTAGTGTCCAGGTACGTGCAATGCTCTAACGTGGCGAAATGCCAATAACGTCAGCATCCTTCTCGGTTATATTAAGTATCCGGAGGATGTGAACAACAAGAGACAGTAAAAAAGGTTTACGCAGGGTCTTAATCTAAAAAGAAACCTTTGAGCGGGTCCCTGCTGCACGTCTGTACCTGTGTCTCCGTTGTGCCCTATCTTGGACGGGTGTGGCGCAATTGTCATCTGTAAAAAGAGAAGAACTTAGGTGAAAAGCTGTCGTGCCAGGAAAGATTGGTTATTCTCAATAAACCATTAAAATTCAAGATAAGTTAAGTTGAGCCAAACTAGCCCCGATTACACGCGGGAAGCCCCTGCTGCCGTTTATGGGGGTATAACCATCAAACCAACCTCGGGTTTGCCCAAGCTGTTATAGCTAGTAATGCGCCGGACTCGTCTAACCGTGTCCGCGGTCTTGAGGACCGATCCTTTATTCTGGCTGGGGGGGGCATTTAGTGTTCGGCCGGTAAAGCCGTCGCACATTCTTCCGCTTGTAAGGAACGTTCAACGTTTCCACAAATGGTGATGATGCCACGTGGACCGGGCATCTTAAACTTGAGAGAAGCGTAATGCGGTATTGCATTAAAACGAGCAAAAGCCGCTCTTCCGAGTAATGCTTAATAGCCACTTCGGAATGGAGCGATGTCGAAGGTTAACCTTTCGCTTCGAAAATTGTCGGGAAAGCCGAATACAACTTCCAGTAATAGAAAGCCCGTGCAGTGGGCCTCTGGGCCTGGTATTACTCCCTTGAAGGTAGTATTACTGTGGCTGATTTTTGTTGGGTCTATCCCCATTTTGCGGACTGTGTCCTGATATATCAGGTTTAGACTACTACCGCCGTCCATGAGGACTCTTGTGAGATGGTATCCATTTACTATTGGTTCTAACACCAAGGCCGCCAATCCTTTGAGCCGGATACTTGTCGGGTGATCCCTGCGATCAAAAGTGATCAGGCAGGCCAACCAGGGGTTGAACTTAGGGGTGATGGGCTCTTGGGCATGTGTGTCTCGGAGTGCAGGTTTGCTTCTCCTCTTCGTCACATGGATCACGTTTACTGTTTTAACCTCTGGTGGGAATTTTTTCTGTCCCCCGGTGCTTTGCTGGCTTGTCTCGTCCTCATCTTCACTTGGTGTCTCCCTTCCCTTGTGTTCGACATTTAGCTTACCGCCCTGCATGAAGACCCAGCATTCTCTGTGGGTGTGATTTGTAGGTTTATCGGGGGTGCCATGAATCTGACATAATTTGTCTAGAATCTTGTTTAGGCTGGATGGTCCATCTCTGCTGCCTTTGACGGGCTTTTTCCGCTGACCTGGTTGAGAGCCCCTGAATCCGGCATTTACCACCGTATTATCTGGGCTGTTTTCTGTATTTCGACGCTTGATTTTACTGCGTCGTGGTTTTCCATTGCCATCCCTGACTTCGGATGTGCTTGGTTCGTTGGTGCTACTGAGGGCTAACCAGCTATCCTCGCCTGCGCAAAAGCGGGTCATGAGGCTTGTTAGGGCTGACATTGTTCTCGGTTTTTCTTGGCCGAGGTGTCTGGCGAGCCATTCGTCTCGGACGCTATGCTTGAAAGCTGCTAAGGCTTCGGCGTCCGGGCAGTCGACGATTTGGTTCTTCTTAGTGAGAAACTTGTTCCAAATCTTTCGGGCTGACTCTTCGGGCTGTTGAATTATGTGACTCAAATCGTCTGCATCCGGAGGTCGGACATAGGTCCCTTGAAAATTGGCCCAAAAAGCATCCTCGAGCTCCTCCCAACTTCCAATGGATTTTTCGGGGAGGTTTTTTAGCCAGTGCCGAGCTGGTCCTTTAAGCTTGAGGGGCAAGTACTTGATGGCGTGGAGATCGTCTCCACGAGCCATATGTATATGGAGGATAAAGTCCTCAATCCAGACCCCAGGGTTTGTGGTCCCATCGTATGCCTCTATGTTCACTGGTTTGAATCCTTCTGGAAATTCGTGGTCCAGCACCTCATCGGTGAAACATAGGGGGTGTGCGGCACCCCTGTATTTAGATGTCTCAAGGCGTTCGGACGGTTGTGGTATTCGGTTTTGGTATTGTGTCGTAGCGCGCTTTCTAGATCCATAAATGGATCTGCTCATACTGGATTTTTGGCGCAAGTCCTCACGTAGATCGTGTGTTGACTTATGTGCGGCCTTGTTAGCTGCTCTATCGCGGCCACGAGGTGGTTGATCCGACCGGTTGTCCGTTTTGTTTTTCGGCTGTGTGGGCTCTAAGGCCTCGTCGTCGAATTCGGGCAATAACTTGCACTTTGGATAGCTCTTTGCGTGGTAACTTCCACCATACTTTTCTTTGTTGTCGAGCACTTTGTTCCATCTACTGTTGAGTGTATTTTGTGCGGTCTTAAGCCTTTGCTTCTGCTTCTTTAGACTCCTCGCTGTGCCAATAAGCCTTCTGCGAAGGTTCTCTTGTTCCAAGTGCCTTTCCGGGATGATGTGCACATCTTCGTCCGGACTATTTTCCTCCTCGGAGGGAGTTTTATGAGATTTATCCTCGGTGTCGCCGTGTTCGGACATCGGATCCGTACTATGTTCACCGTTCGCAGCTTAATTTTGCTCTGCCATTGGTCGTTGTGGTCGCTGCTTCTCCGAGTCGATCGTGTGTTATTTTCTCTTTCGCTGTTATCGCTGCTTTTGCCGAGGCGGGATTTAGAGCGGCGCCTATGTCGACGCTTTGTTTGCTTCTCGATGGAGCTGTTCTTCGCTGCTTCTTTCCGTTCCTCGTCATTGTTTTCTTTGGGTGTATCCACCATGTATATGTCATGTGATGGACTGGCGGTCCAGCGCCCTGTGGACGGTGTTTCCTGTTCATCTCCTGCATCGTCGTCCATGCCGTCGATGTCTTTGGAATCGAAGTCGAGCATGTCGGTTGAATCGTCGATAGTGGCTACTAAGTGGGTGGTGGGTGGGCAGCGAATTTCTTCGTCGTCCGCATCCCATTCTAGCTGGACGTAGTTCGGCCAAGGTTTTCCTGACAAGGAGAGGGATCTTAATGAATTTTGCACGTCGCCGTAAGGAAAGTGCTGAAAGATATCCGCGGAGGTAAACTCCATGATCGGCGCCCGGTCGGATTCGATAGGCACGGGCGCAGGCGGCTCGGAGTCCGTGGCCGGAGATGAATCCAGTGGTTCGGCGTCACGGTTATCGTGAGGAGTGAAGTCAGTATCCGGCTCTATCGCCGTTGAGAGTACGACCTCCATGGTAGGGTCTATCCACCCGTCCTTGGATGGCGCAATTTGCTCTGGATTGAAGGCTGGAGTATTTGCCGGTGTGATCTCCCGAACACTGTCCGACGGCAGAGCTAGATCATGCTCGTCATGATCGTGCGGCGCACCTGGCAAGGGCTCGCATCTGTCGAAGATCAAGTCTCCGCGGATGTTGGTAGTGTAATTCAAGTTCCCGAACCTGACCTGGTGGCCAGGGGCGTAGCTCTCGATCTGCTCCAGATGGCCAAGCGAGTTAGCCCGCAGAGCGAAGCCACCGAATACGAAGATCTGTCCAGGGAGGAAAACCTCACCCTGGACCGCATCGTTTCCGATGATCGAAGGAGCCATCAGGCCTTATGGTGACGACAGAGTGGAACTCTCAATGAAAGCACCAATGTCGGTGTCAAAACCGGCGGATCTCGGGTAGGGGGTCCCGAACTGTGCGTCTAAGGCGGATGGTAACAGGAGGCGGGGGACACGATGTTTACCTAGGTTCGGGCCCTCTCGATGGAGGTAATACCCTACTTCCTGCTTGATTGCTCTTGATGATATGAGTATTACAAGAGTTGATCTACCACGAGATCATAGAGGCTAAACCCTTGAAGCTAGCCTATGGTATGATTGTTGTTGTCCTACGGACTAAACCCTCCAGTTTATATAGACACCAGAGGGGGCTAGGGTTACACAGAGTCGGTTACAATGGGAGGAGATCTATATATCCGTATTGCCGAGCTTGCCTTCCACACCAAGGAGAGTCCCATCCGGACACGGGATGAAGTCTTGAATCTTTTATCTTCATAGTCCAACAGTCCGGCCAAAGGATATAGTCCGGATGTCCGGAGACCCCCTAATCCAGGACTCCCTCACCTTTCCTCTTGTCTTCATAATTTTTTGTGCAGTTTAACCAAAATAAAACGTCGTCAGCGCCTTGGCATTTTTGTGACACTGTACAAATTTTTTTTGACTTATCTCATGGAAGTGAGGTATGTAATCTATAAGCATTAACAGTGCAAAAATTTGAAGGTAGTAACAAGTTTCATCGTTGGTATACTGGCTGTGCAACAGCTTTAGAATGCCTTAGCTGAAAAATCTTTAATACATCCACAATCAATAGCTAACCCTGAAATAATCTAGTGACATTAAATCGCATTGCTTAAATTTATCGGTGGCATCAGACTGAGTGCGGCATTAGTTAAATTTGGCATCACTTTAGCAGTAGCATAGCTTGACTTTACCGCTAGCGTTATACTAACAGCAAAAAAGTGGCAATAAGAGCATGGGAGGCCCATTCGGACAGTGGGTGCACCAGTAAGATGTACCTCCACGGACGCAGAGTGGTGAGGAAGGTATGGTTGCCCATTGCAACAAATATCCAGGCAGCATATGTGGATTACGTCCCATTTTTGTTCGCTTTAGCCACCTTTTTCCTATGTGAGGACAACAAACCGATCGACCTGGTCATTCTCTATTTCGTTGTCATGCCTCTCTACCATTTTTCAACCAAGAGACACAAGACTCGTTCCTTAGCTACTGATTTCCCCTTTTCAACCTAGATGCAGGTTCGATGCCTAGTATCTTGGACAGTACTTTCTCCCTTCCTTTCCTTCTTCAACCTAGACATGGATTAGTCTTCATGAAGTAGGGTTTCCTTTAATAGTGCAAATTAAGGTTTTCGTCTGCGTGACCATCAGAGCAAAGGATAGCAAATTGGGAAGATGGTGGAGTGGAAAAAGATCCACATGCAGCGACGTGGCAGATGGAGCAATAGAACAAGGGTATGGTTCGAAAATAGGTAGCATACCTAAGGGTCGGCGGGAAGTGGCTTCGCTTGTGGTCGTCGTCCTTCGCACACACTACGGCAGCGAGCTTGGGGACGGTGGCCATCTCGCACAGGCGCTAGGTCTGAGAGGACGACCTTTGTCGTCAGTGCATAAACTCGCTCGCCGGCGACGAGTGCGTCAATGTTGCATGTCCTTTTCTTCCCCGGCGGATCTGAGACCACCGGTGAGGAGGGAGAGAGAGGCCGCATTTTTTAGATCTGGAGAGAGGGTGATAGTGTGAGAAGCAAGTGGGCAGCCCTTAGCAAGAAAGCGCTGAAGCTCCAGCCTATATATCTTTTTTATACTAGTACTAGAGGTGGAGTAGTGGTAGAGTAGTTTATATTTTCTCTGCATACAGTACAAGTTAGTCGTGCTTCAAAACTGAACGGCATGCCATTAAAAAAATAAAGGTTGATAACTAATGCGGCACCTCGGGCCAATGCGGCCAGATCGCATTTTGCACGAGAAATTACACACCATGTTTCGTTGACATGTGGTCCCGTTCCAACATGTCAATGATACAACGGTGAGTCCTTTTGTACAATCTCTGAACGGACGTCTATGTTGGCCGGTCTGCCTCTTCGTGTATCATGGCAACCGTCCACCGCCTCTTAGCCTTTACCTCTCGATTTGGAACTGTTGTCGCATGCTCTTCCTCCCTCCTCCATTTTCCTTCACCCTTCCTTCTGCCATTGTTCGATCGTCTTCTCCATGGAGGGAACAGCCGGAACGACCCGTTATTCTTGCCCCGATCTGAAAGATGACGTGGTGGAGGAACTCATTGATCGGTGCAACGTCATCACCTGGGCTAGCAAGGCAGGTTCATTCAAGACCATTCTCGACTGAACTAATAACATCATTACAAGGAACCCAAGGGTCCAGGAGCAGTTTGATCTCCCCTATCATCTTCGCCGTGACCCTGCTGAGTGGCGCGCGGACGACGGAAGCCACGCCTTGTGGAAGTTGATGCCACTTGATAATGATACATGTGATGTTAAGATGCCATCGCTTGAGGGTAATGCTTTGGCAGACGCAAATGGAGATTGGGTTGTTTATATTGGGTACGACTGCGAGTGGGAACTTGTGAATGTGTACACTCGTCACCGGGTTCCACTTCCAAAAATCTCAGACTGCCCAAAGGTTGAGCACACTGGTATTCTACGTATGTTCAAATACGATCATGGTGACTATCGTCTACGAAAGATAGCAATTTGTCGAGTTCCCAACCGCTCTTGGGATTACACGAACTATGAAGTTGTTGCTATCTTCGACAAGCTTGTTGCCGTCCTTACTTCCATCCCTCGATGGATATTGCTCAAAAATCAATTTCTGTACACGGATGAGTACCGTGATGCAAAATTCAATACGAGGGTCTTGTGTTTGCTGCCACCACTCGTGGCACTGTTTTTGCATGGAATTCTTATGTTTTCGGTATGTTTGTCTTCCACCGTAATTATAATTGTTTCATCTACATGCATGCGGGTTAGCTAGTTTCCATTTACTAATTAACCTTGTTGTGTTTCCAAGGTCCTATGAACATTCCACCACCTATACTTGAAAAAATTTATAACCAAGGGGGAGATGACGTTGGTGATGATCACGAGCAGGACTCATATACTTAGTGGCGCCTGGCAACTTATTCCGATGGATCACCTCACTACAAAAAAAAGACACATCCATGACATTTTGGGCCGAACGAAAAAAAATTATGTCATACATATGACACTTCTATGACTATAATTGTGACAAAACCCAGTATCATCATAGATGTGGTGGGATCCTACTTCTATGACAAAAAATCATGACAGGAAATGGGCTTTTCGTCCTGGGTGGGCCGGAGACGCAGCTGCATGACATTCTTTGGGCCGTCCATGACGGAAAAAACCGTGGTAGAAGCGAGGGGGAGGAAAATTTCAGGGAGTTCCCGGTTATGGTGGGAGGTCGGGGGCCGAGCGATGCGCGTTTCTCTCGTACACGTACGCACGTGTGTGCGAGGCATTGGCTCTGACTGAACCCGAGCGAGGCGTTGGGCTCTAATTGAACCCGAGCGATTGCCTGCGCAGTCTACGCTACATCGAACACGAAGCGATCGATCGATGGTTGTTAACTAAATCCGACGAGCGATTCTTCGCTCTCGCTGCTAATCAAGCCGATCGATTGATGAACAATGGCGCTGCGGGGGGTTGGATGAATAATGGCGGTGGCGTTGCCTCTGGATGAACAGGACCCCGTGGTGTGGAGGGCTGGATGAACAGTAGACGGTGGAGGGGTGCCCGTGGAGGGGTGTGAACAGTAGACGGTGGAGGGGTGGTTGAACAGTAGCCGGTGGAGGGGTGCCCGTGGAGGGGTGTGAACAGTAGACGGTGGAGGGGTGGTTGAACAGTAGCCAGTGGAGTAGCGCAAGGTGGACGCTGGATGAACAGGAGTCCATGGAGGCTGGAGGAGGTCGACGGTAGCCCGTGGAGGCTGGAGGAGGTTGACGGTGGAGACGAACAGTATCCCGTGGAGTCCCGTTTTGCGGTACGCCAGACCCCTCCCGATGAACAGGACCCCCGTTTCGACCGTAGGAGGTCCGTTTAAATCCGCTTTGGCGGCACGCCACACCCCTCCCGATCAACAGGGCCCCCGTTTCGACCGTAGGAGGTTCGTTTCCTCCATTTTGCGGTACGCCACACCCCTCCCGATCAACAGGACCCCCATTTCGACCATAGGAGGTCCGTTTCCTCCGTTCTGCGGTACGCCAAGCCTCGTTTCCATCGCCTGTTCTGTCCAAGCCCTCCCGATGAACACGACCACGCATTCCGTTCCGACCCAACCGGTTGGCTCCCACGCGTTCCGTTGCCTCCCGATGAACACGACGCATTCCGTTGCCTCTCGATGAACACAACGCATTCCGTTGCATCCCCATGAACACGACGACGACGCTGTTTCTCCGTTCCGACCTAGCCATGTACACGAGCCCTCGCCGTACGTATGCACGAGTAGGCGTTCGAGACCCCACCCTATGTACACATACGTGGCCGTATTTTGTTTCTTGCACCCTGGGCGCTGTACATACGTGTACATGCTACGTGCGCGCCTCTACTACGACATGTGCGCGCCTCTACTACGACATGTGCACGCCTCTACACGTCCGCGACCAGAATGACAACGCTAGTACGCTTCGACCAGGTGGGTCCCGACTGTCAGGCACTTCCTTGCGTGTGAAGATGTAGCTGTTGGGTCCCAGCAGTCAGGGGGGCGAATCGTTTTTTTGCCCGGACGCACTTCCTTGCATGCGAAGATGTAGCTGGTGGGTCCCAACAGTCAGGGGGCGAATAGTTTTTTTGCCTGGACGCACTTCCTTGCGTGCGAAGATGTAGCTGGTGGGTCCCAGCTGTCAGGGGGAAACGAATTTTTCACGAAATACAGTGGCCCGTTTGACCCGCGTCCCAGCTGTCAGGTGGAGGAATCATTATTTTCCGCGTAAAAAGGAGGCACTTCCTTGCTGTGGTCGTGGACCCAGCTATCAGCCTCTCCACGTACAGTCCACGTCCGATGGAAGTCGTTCCTTGACCACGTTGACCACGCCGCGCCGAGAGCACGAGGGCGGTGGACGACGGCGAGGCCTAGGAAGGGGACGACGCGGATGTAACACCCCGGATCCGATGCGCCAGGTGTCTGCCAGTTATTCGCCGTCGTTGCCTTGTCATGTGCTTGTGTGTTGCACTTTGCCATGTCATCATCTGCATTTTTATTATGTCATCATGTGCATTTCATTTTGCATACGTGTTCATCTCATGCATCCGAGCATTTTCCCCGTTGTCCGTTTCGCAATCCGGCACTCCTATGTCTCCCGGCGCTCCCTTTTACCTCTTTTCGTGTGTGGGTATTAAACGTTCTCGGAATGGACCGAGGTTTGTCGAGCGGCCTTGGTATACCACCGGTAGACCGCCTGTCAAGTTTCGTGCCATTTGGAGGTCGTTTGGTACTCCAACGGTTAACCGGGTAACCGCATAGCCCTCTTTTGTTTGCAGCCCAACACCCCTTCCAAAGTGGCCCAAAACCCACCAAACTCCCTTCCATGCTCTCGGTCGTTCAATCACGATCGCGTGGCCGAAAACCGCACTCCATTTGGACTCTCCTAGCTCCCTCTACCTATAAATAGGTTCCCCTCCCCCGATTTCCGGATCATTTTCGCCCCGAAACCCTAATTTCCCCTCCGCGCCGCGCCGGACCCCGATTTCCGGCCGGACGAAACCCGCCGCCGCCCCGCAGCCAGTGGTCGCGTGCCACGTGGCCTCTGGCCCCTCCCGCCCGCCCGCCCGACCCACGGCCGCCTGCCGCCAGCGCCGAGACCCGACCGCGCCCTTGGCCTCCGTCCTCGCCCGCCATGAAGGCCAAGCCGCCTCGCCGCCCGGCTCTGCCCGGCTTCGCCTCGGCGCCCCGCGCCGTGCTCGCCTCCCGCCGCCCATGGACCCGCGTCGCCGCCCCGCGCCCCCTCCTTCCTCCGCCCGCCTGCCACAGCAGCGCCCTCTTCCCGCGACCATCTCGGCGGTCGCCGCCCGGTAGACGTCCGCCGTCACCGGCCTCCTCCGCCGTCGCCACGCGCCGGATCCGCAAGATCCGGCGGGGCCCGTCCTTCCCGACCGCGGTGCCTCCGCAAGCCCCCGCCAGCTCCGGCGGCCGTGTCCCGCATCTCCGGCGAGATTCCGGCCACCCCGCCGAGGTTGACTTTTCCCCCCCTCGAGGTCGTTTTTCTTCTAAGTCCCCTGATATTTTGCATTATATTGCATTTTCATCGCATCATAACTCTGTGCACGTTGCTCCGTTTCGTGCGTGTAATATGTCAAAATATTTGTCTCGATGAGTAGATCATTTCATTTCATTGCATCATTTTCATTTGAGCTCATCTTGATGCCCGAAATGCTGTTGGAAGAGTGCTATGTGATGGTAGTTTCAGATTCTTATCAGAACATGCACTTTTGTCATTTTTGCCATGATTGTTGTGTGCATCCTATGATCTTGAGTCCTACATGTGTTTTGTAATATGCCATGCCATCTTTACAGGGGTGTATTCCATGTATTTTTTTGATGTCTGTGGTGACTAGCACAAGCATGCAAACTAGGTTTCATGATGTTGCTGATTTCAGCCCCTGTTCTGCTGATATTTTTATGCCATGTTAACTTGATGCTACCGAGAGATCCATGCTTATTTTGAGATACTTCCGTAAGGATGTTTTGAACATATGTTTATTCTCTATCCATCCATGCCCTTGTTTGCAATTATGGAGTGCCATAGCTTGAGTCAATCGAGCTCTACTTTTGCTATAAATGTTTCCTGGCAGGTTGTTTACATGTTATTCAATTTTGCCAAGGTTGTTGTAGTTGATCCGTGTATGCTATGATGTTGTTCTTGCCATGTATAGATTCTATGCCATGTCTTCTTACTGTTGGTTGCCTTGCCATGCCATGTATTGCTCTGTGGTGAGTGGTTCAAGCTCCCCAACATGCCTACTTCTTGTTGTTTCTGCCATGTATGAATCTGTAATATAACTTGCCATGTTTACATGGGTGCCATCATATTTTCTGATCCCTTTTGGCTTATGGTCAGTAAGGGACTTTTGTTCTATGAAATTAGTAGATTGATGCCATGCCTTTGTTTGCCATGTTAAGTTCCTGTAACATGTTGTTTCATAGCTCTAAACATTGCAACCTGATGTTATTTCTGCCAATGCCTGAAACTGTTATTATTTGCAATCTTGCCATGCCATTTTGAGCATGTTTTAGTCATTTCTGGAGATAGCTCAGTGTTCATGTTTTGTAATGCTTTACCTGTACATCATGCCCATGCCTTTTGTTTTCATGTTGGGACGCTGTAGCTTGTTGTTTTGATGCTTGCAATATGCCTAGTTGCTGTTTTGGACAACTTGTCCTTAAACTTGTATAGGGTGTATGTGTTGAACCGTTGCTCCGTTTTGAGTGTGCTCTATATGAAACTTGCCTGATTTTGCATGTAGATTCATATTATCATGTTGCATCCATGTTTTGAGGTGTTTTCTTGATGTTTGTATGCATTTTGCATCAATGCCATGTTTAACTTGTTTTGCTCATATCTTCTAGGCCGTAGCTCCGAATCTAATGAACTTTATATGTAACTTGACTAGAATTTCATGTAGATCATCGTGGTGCATCTTAAATTGCTGTTTAACAACTTGAACTTAAGGTTTATTCAGATCAGGACCAATTTCGAAATATGCATATGAGGACTTACCAGAATTGTTATATGTTGTTTCCGGCCTCATTTAAACTTGCCTTGATGTGTTGCTCTTGTTTTCATCATCTCTTGCCATGAGTAGCTTCATGTAGCTTTGTCATGCATCATGTTTGTTGTGCATCATGCCTTGTTCATGTGTGGTGTGTTTACCTTGTTGTGTGCTTCTTCTTGTTAGTTCCTGTTCCATTGCGATCGTGAGGATTCGTTCGTCTACGCTTGGTTCGTCTTCGTGGCTTCATCTTCTTCATGGACTCGTTCTTCTTCCTAGCGGGTTTTCAGGCAAGATGACCGTCACCTTGGATCTCATTACTATCATTGTTATGCTAGTTGCTTCGCTCTTTCGCTATGCTGCGCTACCTATCACTTGCTGCTCAAGCCCCCCTATTTGCCATGTCAGCCTCTAACCTTTTGCACCCTTCCTAGCAAACCGTTGTTTGGCTATGTTACCGCCTTGCTCAGCCCCTCTTATAGCGTTGCTAGTTGCAGGTGAAGATGAAGTTTGTTCCTTTTTGGAACATGGAGATGTTGTTCCTTGGTGGAACATGTTTACTTGTTGGGATATCACAATATATCTTATTTAATTAATGCATCTATATACTTGGTAAAGGGTGGAAGGCTCGGCCTTATGCCTGGTGTTTTGTTCCACTCTTGCCGCCCTAGTTTCCGTCATATCGGTGTTGTAACGCCCCGGATCCGATGCGCCAGGTGTCTGCCAGTTATTTGCCGTCGTTGCCTTTTACATGTGCTTGTGTGTTGCACTTTGCCATGTCATCATCTGCATTTTTATTATGTCATCATGTGCATTTCATTTTGCATACGTGTTCGTCTCATGCATCCGAGCATTTTCCCGTTGTCCGCTTTTGCAATCCGCACTCCTATGTCTCCCGGCGCTCCATTTTACCTCTTTTCGTGTGTGGGTATTAAACGTTCTCGGAATGGACCGAGGTTTGTCAAGCGGCCTTGGTATACCACCGGTAGACCGCCTGTCAAGTTTCGTGCCATTTGGAGGTCGTTTGGTACTCCAACGGTTAACCGGGTAACCGCAGAGCCTTCTTTTGTTTGCAGCCCAACACCCCTTCCAAAGTGGCCCAAAACCCACCAAACTCCCTTCCATGCTCTCGGTCGTTCGATCACGATCGCGTGGCCGAAAACCGCACTCCATTTGGACTCTCCTAGCTCCCTCTACCTATAAATAGGTTCCCCTCCCCCGATTTCCGGATCATTTTCGCCCCGAAACCATAATTTCCCCTCCGCGCCGCGCCGGACATGTCCGGTCCGGCCGGACGAAACCCGCCGCCGCCCCGCAGCCAGTGGTCGCGTGCCACGTGGCCTCCGGGCCCGACCGCGCCCCTCGGCCTCCCGTCCTCGCCCGCCGCGCGAGCGCTCGTGATCGAACGACCGGGAGCATGGAAGGGAGTTTGGTGGGTTTTGGGCCAGTTTGGAAGGGGTGTTGGGCTGCAAACAAAAGAGGGCTCTGCGGTTACCCGGTTAACTGTTGGAGTACCAAACGACCTCCAAATGGCACGAAACTTGACAGGCGGTCTACGGGTGGTATACCAAGGCCGCTTGACAAACCTCGGTCCATTCCGAGAACGTTTAATACCCACACACGAAAAGAGGTAAAAGGGAGCGCCGGGAGACATAGGAGTGCCAGATTGCAAAACGGACAACGGGGAAAATGCTCGGATGCATGAGACGAACACGTATGCAAAATGAAATGCACATGATGACATAATAAAAATGTAGATGATGACATGGCAAAGTGCAACACACAAGCACATGACAAGGCAACGACGGCGAATAAGCGGCGACACACAGGCGCGATCGGATCCGGGCGCATAAATGGAGCGGGGAAGACGCGACGAAGGAAGCCTGCAGGAGAGGAGTATCGAGGTTCACCGTTTCGGCTGCGGTGTGAGGTTGCCGTCGCCGCAGGGCTTGGCCAGGTGGGAATAGTAGGAGGCGGTGAGGCCTCAGCGGCAAAGACATCCGCCACGAAGGCGTGGAGCATGCGGCACGACCGGCGCTGCTTTGGGCGGCTAGAGCAAGAAGACCAGAGGTTGAAGAAGCACTATGGCCGTTGGATGGACATCGTACGGTCACTGGAGCTAGAATCGTTTATATTGACTAAGTTGACAAAGTCCTCCATCCCCGTCAACTTAGTAGGCCCACAAGTCAGCCTCCCACCAAGGTGGGTCCCAGCTAGCAGGGGGTATTCATTTTTTTGTGTGTAATAAGGAGGCACTTTCGGTGGGTCCGAGCTGACAGCAGGGGGAACGTTTTTTTCATGAAATACGGTGGCCCGTCGGGTGGGTCCCAGCAGTCAGGGGCAAACATTTTTTTCGCAAAATACTGGTGGGCGTCCGGTGGGTCCCTGCTGTCAGGTGGAGGAATAATTATTTTCCGCGTAATAAGGAGGCACTTCCTTGCGGCTGCCGTGGACCCAGCTGTCAGCCTCTCCACGTCCAGTATTCTTCCGACGGAATTCGGTCGTTGACCACATTGACCACGCCGTGCTGAGAGCACCATGGTGGTGGACGACGGCGAGGCCTAGGAAGGGGATGACGCGAAGCCGGGGAATACGCAGTAGTGGATGCCCACGCGGAGAGGAGTACGAGGGTTCACTGGTTCGGCTGCGCTGTCGTCACCGCAGAATAACAAGGGGTGTGGGTGAGTGGAGTGGAGGGATGGCCTGGCCAGCGGTGCGAGTAGTATGGCGGCGGTGAGGCCTCCGCGGCAGCACAGCCGGCCACGGGAGGCAGGAGCAGGCGACACGACCGGCGCTGCTTTGGGCGGCTGGAGCAAGAAGACCAGAGGTTGAAGAAGCACTACGACCGTTGGATGGACATCGTACGGTCAGTCGAGCTAGAATCATGCATATTGACTAAGTTGACAAAGCCCTTCGTCCCCGTCAACTTAGTAGGCCCACTATACTGGGTCCCAGCTAGCAGGGGGAGTATTCATTTTTTTGTGCGTAATAAGGAGGCACTTCGTTGCATGCAAAGATATAGCTGCTGGGTCCGAGCTGTCAGCGACGGTAACATTTTTTTCGCGAAATACAGAGGCCCTTTCGGTGGGTCCCAGATGTCAGGTGGAGGAATCATTATTTTGCGCGTAACAAGGAGGCATTTCCTTGCATGCGGCCGTGGACCCAGCTGTCAGCCTCTCCACGTACAGTCCACTTCAGATGCATGTCGGTCGTTGACCACATTGACCACGCCACGCTGAGAACACCAGGGCGGTGAACGACGGCGAGGCCTAGGAAGGGAACGACACGGAGGCAGGGAAGACTCGGCAGTTGTTTTTGTTTCCCACGCGGAGGGAGTACGATCAGACGAGGTTTATTGGTTCGTCTGTCATCGCCGGGAATAACAGCGTGTGGGTGAGTAGAGGGATGGCTAGGCCAGCGATGGGAGTACGGTGGGCTGAGGCTGTGGGCAACACAGCCAACCATGAGGAGGATGGAGCGATCGATCCCTTGGCGCTTGTTTGAGCGGCTGGAGCAGGAAGAGCAGAGATTGAAGAAGCACGACGACCGTTGGATGGACATCCAACAATATACATGCCATCTGTGGAAAGCTTCAAATCTATGGAAAACAGCATACAGCCCATCTGCCATTATTTCAAATAATTTACAGCCCATTTGCTAATTCTTACGGGTTTTTTTGGAGCCCATATTCTTTTTGTTAGCATTACAGCCCATATTGTGGCCACGGTTAAAAAATTATACGAAATTTTGCATATGTCAGTGCGGCCTGAACTGTTTTTAATCCCAAAATTTCGAGTCACATTCAGACTGATTTTAAAATAAATGTATATCAATATAAAGTCCAATAAATTGTCCATGCATAAAAATCAATGCAATTTAAAATCTCGAAATGAAAAAAGATATTTGAAACTAATTGTCGGTTTGATGTGTTTTAAAAATGTACAGCCCATTTCTCATTACTGATAGGCCATTTTCTCGGCCAGCCGAATGAAGCTCTCCTCGTCTTGAAAGATTTGTAGCCCAACCGGCCTGATAAAGTGACTTACTTGACAAATCACCAAAAAACTGGGCTAGCCATTTTCAGAAAGAAAAAAAAACTACTGGGCTGGTCTGTGGTAAACATAAAAGAAAAGGCTGTCTAGACAGGCCAGAGTGTCCTGCACAGCCCTGTTGACACTCTGCTTCCATCTCAAAAACAAATTAGATAAATGCCACTCCAATTATGGTGATTCATAAAAATGCCACTGCAATTTCCAAACTTTGAAAAATGCCACTGTAATTTTTGCAAACTTTGAAAAACGCCACTGCAGTTTGCAAACTTTGAAAAACGCCACTCCAGACTTCGAAAAATGCCACTAGAAATGGCATGAGATGGCATTTTTCAAAGTTTGGAAATTGAAGTGGCATTTCTCGGATACACCAGATTTGGAGTGGCATTTATCAAATTAAACCAAAACAAAAATAACTGGGCGAGCTGCTGGGTCCCTGGTGTGAGCCGCTCGTTGTGCAATTCTCTCGTTTATTGACTACGTTGACAATGGCATGGGACCCAGATGTCAGAAATCCACTAGGAGGAGCCATTTTTTATTGGCTTGACATAAGGAGGCACTTGCTTGCGTACTGCCATGACCTTGGCGGGTCCCTGCTATCATCCTCTCCACGTACAATCATCTTCTGATGGTGTACGCGTCAACTTGCTAGGCCCACAAGTCAGCCTCTAAACCCGTGGAGGACAAATACAACCCATTTTTAAAAATAACAGCCCATTCCATACGTTCAAACGGAAAGTTCAACATTCAGAGCAAAGTAACAGGTCTGATCCACATATAGAGTACTGAACTTCCACGTTGACAACCATCATAGCCAAGTTAACTATCTACTCCCACTAATACTCTAGTAGCATACAAGTACTAACTTACTCTTAGCTAACTAGACGATGCCGGCCGCCATCTGTGGTACACGCTAAATGCCAGCACCAGCGTCATGCGCCTCGCCTCGGACTTGCAAGAGGTGTGATAGGGCGCGTTGCTCGCGCGCGTTGGCCCTTTCCATGTCGGCGTGATCCGCCGAAGCTTCGGCTTCCAAGCGGGAAACCCACTTGACGAGCTGGTAGTAAAAATCGGCGCCGCGAACGCGTGCGTGCCCGACAGCCTCCAGGGCTATTTGCTGGGCGCCGGCCTCCACGTAGTCGGCACAGTTGCGGGCGCTCTACTCGTGACTCAGAGCATCGGTGCGCTGCTGCTCCATGTCCCGCTGGCGGTGCAAATCGGCGATACGCTGCTCCTCCGCCAGGCGGTCGCGCTCCAACAACTCTTGCTCCTCCGCCATGTGGTTGCGCTCCAACAACTCCTCGATATCCGCATTGTCATCTAAAGACAGATAGAGTGCCTCCTCCCTCCGTCTGTCTTCCAGTGAAAAGCCAAACACTAGTTCCGGCGGTGACCGCCTCCGGCGTCGCCTACCGCGGACGTCCGGGGGCATGGCGAACGTGGCGAGTGACGTCGGGCCTGTGGGGGCTTATGAGGATACGGCGAGTTGGGTCACGGTGGCACCGGAGAAGGCCGGGAAACATTACTTATAGGCGGAAGGTAGCGCGACTGTCATCGGAATTCAATGCATAACGGCTTGGCGCGCCAGCTTGCCGTGGAAAACTAGAGAAACTGAAATTATGACTGTGTCGTCCCGTCCCGTCTGGGTCGCACGCCGGCATGGCGGTCAAACGAGTGCACTCGAATCATCTCCCTCCTTGTCAATAATGATTCCACGGATTTAAAAAGCCCGCAACAATTAAAGCGTATCTTTTTCGCATCAGTTAGCTGCCTTAATTACGGTCGGCTGCATGCGAGCACTCGTAATCACTTTCAGCAAGACGCTGCGAAGCAGCATGCAACGAGTCGCGATCGAGGGCACACATGCAGCCACTTAAATCGCTGGAATTAATTAAGCTTAAACTTCTGCATGCCGTTAATTATTGCCATGCCTTGGTCTTGCTGCTTTGCTCATGGGACTAATAAACCCGGATGGAGGAGTACCTTGGTTGGTGAGAGGTTTGAATTAAGCCACCGCAAACCGGAAAGGAGGTACTAATACGTGCGTGATCCGCTATTTATTCGTGTAGGATCGAGTAGGTCGTTTCTTGAATTGAGCCCTGCAAACCGGAAAGGAGGTAGTACGTGCGTGATCCGCTATTTATCCGTGTAGGATCGATAGTGTAGCTTGTCGGTTTCTTCAGCGGTAGGCATTTTTATCCGTGTAGGATCGATAGTGTAGCTTGTCGGTTTCTTGAGAGGTAGGCATTTTTATTCAAAAACTGCCACTTCGCATCTTCGTCATAAATAAAACTGCCAGAGCGCATTTGTAGGCTAGCTAGTGACCGATCAAGAACTTGTAAACACCGAGCGAACAGAAATAAGTAACTGTTAATGCATCTCAATGATTCACGATCATATACAAATATGTAGCTCCAAAAGCAAAGATCAGCCACTTCGGATCTTGCGTCGCAACTAAAACTAACTAGTACGATTCCCACACATAAGATCAACATGTTAATGCATCTCAATAATTCACAGATCATATACAAATATGTAGCTCCAAAAGCAAAGATCCAGAAAAAACTTATGTTCTTCCTACTAACATGGATGCTTCTCTTGGCCAACATTCAGTACAGATTGAAAGACAAATTTGTTTGTGAAGTCTACAATTCCTCTTGCAAATGTAAGTGGTTGCACCAATAGCTAGAACCATGAGAATGAACCACACATGATGGACGAACATCCACTGCAATATGATTTGGTCTTCTCTCGATCACACCGCGAGACTATTTTCGGAATACAAACTTTAACTTAGGAAAAATGATGCCCATTGTATAATCAGACCAAAGCAATGAAGCACCTAGTGTTGGCCAATAAATAGTACAGTAATACTTTTCTGTAGTCCATGAAGTGATTATCCAATCTTTATGTGTCTATTTTCAAATGGCACTGCATGCAGTGACTATACTATTCTCTTGTGCAGTTCAACCAAAATTGCGAACACTTTGTTTGTTTGCCAAATTAACAGGCGACATATCATGTCGCACAAATATCAAGCAGCTAGTAAACATATACCACACCTTGTATTTTCGGTTTAAACATGTCTCTTCCGCTTAGCATCATCATGTTACGCCCGACAATCTAATACTGATTATGTTTTGCCTGGACAATTTCATCTTGAATTGATTTGCTGGTTCGAGCAGAAATATAGCGCCTATTCTTCATCAGACCAAGGATATCCATGTTTGCAGTGATGGAAGAGGTGAAATTGATACAACCGAAATTGAGCATCCAATCATTGAATCATGTCCTGGACCTCCAAATGTAGGTCCACCCTGCCAATAAATTCACAAGCAAACCACTAGTATTACTATCTAATGACAGTACAAAAAGAGTAGCAAGATAGTACCAAACCATGTACCTTCGTAATGAATAGCTCATAGTGCCACCAATTGGATATAAAGGTTTGGAAAAGAACATGCTCCTAATGTTGAACCAGTTGGACTTTTTGTGCAGTTCCACTAAAATCGAGCATCCTTGTTTGCATAGATATTGAAAGTGTGATTACTTTAAAAGTGGCACTAGGTGAAGCATAGACTCACAAATATAAGCATTCCAATTTCTTAATGGGAAAAGGTAGCAAGACTGTTTCTAACCACCTATTTGAAGGAATAAATAAAGCAACAGCGGCTGATGTCAGGAAGGCATACATAGTTTTTTCTGAAAAACTGAGCCATTCCTGACCTTTCCTCTTCTTTTAAGCAAATTTTGTGCAGTTCTACTAAAATAAAATGCCATCACCGCCTTGACAATTCAATGACACTGTACAAAAGGAAATGACTTAACATTACATCATGATGTCAGGTATGTAGTCGACAGGCATTAGAGACAAACATACATACCTCCTCCGATAACATAATGAACATTAATTTTAACAAAGGTGTGACTAGATTTACCGGGATAATTTGAGTGAACTCTACACCCTTTGTTCCTTAATATAAGACGTTTTCACGGTTCAATTTAAAGTACCCAAACGTCTAGTATTTAGAAAAACAGGTAGTAGTTTTCTTGAGCACATATCTAGGAAAGCTTGCCACACTTTATTTATGTCCATACACTAATGCAACACCATTCGGATACTACAAATATACACTAATCCAGTGGCTAGTGCAACAGTAGAGTAGTTAGTTTATTACATGGTACAATACAATGGTTTTACTGAATAGATTTCAATAAACTCTAGCACTGGAAGGTTTCTATAAGAATTAACAATACAAAATGTAAAGGTAACAAGTTTCAGCACTGGTATACTAGCTGTGCATGAGCACTAAACCAAATACAAAACTCTGAAGGTAACTAGCATTATTAACTAATGACAGTATAAAAAATTGCAAACCATGTACCTCCAAGGTAAATATCATTTCGAACTCGAGGGATCCTTAAAAATTGCTATCCCAATCTTGATAATCGATCAAACATAAAATCTTGATCGAACGAATCAAGAGAATAGCCGGAAGAGGAGGTGCCCACTCTTGACCTTTCCTCTTGTCTTCACAATTGTATGTGCAGTTTAACCAAAATAAAATGACATCAGCGCCTTGGCATTTTGGTGACACTGTACAAAAAAATTAACTTATCTCAAGAAAGTGAGGTATGTAATCTATAAGCATTAACAGTGCAAAAATCTGAAGGTACTAACAAGTTTCATCGTTGGTATCTTGGCTGTGCAACAACATTAGAATGCCTTAGCTGAAAAATCTTTAATACATCCACAATCAACAGCTAACCCTGAAATAATCCAAAGACATTAAATGGCATTGCTTAAATTTATCGGTGGCATTAGACCGAGGCGGCATTAGTTAAATGTGGCATCACTTTAGCAGTAGCATTGCTTGACTTGACTGCTGGCGTTATACAAACAACAAAAAAGTGGCAATAAGAGCATGGGAGGCCCATTCGGACAGTGGGCACACCAGTATGATGTACCTCCACGGACGCAGAGTGGTGAGGGAGGTATGGTTGCCTAGAGCAACAAATATCCAGGCAACATATGTGGATTACGTCCCATTTTTGTTCTCTTCAGCCACCTTTTTCCTATGCGAGGACAACAAACCGATCGACCTGGTCATTCTCTATTGCGTTGTCATGCCTTTCTACCCTTCTTCAACCAAGAGACACGAGACTCGTTCCTTAGCTACTGATTTTCCCCTTTTCAACCTAGATGCGGGTTCGATGCCTACTCTCTTGGACAATCTGAGTCTCCTTCCTTTCCTTATTCAACCCAGACATGGATTAGTCTGCATGAAGTAGGGTTTCCTTTAATAGTGCAAATTATGGTTTTCGTCTGCGTGGCCAGCAGAGCAGAGGATAGCAAATTGGGAAGATGGTGGAGTGGAAAAAGATCCACTAGCAACGACGTGGCAGATGGGGCAATAGAACAAGGTTATGGTTCGAAAAGAGGTAGTATACCTGAGGGTCGGCGGGAAGTGGCTTCTCTCGTGATCGTCGTCCTCCGCACACACTACGGCAGTGAGCTTGGGGACGGAGGCCATCCTGCGCGGGGGCTAGGTCTGAGAGAACAGCCTTGTCGTCAGTGCGTGACCTCGCTGGCCGACTTCCTTTTCTTCCCCGGCGGATCTGTGACCACCAGTGAGGAGGGAGAGAGGGGCCGTATTTTTTAGATCTGGAGAGAGGGTGGTAGTGTGAGAAGCAAGTGGGCAGCCCTTAGCAAGAAAGCGCTGAAGCTCCAGCCTATATATCTTTTTTATACTACTAGTACTGGAGGTGGAGTAGTGGTAGAGTAGTTTATATTTTCTCTGCGTACGGTACCAAGGTCGATAACTAATGCGCCACCTCGGGCCAACGCGGCCAGATCGCATTTTGCACGAGAAATTACACACCATGTGTCGTTGACATGTGGTCCCGTTCCAACATATCAGTGAGACGACGGTGAGTAGTAGGAGTATTTCCGAACGGACGTGTAGGCCGGGGCACCTCTTCGTGAACCGTGGCAAACTCGCAACCGTCCACCGACTCTTCGCCTTTCCCTCTCGATTTGGAACTGCTGTCGCACGCTCTACCTCTCCCTCCTCCATTTTCCTTCAGCCCTTCACCCTTTCTTCGCCATTGTTCGATCATCTTCTCCATGGAGGAACAGGCGGAAGCGACCCGTTATTCTTGCCCGATCTGAAAGATGGCGTGGTGGAGGAACTCATTGATCGGTGCGACGTCATCACCTCGGCTAGCATGGCAGGTTCGTTCAAGCCCATTCTCGACTCAACTAATAACATCATTACAAGGAACCCAAGAGTCAAGGAGCGGTTTGATCTCCCTATCTTCTTTGCCGTGACCACGATGGTGGCGCCCGGCGACGGAGGCCTCGCCTACATGCAAGTTGATGCCGCTTGATAATGATACGTATGATGTTAAGATGCCATCGCTTGAGGGCAAGGCTTGGGCGGCGCAAATGGAGATTGGGTTGTTTACATTGGGTCCAACTGCGGTGGGAACTTGTGAATGTGTACACTCGTGACGGGTTCCACTTCCAAAAATCTCAGCGGACTGCCCGGAGGTTGAGCACACGGTATTATGCGCACGTTCAAATACGATCATGGTGACTGTCTTCTCGGAAGGTAGCAATTTGTCGAGTTCCCAACCGCTCTTGGAATTACAACAACTATGAAGTTGTTGCTATCTTCGACAAGCTTGTTGCCGTCCTTGGTGGTTTGACTCGATGGATATTGCTCAAAAATCAGTTTCTGTACACGGATGAGTACTATGATGCAATTCAATCGAGGGCCTTGTGTTTGCTGCCACCACTGTGGCACTTTGTTTTTGCATGGGATCCTCGTAGTTTGATGCGTTTGTCTTCCACCGTAATTATAATTGTTTCATCCACATGCATGCGGGTTAGCAAGTTTCCCTTTACTAATTAACCTTCTTCTTGTGTTTCCAAGGTCCTGTGAACATCCCACCACCTATACTTGAAAAATTTTATAACCAAGGGGGAGATGACGATGGTGATGATCACGAGCATGAGGACGAGCAGCGCCCATATACTCTGTGGCTCCCGGCAACTAATTCCAATGGATCACCTCTTCTTGTGTGTATACAGCCCATGATGATGTTATTGCTAAGGAAGCGGTGTAGTCTCCCATGGTCGCACTCTCGGACCTATTCCAACACCCGTTGCATGGTATTCGGGATGGATACTAGTGTGCTAGCGCCAACTCCTTCTCCCTGGTACAGAATTGATAGTCTTGGAGAAAACTCGCTCTTCCTTGGACAAAACTATCCGATGATGGTGAAAGGCGATCCAACTACTGTTGACACAACGTTACTAGTACCATTTATGAGAAGCAACTGTGTCTATACCTCAGACATTTGGGTGGTTCCTTACCGTGCCACTGATATAGTAGGCCGCTTCATCCTGGATGATCAATCCTGCATTGGTCTCCAGATCAACAATGGATGGCCTGTCCTAGAGAATCACTTGTTGTTCAAAGCAAGCGTTTCCAACGCCGAGGAATGGTTGTGTTGAAGTTCATTTCATTGCTTGTTATTTGTTGTGTGGTGAAAACTTTAGTATTTATAATGTATCCTCGTTGTCGATGTGGGTTGATGACCTGTTGTATGTAATAAAATGATATGCCTGTGATAAACTTACTAAATTTATGAATGGCTTTCGAGTCGCTTCTCTGAGTGAATGGTGCGACGAGGCAAAAAAATATTTTCCGAATACATAATTGTATGTGCATTGCAACAGGTTATCGGATGAGGCCAATCAACAATAGTAGTACACTATTTGTACTAGCCTCACAAGCTTCGTGCGTCGGGCGGGTGTTTTTACTGTAGCCATATGTTAATGTGTTCGTTGTACGTAACCAGCATCTCGAATTCTCGATACTAGTACTATATAGTAGGATTAAGTAGTAGGAGTGGTAGGGTGGCATGGGCCAGAACAAGCATTCACGTCCAGGAGTACGGCACACGCCACCACCACGACATCCATCTGACACCATATTATTTCTTGGAGTCCGTGCTAGAGCAATCTCTTCAACCTCGTCGTTTCTCTAACTTCAGCCATCGCACGGCGGGCGAGGTGGGGGTTTGCCGATAGTCGGTTTCCTAAACTGCGGTCCCACTTGTAAGGCCAACTCCAACGCACGACCCCAAACGGACCTCCATTTTGCACTAACTCCAACGATAATTTTGACTAGAAAAGCAAGACCAAAGAAACAAGAACCACAAGAATACATTTTACTACTCCTGTAAGTTGGATTAGTGCCTTCTCGATGCATTCATTGTTGATCTGCGGAGGCTCGATCTTTCGTGCTTCTTTCTTCTTCGAGTGTAAAGAAGTAGATGTTGCTTCCTCGCATCTAGTCTCATGTCTAGCCTCTATTCTAGTAGGAGTATCAACAAGTGCACTAATCTCATCTCTAGCCTCTGTGCTAGCTAAAAGTGATAGAACATCTACTAAATTGCGCTCTATCAATATATGAATGTACTCTTCTTCCCAATACTAAAACTTGCATCCATTCTACTCCCTCCGTTGCATAATACATGCCTTCTATTTGTCAAAATATATATGTATCTAGACATGTTTTACTATATAGGTACATCCATTTTTAGACAAATGGAAGTAAAGGATTTTGGAACGGAGGGAGTACACAATAAAATTTTTAAGTTAGCACAACTATTCTAATCCGAGAGCGCAACCGAAGATTTGGTGGGTTCTTCCTCCTTTTGCCGAAACCGTGGGACATCCAAGCATCCAAGTCGTGTCAAGAAAGAAAATAGAGTGGTAGTTGAAGCCATGAGATGTGCATCTTGGGTTAAACTGTAAATAGAATCTTACTACTCTTGAGTAACTCCAAAAGCGGCCATCGAAGATCTTTATTGGATTTGTTTTTCATCACCAGCACGTCGAGGTGAAAGATGTGCAGGTTCAGTGGGTCCTCTTGCATTTTCACTGACATGTGGGGCCGCATGGGAGCAAACAGACGATGGGCTCCGTGCGTCTGCTGGCTGGCTGAGAAGAGAGATAGAGGAGGGCTGAGCACAGACTGCAGGAAGTTTGTTCTACGTACCTCGATATAGGATTGATATAGTGGGGTGGCATGGGCCATAACTAGCATTCACGTCTAGCAGTACGGCACACGCCACCCACACGAGTCCCATCCGACACCAATTTTCTTGGAGTCCGTGCTCCAGCCATCTCTTCTCCCTCCTATTTTCTCAGCCATCGCACGGTGGGCGGTGTGGGGGTGTGCCATAGTCGGTTTGCTCAACTGTGGTCCCACTTGTAAGTGAAAATGCAACACCGCATGCATCCCCGCTTGAGCGGCGTGCTAGACCAACCGTGTGGGGGTGCTACGCGAACACGGCAGGCTTTTCCTTTTGAACTCGTAACTTGTAAAATTTGGTTCTGCTCCATGGCGCGACCGATAGATAGAAATTAACGATTTTGCCTAGAGTAATGAGAAGTTTGGTTCTGGCGTCGTTCATGCATGGAGTACGTATGAAAATTATGAAGTTGATGCGAAAGGTAAGCTAATTACTGTAGTATCATATACTACTACATGGATTTGACGGAAAGATAAAAATACATACGGATCCATCAACGACATCCTCACGCCCTAGTGCGCCGGGTCACCAACCAACGTGTGAGGAGCAGCGGCATTGGCGGCGAGCTCAACGTGCTTCTGAACAATGCCGTCCAAGGTTGCCCTTCGGTCCAAGAAGGCCAGCGTCCTATCGTTCTCCTCTTGCATGTAGTAGTCCTTGTGGACGATTTGCGCGTGAGCGTGGGTGATTATGTCGATGGTGTCTTGCTGTGCTGGTATTGCTTGGCGGCGCGCGACCTCGAGTGGACATTCTCCGGTATGACGGCAGGCGATCGCGAGGGCCACCAGTCGTCGAAGAGGTTGTCACCATAGTGGCTGTTGATGGTGGCGGGCATCGCGAGAGCACAGGCACGTCGGTGGAGGCTTCGTCAAAGGCGTCCGCAAGCTTCTTGGCGACAGGTGAACTTGTCGAGAAACCAGCGAGCACCTCGTCGAACAAGGAGGCGAAGCTGTCGTCCAGCGGCCCCTCACCTGGCGGCCTCAAGCAATACTACAGAGAGCGTTCCTCGGTCTTGGGCCGCCGGCGGCGTCGTGGACCATCTGGCACAGCCGGCTGATGCTCATGCTCATCGCCTCCATGGGTCTAGCTTAGCTTCTAGTCAACTGGTCTTGCGATTCGAGTGATCACTCTTGCCCTTGGTTAGCGTGCGTAGGTGCGTAGGATTCCGTACTACTCCTCGGCCCTCTCTGCACCTGCCTTTGGCTGTATGATAGGTGGGCCAGCCACCCCTGGGCCCGTGTCATTCACCCAAAAGCGGTTAATAAATAATCGATGAAGCTGCGTCCCCCTCCGTGCTGTGCGGTATAGTCATCTCACGGGACCTCTAGTTGGGGCCAAGCGAGAGAAGTTTGATGTTCTACTGGTTTATTGGTCCCCTTTGCATTTTCGCCAAGTTTTGACCTTTGATTTAACTAATAAAATGTTAATGCATGTAAAAAAATGTTGTGTAAGTCACCTTACGAAAACGAAATAATCCCAAAATACTTAGGCATGGTGCATTAACTCCCTCCTTGTTTATTATTTTGTGACATATCAACCAATGAGAGATGTGGGCCGTGCATGCTTTCAATGACTTGAGACTACCAAACATGACATGCAGTGTTTAGTTCATTGCATGTAATCCTATTAGTACTCTAGTTAGCAAAAAATATTAAGTTCTCTATTGATAGGAATAAAACACCATGTATTTATTTACGAGAGGGAGTAGTACATTTTTGTGACATGCATTACTAGATATTGCTAGTCAAATACTAAAATCCAAATGGGCGTGGTAGTACTCCTAAATCCAGACGGTGGTGCTACTAGTACTAGTAGTAGTACTACCAATGTAGTAGTAGGAGTACTAACCTTTGTACTACCCGTTGGTCAAATTATTACGTGCTGCTCCTCACAGTGAAGTGACAAGACCCTGCGCCGGATATGACACCTGAGTATAGGGCCGTGTTCGGCATACCATAGTCAGCCTCACCGTCTGCAGTCACTATCATCATGGCTGTAGAGCTAGCCTGCTTACAACTAGCCCTGTTCGACATAATTTCCCGAGCGTAGATGCCCGTGCATTGCACGGAACACCAAGATTGGGGGTGGACGGCTCCGGCAGCGGCCATCGCGCCAGATTTTTCCACGGCCTTCGAGATGTGGTGGGGAGGAGATAAGGATGATTGTGAGAGACAAGGAGTTGTTTGTAATCTTTTTGCAAAAATGGAGAAGCTTGGTTTGTATGCGTCAGATCTAGATCCGACGGCTATTTGTGAAAGATGGGAGGCACAACATCATCACCAACTCGGGGCCTGTTTGATTCGCAGGATTTTGAAAATGCGGGAATAGGACACGGCAATATTACAAGTTTCAAACTAATATTACAAATGTTAGGAGTAATGCTGCACCTACGAAGAGGGAATTACTAGGAAGTTTACGTAAGAACTTTCGTTACTATAGGAGGATGCAGCATTATCGTACAAACTAAAATCCACGGCCCTGACAAGTCACTAATGGGCAAATAAGTTTTCGAGTCTCTGGCTGTCGGATTTCGGGTTCCGGCAGACCCTTAAGGTTCGAACTCTGGGGTGCGCGCGGAGATCCAACCCTCCACCGTCTCGTACCTCGCCGAATCGCAGGGACCTAAACTACTAAAAGAACAGCACAAGAGGCAACGCGATTTATACTAGTTCGGGCCACCGTTGTGGTGTAATACCCTACTCTAGTTTCAGGTGTGGTGGATTGCCTCTTGGGTTGATGAAGAAGCGATGCAGGGAAGAACAGCCTCGCGATGCATTCTTGGTGGGTGTGATGAACTGCTAGGTGGTGTTCCGTCGCTCTAGCTTGAGGATCGGGTCTCTATCTCTCTCTGGATTCCAAATGCGAGATCCCTCTACTCTGAGTCGGCTACTCCTATTTATAGGCGAAGGCCTGGGCCTCTTCCCAAATATTGGCGGGAAGGCGCCAACAATTAGCCATTTGAAGGGACAATGGTACACTTATCTGACTAAAGTTGGTCCTCGCCTGCCAAAGGCTCTGGTGATGATGCCTGCTTGGGCTCCATGATGACTCCTTCCAGCCGTTGGGGCTGGTCTTGAATCTTGTTGCACAGAAGCAGGTGCCTTTGCTTGATGCTCTCGCTTTGAGCTTGCTCCCTTTGCACCAAAGGGAAAGGAGGGGCTTCTCTTGCGGGCTGGCGCCCGGCCTGGCGCCCTTGGTGCGTCATGGCTTGCGTCATGGGCACCTCGCGAGTACCACCCTTGAACTCTCCGCCTCCTCATGAGCCAGCCTGACGAGGCCGCGCTGAGAAGCTCCTTGTCGTCCGCCCAGCAATCATGGCCCCTCGCGAGGTCTTGAGCTTATGTTGATGAAGATGGGCTGTCACAGGCCTCCTTTGAGCCACCGCAGGCCGCAGGCGAGCAAGTCAGGGGACCCCGTTCCCAGAACGCCGCCAGTAGCCCGGGCCTGGCGCGCCCGAACTTGGCCGAGCACAGAGGCGAAAGGGCAAGTGCGAAGCGTCGCGGGCCCTAACAGCCTGCTGCCTTGGGCGCCGCGTGGCGGTTTATTGGACGTGTGCGCACTGCTCCCCCATGATGCCTCGGTAACCTCCCGGATTCGACAAGTCCCTGCATGCGGAGTTGGTCATGATTACCGGTGACCGTGGAGGCCGACGGTTGGCCTTCGCCAGCAATAAGTACGGAATGGCGCGCGCTCTTCCAGTCTATCCTTTCTTGTCTCTCCTTCTTCTCCATGGCTCCACCAAGGAAGTTCTCGGCCGAGAAGAAGGGAAGGGCCTTGGTCGAATCTTCCTCTCCTCCGCCTAAGCGTGGTGAGTCGCCCTCTAAGCACCCGTGGCCTCCACGGCGGTCCCCCAGATCGTGGGGAGGCTCTCAGCGTGGTGACGGCGGCTGGCCATGGTCGGGCGTGCCCGGCCGCGCGTCCCGAGGCCGCGCCTTCATCTGTTGAAGCTGCGGAGTTCATGGTGAGGCGGAGGAGCCGTCCGGCGTCCGGCTTCAGCTCCGTGCTTCCTCTGGGTGAGCTCGGATGGCGCCTGAGTGGCCTCTGGCTCCAGGGTAGATGGCTGCTGCAGCCGGGCCGTGGGCTTCTCACGGAGGTCTCTGCTGCAGGGAACTGTTCTGGCCAGCGGTGGCAGGCGTTCGCTGTGGCGTGGTCTCGGCGCCGGTGCTCCTGCACTTCAAGTATGATGGCGGCGCCACCCTCTACGAGGTGTTAGGGGAAAAGCCGCTGCATGAGGTGCTGCCACGAGGGCGGCGACGCGGCGAGACTCAGCCCGGCAGCGGAGAGGGAGCGGCGGCAGCGGTGGCGATGCCGCGACTCCTCACGCTTCACCAGCTCTTCTTGGTGGCGATTCTTCCGGCAGCGACGCGGCCGATCCCCCACGCCGCCCGCCTTGGCAGAGGTAACAGCAGGTCCGCTTCGCCGCCACGCCCGTGAAGCGAGATGGAGTCGGCCCGAGCTCGGGCGGCTCGGGCCTTCAAGAAAGCCGACGCAGGCGTGCTTCACCCTTACATCCTTTTCCTTCCTTTTCTCCTGCGTAGAAGGGAACAATGTGTGGCCCGTGAAGGCGCATTTAGAAGAAGCGCCGTTAATTATTGTACTACTTTAATTATCACGATCTTTGTTCCCTTACGCCATCGCCCATTCGCCAAGTGAACCCGGCCGTGGCGCGCGGCGACCGACCACTGCCCTGTGTTCGCGTTGTGCTGCCCGTGAGGCATGGTTGGGAGGGTGCTCAGCTGTGGACCAGGGCCGTGAAAACTTGAGCGATAGGGGTAGGAGCAGCTCATGGGGGCTCCGAGGCTTCCGCCTCGCGAGTCCCGCTCAAGAAATCGAGGCAAGAGGGTGAAAAGATCGAAGAACCACGGACCAAAAAGGCGATAGTTTGATAAAAACTTCAAATGGGAATAACCAGATCAACTCTGAAAGCAAATGAAAAAGCGCGTCCGGCACCTAGTCTAGTCTTGACGTATTTTCACCAGCGGAGCTAAGTGTTGCCACAGGCGTGGGAGGGAGCCCCGGGGCTGAGGCGGCATTCTGAGACTCAAGGCGTGTACAGCCCCAACTCATTATTACGTGAGAGTGTCACAGGCGGCGAGCTTCACAGGCGTTCGCCTTCTTCACAGGCTCGGGCCTTTCTTACAGGAAGCAAGCTTCACGGGCGTTGCCCTCTTCCGAGGCTCCGGGCCTTTCGAGAGCAGCGGCTTCACGGCGTTCGCCTTCTTGCGAGCTCTGGGCCTTTTCCCGAAGGTGAGCTTCACGGACATTTGCCTTCTTCACGAGGCTCGGGCCTTTTCCAAAAGATGAACTTCACGGGCATTCGCCTTCTTCATAGGCTCGGGGCCTTTTCCAAAAGATGAACTTCACGGGCATTCGCCTTCTTGAGAGGCTCGGGGCATTTTAGGGGTAAAACCTCGGGAGGTCTTGGATGTTCCACAGCGTTACAGTATAGGTACTCCCTCTTGAGTCTCCAAGCGCCTGCCTGGCCAGGCACGGAAACATGAAAAACCTTGAATGGGCCCTCCACATGGGAGAGAGCTTATGTAGTCCCTCCCTATAGAGGACCCGTCGGAGCACGAGGTCCCCTACCTCGAGAGTTCTGGGGTGGATGTTGCGGCAGTGGTATCGCCGGAGTGCTGCTGGTACCTCACCGCTCATGGCGCAGCTTCTCGGCGCTCTTCCCCGGCACAAGGCCGTCCCGCATGGCCTCCTGCAGCGTTTCGCCGAATGCGGGACCAGCGGATCGGCCTTGACCTCGTGAGGAGGACTGCTTGGCTCCATAGACCAGGAAGAAGGGGTCTCTCCGGTTGGCTTGGTTGCGGTTGTGCGGATGGACCACAACCACAGGCGGGCTTCGTCGTACCAGCCTCTGCCGCGAGCTTCGGTTTCTTCCTTAACGTCCTGGTCTTGAGGCCTCTGGGGACCTCTGCATTAACCGCTCGGCTGTCCATTGCTGCGAAGTGCGCCACGAGCGTAACATATCTGTGTCCCAAGGTTAGCGTAGTACATTTTAAAAAGGTTACTGGTGAACTGCGAACCGTTGTCGGTGATGATGCGGTTTGGCACTCCGAACCGGCTCACGATGCCCTTGATGAACTTGACCGCAGAACCAGCGGGGATGGCGCGGACAGCCTCGACCTCGGCCCACTTGGTGAATTTGTCCACGACGACGTAGAGGTAGCGATAGTCCCCTGGCGCCCAAGGAAAAGGGCCCAGAATGTCCAGCCCCCAGACCGTGAATGGCCAAGTGAGGGGGATGGTTTGCAGGCCTCCTGCGGGCTGGTGGATCTGCTTGGCATGGAATTGGCAAGCCTCGCAAGCCTTCGCGAGTTCGATAGCATCATTGAGCGCGGTGGACCAATAGAAACCGCTGGGAGCATGCCTTAGCGAGTCGTGGCGATGAATGGTGCCCACAATCTCCGCCGATGTATATCGCCGCAATTCCTTCCCCATTCCCTGGTGATGCGGCGCAGGAATCGTCGTTCGATCGCTTCGGTAGAGCTCTCCATCCATGATCTTTGTATGCGTGGCTTGCCGCGCCCTGCGCTCTGCCTCCTCCTCCTTCTCCGGCAAAAGTCCCAGCGTTAAGTAACTCTTGAGCTCCGTGATCCAGCACTCCTCTTGAGGTTCCATTGTCGAGGAGCAGGCGTGCTCCAGGCGGACCCGCAGTGGGGCTCCGAGGCTGGATCTTGAGGAGCTCCTCCGAGACTATCTTGTGCTTGATAACAGGCGGGGCTGAGGCTTGAAGACCGTTCCTCAAAGGCGCTGGCTCTGGGGTAACCTCTTGGAGGCTTGTTTGGCGATGTCGTCGGCCTCTTGATTGGTGCCCGTGGGGCACGTCTGCAACTCAACCCCGAACTGTTTCTCCATCCTGCGGACCTCCGCTGGTAGGCTTCCATGTGTTCATCCCTTGGCTCATACACCTTGTTGGAGAAATTGGCGAGGCTGCGAATCGCCCTTGATGGTAGGCGCTTCACCCCGGGGCAGCGGCAGCCTTGGACCCTTCTCAGCCCCTCGTATTCTGCTATATTGTTGGAGACCTTCTCGCCATAAGCAGAGCTACAGCGTAGTAGAGCTTGTCTGGCGGGAGATATGAAACCTTGCCCCAGCCCAGTATACATGCGGAGAATGCTCCGTCGATATATGACCCAACCTTACGGCGCTTCGCTCCACAGGGGAGAGGGACCGATCCTCGCCGGCCACGAGGCCGGTGCTTCATCCATTCGACCACGAAATCTGCGTATGGCCCCTTAATGACTACTGGTCGTCTTGAACTTCGAGCTGGAATGCTTGTAGCTCAATGTTCCACTCGGCGACCCTTCCGGCCGAGTTGGGGCTCTGAGCACCCTCTCCGGGGGTATGCGAGATAACCTTGATTGGGCGACCACAAGTAGTGCGCAGCTTCGCGAAGCCACCAATAGTCGAGGAGGAGCTTGCTGGCATGGGGTACCGTGCCCTCGCATCCGTAACCACGGTCTTGAAGAAGTACACTGGGTGCTCGGCGAGGTTAGGCGTCGGTGCTGGTGGCGTCTTCGGAAAGCTGTGGTGCCTCCGGCGGCGGCGCCTCCGAAGCTGGAGTGCTTTCGGATGGGAGGCCTCCCCACCCTTAGTGCGCTCTGCTTTGGCGGCTGATCTTCTTCCATTGCGGTCTTGGCTTCGCTAGTTCCTTCGATTCGGTCTTGCCTTAGCTCGGGTGGCGCCGTGGTCTTGGCTGGCGCTCCTCCCTAACTGCCACCGAGGCAGCGCTAGCGAGTAGGGAGTGGCGGCGGTAAGTACCAAGGGCTCTGAGGCGTGAGCCACCATCCTTTGGAGGGCTGATCGGGTACCTCTTGAGGTCTTGAAACACTTTGTCGGCCTCTTGATCCACTCGAAGGCCCTTTTTCTTCATCAGCTGGAAGAAAGGCGCGCCCGCTCCCCCAATCGGGAGATGAAAGCGGCCCAGCGCCGTTCTGGCGCCCGTGAGCTTCTGCATTTCCACGAGGGTCTTTGGTGGGCTCATGTCTTCCTTGCCTTGACCTTTTCAGGGTTAGCCTCAATGCCTCGGTGGGACGAGGAAACCCGAGGAGCTTGCACGAGGAACTCAAACACACACTTCTCGGGTTGAGTCGCGAGCTCACTGCGTTGAGCTTCATGAAGGTTTCTTCAGGTCTTGTATCAAGGTCTTGGCCTCGCGAGACTTCACCACGATGTCGTCGGCGTATGCCTCCACATACTTCCCGAGCTGTGGGCCCAAGGTGATGTGCATGAGCGGCTGGAAGGTTGCCCCAGCGTTCGCGCCAGAATGGCATGCATGTATAGCGATACACTCCACGGGGGTTAGGAAGGCCGTCTTTCTCGTCTTCCACCGCCATCTTGATTTGGTGATACGGGAAAAGGCGTCCAGAAGCATAGCAGGTCACACTCGGCGGTGGAATCGATGATCTGGTTGATCGAGGGAGGCGGAAGCAGATCCTGCGGGCATTCTTTGTTGAGGTTGGTGAAGTCGACACATGCGCTCCTTTCCTCCCTTCTTTGGCACCACCAGGGGTTGGCCAGCCAATCTGGAGTATCGGACCTGCGAATAACCCCGGCTTCTAGCTTGGGGTCTCTTGGGCGATGAAGGCCTGCTTTTCCGTGGACTGCCTTCTCGCTTTACATTTCCTTTGGGCCTTGCGTTGGGGCTGCGTTGAGGTGGTGCTCGATTCGCCCGTGGGATCCCTTGACTGATCGGGCTCCCAGGCGAACACCTTCTTGTTACGCCGCGGGAACTTGACAAGGGCCTCCTCTGATTACGGCTCGAGGTTGGCGCCTATGGTGAAGGTGGCGTTTGTGGACCCGTCCTCATCCATAGGTATCTGCTTGGTCTCCGCCTTGTCTTGAGTGAACAACTGCTTCTTCTTGGTGGCGCAGCCCCTTAGGATTAGGGGCTTCGCATCGGCGGGCTCGCTGCGGCTGCCGTCTTGAGGTGAGCTGGCGCTTGGCCCTTCACATCCCGAACCGCAGTGAGGCGCCGCTGCTCCGGGCATCTTCATGAGGTTGTAACCGGGTGGGTTCTGCGGCCATGAATTTAATAATGCTGGATAGCCAAGGATGGCATTGTAAGGAGGCCGATGGGGCGATGTCGAAGTTGACTAGTTCCGTCGGAAGTTATCGTAGAGTGCGAAGGTCACGGGCAGGATTGCCCCAAGGGCTGGATGACCCCTCCTCCCAAAAAAGGCGGCTGGGCTGCAGCCGCTCCTGGTATCTGAGAGGAGGTTGAAGGCCTCGGCGAGAGTATGTTGAGGCGGTGCCGCCGTCGATGAGGGTCTGGTGGCGGCAACTGGCGGATGGTGGGTGTCGCGAGCATGGGGAGCACCGAGCCGGCGAGAGTTGGTGGGGTGGTCTTGAGAGTCGAAGGTCAGCTCGGCGGCGACTCTGTCGAACTGAGGAGCCCCTGCAGCGTGGGCGGCGCCGACCCGGCAGACGAAACGTCTTGACATGGCGGCTGGAAGGCAGGCGCTGCGGAAACCGCCAGGAGAAGCGCGACAGCGGAAGAACTGGCAGCTTGACAGGCGGTGTCGAAAGCGGCCCCTCGCCTTAAGTCGCCGAGGCGCAGGGGCGATGCTTGCTGCCGTCCCCCGGGCAGTGGCGGTGTTGGCGGTGGTGAAAACAGCGAAGCGCCCGCCGTCGAGCTTCGGGCGACATGGGGCGGCGGCGGCACCAGCTTTCGGCGACCCGGCAGCGTCGAGCATGGTTGCGATGGTCGGGAAAAAGCGGCGGCGGAAGGCGGTTTCGGCGCACCTACTGGCGCGCCAAATGTCGGTTCGGGTTCAGCGAGACCCTTAAGTTCTAACTTTCGGGGTGTGTAGCGGAGATCCAACCCTCCACCGTCTCGTACCTCGCCCGAATCGCGGGGACCTAAACTACTAAAAAGAACAGCACAAGAGGCAGCGCGATTTATACTAGTTCGAGCCTTTGTTGTGGTGTAATACCCTACTCTAGTTTGTGGTGTGGTGGATTGCCTCTTGGGCTGATGAAGAAACGATCAGGGAAGAACAGCCTCGCGAGTCTCTTCTTGGTGGGTGTGATGAACTGCTAGGTGGTGTTCGTCGCTCTAGCTTGAGGATCGGGTCTCTATCTCTCTGGATTCCAAATGCAGATCCCTCTACTACGAGTGTGGCTACTCCTATTTATAGGCGAAGGCCCTAGGCCTCTTCCCAAATATTAGCGGGAAGAGGCGCCAACAATTAGCCATTTGAAGGGAACAACAGGTACACTTATCGACTAAAGTTGGTCCTCGCTTGCCAAAACTCTGGTGATGGCCTTTGCTTGGGCTCCACGATGACTCCCTTCCGGCCGTTGGGGCTGGTCTTGGTCTTGTTGCACGAAGCAGGTGCCTTTGCTTGATGCTCTTGCTGCGCTTGCTCCCTTTGCACCAAAGGGGAAAGGAGGGGCGTTCTTGTGGGCTGGCGCCTGTTGGCGCCCTTAGTGCGTCATGGCTTGCGTCATGGGCACCTGGCGAGGTACCCTGCCTTGAACTCTCGCCTCCTCATGAGCCCGGCTGGCGTGGCGGCGCTGAGAAGCTCCTTGTCGTCCGCCCAGCAATCTTCAGCCCCTCGGAGGTCTTGAGCTTGTGTTGGTGAAGATGGGCTGTCTGGGCCTCCTTTGAGCCACGCTTGCGGGCATGAGCGAGCAAATCTGGGGACCCCCATTCCCGAGCATGCCGACAGGCCCTTGATGTTTCAAAAACAAATTCAGCCTGCGGAGACTTTGTCATTTAGGCTTAGGCGCTTGCGGTGATCAACCGCCATTCATTGTTGCACGAGAGGCGCAAACCTCATTGCCTTGAGCACACTTGCCTCCAGAACAAAGAACGACCAATTTAATCTCGGATGTGCTGCCTCGGTAGTCGATCAAATATATTTACGTAAGATGGAGATCAAGCATTCGATGAGATTGTTATAGTGCAGCATTTTTCACTTTAGGGTCTTTTTTATACGCAAAAAAGAGAACATATTAGAGCAGCTGGCTGCATAAGATTACCGTGTCATCAAGAGGTACCAATATCATTCGCTCATACGATAGGGTTGGCTGGCTAGTGATATTTTTTCTCTCTCTCTTTCTCTCTCTCTCTGTTTCCTCTTATTTAACTAGGAGCACGTGAAGAGCTTGGACATTTGTTGCCTTCCACTATGTGGCGATGCCATATTTACAAAAGTATGCCACATAATACGCGTCGATGTCAAATCAAAGATTTTGGCACCGCTCTCGCGATGTGAGAGAGTTGGCACCGCTGTGCACACAGACCCACATGTATAAACAAATCAATCAAACCAACTACACCAGCCTCTCACTCTCCCAAACAAGTGTTTTTTATTGCCTCAGTCATCTCTCTCTCCCACGCAGTGTTTTTCATTCGTGAGTTAATTTGTACACGGAGCAAAGTAGGTGATCCAGATTGGGGCACCGGGTGAGCAATGGAGGGCATCGATGCCAAATGCATCACAAGTGAATTTGGCACATGTTTTGGCCTACATAGCCCACTTTTGTACTCCATCCGTCCCAAAATTCTTGTCTTAAATTTGTCTAAATCGAATGTATCTAGTTACATTTTAGTGTTAGATACATCGTATCTAAACAAATGTAAGACAAAATTTTGGGATGGAAGAATACTACCTAAGTATTTAGTATAAAATTTTGACCATAGATTTATCTAAGAAAATGCCAATGCATGTCACTAAAAATTACATCATTTGAAATTATGTTCAAATACGAATCCAACGATATAGTTCTTAGTGACATGCATTAACATTTTGTCAGTTTAATCTATGGTCAAATTTTGATACTACATAATTGGAAGAGTAAACCAGGACGGAGGTAGTACTTGCTCTTAGGGTAACCATAGAGTTACTGGAGTAGTCTAAGTTACTTTCCACTATGACTAGCCTAGGCTATTATAGTAGTACAACATAAAAACGATGCAGGTGATCACGTGAGAAAAAATACTAAAAACATTTCTTTCGATTAACGGTGCGTGAATCTGAGAGTTAGGAAGAATTTGGCGGGCAGTACACCAACCTTTGTCAATTTGGCGCGTCAATGACCCTGATTTTGTTGGACCTTCTAGATCGATGAAAGTAATCTCTCAAGGACAGGCTCATTCTCAATGACCATAACGTGGAACAGCTAGAGTGATCTCTTCCCAATTGATGTCTTGTTGCGGGGCCAGCAAGACACATAAATCCATCGGAGATTAATCGAGGTGATGTGGAGGCTAATGAACCCGTGGATCTGCTCAAGGCGAAGGTGCTCGGCCTTGATACAGCTGCGGACAGGTGCTCCATAGCCTTCTTTGAGATGACAACGTCGAAGAGTCGAGAGCTGCTTGAGTTGAGGAGAAGAAGGTGATGGATGGCATTGTCTGGGGAAGATAGCGGAGGCTGAAGGCTGGCGCAGGCGGCGTTAGGCGTGAGGCGGAGCATGGACGGCGAAGCGACATCGTCCAGCTTCAAGCTGAGCTCCTCGAGCTGATCTAGGCGAGGATAAGAACCACTCGTCAAACTTGGGTTGGACCTTGCGGTTGGTCTTGAACATGCGGATGTCAAGGTCGTCTGGCTGGCCCGAGTGCGATGAAAGGATCTTGGAGCTGCAGCCATGCGTTTACAATCCCGTCGCGAAGGCATTTGTCGGCCGTGAGGTTGAGGGGCCTTGGCGCTAGAGGCGCCACCGCCGAGGAAGTAGAAGCGGTCCGCCACAGTAGATTTGTGTGGAGGCTGATGATGAGCAGCATGTCGTCGGGGAGGCTCTTGATGAAGTCGGGCTCGCGGATCACGGTTTAGCTCGAGCCGCCTCCGCTTGTTGGCTGCCTCGCCGTCCATCTCAACCGTGGCGGCGGTGTACCGCATATCTTGGTGTGTGTTGTGTCTTTGGGTGTGCTTGAGTCGTCATACATGCATGCCTTGCCGCGAGTGGTGAATTGTCTTGTGAGTCGTCCTTCAGCGCATAAGAAGTTTGTCATCAATCGCCCTCAATTTACTAGCGTGCGAGTGCTACCCAGTGGTTTCAACTT